>OZ038477.1:30659747-30764747 GCA_964036315.1 Acanthosepion esculentum | reverse complement strand
AATTACTATTAATAATCTGGGTTACGTTAGGTCATGGTGGTGTGTTTTATTACACATTAAACCTTGTTGGGCCATTTAATGTCAAAATATGTTTTATTATACACGAGTCTGTAAAACATTGGTCAAGTTATATTTGATTCTATAGGTAAACAATGCGATCCGCTATCCATTATTCCACCCAAAGGAATCGGAGAGCCGAGTTCGAATTCCAGTCGAATCCATTTCCCTTGATAATACCCTTGGGAAAGGTATGAATCCTCTCCTTCCTCCAGCTATGGGTAAATAGCAGCACAAACCGGGTTCTACAGCCTTGGATGGTAACTGGTCTACCGCAGAAAAAAATGACAACCTACCTGCTTCGTCAGTCAGCTATCGCAAAATACATGATCGCCTAAATGCGTATCACGCATGGCACATAACTAACTGATAGGTAAACATTGGTCGTATTTATACTTGAGTCTAGGCACAAGTATTGATTAGGTTTATACTTGAGTCTGAAGCGTACTCTCGGGAGGTACGCCCTTTTTTGTGAGGTGGGTTTTACTCTTCTACAGTCGGCTTATTGTAGTTACCTTTGATAGTGCCGACCAGCGATCTGCGAAACCAGTTTACTATTACTCGTCAACGAGACACGCTCTAAACCAAACTTAATGGGGTAATGTACCCACATCTGGCGGGTTGAAACTGTGTGCATCAAAGAGTGTACGATAAGCATTTCAGCGTAAACGTTTTGGCGCTTAGAGTTAATTACTAAGAATAACCGAATCCGATGCAGATATACATAGGAAACAAAGATTGTCACATGGGATTAGAGAGAAAAAGAGAAAGGGAGAGTGTGTGTGTGAGAGAGAGAGAGAGAGAGAGAGAGAGAGAGAGAGAGAAGATTGGGCTGAACTAAGCTTTAAAGTGGGGAGGACCAAATGATCTTGAAAATCAACCATCGAAGTATTTTCGAAGCTCAGGTGTTGTTAGAAATTACTTCATCAAACAAGCTGATTAACTTGTACGCATCTACTATGTACAGTGCTCAGGCTAAATTGGACATTTTATTTTTAGAGTGAATATCTAAGCCAAAAATTAGTTTATTGTAAAAGTGTTATACAGATTACAATAATGAAAAGACAGTTCACTCAACGAAGCAACCCTCAGCATCTACCACGGCCCCAATCCGACTCCTGAATCTAGCACAAGCACATTCGGCCTTCACGGTGTCCCTAGAGAGAACCTCAAAGACCTTAATTCTGTCGATCAGCTGGGCCTTGCTGTTGCAGTCAGTGCAGTTGATATCTTTCTCAACCGCGCCCAACACATAGTAATCCATGGAATTTCAATCAGACGTGTTAGGAGACCCGGCCATAAAAATTATCTGACAACAATTTCTGACTCTTCTTGGAGATGTGACAAGGAATTGAATCTTCCTGCCACACATAAGGTCTTCCAGCAACCACCCTCTCCATCTAAGACCACGGCGTTCAGCAAATCCACATAGCCATCTGAATTGAGCCGGAGACCCTGTTCAAAGATGTGAGGTGGAATAACATCACCCTCACTGGAGACACATTAAAAAAACACCACAGTTTGACGAAATTTTGTCTTCATGACACGAAGAACGTCATATGGATTGTAGGCAAGCAATCTGTTGTTCTGCGTGTTGTGCAGCTAGTCCTGATAAAAAATTATTTTAGTCAGAGAAGAGCCAGATTTTCCCTGGTTCAACAGGATGTTTCACCTTGTTTAGGAGTTTCTTTGCCTTTGCCAGACGGTCTTCTCGAGTTTTATCTGTAAGAAGTTGACCTTTCCATCTTTTATATGACTGATAGCGAAGCCAGCATCATGATGGAAATTGCAACATCCATTTACCGAACAAAAGCACGCATTCTCTGCTTAGGTCTTACATCACTTTCTCCTGCAGTTGTTGGATGAATCCTAGTCAACAGAGACAATCAGAACGTCTGCTGTGTTTTTTCCTACAAGCCACTGCTTCATAGTCTCTGTTGCAGCTCTCCATTTCTTAATGTTGGGGTTCAAAGAAAATTGAGCAGCAATCATGATTGTGGCATTTTGATGCCCGGCACTAATCATCATAATGCACGTTACCATTTTCTCAATATTTAGGTGATCTTCCACTCGTCAATATCTGTTAAATCTGACACCTGTAAAACTGTAGTGACTAGGTTTCACAATGTCGTTCAATGTTTACAGATGTTCCAAACCAAATTGAATTAATAACTCTGTCAAATTTAGCTCCAACACCCTGTATATGCAAAAGTTTCCTGTGCTTTTTTTTGCTTTTTTTTAAGCCTTTCCCCCCCAAGCAAGACAGGAAGCTACTATCACACAAGGGGTTACAGAGAGTTGGAGCGAGAGCAAATAGGAGTGATAGAGGAAAGGATGAAGAGAAGTATAGGGGATAGATCAAGGCAACTGGAGACATCGATTGAATTTACATTTGTATAGTTGGAGATTATAGCTATCATGGAATCAGGAAAAGGGGAGGGAGTTCCACAGGCGAAAAGTGCAAGACATGAAGCTATTGGAGTAGAAGAGACGGATACATTTAACAGTTTCGACAGTGAAAGGGTGAGAGCGAGATGCCAGCCTAGTTGAACGCTTAAATTCATGAAGTCTGGGAAAAATGAAATAACAGTCCATTACTGTGTACGATGTCTGACCGGAATTGATTGAACCATTTCGGATATCTTGTAAAACTAACCATATTGTCATCAGAGTTGATCTTAATGCGCATGCGTTTACAAACAGTACTGCATGGGGTTATTCAGCCAGCAGATTTTCATTTACTTTAGATAACACAATACAAGGCCCAAGGCCACTCAAGGTAGAGAGTTACTAAGTTTATAAGGGAGGGGAAATCAGAATGCATATTATGAGGATATGTAGGATAGATATCAGTTGATCCTGGATTGTAGTATTCATGGAAATATCCTTCTCGGGAGTAACAATTATGGGGAAGAAGTTGTCTGAGTTGAACTTACTCCTTACTAAAGAAATACTAAGTAAATGTGCTGATTTTACACTATGAACATGGCATAGTGGATTTTATCTTTGAATGTCTGAACTGAGGAATGTAGCTCAATTTAACATTTGCCATAGCAATAGCGATAAAGATGTGAGAGGTTAGCAACGTTTCATCGGTGAGATAAAGGTAGCAGGGTGAACTATAATTCATCAACCACAAAGCCACGTATTGCTTTTGATCTTTTTCAAGGCTGGAGAGTTCTTACTAGGCGACAGCTTCCCAGATAGGGAAGCAATACACCATTGTTGGTTTGAGTTAACTCTTGAAATGATAAAGAATGGCAGCAATACGAAGCGACCATTCCAGCATCTTTAGCAATGGCACGGATATACGAGTTCCAAATGAGGTTGGAGTAAGCGTTGGAGAGGATTTATTAAGCTTGAATCGTGTGTTACCGTCGCGTTCCCAATGGCCGATCGGGTCAAATCTTTATGTTTCGTTCATTTTTTTCGTTTGAAAAAAAAAATGAATTCCCCACGTTTATCAGCCACCACTCTAAAATCTATATTTATCACTCTACGAATTCTGTCTTTTTTTTTCAAAAGCTACAAAGCACCGTAGTCGAGATAAAGAAGAGCATGATGGCGGCTGTCCCGAAAAGTACTCCATAGACCATTTCGAACCGAATAAATGTGTGAGTTTCAAAAAGGAGTATTTTGCAGAGGACTAAGGCACTAGAGGGTGCAGTTGTCTATTCGTTAATATTAAATGTCGTGATAATTTCCGGACAGATCAGGTCAAATCTAAATTTGTGAAAGTTGCTGATAATGATGATCTCGAAAGAGGACTGTTGTGAAAATTGTAAGGGACGCTGGGACAACTGAACCGAACGACATTCCAGTGGGGAGTACTTTGAATGGGACTAAGGCACCCTTGTCTTGAATAGGCTGCTTTTGTTTTTTGTTTAATATTATTATTATTATTATTATTATTATTATTATTATTATTATATTATGCGTATTTTCAGGACAAATATCGTGTTCAGTAATTTGTTTCAAAAATGTGCTGGGATGTTTATTTCTTTTACGGCTTATCGGCATGTGAGTTACTGATAGCCGAAACATTTTTTAATCATAGCACCCCCTATGGAAGGGAGTGAAGCCACTAAGACGCAAGGCCGTTACTGAGTGTGGAGGAGAAAAAAAGAGAAAAAATTAGGGAGTGAAAAGAATAGAAGACTAATCAAGACAGTAGATAGCGGTTGACATTGCATTTACATTTTTGAATATCAAAGTTGGCTGGAAAGCACGAAGCCGGAAGAGAATTCCACAATCGAGAAGTGCGAGAAAAAGAAGCCGTTAGCATAGAACTTACGGTAACATTTCGCCAATACAACTGGGAATTGATGAGAACTTGTCGTTAGTCGTGTACTACGCTTAAATAAAGTCTAGGTTCCATAACTAAGAGTTAATTAGAATAATTACAAGGAAAGTATTTATACAAAAGACACAGGGAAGCTACAGTATGACGGTGAGAAAATGACTGAAGCCGAGACGACAGGTCAGGACCAATAATATTGCTGATTCTTCTTTGGATTTTGTCAGGAATATACAGCTGGAGCCTCGGACCAGATGTGGCAGCAGTATTCAAAGTATGGATGACCCTCTACTTCCAAGCGGTCAACTAAGTCCTGACCGGACTTGATAGTACTTAACTTTCAGAAGCGCGCTGGTTATATTTGCACACAATTTGTACAAATTTACGCGGTGTTATGTTTAATGCGTTTTTGCGTGAATTCAATTGTTTGCTGCATCAAAATATCTACAAATGCGGACAGGTTTGCTTTTGCGTGTGTTTTCCTAAAAAAAAAAAGATTCTTCGTCTGCGAAACGCAAACGCGTTGATATTGATTCAGAGTGATTTTTCCTTTTATCTTTGTTTTATTCAAGACAATTTCGCTTTCAATGCTTTTTTTTCTTCTTTTTCTCTTTGTAATCTTCCTTTTCAAACTCTCTCCTATGGGCGGTTACTCTCTCGCAGAGAGTACATGTCTTTGTGTGCGTGCGTCCGTGCTTGTGAGTCAGTGTGTGTTTGTGTGCGTGTGTGTGTAAATGAGTCAGTGTATCTGTGCGGACTTTTATCACACGTACTAATAATATAACATACACATATGTAAGTTCCACAGATATGCTGATAAAAAAGGTTTGTATGTATGCACGTATGTAAAAGTGTTTAGGTAGAAAAGCCACAAACACACACATATACGAAACTACTATTAATATAATATAAGTATTGCAATATATATATATATATATATATATATATATATATATATATATATATATATACAAACACGGGTGGGGACGATGGGTGATGAAATGATCTCTGCCCACCAAGAAGATATTCCACTCAAATTTTGATGTTTAGTCACTTGGTCAGATTTTGGGAAGTGAGTTCGTCCAAACCCATTTTCCAAAACTACCTTCAAATATATGTACTATAAAACACTTTCACACACACACACAAACACACACACATATACAATGTATATCTTTCCCCTTTTTACGTTTAGTGCTTTTCATTTATTTATATACATACACCAGAATATATGTCTGTGTACTTACCCATCCATATGTGTGTGTCTATATATATATATATATATATATATATATATATATATATATATATATATGTGTGTGTGTGTGTGTGTGTGTGTGTGTGTGTGTGTGTGTGTGTCTCTGTGTGTGTGGTTATAGTTACTAATATAAAGAGAAAAGTAGGTTTGAATGTGTGCGTGTGTACCCATATGTATTTATGCTCGTATGTACTTCTCTCTCTCTCTCCCTCTTTCTCTCTCTCTCTCTCTCTCTCTCTCTCTCTCTCTGTGTATGTGTGTGTGTGTGTGTGTGTGTGTGTCTGTCTGTGTGTGTGGTTATAGTTACTAATATAAAGAGAAAAGTAGGTTTGAATGTGTGCGTGTGTACCCATATGTATTTATGCTCGTATGTACTTCTCTCTCTCTCTCTTTCTGTGTGTGTGTGTGTGTGTGTGTGTGTGTGTGAGTGTGTGTGTGTGTGTGTGTGTGTGTGAGTGTGTGTGAGTGTGTCTGAGGAGTCCTTTGCTTGATGTCCAGAAACCAAGTGCTTAACAAATACTGATATGGACGTTTATAGACCAAATTCTCTGTCTCTTTATTCTCTCCCCTTCTTTATCTCCCCTCGCGCCTCCATCCCCGCTTTCGTCTCTTCTTTTCCAACATACGCTCCAATTTCATCCGCCGCCACCACCAACGCCCTCGCCAATCGCATTCATTCAACTTATCTACTCCTCTCGGCTTATTCTTGATATCCGTAATAAGGATAGTTCAACATAAGTACGATAAAACGCCACTGTCTTTGTCCATAAGTTTTTTGTAGGCTTTTCCTTTATGTTGTCGAAATTTTACTTTTATTTTTCCCCCCTAAATATCAAGACGCCATGTTGACCAGCGTCAGAGAGTCGGTCACAGCCTCGTTCTGATACATTGCCTCGGTCTCTTTTGGACAATCACATGATTATAAAAAAATAGTTTAACGAACTAGACAAAAGCAAAAATAAAGAGATATCTTAGTTTGAAAAATCTTTCGCTACACATTTTAATCTTCGGCATCTGGAAATTCCAACCAATGATTTTGTTCTTCTTTGGAATTACTCGAGAATTCTATTTCCGAGCTAGGGACCTAATAGTGACACTGGTGAGATAGGGTTAGTAGAAAAAGCAGTGGTCAAGAAGCACTGAAAGTATAGGCTGCGGGCGAGCATATTTGCTGGGAAAGAGGTAAATTTGTTTTGGAAACTCAGAACAAAAGTTATTTCTCTTTGAATTTATGGGCTGAAGAGTTATCATGACTTACATTATTTATATTCTGACTATTGTCCTCATCTTTGCTGTTATTATCACAAGTTTATCAGTAAGTTTCGACCACTGTGTATCTCCATCCTTTTCCCGGTATCTGTTTATCCGGGTATCATTAAATAACATGCACTGCGATCAGAAAATAATCTATTTTCTACTTCGAGTTTCTTTTTCATATTCTTAAAGATTAATTGTTACGACAAAAGTACGGGGATGTAGGCTTTAAGAAAGCTTTATTCAATTGAGAATACAAGTTTCGCGTATAATGTCCTTTTATAGTCCCAGTAAACAGAAATAGCTCTCTCAAAGAGGAAAGTAACAAAACAAGGGGAGACCACATTAACATTGCTCAAACCAAATCACGAATATCAAAATTTATTTGCTATGTAAATTCATTGTAAACTGACTCCTCCTACGGAAACCAAAACAAAATATGTTCATAGCACCTCATATCTTAACATATAAAAAAAAATAAAGATTGAAAAATTGAAATTGGTAATCTGAAGTTTTTTTTTCATATATTGCTATCGATGAAGCGCTCTAGATTGCAAAATAAATAACGTATAATAATGTTTTTTTTGGGGGGGGTACTTGCGCAGGGGGGTCACTTTATAGAGAATATACATAGCAAACTGAACGTACAATTAACTGAATTTAATCTTTTTTTTAGATATTTAAACTTTATGTGCTTAATCTATAGTGATATGGAAAAAATGGTCGCAGAGCATATTTTATAACTCCGCCAAAAGTGTTTTAACATTTAAAATTATTTTTTGGTTTCATGTCTAAACCGCCTGTTCCCAATCATTTGAGCTGAACATGCAAGCAGTATATTTAAAACTCCACCAAAAATATATATTTGTTGTGAAAATTAAACACTTTTTCATCAAAATGCTACGGACTTATTGACAAACTTCTTCTTTTATATGCCGTACCCTTTCGGGACGTAAGCGATCATGGCTCTCCACTTCCCCCTATCCCTTGTAGTTCTCAATGATTTGTCCTTTTGCTACTTCTCCCAAACCCTGTTCCGTCATCCACTTGCTTTAGCCCGCTAGGTATGTCACGCATTGCTTTCCCTTGTCTTTCTATCCGCCCTGTGAGTATCAGATTCTCCAAGCCCTTATTTTTCATTACGTGTCCCATAAATTTCAGCTGCCTCTTCCTGATGTTAATTATAAGCTTCCTCCTTGTTTGCATCCTCTCCAAAACCTCATCCTTGCTTACACGCTCGGTCCAAAATCTCAGCATCATTCTGTAGAACTACATACCCGTCGCCTCGAGTCTCTTCTTCATCTTTGAGGAGACCGCCCAACATTCGCTGCCGTAAAGGGGGATAGATGTCACGTAGCAGCTCGGTACTCTTTTCTTTGTTAGCAAAGAAATCCCCCTGTCTCGCAATACTCTGCCCAGCTTTTGGAAGGCGTCCTTGACCATCTTAATACGTTTTCGAATCTCAGTCTCGCACTTACCGCCCTCTGTCAAAACACTTCCCAGATATTTAAATTTCCGCACCTGCTTGATTTTAGAGTCCCCGACTTGCAAATCATATTTCGGGCTCATCTTTTTACTGATGAACATGCATTCTGTCTTCTTGTAGCTTATGCTTAGTCCCTTCTTCTTGCTCTCCTTCGCTATCTTCTGTAGGAGGTTTTCTAATTTCTACGCCGTGTCTGCTATCAGCGCTGTGGTATCTGTGTATCTTATGCTGTTAAGATTGTGGCCGCCAATGATGAAGCCTGGTAAGATTTCCAGTTCTCTCAGAATTGCCTTGCTGCATAAGTTGGATAAGTCCGGTGAGAAGACACATCCTTGCCTTACGCCCATTTCTATTTTTGTATATCTGCTGAACTCATGTATCCGCATGCAGGCCGTTTGCTGCCAGTATAGGTTCTTGAATATTCCAATATCTCTCCTGAATATGTCAAGGTTGCTGAGCAGTTCCACCAGATCTTCGTGGTGTACTTTGTCGAATGCCCTTGCGTAGTCTATGAAACATAGGTGCACGTCCTTCTGCATTTGTATTACTCTTTCTGATAATATTCTGAGCCTGAATATTGCGTTCCTTGTTCTGGTGTCTTTAACGTACCCGCACTGTTCTTCTCCTATCTCTGGCCTGATTCTGCTGCGCGTTCTATCCATCAGAATAAGGATGGTGAGTTTTGTTATGTGGCTCATTAGGCTGATTGTTCGGTGTTCACATTCGTTTGAACCTGGTCTCTTAGGCTACGAACTTACATTTACTAATAAGCCTGGTAGGAAATGCTACCAGGCTTCATCATTGGCGACCACAAATGGTAATAGCAACTACAAAAAATTCCTGCAATACGGTAGATGCAGCACAATTCTATCCCGTCTGGACATCTGTGCTCAAAAGAAAAATATGATATGACAAAAAGGCAATTTATAGAGTAAAAAACAAAAAATCAAAAAAGGCAATTTATAGATTAAAAAAACAAAAAATTCTTTTTTTTTACGCCTCAACTTGCTATTACGTTGTAAACGTTATCAACTCGGTGTGTTTTCTTTGATTTGAATTCTTAAGCGTTTAGAGCTTCTTTGCACTGTTTTTACTCAATTTAAGGAGTGACCAAGACTGGCAACTTCTAGTCGACATATTTCCAGAAAAATAAATCATTCGTTGGAACTACATGTCTTTTCGCTTTAATTCTTTTGACATAGTTAATAATGTATACGATGTCAATGTTGACGTCATTTATTAAGCATAGTTTGGCACAGGGTGACAAATATGCGGCAGTTAGTCTTGATCGAACTTACTGCGAATGGTCAACCGGACTACTTCTTTCACTATAACCCCACCCAGAAGTGCCTTGTCTTTAGAGAATCAACATAGGTATAAGAGGGTTTACTTCCGTTCCCAATCATACAAATGCTTCGCTATCATTTAAACTAGCGCGGTAAGCCAATCACAAGACCTTTTTTGGCGGGTATCTGCCGCTGATAAAGAGCGCAGAGTGAAGTTTATTAATTCTTTTATTATATTTATTAGTATGTAAGTGAGCATAAACATTATTAGTCAGAATTCAAATCCTGATTTTTTTTTCGCAAGGAATACAATACATTCACCTCACACTATTTTACATACATGGGGAAACTGAAGAGTTCTCGCACAGTTCCATTTCTCAAAAATTGGCAAATATATCAGAATTGAGAGTGAGAAGATACCTTCTTGGTCGGTCAGAGAATATTTCGCACAACTTCTTGTATCTACAGTCATTGCACAATATAACTCCTTGACACCGTAGTTTATAACATCTGATAATTCAAATTAAAAGCTTATTTAACCGGGTTTTTTAAAAATCGTGAAAGCTGTCTGTAGGACACATATATTTACATTTTCATCAGTTTTACTGCGTTTTATGATTATCTTATTCAACCTATTTCATACAGTCTCTTTATACTACATTATTTATAGTGTCTTTATCCAAAATTTTTATACAGTTTCTTCATCCTTAATTTTCTTTAAACCACCCGCTAACCATACAGATGAAAGATCACAGATTTTGAAACCTGTTATTCGGCAGCCATTTTTCTTTCATTTTTTTTTTCTTCTGTTCCATATTTTTTTAATTACTTTCAAATTGAACCAAACAAAAAGCATGAAAATAACGCAAATAGTACTATTTGTTAAAGCAACCTTATGTAACTGGTCAAGTTTAATTGCTTCCTGTAGGTCGGCTTTGCTGTTATATTGTTTTCCACCTTCATATATTTTTATCTTCACAATTGACCATAGAGTTTTGATTGGATTCAAGATGATGACTTGATGAGAGCCATTCCATTATGCTCAAAGAATTCACGGGTAAGCTTAAATACATTTGAAGGAGAATTGTCTTGCATAAATACACACTTCACTTTGAAACTACGAGAGAGGAACTTGTACCATGCAAAGAAAATCTTGTCCATAAAATCGCAATAGTTAGCACTGTTCCTTCATAGACCTTGAATTGTCCAAAAATGCTTTGGTCGACAGTTTCCAGTCCATATCATAACTCTACTGCCTCCTTGTTACCTTCTTTTAGCTGCAGGCACGTCTGAATTTGGCCCATCCACCAGGTCCATCAAATGTCACTCAAGATTCGTTCGTCAAAATTAGTTTAGAAAAGTCAACTTACATATAGTTCTTGGCCTAATTTTGAAGCTTTAAAATATTTGCTTTAATGAGAGGAGGTTGATTCGGGGATTTTTTTACAGAGCCCAATTCACAATGTGTATTTTATACCTTTTATTCTTCTTCACTTCCTCAATTCTAGCTTTTTCAAAGATCTGAGCGCTCGTCAAAAGTGGTTGTTTCGCTTTTACACACTTTAGTCTATGTTCATCTCGAGGAAGGAATTTCTTAAAGCCTTTTCCTTCGCTTCGAGTTCTCAACTTACTTATATTTTATTATATTATTTCAAAGGACTTAAGCTAATATTAGTTTAATCTGCATACTAAATTCATTTTCGTAAATTCTAAATATCTTAAAAACTAATCATTTATAATGGTAGAAAATTTAGTTAAATATTTTATTAAGGGTTGAAATGGACGAGTTTAAATTTGACAAATATTGGTTCAGATCTTTTTGAGGCTTATTTCATTTGCGTAATAACTTCAGACAGGCTGTACTCTCTTATGTTCCTCTTGACTTCAATATGTCCTGTGGGTGTTAAATACTCCAAGCCTTCTTTCCTCATTATTAATTATATATCCGGGTTACACTGTATATATCTGGAGGTGCAACAACTTATTCGAATATTGGGAAATACAATAAAGAAAATTAAACAGACATAACTTATCCGTTGAATTCTTGCTGCATATAAATTTCCTACTATTCCAAACGTTATTTTCTGGTTACTCATGAGTAGAGATTTTGTGGTTACTCATATACGAATTATATCCGGGTTACACTCTATATATCTGGAAGTGCAACAACGTATTCGAATATTGGAAAATACAATAAAGAAAATTAAACAGACATAACTTATCCGTTGAATTCTTGCTGCATATAAATTTCCTACTATTCCAAACGTTATTTTCTGGTTACTCATGAGTAGAGATTTTGTGGTTACTCATATACGAATTATATCCGGGTTACACTCTATATATCTGGAAGTGCAACAACGTATTCGAATATTGGAAAATACAATAAAGAAAATTAAACAGACATAACTTATCCGTTGAATTCTTGCTGCATATAAATTTCCTACTATTCCAAACGTTATTTTCTGGTTACTCATGAGTAGAGATTTTGTGGTTACTCATATACGAATTATATCCGGGTTACACTCTATATATCTGGAAGTGCAACAACGTATTCGAATATTGGGAAATACAATAAAGAAAATTAAACAGACATAACTTATCCGTTGAATTCTTGCTGCATATAAATTTCCTACTATTCCAAACGTTATTTCCTGGTTACTCATGAGTAGAGATTTTGTGGTTACTCATATACGAATTATATCCGGGTTACACTCTATATATCTGGAAGTGCAGCAACGTATTCGAATATTGGAAAATACAATAAAGAAAATTAAACAGACATAACTTATCCGTTGAATTCTTGCTGCATATAAATTTCCTACTATTCCAAACGTTATTTTCTGGTTACTCATGAGTAGAGATTTTGTGGTTACTCATATACGAATTATATCCGGGTTACACTCTATATATATACGAATATATTAATCTATTAACAGATTTCTGATCCTTGGAAAACTTTCACTTTTTCTCTACCTATAAATATCCTATCAAAAAATGCAAGAAGATTTAAACATTTGTTTAACGTGGAACGTTAGCGTCGTAGAGGCTAACAAAAACGAGACCATATCTCTCATACGTAACATCATTATTTATTTAAGTCCGGACTTCGAGTGGGTGTGTGAAGTTTGGTGCTTTCTTTGAAAGTAGATTCTACATTCTCACAAGGATGTAAAATATTCTCTTCCTTCTTCCCTGACCATTGGTGTTTAGAGAGGGTGTTTCATTAAGACGGATCAAAGTCAACAGTAAATAAATCTTATTATACCTAGGGTTATTGGTGAAACTTTATTTATTTCTCTATTGGATCATGTTATTTAAGTCATGGCAATTATGTGTGAAAAATAATATCGACCAATTGTCCGCCAACGCTTCGGCGGCACACCTCCACTCGATGGTCAACATTTTTGATGACGTCTCTGCATAGTTGCTCCTCGATCTCACCAATATGCCTTATTATCTCATCCTTTAGCTGTTGAATTGTTGTTGGCTTGGTGGCATAGACTTTACTTTTGAGATGACCCCAAAGGAAGAAATCTAAAGGCGATCGTAGTGGCCAAATGACTTTGCTGTTTCAGGAGATGAGGCAATCTGGGGACTCCTCATTCAATAAAGCCATTGAACGTCCATTTTCGTAATAGGCTTCGATAATTTTAACACGTTGTTTGATGGTTAATCTTTCCATGGCTGAAATTGCTACAGTTGTTAAATCTGAAAGAAAAAGAAAAAAGAAAAAAATCATTAGACGCTTAAACTTAATTCACCTTTAAAATCGGCACAAGCTATTAGAACACCCTTATATCTACCTGTTATGTTTTCCCTTCGTGCGCATTCTAAGATGGTTCGATCACCTGTTTTCGATGACGTAGGGACAATCACTGACATCTCGTGAAGGCGCGAATCTGTACTTGATGGCTAGGAAGTAAACTATCAGGTCAACCCATTGATACACACGGCTTCTCTGATGAACACGGAGGACAAAGTCTATTTCGGTATCTTATGTGGTAAAGTACATGCCACAAACCTAAACGTTACCCACTTGCGTTCACTCAAACTCAGGCATTAATTTTGCAGTTTATATTGTATTTTAGTGAATGGATTCAGATCAGGTTACCTAATAAGTGAAATTATGTAACAAAGTAACTGTTTTCCACGATTGCCTTTATTTTTGTCCAGACGCTTTGTAAGCAAGAAAAATAAAGAATGTCGTGTTCTTTTGTCACACTAATTAGATTTGTCAATCAATTTATTTTAGTTTTTATGGGTTGCTTCCTTGTAGGACAATGATTAACTCTTATTAAATTAATGTATTATTTCTGATGGCAAACTTGCACGCATATTGTTGTGGACAACGAGGGGGAATTTTGTTTCGATTTCTTTCCCGTGTGAGTTCGAATTCCTCGTCGTCAATTTCTTGTGGATTCCGGGATGAATCCGATATCAATGAATAACAAACGCCAGGAATGGATAAGGAAAATAAATGTATTAACGTAATAATACAAAACAAATAATACGGGTTAGTAAATCCAGGAATGCGGGTTAGTAGCACTAATATATATACAGTCTTGGTATTGAAGTATCACGGTATGACTCTTTACTGAGTCTACGTGCTCGCTAACTGTGACGTTTGCCGCCGTCTCTGTGTGTGACTTACTCTACACCTACTGAACTCTACTACTCTTCTGTCGTTCCGTCTTGACTCCTTGACTGTTCGGTAGTAGTATATGTGTACCTTGGGTGAGCCCATTTCTGTGAAAAGGGGAGACCCCTTAACACGTATGCATATATATATTTAGTAAATTCTAAAGATATCTATTTTTAATCCGTCATTATTTCTTATTACTCTAAACGCTATTTTATTGAATACACGTGTTTGAATAAACGCCCTGTTTTTTGTTTTATATTTTTTTTTCTTTCTTTTTTAACAGTGTGAATTATATATACCGACCTGTACATTCGAAAGACTTAAAGATAATGTAATCTCAGACAGATTTCGAACCTGCGTTGCTCTTTTTTAGGGTGGGGGGAGTAATCACTGTCTGAGCCGATTTGTTTTAAACCGTTCGGTCACACAGAGGGTTCCTTCTCGGCATTACTCTTTTTAAAAAATGTATAACTTCCCGTTCAGAATCTCGAAAGCCAATATCTGCAAATTTTATTATTTTCGTATCGAAAACGTAAACAATTTAATTAAAAAAGAATTAATGGATTTTATTCTTAATCCGAGATAGATAGATAGATAGATAGATATGAACAGCTTAAGTATATAGATAGATAGATAGATAGATAGATAGATAGATATGAACAGCTTAAGTAGATAGATAGATAGATAGATAGATAGATAGACTTTATGAGAAAAAGGTGGTCAATATCGGGTACAGAGCGTTAATAAAGATAAAAAATATGGACAAAGAAATCAACACTGCATGGTGACTGACATTTCCACGCCTTTAGTGATCATCATGAGTGCCATTCCTCTTTGGACAGACTCTCTCAATATCCGGGTCTTTCTGGGCTTATGTGAAATAAAAATGGGAGACGAATTCTTCACATTTTTTCTGTTTATTTGGATTTGAGTTTGTTCATTTTATTTATTTACTTTTGATATTTACGTTTGGAAGAGAGTTTATTAGTGCTAGGTTGTTCATTGGTATTTTCTCACTCTCTTCATATATATATATATGTGTGTGTGTGTGTGTGTGTGTATATATATATATATATATATATGTGTGTGTGTGTGTGTGTGTGTGTGTGTGTGTGTGTTCGTATATATATATATATATATATATATATATATATATATATATATATATATATAAACAGCGGCTCCTACTGCTATTAATGCATTACTCTTCAGGTACGAATTGATATATCTCCAGGCCACTGGCGTATTTCGTATAGAAAACGTCAAAATTTCCCTAGCTCTCTGCCGTGCGATGATAGCCTAGGTATAGGATCTCTGACTGATGTCAAATCTGTCGGGTTTCTATCCCGGCTTGAAGCAATCGGACGTCTAGTCACACTGATGACCTGTGATACAGCGAAACAGTCTGTCTGTGGGTGACTATATATAGAGAGTGAGAGGGTCTGTAAAGTAATCGGTCCTGACCAGGAATCTCGTCTTATTCCCTTTCTAACTACTGTGACGTGTCTTCCCTCTATATTTCTAGAAATATTTTTTATGAATAGTTTTCCTCATTGATACATTTAATGTAAACGTACTACTAGATTGGAATCTAAGTCTCGCCGTTTTACTTTTGAACTAATCAGATGCAACCGTCACTTCTATTCTAAAAGTATCTTTTCTCGCATTTATCACTTCCGAGTTCTTGCTTCCCTACAACCTACAATCCTTAAAAATTGTCAATCGTCATCTTCTCTCTTCCTGAATCCTGTTCTTTTATCGTCCTTTCTCCTCACTAAAGTCTTTTCATTCTCTTTCATTCCCAATAACCACTTGCATCCTAGTGGCATTATCGCCTTGCTTGGAATGAAATGATTAAATAAATTTTAGGCAAGATATAATAAATTAACTGGTATCAAAATTAAATTTATCTGTCCTCAAAATTACGCAGGTTTATTAATAAAGGGGGCTTCCAATCCTATAATATTTTTTGATCAGATTGAATAATGAAACTTGCATTAAAATGAAACATATTTATTTCTCTTCAGAATTACAAAAGTTTGATTTATAAGCAAGGTTTCTAATTCCATAAAATACGTTTTAGGCAAAACAGAAAAATGGTGTTGTACAGAGTTATATGATACATGTAGAATGACAAAAATATCAATTCACATTCAGCATTTCTTATAGAATAGGCTTTGTTTCTAAGTCTGCCGCCTACAATTCATTATCAACTGATAAAATCAATTAACATACATAAGAGGTTACTGGTCAGAGTTGAATCACGCAAGAAAACAGTAATACTACAAAGTGCTCAATACACGTGTGAATAAAAATAAAAGTAAAAATTACATATAGAGCTTTTAATTTATATTATATAAAATATAAAATATATATATATAAAATATTATATAAATGAATTTATATATACATATACATATACACACACACATATATATATATATATATACATATATATATATATATACATATATATATATATATACATATATATATATATATATACATATATATATATATATATATACATATATATATATATATATATATATATATATATATATATATATATATATATATATATATATATATATGCATGTTTCATTAAAAACGACAGACAAGTTACTACGGTTGAGCTTTTTAATTAATTTTTCTTGTGTTCGAACAAGAGCTTTCTTTATAAAACAAAGGGTGTGTAGGAACTGTCCAAATGTTTTATGTTTCCGTGCGTTTTCGGCTATACCTTTAGCCATTATCAAGAACGATTCGATTTTTCAGCTTAATTGAGTGTGCACATTATGTGTATGTCTTAGAGTGTAGTAGAGATGTTTTTAATTTCCGAATACGGTTAGCACATTGTGGCCTTGTTCGTAGTTAATATTTTTAAGAGTTGGCTTTTTCTTTTTTCTTATTAAAGCCTCCATTATTTTTAATCTTTTTTTGCAGACTCCATTAGAAACATATTAGTAGAAAACACAAATATATTAACTGCTTCCGTCTGCAAAAAAAGATTAAAAATAATAGAGGTTTTGATAATAAAAAAAAACAACTCTTAACAATATTAACTACGAACAAAGCCACAATGTGCTAACCGTATTCGGAAATTAAAAACATCTCTACTACACTCTAAGACATACACATAATGTACACACTCAATTAAGCTGAAAAATCGAATCATCCTTGATAATGGCTAAAGATATAGCCGAAAACGCACGGAAACATAAAACATTTGGACAGTTCCTACAGACCCTTTGTCCTTTAAAGAAAGCTCTTGTTCGAACACAAGAAAAAATAAATAAAAAGCTCAACCGTAGTACCTTGTCTGTCGTTTTTAATGAAACATGCATAAACGAAGGATTGCTGCCTAAATATACAACTATATATATATATATATATATATATATATATATATATATATATATATGATATTTACTGCAATATGACCCATGTAGTTATTACGATGACAAAAGTATCAATTCATATTCAGCATTTCTTATAGTTAAATATTGTCTGTGCGTCAAACTCTAAAATAATCAATTGACACCCTGACTTTGATTGTATTTTGACATATTCAGGTATAGAACAACAGGCTTTGTTTATTAATCTTGTCACCTACAATTGATAATCAACTGATAAAATCAATTGATATACAATCTTCATAAACATTAACTCTTACACTGTCTTTTCTATTGTAATTCATTCCTATTACTTTTAACATGTAGATAAACCATAAAAAATATGGTTAGTGAGTATGTGATCAGTTTGTTCACAAATCAGGAAAGCTTAAAGCTTTCTTTCAAAGTAAATACCAAATATTAATACCTTAGAAAGAGTGAAAAAAATAAAATAAAATAATAAATGAATAAAATAATAAAAAATCAATAAATAAAATAATCAAACTCGAGTTCAAATAGGCAAATAGTATAAAAACAAAAAAATAAGGATATGGCTCTTCCCATAAACTACCATTTGGTTATATATAGAGAGAACGCCTACAAAAAGAGGAATAGAACATGATTCGATTCTATGTCGCTTCAGGCGTGAAACTGCTTGTCACTATGCCTCTGCCCTCAGTAGCACTCTGGCTACTGACATTTGTATACATTCGTATATAATGCGTTAGAATTCCCCTTACTCTTATGGTTAGGCTCTCCGATTCATACCAAATCTGGATTGAAGCAATTGGATGTCTAGTCACACCGATGAGCTGTGATACAGCGAAACAGGCTTGTTTGTGGATGATTATACATATATATATATATATATATATATATATATATATATATATATATATACTTACTGATTAAATAAGAGAGAAGAGTGACCTCTCTACATCTGTTTTGGCATCTATTTGAGGAAACTAAAACTGACTTTAAATCCTCTGGAGGACTATTTTTAAATTTCGTAGCACACTGTACTACACCAGTTCTCTTTTATTAGTTCTTCCGAAAAGTGTGATTGGTCCTTCACAAACAGTCAGCCTATAATCGAATCTTATGCGTGACTGAAATGTGGGATTCAGCTATCTAGAAAAAAATAAATGAACCTTCATATATTGCTAGCGATTAAAGATATACACCCAACACAATAACACTCACACAATCATATATATATATAGTTGTAGAATGTATAAATGAAACGGCCCAATATAAGCAGGAGTGTACGTTGGTGTGCATACGTAGGTAAGCAAATAAATAATCGTTAAATTTATGCATGAGATGTAACGTAATAGTGATCAATGGGTTTATACAGAGCAAAGATACGTATTAATTAGTACATATACGCGTACCTACGTTTTTGGCGTGCGACTATAGTTTCGTTAGGTGGTGTTCCGACGTACGCCAAAAACGTAGGTACACGTATATGTACTAATTTATACATACATACATACATACATACGCACATATGATGGACTCTCTCATTGAGTTCGATGTATGAGGTTCCGACGACCACGAACTAATTATCTGCATGACTATGACGGGGATGACTTTCGAGTCCGGCTCGAGAATTGCACAAAAGACCATAAACAGTACAGGAGAATATATTGTAACCCAGTGCAGCAGGAACACTGTTAGCTGTCTTATTTTTCTTTCATGTTTCACGCAGTCGACTGATGCTTACTTCTTGATGGTGCATTACTCCTGAATGGCAGCTGGAATGATACCCTGATCTCTTCATAGCTACCTCTTCAAAGTTCTTAAATGGAATGTTGACACAAGAAAGGATGCTTTTCAGTTTATCTTTATACCTGAGCCAAGGTCTACCAACATTTCTATGACCACTATGGAGTTCACTGTAAAAAAGAACTTTTGGTATGCAATCATATCACATCCTTGCCACATGGCCAGCCCAACGTAGTTGTGATTGCATTATGAAGGTCTTGATGGTACCAATGTTACATTTCTCAAAAAGGTCGGCATTTGAAACTCGATCATCGAACGTTAGACCACAGATTGTACGGAGACAACCTTTATGGAAGACATCTAATCATTTAATGTGCCGCCTATAAGGTGTCCAAATTTCAGAACCATACAAAAGCGTTGACAAAATGACAGCTTTGTACATTTGGATTTTAGTGCAAAGCTTTATTCCCCTTTCGTCCCACAACCTATGACGCAACGAACCAAATGAAGCGCTGGCTTTTGCAATGCGATTAACAAACTCATCATCAAGTGATGCACTTAAATTTGCCATGCTTCCGAGTTATTTAAAAGATTCCACATAGTTGAGATTATTTCCATCAACTTGCAAAGGGACCTCAGGAAACTTACGAACAGGGGTCTCTGCTTTACACCTCTAATTTGCTTCGGTGTCGGGCAAGGTTGATGAACAACTTCAGTTTTCTTGATGTTGATATTAAGTCCGAATGCCTTGCATGTCGCAGAAAACCGGTTGAGCAAATCTTGAGCATCCTCTAAAGAGTTAACTACAAGGGCAGCGTTGTCTGCAAAAAGTAGATCGCGTGTAATACTGGTACGTAGAAGTGTTTTGGACTTAAACTGCTTATGGCTAAATAGTCCTCCATTAGTTCGAAAATGAAATTTAACGCCAGTTTTTGTATCCCAAAAAGCATACCTCAGCATCACCGAGACAAACAGTGCAAACAAAACAGGCGCCATGACACAGCCTTGCTTAGTTCCATTAATGACATCAAAACAAATCTGCTGACCATCAGATATAACATTAGCTTGCAGACATGAAATGGAATGATGACATTCAACATGTCAGGAATGCCAAGTTTTTTCAGAACTTTCCAGAGTGCTTCTCTGTTTAAAGTATCAAAGGTCTTAGTAAGGTCCACAAATACGATCAATAGCTCCTTGTTTCGCTCATGAACCTTCTCTGCAACCTGACGTGGGCCAAATATCATGTCGATAGTGCCACGACCGGAGCGAAATCCACGCTGAGATTCAGGGTACATGCCGTCGACAATGTGTTTTATAATTCTGTTAGCCCCGCCAAATTTTTTCCGCTGATAGACAAAAGTGAGTTGCCCCTATGGTTATCGCATACTGTTTTAAGGCCATTTTCTTGAAGAGGTGTTGCACGGAGTCAATTTTTGAAGTCCTGAGGAACTTAGCCTGATCTCCAAATTTGAACGAACAGATCGTGCAGTAGCTTACAAAGTGTATGCCCTCCATGTTTATAGATTTCAGCAGGGCCGTCCTGGGTAAGACGTTAAACTACATCCGCGTCCTGGGTAAGACGATAAACTATCGAGCAGCAAGGCCTCTGATCAGGAGGTTTTGAGGAGCGTGGAACCACATCTTAATTGCTGGTGTTCACAGGTACCACCTGACCCGGGGTGGTAGCACATGTTAGGGTCCCTTTTATGGTCAAATAGTTAACTATTACCAGTAATACTTTTTTGACAAAAATTATTACCAGCAATACAATTTTGAAGGAAAAATGTTACCAGGAACAGATTTTTGACAAGACAAAATATTACCAGCAATAAAAAAATTTGTCGGCATTAAATAACCCAATTGAGGTTGATATACCGTAAAACAAAATAAACCAAATAAGCCAAATTTCAGCAGGGATAGCATCCTATATATGTACATATATCCACACACACACACACATATATATGTGTGTGTGTGTGTTTGTGTGTGTGTGTGTTACTTATTATTTATTATTACATTATTTTTAAAGGATATTCATATTTGAGTTGACGTTCCATTTATTTATTAATCAGTATATTTATTTATTTTCGTCAACCGACCTGAATATTCGAGAAATCTTGTTAAAGGAAAATATGCGCTCTACGGCAGGATTCGAACCTGCGTCTCCCTCGGCAAAAAGAACGTATCATTAGAACCGATGTGATAATGGAAGCCCTAATAAAAAAAATCCTACTGAGCCAGAAACTACCTACCTAGGTTTCACCTAAATGGATCTTCAAGGTGAAATGGATTTTTCTTATTTTACTTGAGTGGCAAATTATGCAGCCTTGCAACTGTGGACAAATATATTTGTTAACCCGTTTTTGCATGTGTGTCGGATGGGGGGGAGTCATCTCTTTAATGTCGAATGATTTTTTTTTTCTGAATTCCCTACAAAAACTTGACTCTTTACAGGACATTAATAGCAGTTTTGATCTGTTTTTCTTTAGTTCAAAAAAATCTATATTTCACCCTCCTGAACTAGCACTATCACATTTGAGAGTCGGGATCGTCTAGTGGCTCGAAGCCTTTGTCTAGAATGCCGTGAGTCCCAAAGTGAAAGTTAATTATGCTAGGGCAGTTCCTAGGGGATAAACAGAAAAGTTTTCATCAGATACGTTGGCGACACAGTGTATACAATTCGTCAGCGAAAATAAAAAAAAGACTCAGAAATTTAAAGATCATATCAAAAACAGACGTGAGACACATTAACAGGCCTACGAGCTCATCTTTCTTGCTGTCTTCACTTTCTTCTATTTACTGCTAAGTTAACGTATACACATGCGTTGCAGA
This sequence comes from Acanthosepion esculentum, assembly GCA_964036315.1. Taxonomy (NCBI): domain Eukaryota; kingdom Metazoa; phylum Mollusca; class Cephalopoda; order Sepiida; family Sepiidae; genus Acanthosepion; species Acanthosepion esculentum. The sequence continues at coordinate 30,742,509 of OZ038477.1, read as the reverse complement.
AAAGTTTTCAGCCTGGCCCACTTCCCCAAAACATGATCAAAAGTTCAAACAGTAGACATTTTTTTAATCCATTTCTGATCAGGCCAGCTTATCCTTATAAAACAGATATCCAAAGATAGATATAAAGAAAACAGGCGTACAGAGAGGTTTTCTTTACTGCGCGACAACAACTGTCCTCCTTATTAAGATATTCATAACTTAGACCAGTGGTTCCCGACCGATTTTGGGCCCTGCTCCACTTTGACATTTCTAAAATTATGGTGTCCCTACAATATTTAATTCTTACAATTTTGCTGCAATTTCACGTGAAGGAAGCTTAAAAGTCCATTAACTTGGTCTCTAAACAAGCCTCCAAAATCCATGGCGTCCAGAGTGTGTAAATTCCTCTCTTGAGGGGTATACACATTCGGATACTTACCGGTCACGGGGATCCGTCCCTGCGCTGGTAGAATCTCAGCTATGACTAGCTTGGACCAGCTCGGACCAGCTTGGACAAGCTATGACCAGCTAAGACCTGACTAAAGACACTCAGGTTCCCACGTTAAAAACTGACCTTGTGTCACAACCTGACTCAGTTGGGGGGTCAAGTAAATAAAAGACTATGGCGTCCATGAAAGAAAAAAAATTAAAAAAACAAAAAGCAGTTAAATATATATAGCTTCAAAACATATAATAGAAAACTGAAAGCAGAAATATAAAATATATGAATGAAAGTATTCTGTAATATACTTTGATCATTTTAATCAGGAAATAATAATGCAAAATGAAATTTGAATTCACGATGGTACAGTAAGCCAAAAAGTGCACATCCTACACATGCCCTACCAAATATTACGATGCCCCACTGGCGGGGCATGGGCCCCACGTTGGGAATCATTGACTTAGATTCAAAAGTTGGTTGGTTGATTTTGTTTGGCAGCATGTGGGTTATTAATGCTAAAATCTAAATATTTTGTACCCAATTTTATACTTTCAACTACAGATATTTTCTACCTAATTTTATATTTTCAGAGCAAAGATATGTATATATATATATATATATATATATATATAGATAGATAGATAGATAGATAGATAGATAGATAGATAGATAGATAGATAGATAGAGTTTGTAGATTATAAAATGTATTGCTGGCAATTTTAAAATATATATATATATGTATATATAAAGAGAGAGAGAGTTATGGATTAAATAACAGAGCAGACTGATATGTCTAGCCTTGGTTGGCATTCATTTGATGACACTAAGCGCTTGATTTTAAACCTTAAATAGAAAAGTCTTACTTTTGAAAGTTCGTAGCACGCTATACACTATTCTCTGTTATCAGTTCTTCCAAAAAGTGTGGCTGGTTATTTCATAAAGATTTGCAATTTAAATAACTGCAGAAAAATATGCTTTTGAATATTGTCGATAATGAACGAGATTTGATTGATAAAGAAGGTTTTCAATCTTATGACTCAAGAGAACAACTCTCGGCGCCATTTTTAGCTCCATGATTTTCACTGACTTGAAATGCAATCATTATATTGAATCAATTGCTAGGACTATATGAGAAATAAGTGATATGATTATTTGCCCTTGGCAGTCTAAAGTTAGCCAATCAGCTTACAGTTGCTGATTGGCGCGCTTTTCTGTCTCTTGGTAAGACCTACGAAATGAAAACTTTTAGAACCAGCCACCTCTACACCGTTATCACTACAGAGTCCGTAGATCGCGAAAACATCGACTATTTTTCAGCAGATAGGTTTGGTCGCAGACACCATTAAGCTTGCAAGGACTTATTTGTAATATTGTTTTATACAAATTGTATAAATCAGAGTTTATTCGCGTTCTATTCTTTATTTATTATAATGTTTGCATCCACAACAAGGGAATCTTAGATAGGACCCACTTCAGTTCCCTATAACTACTGCTAGTAAAGTTGGTTCACTATGTCTTGCCAGATAATTTTTCTCGTCAGGATCCATCTTACCATTGTTCGTGCATTGAATATTGCTACCATATCTGGTCTGATGATTGTTATATGGTTCGAGATTCTCGACAAAATCCACAGAAGGGTCTGTAATGTAATAGCTTCTGACCTGGCATCTCGACTTTAATCACTTTCCCAACGCTGCGATGTGGCTTTCATCTATATTTTCTGTAAATATTTTCATAGCAATTTTTCGGAATAGTTTTCATCTTGACACATTTAATCTAAACTTACTACTAGATTGGAATCTAAATCTCACCGTTTTACTATTGGACTAACCAGATGCAACCGTCACTTCATATATATATATATATATATGTGTGTGTGTGTGTGTGTGTGTGTGTGTGTGTGTGTGTGTGTGTGTATATGTATATATATATATATGTGTGTGTGTGTGTGTGTGTGTATGTATGTATGTATATATATATATATATATATATATATATATATATATATATATAATTTTTAGAGTAATATGCAGTCTTATTTGGCTACCCACAATTACAATACAATCCCAATGTCTAAACTAATAATATGCAATGTTCATTGGTATTTTCTCACATATATATATATATATATATATATATATATATATATATATATATATATATATATAAACAGCGGCTCCTACTGCTATTAAGGCATTACTCTTCAGATACGAATTGATTTCTCTAGGCCACTGGGATATTTTGTATAGAAAACGTCAAAATGATAGCCTAGGTGTAGGATCTCTGACTGATGTCAAATCTGTCGGGTTTCTATCCCGGCTTGAAGCAGTCGGACGTCTAGTCACACTGATGACCTGTGATACAGCGAAACAGTCTGTCTGTGGGTGGCTATATATATATATATATATATATATATATATATATAAACGGTGTGTAAAGTCATCGGTCCTGACCAGGAATCTCGTCTTATTCCCTTTCTAACTACTGTGACGTGTCTTCCCTCTATATTTCTAGAAATATTTTTTTATGAATAGTTTTCCTCATTGCTACATTTAATGTAAACGTACTACTAGATTGGAATCTAAGTCTCGCCGTTTTACTATTGAACTAATCAGATGCAACCGTCACTTCTATTCTAAAAGTATCTTTTCTCGCATTTATCACTTCCGAGTTCTTGCTTCCCTACAACCTACAATCCTTAAAAATTGTCAATCGTCATCTCTCTTCCCGATTCCTGTTCTTTTATCGTCCTTTCTCCTCACTAAAGTCTTTTCATTCTCTTTCATTCCCAATAACCACTTGCATCCTAGTGGCCTTATCGCCTTGCTTGGAGTGAAATGATTAAATAAATTTTAGACAAGTTAGAATAAAGAAATTGGTATCAAAATCAAATTTATCTCTCTTCAAAATTACGCAGGTTTATTAATAAATGAGGCTTCCAATCTTAATTATTTTTTGATCAGATTGAATAATGAAACTTGCATCAAAATGAAACAAATTTAATTATTTTCAGAATTACAAAAGTTTGATTTATAAGCAAGGTTTCCAATTCCATAAAATAAGTTTTAGACAAAACAGAAAATGGTTTTGTACAGAGTTATTGGATTTATGTAATATTTGCAAAACTCAAGTTTGAGACACTGCTTACAAAATTGTTATCTGCATTTTTTTCCTATTTTTTAAAAATTTTCTGAATTGACTGCTGACCTGAGATGGAACAAATACATTTAGTCAATAGCTTCGTCCACCGCAAGGAAAGTTGGCTCCCTGTGCCGCGCCAGGAAATCTTTCTCGCCGGAGTCGATCCTTCAAATCTACAAATCAACCATTCGCCCTTGCATGGAGTATTGCTGCCATATATGGTCTGGAGCCCCTTCTGTTTGTCTCAAGGATCTTGATACGATCCAGAGACGGACATGCAACGTAATTGGCCCTTATCTGGCATCTCGTCTGCAGTCGCTCTCTCACAGACGCGCCTCCCTCTGTCTTTTTTACAAATACTTTCATGGTAACTGCTCCGAGGAGCTGCTTTCGCTGGTTACCAGACTTCATGAATTTAAGGGTTCTACTAGGCTGGCATCTCGCTGTCACCCTTTCATTGTCGAAACTGTTAAATGTAGCCGTCTTTTCTACTCCAATAGCTTCATGTCTCGCACCTCTCGCCTGTGGAACTCCCTCCCCTCTTCCTGTTTCCCTGATAGCTATAATCTCCAAATATTCGAATGTATTGTCAATCGACGTCTCCAGATGCCATGATCTATCTTCTATCCTTCTCTTCATCCTTCTCGCTCCAACTCTCTGTAGCCCCTTGCGTGCTAGTGGCTTCCCGCTTTGCTTGGGGTGAAACGCTTAAAAAAAAATAAAAACAACAAAAAACGATTTTTTTAAACGATTTCTTAAAACTTTTTCTGGATGAGGAGTTTCGGCGGGAGTTAATAGATATTTAATGTAATAATCTAATACAATGAAAAATAAACAGGGTAATATATACTTATTATTGAATTATGTAAATAATTGATCATTAAGCGTATAAATCCGTTTGTACTTTATTTAAAAGAAATATTTTTTTAAACAAACAAAAAAACTAACAAACCTCTGTTTTCGGAAACAGAACGGTGTTATATCCGAAAATGAAAAATATATCACAGAATTACAAAGGTGCATTGGAATAACGAAATATAGCGAATAACAGAGATGTGATTCTACAGAAGGATGCTGAGAATACCCTGGACGGAATATTTGATCAATGAGGAAGTCTTAAGGAAAATGGGAACGGTTACGATACTTGTAGTCAAAATCAGAAAGAGACAGTTCCTAGGACATATCATGAAGGAAGGGGGCTTGGAGAATCTGTCACTCACGGGATATATTGAAGACAAAGAAATCCGGGGAAACATCGAGTAACGTACTTAACGAGCTTGTGTAAATGGGTGACAAAATATAGACTAAGAGGAATAGTAAGTGGACAAATATTACTTAAAGATATAAAGGATAGGAAATTATGGAGAGCCATGATCGCCCACAACCTGAGACGAAATGGCATATAAAAGCAGTTATTCTGTGTATAAATTCACGTGATCTGTTAAAAGGTGTCGATTAAGGCTTATATAGAATAACAGTGGCATTCATTTAATGAACAAACTTTGATGCGTGGTTGGATGAAATTGAAACAACTTCCGGTAGGAGGATGCATTTAAGGAGTTACCTGTGAAGGGGAGGTGAAAGGATAAATGAAAGAAGCAAAGGAGGAGTAGGAGTAGGAGTAGGATGACGATACAGATACAGAAGTCGAAACTGGAACCGCGATCATGTCTTAAACTTTGATAGCAAAGAATAAAGGTGTGAAAATGTCTGACTCGAAACGTCTATTTTTAAAATCTAAAAAAACGAACTTGATTCCTCTTTCCTTTCATTCTTTTCATTTTGTTTTTTTTTCTTCAACTGATGATTCGTCATTTTTTTTTCTGGATTTCATTTCTGTTACTTTTGTCGTTGATCTTTTTTATGTTTCTTCTTTTAAATTTTTCTTACTCTGACTTTCGTCTGTCTGTTCGTTTTATTTGCTACTGAAGTTACAACAACTACACTCTCTCTGTCTCTCTCTCTCTCTCTGTCTGTCTGTCTGTCTCTCTCTCTCTCTCTCTCTCTCTCTCTTTCTCTAATCTCTACGGAAATCTTGTTTTCTACTTCCGGGGCAAACAGAGATTTTCCTCACTCAGCTTACGGCTGGAGATATAAAAAAAAAGAACAACCTGACTTCCAGATAACAGATCCCTGTCAAAAAAAAGTAAAATAAAAATACTAACTTAATTGTATAAAAAAGCTGTCAAAATTTTGATTTTTTTTTTTTCAAAGAAAAAGAATGTTAAAAAATTGTTCTTTAATAAATATTTCTGAGATTTATTCAATTTGCTTCAAATTAATTTTTTCTCTTAAAGAAATGAGCTTTTATTTTTATTTATTTATTCATGGCTCATTTATGAAAGAAGAATTTTCAGTTTTATAACGTACGTTTGTGTTTTTTGTCGTTTGCAAATCCTCGCTCCTCCTCCTCCTCCTCCTCATCATCATCATCATCATCATCATCATCATCATCATCTATAGCAGCATCAACCATACTTTTCGTTTCGGCTGTTTTCGTTACCATTTCCTTCTTCTTCTTCTTCTTCTTCTTCTTCTTATTATTATTATTATTATTATTATTATTATTATTATTATTATTATTATTTCCTCTTCCTTCCCCTTCTCCCTCTTAGTCTGAATTCGTCTTCATCACTATCATCACCAACCCGACTACCACCCCACTCATCGTCTCTTTCCTTCTCTTCCTCTTCTTTTTCTTCTTCGACGTGCTTTTTACCATTTCTTCTTCATCGTCGTCTTCTTTTTCTTTTTTATTCTTCTACTTCTTCTCCTTCTTCTTCAACACACTCTATTATTTCTTCTTCATTGTCGTCTTTTTTATTTCTTCGTCTTCTTCATCATACTTTTTATCATTTCTTCTTCTTCTTCTTCTTCTTCTTCTTCTTCTTCTTCTTCTTCTTCTTCTTCTTCTAGCCCTATTAATATTTATTTCGGATTTAAAATGATCGCTACCACTACCAAAAACATCACCATCACCATCATCATCATCAGCAGCAGCAATAGCATCTTTCACTATCAATATTCTTTCTTGTCTTAATTGCCACTAATCAGTTATCATTTTTCGATTGACATGTCTTTTTCTTCTATTTCCTTATCTTCTCTACATATTCTATTATTATCTACCACTACGACTACGGTAAACGGTACTACTACTAATACTACTACTACAATTTTTTTATTATTCTTACCATTTTTTTATTCAATATGATCACCGTAATGTGATTTTTTTTTACATTTTCCAAATCCATAATAACCATGTCTATCTCTTCAGATTATTATTCATCTATAATTTGCATTTTTGCTTCAGATTTTTTTGTTGTTGTTGTTCTTTTTCTTTCTTTTTTGTTGTACTTTTTCTCTACTTCTTTTTCATCATATAATAACAGTTATTGTCCATTCTCGTTCTTTTCTCCTCTATGTTGGGTCGATCAGAACGAGTGTTGTTAGAAAGAATAAAAAAAATATATATATAAAAACGCGCGTCAAGAAATCTCTCTTGTTACTCAGTAGATATGAGTCAGTTACCTTCGGAAGATTTTTGTACCCAACCGCTACCCACCACGGCCAGGCACTTTCCACCGCAACTATTACCCCTTGCTCCTCCATTCCATGCTCTCGCTTTTTCTCGTGTAAGATGCTAAAGATAACGAGAGTTTGTTTCTTTCACACCTCATGTCGCGATTAGCATCGGGCGTAAACTGTCAAGTGAACGAAGCCAAATGACATTAGCTTATCGGCGTCAATCTTTTCCCTGGAACGCATCGTCAACATCACTCACCTTATCTGTTATGCACCTTGTTATGTTTGATACACTGTTATGTTATACCCTTCTTATTTGCTATGTTATAGAATTGCTATGCTTCATATATTGGATTCATATGTTCATTTCTGGTTACTTTGTTTCCGACATTCATTCATTCTTTCCTTATTATCTTCTCTTTCTTTCTTTCTTTCCGTTTCATGATATATCACTTTTTTTTTCTCAAATTTTTCTTTTCTTTTCTTTCTTTTATAATTCTTTCTTGCATGACTTAACAAAATAATGTCTTTTCTTCGCCGAATCTGAAATTAGTGCAAATATAACGTTTTTCTGTAATTTTATTCTTTCTTTCTTTCTTTCTTTCTTTCTTATATCTTTCTTTATATTTGTCCTTAAGTCATTTTTAAATTTTTCTTTCTTTCTTTCTTTCTTTCTATTTGTCCTTAAGTCTTTTTTTTAGATTTTTCTTTTTTTTCTTTCTTTCTTACTTATTTTTTCCTCTTTTCTTCTTTCTTTCTTAAAACTGTACTTTACATTTTCATTTTCTAGAATTGTTTTCCTTTCTTTCTTTCTTTCTTCCTTTCTTTCTTTCTTTCTTTCTTTCTTTCTTCCTTCCTTCTTTTCTTTCTTTCTTGCTTGCTTTCTTTCTTGCTTTCTTTCTTACTTTTTCTTGTTTTTTCTTCTTTATTTCTTTCTTAGAACTGTCCATAACATCTTCGTTTTCTTTCTTTCTTTCTTTCTTTCTTTCTTCTGTCATCAGTCTTACTTTCATCTTTCTTTTATTCTTTTCGTTTCTTTCTTTCAACTTTTCATCCTTTTCCTTCCTGCCTATTATGCTTTTTATTCTTTTATTCTTTCTTTCTTTCCTTCTTTCTTTTTTTATTTCAGCCATGATTAATTTTTCTTTCTTTCTATCATAGAATTGTCCTTAATATGTTCGTTTTCTAAAATTCTTTTTCTCTTTCTCATGTTATATCACATGGTCATTTTCTTCTTAAATCCTCCTTTCTTCTAAAATACATTATTAAATGGATTAAACAAATGTTTTTTTCTTAAACAAATGTGAATATAAAAACTTTCAGTGATTTTCCTTCTTTCTTTCTTTTTTTTCTGATTATTATTATTAGATCATTGCAAAATTTTGTGCCCGATTAGAAAATTAAAAACAAAATTTTATATACTCACAAAAACAAAACAAACATTTATTAGACAAGTTCGTTGTCACCATTGTTTTTTAACAACTGTCTTCAATCATTCTACAATTTTGTTGATGACATTCTTTCGTAATTTTTGTTGGATTTGGTTTGGTTTGGTTTGGTTTGTTTTACGGCATATGAACCCCAATAGGTTATTCAATGCCGACAACATTTTTATTGCTGGTAATATGTTTTTCTTCAAAAATGTATTTCTGGCAATATTTTTCCTTGAAGAAATCTATAGCTGGTCATATTTAAAAAACAAAACAAAATGTATAGCTGTTTGTATTGCTAGTACTGTTTTTTTTTTAAATTATTGTTGAATATAATTTTTCCTTCAAAAATTATTGCTGGTAATATTTTTTTATTACAAAGTATTTCTGGTATGAAAACATATTTTTACACAAGTTTGGGTGTCAACTATTTGCCCATAGCTGAGACCCTAACATGTGCTACCACCCCGGGTTAGGGTGGACCTGGGAACGCCAGCAATTAAGAGGTGGTTCCACGCTCCTCAAAACCTCCTGATCAGAGTCCTTGCTGCTGGATGTAGTTTATCGTCTTACCCAGGACGCGGATGTAGTTTATCGTCTTACCCAGGACGCGGATGTAGTTTATCGTCATACCCAGGACGTATTTTTTGTTGGAAGAAGGTTGTGAGGTAGTTTTCGACTGACTGTTCAGAATCAAATTTGTTGTCATTAAAATTGTTCTGTAGAGACCAGAACAAATAAAAAGTCCGAAGAAGCCAAGTCAAAAGAATACGATGGCTGCTGAAGGATTTTCTATTTCAACTCTTTCAGTTTCTGTAAGGTCTGTTTTGCAATATGGGTCTTTCATTTTCGTGGCGGAAAATGACACATTTTTGATTTGCCAAAAATCGGCCGTTTTTCTTGAACACAAGTCTCTTAAAATGGCGACAAACAGTTGAGATATCGATTTCAAACACTCTTCCGTCAAAATCTTCGGTTTATTCCCCATGATGCTAATTTAATCGACGTCGGAAGGTCACTTAGAGCGGGGGTGATTGTTTTGGTTAAAATCACTCTGACGGAATCTGCCAAACCACTTTTTGATCGTCCGAAGTGCAGGAGGACGATCCAAATAATCCTTCTGAATATTCTTTGACACAGTTCCGACGCTCTCTCCTTTCCGAAGTTCATGGAGCATAATATGGTGAAAGTGAAACTTTTCATTTCCCACCTTTAAGGCATTCATTTGTGGACAAAACGTCAACATTCAACTAAACAATGCAAGGTTTCAATCTAGAACATACCAGAAATCGGTACCAAAACAAATACCAGTCTCAAGTTGATGCCATATTATATTAACAATGAAAGCAGGGAACGAAATTTTGCAATGATCTGATATTATTATTATTATTATTATTATTATTATTATTATTATTATTATTATTATTATAGTTTGGCCGTGATCATGGTGTTGATAATAGCAGAAGCGGTGTCATTGTCTCAAATTGCAAATATGGAGATTGAATTTTTTGTCTTTTTTTATTCTTAAATGTGCAGATTGAGAGAAAATCTAAAGTATATTTCTTCGCTAGTGTTTAAAGTTTTTGTTGTTTGCCTTTTACAAGTTCGTTCTCATGTTGTTGTTTTGGAAACTTTTCAATTCCTATCCTTCTCTTTTTCCATCTTTCATATTTTTCATTTCTTTCTTTCTTTCTGCTTTTCTTTTGTTTTTCTTTCTTTCTTTCTTTCTTTCATCCAGTTTTTCTTTCCTTCTATTTATTTTTCTTTTTGCTTAACTATCTTTCACACAATATGAAATGGACAAAGTTCGACAATTATTTTAAAACATTTTTTATGTGTATACGTTCTTTTTATAGATACAAATATTTAAATAAAATTGTATAAATTATTCAAAACTTTAAGTAAATTCGCTGTGGCTCAATCGGTAAATGCACAGCAGGCTATATAACGGTTCCGTATAGGATACTGGTTCGATTTCTGTCGGAAGACGCATATTTTCTATGAAAGATTCTCCGATAATTCAGGCCGGTTAATACTGTTTATTATATACAGAGCATTTACTTGAATATTTGTATCTATAAAAAGAACTTATAAACAAAAAAAATGGTTTTCTTTTTTCTCCATAATTTTTTCTGCCTTTCTTCTTGTCACTTCCTTCCTTCTTTTTCCCCTTCTTTATTTATTTCGCATTTCTTTTCTTTCCTTATTTTCCCCCTTCTTTCTTTCTATTTCCCTCCTATTATTTTTTTTTCCTTTTTCTTCCTTTGCTTGCTGGCCTGTTTTCCTCTATTCGAGATTTCATCGAGAGTTCTTTGTGTTCATTGGATATGTCTCTTGTGACGTCATTAATGCTAATGTTAAATATGATGTATTTGCTTGCAATGATTGTTCTAATCATTGCTGACAGAAACGTTGAACATACCGACGACATCTTTGTTATATCGCTTATATGTTTTATATACCAAAATTAACCAAATAGAAAGCTCGCGAGCCACTCAAACTAGATGGTTAAAATAGTTATGATGAATGAGGTGTGTAATATGAATGAAAGAGGATATTTTAGGAAGTGAAGATTATGAAGATAAGGATGTTGTATACCGATTGGCCCTTCACTTGAAAAGGGCAATATTGCATTGTTCAAAGAAGGTCTAACACCAAATGGCAGTTCTTGACAAAAACGCTGTTTGAATGGAAGATCCTCCTTACATTTAGAACACGGGGAATGTGGAGTATTTGACTCAGTGGAAGTGGCATTGTGTGTTTTAGGAGTTAAGTTTTTTTTTTCTAAAAATTGTAGCTCATCGCACATTCTTCATGTAAATATATAAACGGTTTTACATAGACACTTATAAAGTAACTACTTAGGAATTGGTATTATTATTATTATTTTTATAATGTTCACCCAATAAAATGCCCAAGAGCCACCCAAGTTAGAGAGTTGCGGTGTGGTGTTGTATAAGCTTAAGAAAAGGCAAGAAATGGAGATAATGGTTAACTCTGGTCTTGAAGAGGTCCAGATTGTTGTGATTCGTAAAACACAAGAGTAGAAAACGACGTTAGAGGGAACCGAAAACCTAGTACTGAACAGGAAACAAAGGATAAAGCTCTACTATAGTTCAAAATACTGGGAAGGAGTGTGAACTGGACGATAGGCAAAACTATCTACTCCTATTGGGAAATAAGAAAAACGTATAAAATGTCAGATTTCAGGCGGAGATATTAGAAATATGAAGTTGCAGTAGATTTTAGAAGGAACTGGAAACCCACTCCGATACAGAAAACGAGGGATAAAGATCTATTCATGTTCAAAAGACTGGGAAGCAGTGTGAACCGGACGATAGGAAAACCTTCATAAAGTTCTTCACATGAAGCAAAATACAACGAAAAATTAGAAAAAAAAATATCTGCATTGAATGAGCAACCAACTAAACTTAGACGCAACAAAATCTTCCTCTTCCTAACTCTCATTTGGATTTTGCCGTATAAACTAACTTAGGTAAAGTATGGAATGATTACTGATGACCATCAGCTATATAATATGGCTTTGGCCAATATAGAGAAATGGCCTGACACGACAAGTATCTGAGGATGATGGAGGAATGTATCTGCAGAAGCGTTGTATAAAAAACAACAAAAATGAACCGAGTGAGATAGATAGATAGATAGATAGATAGATAGATAGATAGATAGATAGATAGATAGATATGAACCGAGTGAGATAGATAGATAGATAGATAGATAGATAGATAGATAGATAGATAGATAGATAGATGTCCTAAGAATCTTTATAATGAAGTGTATTAAAAACAGCAAAATAGAAAACAGTAGTCTGAATAGTATATGGAATAGGAAAATGCTTTACTTCTGAAATTCTGTAAACAAATGGCTAAGGAAAAATTGTAAATTGACAATGGTAGAGACGGAAATGTGGTTCTACAGAAGGATGCTGAAGATATCATGGACCGAGCGTGTGTGCAACAATGAGGTCTTGGAGAGGATGCAAACAAGGAGGAAGCTTATACTTAACATCAGGAAGAGGCAGCTGAAATTTCTGGGGCACGTAATGAGAAAGGGGGGCCTGGAAAATCTGATACTCACAGGTTGAATAGAGGGAAAGCAACGCATAACATACCTGGTGGGCTTAAGCAAGAGGGTGACAGAAGATGGTCTGGGGGAGGTGGTAGAAGGACGAAAGGAGGGAAGTGGAGAGCCATGATTGTTTACGTCCTGAAAGGACACGACACATAAAAGAAAAGTGATGAAGAGGAAATGGATATTTGTATGAACATGGAATCTATGTTATGGCTCAAAGTGTTGATACAGTAATAACCTTATGAAGTTAACTGTTTCTTGCATTGTTTTTTGTTTGTTTTTTTTTTTTGGTTTACCAAAATGCCAGGAATATATTTATTGTCAGGAATGCGACTACCAACTTAGATAACAATAAGAAGCTTATTTTAAAAGCAAGTCACATCTTTCTACCAAAACATTACAAGTACCGAAAGTTCAAATTTGGTGACGTTGGACTTTCGAAAATAACCAAAATTTGACTAACATAAACTATATTATTTACACTATTTACATTGTTCGGACTGTTGTCCTCAATTTTATTGTAATATTCATGAATGTTTCGACTGTTGCACGCCCCAGTATTCTTCAGGACTTGTGTATATTTCTGAAATGAGGTATTGCAATTGTTTACACTATTTACATTGTTCGGATTGTTGTCCTCATTTTTATTGTCATATTCACGACGTTTCGACCGTTATACGCTCCAGCTATCTTCAGATAATATACGTTGGAATTTCGAACCGAATCCTTTATTTTGTCCACTTGGGTATAGTGTTTCATGTGCCATACCTTTTCTGGATAAGTCAATTTCAGTTAATCCCCTTTAGTAACACAAGTCTTAAAGTTTTTGTTCACCTCTGCTGTGGCCAGTTATCGAACTCACAACTCTGGATTACTTCAATCAACGCTTTCATCCACCCATTCTAGATACCTCAACTTGAGTTAGTTTCCATTAGTAATTCATAAACTGGATAAAAGCGTTGGTTGAAGTAATCTATACGCACTAGTTCTCTGTATACGGCCATTCCAAAAAAGAGTGGCTGGTCCTTTCACCACTATAATCACTATAATATAAATATGTGCGGGTAGTGTGGGTGTCCGGTTCTAAGAACTGAGTGACTGTACCCTCATACATCGAAGACGACGGAAGCGTCCAGTACACATACACACAAACACGTGTATGTATATATATATATATATATATATATATATATATATATATATATATATATATATATATATATATATATATATATGTATATGTATATATATATATATATATATATGACAATATGAAAACAGTAATTGCGGACACGTTTCGTCCAATGTGGACTTTTTCAAAGAAAATTCATTTCGTTTCTTGCTTTGAAAAAGTCCACATTGGACGAAACGCGTCAGCAATTACTGTTTTCCTATTGTCATTTATTTATAAATATTGTCGTCTCTAAATGTTAACTTTGAGAAATTTTCACATATATATATATATATATATATATATATATATATATATATATATATATATAAATCAAATATGTATTGCACTTCAATTTATATTACAATGAATCATTCATACAAAAAAAAGTAAATTAGAAAAGAAAATTTATTGATATAAAATGGCGAAATCCCTTCGCTAACAAAATTTTAAAGATGCATTAACCTACCAATCACTCGATGAATGTTATGATCCCTGTTTTTTAAAATTATAAACTGTATTAGGTCTTCCTTAAATACGGAAATACTTTCGACTGTACATTCAGTCATCGTCAGGCATGGAAATTATTTTGCTTTTGGTAAAATTCAGCTAGCATCCGAGACGTAAAAATATAATGCGTATCGAAATATGTTTTTTTTTAAATGTGTTATTGATAACGGATACAAACTTTTGGAGCGTGCAGTCGCAACGCTAAAGTTGGAATTTTTTTAAATTTAAGAGAGTGCGTTTTTTATTAATATGGTAATTTGAGAATTTTTTTTTGTAGGAGTTTATCAGTCAATGTGGCATGAACTAAATTGTTCAATAAATACAGTAATGTCTCAGTTGTTATCCCGACAATTTGCATGTCGTATCTGTTTTTTTTTTTAAATCAAATCTGTGGTGCAGTTCAATTTATATTACAATGAATCATTCATACAAAAAATTAATAACGTTCATGGTATAAAATGGCGAAATCCCTTCGGTAACAAACATTTAAAGGTGCATTAACCTACCAATCATTCGATGAATGTTATGATCCTTGTTTTTTTTTAATTTATAAGCTGTATAAGGTTTTTCTTAAATACGGATGTACTTTCGACTGTACATTACTATATATATATATATATATATATATATATATATATATATATATATATATATATATATATATATATATGACAAACCGAAAACGATTATTGAAACTAGATTTGATTACGTGTTTCGCCATTCTAGGCTTCGTCATATCCAAAAATGAAATAAATAAATGTGTGTATGTCTATTTGTGTGCATGCTTAAATAATACAAATACAGGTATACGTATTCCTTTGGTGGGAGGGGAAATTTTCTTGTATGTCCGTTTGGGATGACACTCTCATACACACAAACATACATACATACATACATACAAGTTTACGCATTTTAGTTCACTTATTGGTCAGAGCTGAATTAGACCAGGAAACAGTTGTATTGGCTGATCTCCTAATTTTTTAAATATATACATATATTTATATATATATATATATATATATATATATATATATATATATATATAGGTATATATATGTGTGTGTGTGTGTGTGTGTGTGTGTGTGTGTGTGTGTGTGTGTGTCTGCAAATATTTTTCAATGGGCATGCATAGTTTACGTCTTTTAAATGTGTTATTTACAGCAATAGTATAGATTTCAAATGTGCAATGGACTTGATCAGTCAGAGTGCTTAATGCAACAGACACGAACAGAAATGTGTTTCTACAGAAGGCTGCTGAGAATATCATGGATGGAACATGTGAGAAACGACGAAGGTTTAAAGAAAATGGAAACAAAAATGAAACAAATACTTAACATCAGGAAGATGCCGTTGAGGTTTCTGGAGCACATAACGAAGAGGAAGAAGGACTTGGAAAATCTGATAACCACAGGACATATAGAGGTGAAGAGGAAGACAATGCATGAGACACATAACGGGCTTGAGAATATGGATGGCGGAACAAGGGTTGGGAGAAATAACAGAAAGACAAAGTTTGTTTAGAGCTACAAGGGACAAGAAGTTGTGGAAAGCCATGATCGCCTACGTCCTGAAGGATTAAGGCACATAAAGCAAAAATAGTTTTTATTTACGGTATATCTTTATTTTGATGTTTTAAGCTCTTTTGTGTTTAATACTAATTTCTAAAGGATCCAATTTACTTTTTGCTTAACAAAAATCTTTTGGATACGATTATTAAATATGATTGTTAAATACGCTTGTTAACTGCTAACAATTTATTTTCTAAAACTTCATATCGAAAATAAGGTTGCGTCTTAAAATGTCTTCACTTCCGGAAAATGCTTTCATTCATTCATTCATTCATTCATTCATTCATTCATTCGTTCACCATTTTCCTTTCTTTTTTCTTCTTTTTTCTTACAACTTTTTATTCTTTCATTCTCCCATTCTTTCCTTTGTCTTTTACACTTTTTATCCATTTCCGTTTATCCGACTTTCATTTACAATATTTTGTTGCGAATTACATATCTATAATTTTATAGGTTCTTTTTTATAGATACAAATATTTAAGTAAATGCTCTGTTTACAATAAACAGTATTAACGACATTTACCGACCTGAATGTCCGAGAAATTGTCATGGAAAATATGCGTCCTCCGACAGGAATCGAACCTGTATCCTATAAGGAACCATCATATATCCTGACATGCTTTACCGATTTTGCCACAGAGGAGCGTTTCGGTTAGCAAGGTCGATTTTACTGTTTTTAAACTACAATTCTCCATGATTTTCTCTCGTACATTCATATCTGCTCAATGCGTATCCAAATGTAAATAAATTACGTCACACATCATGAAATGGACAAAGTCCGACAATTAAAAAATGTCTTCAAATAATTGTCGGACTTTGTTCATTTCATAATGTGTGATATCTGTAAGTCTACAATTCATCCATGCTTACTTGTCACATATGTTCCGGTGACCTTGAAATCCTTGATAAAATCCAAAGAAAAATCAGCAATATTATTGGTCCTGATCTGGTGGCTCGGCTTCAGTCACTTCCCCACCGCTGTAAGGTAGCCTCTTTGTTTCTTTTCTATAAATATTTTCAAGGTAATTGTTCAGATGAGCTCTTCGCTATTGTACCTAGACATTTTAATATAAGCGCAGTACTAGACTGGCAACGAGGTCTCATCGATATACAGTTGAGCTGGCTAGATGTAGCCGTAACTTCTATGCTAACATTTTTTTCTTCTCGCACTTCTCGCTTATGGAACTCCCTTCCGTCTTCATGATTTCCAGTCAACTTTAATCTATAAAAGTTTAAATTCAATGTCAATCGCTGTCCTCCTGGTTACACTTTCCTCTTTCCGCTCATTATTAATGTTTCTGTTCCTAATTCTTCCACACTCTGTAACCGCTTGTATCGTAGTGGCTATACTGCCTTGCATAGGGTGATACAGATTTTTAAAAAAGAAAAGATCTATTACACTGCAATGTATGATATACAATATATATTAGAGGCCAGCTTGGGCACCCCGAGGCGGTGTAAAGGTTAGCAAGCTTGTCTCGCTAGAACAATTACGTCTGAGTAGTGAGTTGGATCCTCACTGGGAGTCCCATATTTTCGGCTTTGTGCCACATCTAAGCTACGCTTGAAAAATCACTATTTTAGGCCAGCTTCGTCCTGGGTATGACGATAAACTATATCCGGCAGCAAGGTCTTTGATCGGGAATTGAGAAGCGTAGAACCACTTTTTAATTGCTGTTGTTCCCAGATTCACCCTGACCCGGAATGGTAGCACCTGTTAGGGCCAAAGCTATGGGCAAATAGTGAACCCCAAAACAAAAACAAAACCCTATGAAAATATAAAAATACATTTTATATGAAAAACATTACCAACAATACATATTTATAGTAAAATTGTGAAATTACTTCAAAGCTCTCAAAAATAAACATTAAATTTCGGCATTAAATAAGAGGTTCATATGCCGTCAAACAAACAAATCAATTAATTATTAGACCAGCTAAGATCATTCTTGGCAATATGTCTACGAGAGGGAGGGATTATAATCGTGCAAAATTCGTCGAAGGTCTGAGAAATTAATCTTCCCGGATTTCTTATACACAGCATTAAGCGTTAGTAAAAAAAAAATTTCCTCATTTCCTTGACCCCTTATATAAAAATACACATTATTTGCATTATTCGGACTATTGTCCTCATCTTTGTCGCCATATTTATTACAACGTTTCGGTCGTTGTACGCTCCGGCCTTCTTCAGTTAGTTTGAATGTCGGAACTGAACCCTTTATTTCGCTCATTGGGGTAGACTGTTCTAGTTCCACGTGCCATGTTTAATGGATGTCAGTTATCAGTTATCTCCTGTTAATTTCCCTCTGAAAGTTCTCCACTGCCTTAATCGCGTATTGAATTCGCACTTTTCGGATCCTGTCACTGAATCTAACTAACGCCTTTATACACTGTGCCATGTGTCCTTGGGGACAAAGATGAGGACAATAGTCCGAATAATGTAAATAATGTACATAATACCTCATATCAGAAATATAGACAAAAATACACATGTTTGGATTTTTCGGATAGATGAATTCCGAACTGTCTCTGCTCGCCCGTGTGCATATTCATATGTCAGATATGAGTCTGGAGTTTCTCTAAATACCTCGACAAGCTGGAAAAAAATAAACTCCAACCATTTCTAGATCTGATTTTTGAACGAAAGTCTTATCAACGAATTCTGAATTCTCAACACTTTTGGGGAAACAGTTTGTAGAGGCTGGAAATAAGTGGCTTCCTTTTTATTGATGTTCTCGTTAATGGTCCTGACTGAATTTCATGACTCACTTCAAGGATACATCAAGCAGACTGCATCCTCATTATGATGTAAAATTAATTCCCATCGGAATTCGATATGACAGTACTGTCAGTATGTTTGGTGCTATAACAATACAACCATCATTTAATCATTTGTGGTACTATCATAGTATTATTACTATGTTTAATGCTATCACAGTACTATCATCATGCATGCTTCTACCACAATACGACACTATCATCAAGTTTATTACAATCACGGTATTATTACCATGCTTGGTGTTTCTTGGGTATCATTATTATATGAGGTATTATCATGATACTAATATCATACATATTAGGTTGGTGCAAAAATAATGTCGTTTTCTCACATATGTTACTTATGTAAATAACGACATTATTTTTGCACCAACCTAATACAATAGTGCATATTAAACGTTTTGTGTTATAAAAATCGCAAGGCTTAAGAAGAGCTGTAAGCAATTCTAAATCTGTCGATATAAAAGCCATTGTCTATTGCGTTTTAACTAGGTACCTCCACGAAAACGCTAAAAATCAGCCTACCGTGATGAAAAAAAAGCCCCAAACGTAATGAAAACATAATTTTATCGTCAACATCGCCATGTTATTATTAAGAAGAAGGATCAAAGTATTTTTTGATTATTTAATTAAATTTTTTTACTCCTCTTTAGAACGTTCGAGATTTTGATTAAAAAACTTTTTTCAGCAGTTGTACTAACTTTTAACAAAGCAAATTCTGACCTCTTTTTTGCGGTGACAGACACATTAATTTGTAAATTCGTGCAAAAATTAAATAATTGTCAGATTTTAATGAAATTTTCAGGACTTATTAAAAAATGAATTAAATTATTTTTTTAATGTTTGTATTAGGAAATCTTGGTAATTTTGTTTTACATGTGTTTCAGCGCCTTACTTAATTTTATGAAAACTTTAGAAATTCAACGAGATAATTTTAGTGACCACATTAGTTAAAAGTAGAATTCTTTGAAGAATTTAAATCACCGTTTTTTTGTTGTTGTTTTTTTTTCAAAATCGAACTCGGTCTTACCTAAAATCTGAATCGAAAAATAAAAAAACGCAATAAAACTAAGACATTATTTTCCGATGAGCTGCTTTCGCTGGTTCCCAGACTTCATGAATTTAAGCGTTCAAATAGGCTGGCATCTCGCTCACACCCTTTCACTGTCGAAACTGTTAAATGTAGCCGTCTCTTCTACTTCAATAGCTTCATGTCTCGCACCTCTCGTCTGTGGAACTCCCTTCCCTTTTCCGTGATAGCTATAATCTCTAACTATTCAAATGTAACGTCAATCGACGTCTCCAGATGCCCTGATCTATCCCCTAACCTTCTCTTCATCCTTTCCTCTATCACTCCTCTTTGCTCTCGCTCTAACTCTGTAACCCCTTGCGTGCTAATGGCTTCCCGCCTTGCTTCGGGTTGAATGCATAAAAAAAAATGAATAATATATATTTAAGAATATATTGTACAAAGAAAAGAAATTCGATGAAAAATGAATTTTTACAAGATCTGTTTTCATTTTTTTACAATTTTAAATTGAATAATTCGTAAGGATCTTAAAAATTTTAAAATCCATTTTAATGAGATTATTCTTAGGAATTATCGTTATTAAGTAAAACTATATCTAATAATCATATATTGCAAAGCTTATTACAATCTGACTACGCGGAATATTTTTAAAATTTCGATTTGTTTTTGTATGCGTGATTAGGTGCAAAATTTCTGAAGTGTGGATGTATAAGCCGATAAATCTAGAATTTAAAGTTCACGTGTCTTAAGGGTTGTCCCCTCCTTACAGCGAAACACAACTTTATGGTCTGCTTCACCATACTTAACTATGAACACGTTCGGTTATCAATCGGATTTAAATAAATCGATCAACACGTCAGCAAAACAAGACCCCGTAATTAAGAAATATTTGTCTACAACATTTTATGCTATAAGTAAGTAATATTTGTTTCAAATCAGATTAATCTAACATTAAATTTGCTAATTTTCCTCAAATAACGTTTCAGAATTATATTTTATTTCTGCAAGATTTTTAAAAACCCCAATTAACTTTTGTTTACAAATGTGTCAAAAATGTTCGTTTTGATGGAAAAAAAATCGATTCTGATCAATATAATTTCTGTTTGAAATACACCACAGAATATTTTGCTTACTGGAAAGAATAAATTTTAAATCCTTTAACTTTCACTTAAAGCTAAATTGAAAACTTCAAGAAAGATTTTCATTTTTTTAAATTCATTTTAAAGCTTAGGTATACCGAATTAGTGAAGGTACCTAGTTTTAACTCACAAAATATTCACGTCTTTTTTAAACTTGTTAAAGCCTTCCTATTTTGTATCCGTAACTAAATTATCTCAGCATAAATGACATATCTTTTTATATAACTATTCTGAAATAGATATTACTAATATTAATAACAATAATCACAGATTTATTAAAAAAAAACTTAAAACGTAGTGTAATAGTTTAAATATTTTCTTTAAAGAATTAATTTTAATTGTAATCAAGTAGCAACAATTTAATCATGAAAAGGAAAAATTACTTTGACGTATCTAAAGCAGGTGTTACACTTTGTTTAAAAGCAATTTTTGTCATACAACATTAACTTAGATTACGCGATCTTGGATGTCTACTAAAAGAGACACTTTTACCTTCAAAGAATTATATAAATGCAGGTGTTATGATAGGTATTCTACTAAATGTAGTCTCATCCAGAGAAGATCATTCGTCAACAGGTATAGCGATACTGCCGTTTATACAGTACCTCATTTACATATCACTACAATAGGGTTCAGTGAAAATTAACTTCTTTAATGATTTCTTAAATGGATTTTAAAAAGAATACATTTCATTTAAAATATACTGGAAATATATTCGTTTATCGCCGATGCTTGTTACCTGTCAACTCAGTTTAAAGGTCAAGTAGGTATTTAATCGGCTCACCTTTATGTAAGCTCGCTTCAATTTACGAGAAGTTCGTGGGACAGAAATAAAAAAAAAGCCTAACATTATCCACAACGATATAAGTATATTCTTAACATTAAAACACTTAGATATGATCGGTGACCCTCTAGTTCTAATTATAAGAAATCTAATCATCTTATGACAAGGACAATAATCTTCTCTGAATAATTGCAACCCCTTATATTAAACCCATAAAGAGAAAACGATATTTCGCAAAAAAGAATTTTGGTCCTTGATCTAAAAGATATTAAGACGATATTCGCAAAGCGTTTGAAGAGGTTAATATGGGTCAGTCGGTGCAAAGAGTAATGAAAAAAAGCTATGTACGATGTGTTATCGAAACCGTTGAAATGAAATTAATGGGTTTTAATGAGATGCAAATCGTCGTCTTGATGTCGCTTTTCCGATTTTAATAACGCTTTTGATGTAAACGCTTCGTCACCTCCGCGATAAAAAGAAGTGCTTCTTCCGACCTCGTGATGCAGATAGAAAGACATCTATCTATCTATCTCTTTCTCTCTCTCTCTTTCTCTCTCTCTCTACACACACACACACACACACACACACACATATATATATATATATATATATATATATATATATATATATATATATATTTGTATGTGTGTGTTGATAATGAAATATTCTGAAAGGTTTTTTTCGTGACGCCAAGGAGAGAAATAAAAAATAATAAATAAATTCAAACCACTATTTTGACATACTCTTTACACAAAATGAACACTCTAGAATTACATTAGGAATTAGAAAGCTATTAGCAGTGGTTTCGATTCGCCCTGGATGTGCCATTCTTGTAGTCTTGTTCAAAAGTTAGGCAAACTTAACAAACAGCTATTCAGGCTTTGCAAATGAATGATTTTCCGATATACCGGTGAAAGAAAAATTTAGAATAAATGTTGATTTTCTAATCGTAGTATTAGAATTATTTATCAGCCAGTCATAGCTTACCGGCTATTTAGTGTTAGGAAGAATAATGTGTTTTAGCCTTCAGTACACCGATGCTAATATTAGCATTAGCGTAGTCATTGATACACTAACACTGAATGCGAATATAGAAAGACGAGATACGCGACCGTAACAAACAAAACATTTAATAAGGTAAACAACTTACATACATATATTAAAAAAGATTTACATATGTCCCAAAACAAATGATTTATCATACTGTCCAAAGGAACGAAGATGTTTACAGAACGAGAACAAAGAAATAACATACCAACTTTATGGCTTTTGATCGTCCGCAGATAAGTGAATAGAAATTACTTTTTTCTTTCGCTAGGCCGTGCACATGTTGACCGGTTTTCACGTGTGTGGACGCCCTGATGGTCAGGAAGGTAAAGAGGCCGTTCCACAACAAAACGGAATCAAAAAACAAAAAGGAACAGAAGAGTTCTCCTCTCTAAAGGGGCCGAACTCCCATGAGCTCAACCCAAGGGAAAACAACTGTGGTCTACCTACAGTAGCTTAGATGTGACCCAAAGTCAAATGTTTGCGGCATCCAGTGAGGATCGAACTCACTACTCAGTCGTAATTGATCTTTCGATACAAGCTTGCAAACCATTACATCACGTCGAAGTGCCCCTAATGCGCAGATTGGATATAAACGACTTGGTTAGATTGGGCCAGAAGCGATTTCTGCTTTTTGTTTTTCAATTTTACTCTTGAAAACTAAAGTAGAATCACATTTTATTCACCATTACTTGCAATGACTTGTTGCCATTAAAGACAAAGGAGAAAGACAACACTGAATTAACAACAACAAAAAGACGTGGAAACGGAAACGAGAAACCACTCCAATGCCTTTCCCACTAAGTTGGGACAATTCACAGATAATAAAGAAACCGATTTTGCGGAGGGCCATGATCGCCTGCGTCTGGAAGGGGAATGACACAAAAAAACTTCCATAAAAACTTGAAGATTTAAGTGTGCTTCAAATATCAACAAATTTTACATTGAAATGACAAAAGAAATAAATCAAATTTAAACGTCTGATTCGCCAGGATTCTATAAATTTACGGAAATTCAACAAATTATTGGGATTTAATAAAAAGTTCTGTACTTACTGCATTGATAATTGAATTAATTTGTGTAAAAGTGTATTTATAAAAAAAATGGGGTCTAAGGAAAATATCAAATATTGTTCTTTTTTTAAACTAAATTTGACATGTTTTTTACTAAAGTCAAATATTTAAATCTGCTTACTGAAGAAAAAATATTCCTTTCTTTACTAACTTTTAGTTTTACTTGTTTTTCTTTCGTTTTATTTTTATACGAAGATGAGAGAAATCCTTGTCACAAAATTAAGGACAATCGTGTGATGAAAAATATACTCAAACGACTAAATTTAAATTATACTTGCTGGTTAGTTTCTGTAACCCAATTTGTTAAAGCGTTGTCGCGGTAAGACCCTCAAATAAAAGGCAAATGCTTCAGGATTCTCTCCAGAATCATATTCTTCCTTCCAATAAAAATGTTATCTATTGGAAATGTTTGCCCACAAAAACTTTAGCTGTTGCGGACGAACGAAAAACAACAGGTTATAAACTAAATAAAGAAAGATTGACAGTGCTGGTGTGTGCTAATGCATCAGGTAGCCACAAAATTAAACTTTTACTTATTGGAAAATCTAAGTCACTCAGTTCTTTGAAAGGAATTGTGCAATTACCAGTCACATACAAAACCTCAAAAAATTCATTGATGAATCTGTCTGTTTACTGATTGCTTCTTTCAGCAGTTTGTCCCATGTGTAAAAACCCATTTTCTTGAATTAGGCAAACCAAATTCAAGATGCTTTCTTCTTTTAGACAATCGCAGAACCCTTCCGCATGAAGATAAATTAGTATCATCTTGTGGAAATGTTTTGTGTGCTATTTACCGCCAAATGTTACATCGTTGATCCAACCAATTGATCAAAGTGTCATTTGGAATATGAAATGTGTGAGAAACGAGAAAACTTACCTCCCGCAAAGCGAATTTGCTTGGCGTGTCAGGTCCTGTTGAAAGATCGCGGGCGGACGTGCAGGGGAAAAATTAATAATAAAAAAAAGACTAAGAATTCAAACCAGCTTGAATTTATAAAACCGGAAGTCTCGGGCGAACGAGATGTAAGTCTCGTATGCAAATTGTAGTTGCGCCCCGACGCGGGCATCAATAGCAAGTCTGGGAGGAAGACGACAGAGCGCATTGTCGGCGTGACTGAGAGAATAAGAGGTCACTAGCGACAGCTCAGTTGGTAGACCGGAGGACTGGACGAAAGCAAGTACTTCAGTCATCGCGAACGACGGGCGAACTGAATTACCCACAAAATGTTTCTACAAAAATCATTTCATGATGAAACTGATGACCTGCAATACTAGCCTGCAAAATTTTCAGAAAATTTTTACCGTCAAAGATGCCATGTTTTTACTCACATAATCGTGGGATGAGGTGAAAGTTGACACTTTAAGAAGAGCATGGGTCAACATGTACCGAGGTAGAGCTAGTGAAATAAATTGTTTAGTAAAAGAACCAGAGGCGCAGAAAATTATTGAAACTTGTCAGCTTCCTACTGAACACAAACCATCTTCAATCCCTTCATGCAGCTGATATTGTAGCATGGGTCTGTCGAAAAGAAGGAACAGAAGATAATATTCATAACGAAGACAGTGTTCAATATAGTGTTAGTAGTGAGTCTATATTAGACGATCAAAGTGATGAAACAATATCATGGAAAAAAAGCAGAGACGTCTTTTGAAACACTACTCAAGTACATTGAGCAAAACCCTTGTTTCAATGACCAGCGGAATATCCAGACACGCGCATTGCAAAATGAAATTATTAAAAAAGAAACTACACAATCGTAAAGTGAAAGAATGTCTTACTCGCGTCAAAAGTACCATAGAAACAACAGTAATGAACGCAAATGAAGAACGCAGCGAAATTCAGGAAAATCTGACAATAGACGAATGATAAATTTATAATTTTCATAAATTTCTAACATTTCATATAGTGTCTTAGTTTTTCACAAATTACAATATTTGATTAGCACGAATTTTTTCATTACTATTTGTTGTCAATTATTTTTTGTACATTTATGTATTCAATCTACACCTTAAATAAAAACGAATCAATGTTACAAACTAACTTTTGTATCCTAAACTCTAAAACTTAATAAAAATTTCAAGCTTTCCATAGTAGCCTTTCCTTCTTTGAATCCAAACAGTACCCTCAATACCGAACACCTAGGATGTTCGGTTAAGTGGACTTGTACTGTATATCGCAATTCTTACTCTTTTCCATCCCTAACAGTTCTTCAGTCTTTCGCTCTTAATCTCCAGCTAACAAGAACCTCTCTCTCTCTCTCCCTTTCTCTCTCTCTCCCTCTCTTTCTCTCTCTCTCTCTCTCTCTCTCTCTCTCTCTCTCTCTCTCTCGTTTTCATCTTTATCCCATCTCCAGATGTATATATATATTTTTTCTTTCACCTGGTTTCCTTTTCTTATCTCTTTTTTCACTCAGGCTTTCTTACTTCATGCATTTTCTCTTTCCTACTTCTTCCATTTCTTCATTTTCCCAATTCCATTCCATTTAATATTATTGTCAGTTTCTCACCAGAAAGACCAGGGAGCGGACAGATGCTACACTCTGATCCTATGTAGAAAAACATAAGTGTCGTACATAAAAACAAGCAGAATAATAATCGAATTATAATAATCAATAATAATATTATGGATGTGTATTATGCTAGCGTTCTTTCTACTAGAATATTAGTATGTAATCCAGGGTTCTCAAATTCAAAAGCATCATTACTGGTTGATTGAAAAGTGTAGAGAAAAAGAAGCCGACCTACACCAGTGTATTACCATTGAGGGGACATCAAGTACAAAAGGGGCCCACTGGTAGAAGCGCATTTTCTCGCATGAAAATTATATCGCATTGGGAGAGGACATTCTTTTAAAATTTGAGGAAAATTACAGGTCACGAAAATGATTCCCCATGGGCAGCAGAAATATAACCCGAGGGCCGCATAATTGTGATTGCTTATTTAACTTGTTCATTACCTGCTTGACATTTTCTCGCCGGTCACATATCAAAAATAAAAATAGATACTTAAAATAAAAAGAGAAAACAAGAAAATATCGTTAAATCAAAGAAAAGAGCGCTGAAATGCTATGTAACAACAATCTTCCTATTTGGCAGGGATAACTGGATAATTTCCTCGCAACAGAAGAGGAGACGAAGCAACATAAATGAGGCTCTACAGAAGGATGATAGGAATACCATGAGTAAGGACAATATTTTAAGGAAAATGGAAACAAAAAGGAGACTTATAATCAGAATGAGGCAGTTTAAACGAAAGGGACACAGCAGAAAGAAGAAGAAAAGTAGATGACGAAAAAGAAGCAGAAGAAG
The DNA here is from genome assembly GCA_964036315.1 of Acanthosepion esculentum. Classification (NCBI taxonomy): domain Eukaryota; kingdom Metazoa; phylum Mollusca; class Cephalopoda; order Sepiida; family Sepiidae; genus Acanthosepion; species Acanthosepion esculentum. The sequence goes on along the minus strand of OZ038477.1, from coordinate 30,715,495 downwards.
AAAAGGAATAAAAAGAAAAAGAAGAAACAAGAAAGAAGAAAAGGAAGAAGCCGAAGAAAATATGATGAAGAAGAAGAAGTGGAAGAAGAAGAAGAAAAATGTAGATGACAAAAAAGAAGAAGAAGAAAGAAGCAATAGAAGACGAATAAAGAAGAAGAAGAAGAAGAAGAAGAAGAAGAAGAAGAAGAAGAAGAAGAAGAAGAAGAAGAAGAAGAAAACAAGAAGCAAACTACTATTTGGATATTAGTTTGTTTTTTCTTAAAAGTTGTTATTTTTACGATGGAGTGTGTGATGGCAGAAACCAGTAATTATAGAACATGGCCATTTTCATGTGTGGAGAAGAATTATATTTTTCCGACAATTAGCATTTTGTGTTGTGATAAGATGATTGAAATTAAATTTCAAAAATGGAGATGATAGCCTTGACAGAAAAACGATTTATCTTCCAGGGCATCTCACAAGAGCAATAATGCGATATGTGGCAGCCATCTTCTGTTTTAATCTAGAATATCGTCTTTGAATAATTATTTTCTGCATTTTCATTATCTGGTGACGACGTCCTTATAATATTACTTTTTCATTTGTTTATTGAAATGATGGAAAAATTCCAGAAGGTATTTAGAATGTGTGCATAGGAAAGATTAGAAACTTATATATATGTCTTAAGGATGTTTGAGAGGACAAAATGGTTAAGAATATGTTTAGTTTTCATCTGAAAATGTCAGATGCTCAACTAGAAATCATTCATTCTTGGTGACGAACTGGGTAGCAATTTTTATGTGATCAGTCTCGATACGGTGAACAACTAATGCATTTAATGTGTTGTTTTGTATTTTTGTGTTCATATCATCTTTTATTTAAATTCATTGAGATTTCTCAGATATATTCCTTGTATTCTGAAGAAACCTAAAAAGGACACTTTTACTCAAAATCAGAAAAAGACAGCTGAACTTCTTTGGACACATAATGGGGAAGGTGGACTTGGAAAACTTTACCCTCAAGGGTTATATGGAGAGCAAGAGAGACAAGGAAAGGCAGCGAGACACTTAACTAACGAAATGTGAATGGATGGCGAGATGGAAAGGAGGAAAACTGCTAAGAGTCACACGAGAAAGTTGTGGAGAGCCATGATCGCCTATGTCCTGAAGGGACGCAGCATATAGAAAAAGAAGTAGTAAAAGAAGACATTTCAATGACGACTTAACTCACCTTGGGGGAATGATGAGTGTATACAATAAATTGTTATTAATATCTCAGTATGCGTTTGCATATATACAGACATTTTGTATAGGATCACTTCTAAGTAGTTTAATGGTTAGCAAGCTTGTCTCGCTCGATCAGTGCCCCGTACTTTGGGTGTCAGGTAATTTGGGTGTCCCGTACTTTGGGCTTTGTGCCATATCTAACCTACTCTTGAAAATCAAATGGCACTTCGACGTGGTGTAATTGTTAACAAGCTTGTCTCACTCGATCAGTGCCCCGTACTTTGGGTGTCCCATACTTTGGGTGCCCAGTACTTTGGGTACCTCGTAATTTGGGCTTTGTGCCACATCTAAGCTACTCTTTGAAATCAAACGTGGTGTAATGGTTAACAAGCTTGTCTCGCTAGATCAATTACAACTGAGTTTCAAGTTCGCTCTTTACTGGGTGCTCTGTACTTTGGGTTTTGTGCCACGTCTAAGCGACGCTTAGAAAACCACCACGCGCATGTGCGTATTACTGATTCTAGGGATAAAAATAAATAGGTCAGGTATATGTCAGTCTCTCTGTTCCAATCTCTCTTACGTTTTGTGAGTCAATTTTTTGATAAAATATGAAAATTCCTGAACTATTTTATAATGATTCCCGCAAGAGTTTAAAAGCATTCGTTTGCAAATAAGAACAATTTGTAAAATCTTTTATCAATATATCTTGATTACTTTCGTTCAATCGAGCACCCAAAATGAGTCAAACAACCATTATATATAGACACAAGGCGACATACTCCCATTCCCTATCACTCATTCTCTCTCTTCACACACACACGCACACACACACACACACACACACACACACATATATATATATATATATATATATATATATATATATATATATATATATATATCCACTCTTTCTCTTTCCTAACCATCAATAGTTACTATCCTCTCTTTCTTTTTTTTGTTCCTCTTCTTTCTCTTTCTACACGAATATATAGACATACATGCACACATATATGTGTATCTATAGATGAGTATGTGTTTATGCGTGTGTTTGAGGCAAAATGGCTATTCCAAAATGAATTAAAATATTTTTTTTTACATTCAATCTTTTTTTGTTTTTGTAGATATTAACATTCGGTTTTCTAAAGTAAAAGAAAAATCATTTGAAGACAAGGTTTGATTTTCACAAAGGAAATCATTAAAATTTCACAAAGAAAATACTCTTAAGAATTTTTAAATTAGATCTTAAAAAATATCCTGTTCTTTGAAACACCATATCTATCTATATATATATCTATTATGAGTGTGTGCGTGGCATTTAATAACTGTCTTTAATGACTATAACTTTGTGGTTTGCTACAATAAAATTTCGAACGCTTTTTAAAAAGAATTAATTAGATTTCTTCCATTTAACGAACATTCACAAGATAATTCCCAGCTTAAAAAAGTGTAAATATTTTCTTGTTTTTATTTCCTTTTAAATGTGTTTGCATTCGTGTTAATATAACCGTAAGATTACGTGCATAGATAGATAGATAGATAGATAGATAGATAGATAGATAGATAGATAGATAGATAGATAGATAGGAATAGACTTAGATAATGAGCAGTTTGAGATAGATAGATAGATAGATAGATAGATAGATCGATATGAAGAGACTGAGATAAATAGATAGAGAGACAAAGATAGAGAGATATAAAGAGACTGAGATAGATATATATAGATAGAGAGATAGAGAGAGTGATAGATACGAAAAGACTTAGATAGATAGATAGATAGATAGATAGATAGATAGATAGATAGATAGATATAAATAGACTTAGTGAACAGATAGATAGATAGATAGATAGATAGATAGATAGATAGATAGATATCAAGAGACTGAGATAAACAGATAAATAGGCAGAGAGACAGAGATAGAGAGGTAGATATGAAGAGACTGAGATAGATAGATAGATAGATAGATAGATAGATAGATAGATAGATAGATAGATAGATAGATAGATAGATAGATAGATGTGAACAGACTGAGATAGATAGAAAAAAAAGAAAGAAAGTAAGAAAAAGCAACCATTCAAAGCCAGAATTTTTGAGATTGTAATTAACATATATCCTGAGAGGAGAAGAGGTGGAGTCATCCCTTCTCTGATATTGAAAACATTCTCGCCGGAAATATTACAAAATTTTACTCCCCACCTATATATATATATATATATATATATATATATATATATATATATATATATATATATATATATATTATAAATTAACTGATTTAAAAATATGGCTTCATCTCTTGAAGTTGAAACAGGACTAATGCTTTTAATGTAATATAATTCAATTTGAAGTTTTTAGATTCGGTTTTTGAAACATGGTAATTCCTGTGTAGCGTTGAAGCCATATTTTAATCAGTTAAGTTATAATATTTATGCTCTGTAAATTAGCGTTGAGCACTGTTTTGTAAAAATAAAAATATCAATAGGAACACCAGATTATATATCTTACTGTCTTCCTTTTTTTACTATAAACATATATATATATATATATATATATATATATATATATATATATGTAAAATAACGTTTCTAAAGTTTTTGTTTTTTTAAGTGTTTAAATATCTATTTTTTATTTATTGAATGATTCATTTTTTTTATTAATGCTTATAAGTTAAAAGAAATATTTGTTTAATGTACAAGATCACACTGAATATCTTCTGTGATCGCGTCTACATCAACTTTACAAAGAGCTCTTCTCAGCTTCAAATGCTAAAAATTTTGCCCCTAATATATATATATATATATATATATATATATATATATATATATATATATATAAAAATATAAAAAAGAATAAAAAAGACTTCCCGTCATATATAAGGGAAGGCTTATTAAAGGAAAATAAAGCGCTTCGACATGATCCGAAACCGAATCCCTCTGGGAAGTCGGTGTGGAGCAGGTCGGATCTAATGACGGTTCCCTCTGCCCATGGGAATGCACGTCGAACCATTCTTTAATAATGCTTTCCTTTAATAAAATTTCTCAAACTTTTAGGCCGGTAGACGAAAATAAATAAATATGCCGTTTAATAAATAAACGGAGCGTCTACTCAAATACGAGTAACCACTACAAATAACATTTAAAGTGCTAATATATATATACATATATATATATAAAAACTCGCGCACACAGACGCACGCACGCACACACACACACATATATACATATATATTTTATATATATATATATATATATATATATATATATATATATATATATATATATATATATATCAATATCTATCTATCTATCTATCAATATATATATATATATATCAATATATATATAAATATCAATATATATATATATATATATATAAGTAAGTAAACCTAAAGAGCCAGACTAACCTACCTAGGTTTCATCGTCAGTCCGCCCTGACAATCCGCGTAGGTGAAACCTAGGTAGGTTAGTCTGGCTCTTTAGGTTTACTTACTTATTTTGCTCTACTCAGCGTATTGAGCACTTTGATTAGTTATTTTACTTTACTCGTTTCGGAGGTTTTTTTCTTTGGACTCTGAACTTAGATTCTAGACGATTATTTTCGCCGGAAGTACGTGTTTTTATTTCTTTCTCTTTTCCCCCTTTTTTCCCCTTGGGTATTAGTTTGTTCATTTACAAGCTAAAACACCTAAGGTTTTACCGGCCGAGTATAGCTGCTTACATTTATAAGATTATTATTACATCTATATACATATATATATATATATATATATATATATATATATATATATATATATATATATATACGCTCACATTGAAACATACTTTTCTCTCTATGCGTATATATGTATCTATTATATATATATATATATATATATATATATATATATAATAGAAACATATATATATATATATATATATAATAGAAACATATATATATATATATATAATAGATACATATATACGCATAGAGAGAAAAGTATGTTTCAATGTGTGCGTGTGTGCTCATATATATTTATGCTACTGTGTACTTTTGTGTGTGTGTGTGTGTGTGTGTGTGTGTGTGTGTGTGTGTGTGTGTGTGTGTGTGTGTGTGTGTGTGTTGTATGTGTGTGTGTGAACGCGCTTGGGAATGTGTTGGTGTGTGTTGTTTGTCTGTGTAAATATGCGAATGACTCTGAAAATAACAGTAGTTGTTGATTTGCAAGCAGGGGTGACCAAGACATGCAGTCATTTGCATTTTTACTTACATGGATATAAATTTATGTCAAAAGAAAAAAGAAAAAAACTATAGGTATAGATCATTAGTGTTTTTATCGGTTCTGTTGAAAATCAATTTCGAATGCAAGATAATCACTTTAGTAAGCATATAATCGCATCAGTGGGCCATAAAAGATCTTACCAGTCAGTGAATTATCTCAGACCAATGGCCAGAAAATTGTCAGACTCCTCAATCAGTCTGGCAAGACACTTGGTGCAAGAACTTTTCATGAAGTCTGGTAACTCTATCCCAGCAGGCGTCTGAATGGAGCAGGGTAAACAAAAGCCATCAATTAATGAAAGAAGATTGAAAATGCTTTCTTTTCTGTAATTGCTTGTTGCGTCCGACGAAGACTTGGTTTTATTCTTGCCTTATTTAAACATCTTTATAAATAGAAAACCAACACTGTCTAATAGTAATTATCCCATTTCTTCTTCCATGCCGTCTGCTATCGATTATTGCCGTAAGAAAACTGTAGTATAACGAAAAATTCGTGTAATGTTTCTCCTCGTTTGATTCGACATCTGAAGGCGCATTGAGATTGCGAAAGATGCCTACCAGAAACTAAGCAATATATTAAGAAACAGATATTTCGTTAGAACCAAAAAAAGAGATTTAGTTCAAAAGAAGAATGTTGTGAATACCATAGACGGGAGATGTGAGTAACGGGGAAGTTTTAAGGAAACAAAAACAATGGGAACAAAAAGGGCCATTATAATTAGAATAAGAAAGTGACTGTAGTAATTTCTAAGAAAAAGGGATTGGAGAACTGAACACTCACAGGGCCTATTGAAGGCGGAAAAAGTTATTAGCCAACGGAACAGGCTTGTGTAAATACATGACAGTGCAAGAACTGGGTTTGATATTGAAAAAACAAACCGTACTAAGAGACATAAAGGATAGGAAGCTGTGGAGAATTATATCATTTTACGTATACCAATTAGATTCACCACTACTATTTTATTATATATATATATATATATATATATATATATAGTGTAACCCGGATATAAGAGAGTTGTCGGGACCGGAGAAGAAGTATCTTGTATCCGGGTTTCTCTTATATCCGGGTTTGGTCTATTTTGTTTTATTAACACAAGCTCTAATTTGGGAGCAGAGAAAATCTCTCTTATATCCGGGTTACAATATATATATATATATATATATATATATATATATATATATATATATATATATATATATATATATATATATATATATATATATATATATATATATATATATATATATATATATGGCGCGGGCACTTCGAGGTGGTGTAATGGTTACCAAGCTTGTTTCTCTAGAATAAATACGACTGAGTAGTAAGTTCCATCCTCACTGGGTACCCCCTACTTTCGGCTTGCGCCACATCTAAGCTATTCTTGGAAAATCACTATATATGTGGGGTTGGGAGGTGATTATTTTTATCCCGTTCTTTGGTACAACGATGTTTAATGGCTTCGTGTAACTCCGGGTATGAATTGATGTCAACATAAAAGCAAATTTTCTCATTAGCTACTGGTAAAGCCGGGTTAATTATCCTGACGGGCGAGTCTACTGTTTGAGACAGATAAACAAAAAAGATACACCGTTAGATTTATTATTATGACACTATTTGCTGAGACGGTTTCGTGAAATCGGAATTGGGTTGGTGATTTTATCAAACGCGTTCTCTAAAAGACGAGTCCATTAATTTGTATTATTGTTGTTGTTGTGGTAATACTGATTAACTCCTGCCAATTTTATTCCGTTGTTAAAATATTCTGTCTTGTTAAGCAATGCGGAGACTAGTCCAAAATAGCAAACCCTACCGTAGTGGTCAGAACTTTGACAACTCTTACTGTGTGAATGTGGTTTGACCCTGTGGGGGTAATTTGAACCTGTGTGCATGGAATTTTCATGTTAGACCACAAAAACTACCGTTTACCGCAGTGAAGAAGTCAAGACCTCTTATGGCTTCCTCTCTTATATTCCTCTGCGTATTGGCGTTTCAGGAAAGAGAGAAATAACCACGCCGAGAGGATGAATAGCTAGCTGATCTGTTGAAATTCATTCTCTCTAATCCCCCCTCTCTCTCTCTCTCTCTCTCTCTCTCTCTCTCTATCTCTCGCTTCCTCTAAGAAACAATGCCTACTATGTAGTCCATTGAAAAGTCAGCTGAAGAAAATTGTCTATCATTGATTGAGTCTGTTGATGCAGCGTTGAGATCCCGACTGAGGAATTTCTAATAGACTAGTAGAATACAGAAACGACACGCAACGCAGCAGAATTCATTTAGAATACTCTGAATCAAAATTTCGAAAATTTTAGGCGGAATTTTTAGAAAATTAATTAATGGAAGAATGAAAAAGTACAAAAAAAATGAAATACAATAGAAAAATCATCAGTAAATGAAAATTATTACAAGTTTAATTTTTATAAATCTGTTTCTTTTGAATTAGTACTGTGCGTAAACACTTCTAAAATACATATAAGTCGACACCATGTATTGAGTTGATGCTTGTGCTTTGATCAACAACTCATTCATTTACGTCTGCCTAGCGTCGACAGATTCCCCAAATAGAAAAAAAAACTAAAACATCTTGTTCAAAATAAAATTCAAATGATCTCTAATATTTTTATATACAAGTTCGTCTCGCGCAATACCTCTATTATATCTCAGTTCACGCATGTATATGCAAATGAAAGAAAAACATCCTTTGAATTTATACTTGAACAAGATTCTCTGTATTTGTCAAAAAAAAAAATGAAATCGTCCAGCTGAGTTCGAATTCAGGCTGACGCTGTTCGAGTTCACTTAAGACTAACCCTCGGCAGATATTCTGACAAAAGGTTTCATCCGAGGCACGCGACGATATTTCAAAGAGAGAAACGAGGAAACGCATCGGCAGACAGTTTCATAATTATCTCACGCACAAGCAGTAATATTACAAAAGAAATAGCTGCTACACATATTGTCAAACTTGACAATGGTCAGTGTCGCCTTATTAATATACAAGTCAATATTAATATATTATTAATATAATATATTAATATATATATATAATATATTAATTTATATATTAATATATAATATATAATAAATTAATATATAAGTAATATATACACATATTGTCAAACTTGACAATGGTCAGTGTCGCCTTTTTAATATACAAAGCTGAGTATACAAAGTATCTTAAAATAAAAACAAAAATTTAAACAAATTTGCCAAACTTTTATGTCAAACCAAAAAATTACCTAAAAAAAGTGTGATGTTTTATATAATATAAAACAATTTTGACGAAATAATATACTAATTTCGTAGCTAAAGCATTTTCATTATTATTAACCCATTGAAATCGTACACCTGACGCTACACAATCCCTGGAAATGTTACTATACTCCAAAAATGGAATATTGCTGCCATATCTGGCTTGTTGCCACTCAATCATCACTGCCCAGCCTCAACAGAGTTCAAAAGCGCTTACGCGATTTTGTGGGTGATGAAATATTTCCACAGACGAAACATCGCCAGCCTTTCGCAGCTATATCACTATTGCTTTGGCAGAAGTTTAGACGAGCTACATTCCACATTCCCACCAGTTCAGACCTTTACAGCTAGGACCTGCCATGATATGTCCATGTTGTCAAATCATTCCCATTTCCTTCGTGTTCCTTTGGTAAGGAGCAAATTCCACTCGAAGAACATCGTCCCCAGAATTGTTACTTTGTGGAACAAACTCCCGATAGGATGCTTCCCTAAAATCTACAATCTTGGTCTCTTTAAGTCCAGCGTCAACTGATATCTATCCTCTATGTCCTCATAATATGCATTTCTTGCTTCCTTCTTCCCTCTCTCTTACAACAATCTCGCTCAGTAATCCTCTACATTGAGTGGGTCTTGGGCCTTGTATTGGGTGGAATAACAGCAAAAGAAATCAGTATTACCTTTGTAAAAAAAATAAACAGTTTTACCGTGATACCTGGCCACTTGGTGCTACCCTATCCCTGGATAATTTGAGCAAATTTCACTACTACACTGGAACCTCGGTTCACGAATTTAATTCGTTCCTGAAGGCCGTTCGTTACCCGAAATAATCGTAAACCGAAAATATTTTTCAAATAGGAATCAATGTAGAGAAAAATGTCACGATACAATAAAACTGGAAAAGAAAAGCACCCCACAACTCACGAATGTATACAACACGGCGGTCGACTCAGAAATTATTCCGTTCGGGTTAACTCGATTCGGCTCGGTTCGGCTCGGTTCGGCTCTGTTCGGCTCTGTTCGGCTCGGTTCGGCTCGGTTCGGCTCGGTTCGGCAATGTTGTTCGAGAACGGAAATTTTGTTCGATAACCGAGGCATTTTCATCTCGAATTTTCTGTTCGAAAACCGATTTGTTCGACATGTGAGACGTTCGAGAACCGAGGTTGCTCTGCATTTTAGATCTGATTATAAAACAGCTTAAATCATCAGTGAAGAGTAGCAAATGTCTGATACAAAATGACTCATATGAACAGCCTCTTTTGCTGCCACGAAGTGGTGTAATGGTTAGCAAGCTTAACACGCTAGAACAATTACAACTGAGTAGTGAGTTCGATCCTAACTAATTCCCCCGTATTTTCATCTTTGTATCACATCTAAGCCTCGCTTAAAAAATCTGAACAACCTTATTCTATTCATATGTTTTCGATGATTATTCGTCGGACAGTTGGAGTCGTAAACTGGTAGTATGGATCCAATAATGGTTATTCTTTTCCATTTCTTTAGACGCTTTTATTCCAAATCTCAGATCGTTATTCTTCAATTGTTGAATGAGCATTGAGAGAAGTAAATAATGAATAAGCGTCCAATAAGAAGTGAATAATCAACTCTTATTCTTTGGAGCCTTACCATGACGACGCCCTTTACCGCTTCCATCATACAAATATATTCCATACTTAACCGTTCGCCTGAACACTGTCATGTTTTCAAGATGAAACAATAACAAGTGAAACATTAATAAAATATATTGAAAATTTCATTGACGCCCAATAAAACGCGAGACACCGATTCTTTAACCCTTTGAGCCCTGCGTTCCTGAACAATTTTAACCCTTCCACCTGAACTCCTATCAAAGGGTTAAAGTATTCTTTAAAAAGTGATTACATATTTAAAAAATATTAAAGAAGTTTTTTGAAGTAAAATAAAAACATTAAAGTATTTAGTTAAAAAAACAATAAGTAATAAAAAAAAATAATCTCAAAAACAAACAAAATATGTTAATCATCAAAATTTTTAAAAACATCAAGAAAATTAATCAAATTAACCCTTTGACCTCTGCGTTCCTGAACAATTTTAACCCTTTCGCCGGAACTCCTGAGTCAAAATTTGCAAATAATTGGTATGTAATGTTTCACAGTAGATATATAGAAAATAGTTGCAAAAAATATAAGCATTATATTTAGCAGGGAGAGTATGATTGCATGCCTTCACTTTCTCACCAGAATTCCTTCTTTGTGTACCAGTCTACCCAAATAAGACAACCAATAGCAAAACACGACGTAAGTGTTTACCCACTATTCAACCGGTGGTCATTTTTGTCTATCACCGGTAAAGTGGTGGTCAGGGCTCAAAGGGTTAAAGCATTCTTAAAAAAGTGATTACATATTTAAAAAATATTGAAGGAGTTTTTTGAAGTAAAATAAAAAAATCTTAAAGTATTTAGTTAAAAAAACAATAAGTAATAAAAAAAAATAATCTCAAAAACAAACAAAATATGTTAATCATCAAAAATTTTTTAAAAAATCAAGAAAATTAATCAAATTAACCCTTTGACCTCTGCGTCCCTGAACAATTTTAACCCTTCTTCCTGAGCTCCTGAATCAAAAATCGCAAATAATTGGTATGTAATGTTTCCCAGTGGATATATAAAAATAGTTACAATTGTTTATCCACCGTTCAACCGGTGGCTGTGCATTAAGTCATTTTTCTCTACCAACGTTCAACCGGTGGCTGGCCATTACGTCATTTTTCTCTACCACCGGTAAAGCGGTGGTCAGGGTTCAAAGGTTTAAGCACCGATTCCCAAAGGCAAAAATGTTAAGCATTAATTATTGCGATAAATCAAACTCTCACACTCCTCGCTTATGGAACTCTCATTCGGATCCATGCCTTCCAGCTAATTTCAATCTTCAAAAGTTTAAATGCAATGTCAATCGCTATCTCCTATCCTCCTGATTACTCTTGCTTTATTCTCACTCTTTAGTACTGTTTCTGCTTCTAGCTCTTCCACACTCAGAAACCCATTGTGTCTTAGTTACTATGCTACCTTGCTTGGGATGAATTCGATTTAAAATGTTGAAAGTTTCCCACCAACATGTACTTGATTTTGATGCTAGTGTTTGTTCCTGTCGCCTCGAATGCAGTGGCTATTTGTTTTCCATTTCAAATAATAGCTTTCTTTTATGTGCCGTATTCCTTCATGGCTCTCCACTTTTCCCTATTTCTTGTCGCTCTCAATAAGTTTCGTCCCTCTGCCACCACCCTACACCACGTTCCGTCGTCCACTTGCTTTAGCCCGCTAGGTATGTCACGCGTTGCTTTCCCTTGTCTTTATATCCGCCCTGTGGGCATCAGATTCTCCAAGCCCTCCTTTGTCATTGCGTGTCCCCAAAATTTCAGCTGCCTCTTGCTGATGTTAAGTATATGCTTCCTCCTTGATTGCATCCTTTCCAAAACCTCATCGTTGCTCACGCGCTCGGTCCATGATATCGTTAGCATCCTTCTGTGGAATCACATCTTCGTTGCCTCGAGTCTTTTCTTCATCTTTGCGGAGACCGTCCAAGATTCGCTGTCGTAAAGGGGGACAGATGTCACGTAGCATCTCAGTACTCTTTTCTTTGTTACAAAAGAAATCCCCCTGTCTCTTAATAATCTGTGCAGCACAGTGGAAATGTCGGCGACTAAACCGACTACCCCACGCGAAGTTCTTCCAAATAATAGTATAAGGTTTAATTTCTCATGCGTAACATTACTTTTCATTTAGTTTCAGATAAATGCCGTCGTTCAGTGTGTGTGCGTGTGGCCTTGGAGATTTCATGTTCTCCTGTGCGTTATGAGTCTCTCTTTAGAAATAGGTGTTTATATCGCTATCTGTCATACGGTTCTCTCCCACACGTAGCTGGTTCAGTGACGTGTCCACCTGTGCTAAGTCTATTCGGGCATCATCCTAGGTGTGTGCAGTCCATACTACTTCTAAGACCAACAGTCACGACCAAAATGAGAGTTACAAAGGTGCTTCTGAGGGTAGCATTGTAGCTTAGCAAAAAGAAAGAGAAGAGAAGAAAAGAACGAAAAGAAAAAAATAGAATATCGTGAAAATATATTTCGTTCACTAATTTGGAATATAAAGCTTCATTGAGACTATGAAAATATCTGGCGTATTTCAATCACTTCACGTCCAATACATGTGCACTGAGGTGGCTGGAACTTGGAGCAAGCTGAGTATCATTTCATATATACTTAAGGCGTTGCTGATTTGAATAACTGACGTGATGTGACATGCATGTGAAAAATCCACATTTACATTACATTATTCTTCGCTCAATATCAGAAATATCGATAATTAAAACTAAAGAGTATTGCACCAAACCTATATCTAAACTGTCAGCTGTATGCAACCGCTTTCTCAAATCAATGGCTAAAATGGCTTTGAGTGAATGAAGCCTGCAGGTCTCAGCTATGACCATCCTTCTTCAAAGCGTTTGGACTGACGCTACAGAATCTCAAAAAACTATACCAAATAACATAAACCACATTACTTGAGGACTTTCAAGAGCAGCAACAACTAAAATGGATAGCACCTGGAATTCAAAGAAAGATTAATGACATAATCAAGATGTTGATGTTCCACACTACTTCAAACAAAATGTTAGGAAGGAAACACCCCATTAATACTGGAAAGAGCGATGATAACTTCTGTACTTGAGAAACCTATATTCACTTTTGCACATATACCTTTGGGGAATTATGAATATGTCTCTTCTTCTCCCTACTATGGTTTAAATAGTAATGCTGATTAGGATTTCTTGCTTCACGATGCCAAGAGGTCTAGGAGAAGGAAAACTTTAAATTCAAAACCAGCCTGATGAGGTACGGGTTTCGTCAGGCTATCTTACTGTTGGCACTCCACTGTTGCTGTGGTCGCAGTACGTGTAGTGCCCCTATGACCCTAAAGAGTTACAGGACTCATGATGATGATCGTGAAGATATACTGTACAGTTACCTGTCAAGCTTGTGTTATATTGACAGCCCTACCACTCGAAACATAAGGCGATCTTCTGCCAGCAAGTCTATATCTGACATTAAGTAATTGACCTGTTATTATCAGAGACACTCGTGATAGTGTCAACTCCTGACGGTTTTATGCTTAGACATTTTTCCCAGGCACTAACTGTTTGACAGTCGTCAATCAACTGATATCGCTATAGTGACAAAGATCTTTAACAAAAGAAAAGAAAAAGACACCAAGTTTTTTAGCATTTCTTACCGTTCCCGAATCCTGACAAAGCCAGCAAATAAAGGCAGATTTATTTTGCGACTCATGGGTATAGCAATTTTTTCAAATAAACGTAACTTAAAAAAAAAAAGAAAAAGAAAAGAGAAACACTACATTTTATAGTGACCAGCAAGCAATACGAAGGTAGGCTGAAATTAATGCATGCAAAATTTCACAGCTTTAGCATCACTCCTTAATAGTCAGCCTATGAACTTTTCAGCCCCACCTTCGTATCCTATGGTTCAGCCTCGAAATATCTTATTATAATTCTGCCTGTTCCTTATTGAGTTAGCGCATGGATTACGCCCCGACATTACCTCAGATAAATAATGGACCAATCCATTTACACTGCGTGGAAAGTAGGATGAAAAAGATATAACAGTGACGTCAGCTTTAAAGAAATGGAAGACATTGTCAATTTGGAATCTTTTCATTTGTACCCTCTTACTTTTTGAAATAATGATCTGCATTCATATATATGATTGTTATTTTCAGTTTTTGAAGGACGAGAGTGCTTAAGCTCAAATAATTTAACGATGCAATAGGGAAATTTCCATAGGTAGTTTATAATCGTGGATCATGCAAAGCGCTTATTTGATCATTAAATTAAGAATTATGATCCATTAGAAAATTCAAATAGGGAAGCCCTGAAATTATCACGGGTACTTCTAATTGTCGATTATTAATGAAAATTGCATGACAAAAATAAAAGTCAAATACAGTGTGTTCAAGGGAGCTAGAGATTATCAGAGAAAATTCAAAGGATCTGCAGTCCATATAACATCAGGACAACCTTCAAAAGCATGACAACACTTCGCAGATATCTCTCTCGAGTAAGACCCCCCCCATAGAGGAGAACATGACTAAAGACTGTGTGTACGCCATCCCGTGCAGCTGCGGAAAGAAATATAAAGGGGAGACAGGCCGCACCCTTAAGGTAAAGCTTCAAGAACATCAGAAAGCTGTTACACGAGGGGAAGTGGAAAAATCAGGCGTGTCTGACCACATATGGAGAGAAAATAGAGATCACCGCCCTCTGTAGGATCAGGTTGAGATCATAGACAAAGAACATCATTGGAAAATTCGTAAACTTAAGGAATCAGCACATATGCTAGGCTACAAACATCTCCTGAGCCGACCAAGCAAAGAAATGAATACAATATGGGAACCAGTAATAAGGTGTGCCAGAGAAAAGCGATAATAACAACAAAAATTGCAATATGAGCTCTGGTAAAAACACACAATGATAACAGCAAAAATTGCAATATGAGCACTGGTAAAATGGTTGCTGAAGACATTAGGTTTATAATACCCAGAAATTCATACAGAGATGTCCTCAAGGACACATGGCACAATGGATAAAGGCGTTGGTTAGATCCAGTGACAGGACCCAAGGAGAGTGAGGCAATAGAGAACATGGAGAGGGGAATTAACGGGAGATAACTGATATGGCACGTGGAACTAGAACAGTCTACGACAATGAGCGAAATAAAGGGTTCAGTTCGACATTCCAACCACCTGAAGAAGGCCGTAGCGTACAACGGCCGAAACGTCCGAATACATAATACCTCATATACTGATATACGCCATCTTAACAAGGTTTTGGAATTTGGATAGCATGATTTCCGTTAAGGTCTTTCTTCCCTGCCTTTCCAGGTCGTTGGAAATGGTCAGACTAAATTAAATAAAAAAGGTGTCTCGTTTGATTCAGAAAGAAACTTTACTGCATCTTAAGGACTTAATATAGCGAAATCTCTTAACCTCAACCAAAACGAATTGTATTTTCCCATTACTTTCGTCTCCTTTCTTTTTTTTAATAATTTCACCCCCAAGCAAGACGGGAATGCCACTAGCATGCAAGGGATTGCAGGGAGTGAAAGTGAAACAGAAGACTGAGAATAGGGAGGATTGAGGAATGAATGGAATTTAAGACAGAAGATGGTGATTGATGTTGCAATTACATTTTTAAAGATTTTAGTTATCAGAGAAGCAAGGAAACTGAAGATCGGAAGTGTGAGAAAAAAAAACTGTTGGAGTAGAAGTGGCAGTTGCAGTTAGCTATTTCAACAATAAGATAGTGGGACCTATTTTCCAAACCAGTAACATGTTTAAATTCATTTAGTCGGGGCACCAGGGAAAAAAGCTCGTCAGAGCAATTGCGATGGAAATATTTGTAGAAAAGATAGAGGAACATCACGTCACGTCGGTTTAAGTAACCGAAATCGATATGCCTGGTCAGGATTGATTGCATTGCAGATCCTTCTTTTGGATTTTGTCAAGAACCTCAAAATGAATATCAGGAGCACCAGAACAGATATGGCAACAGTGTTTAATCCACGGACAGTCTTTAATCCACAGACAGTATTTAATCCACAGTATTTATTCCACAGACAGTATTTAATCCACGGACAGTATTTATTCCACAGACAGTAATTAATACACAAGCAGTATTTAATCCACGGACACTGTTTAATCCACAGACAGTCTTTAATCCACAGTCTTTATTCCACAGACAGTCTTTAATCCACAGACAGTCTTTAATCCACAGTCTTTATTCCACAGACAGTATTTAATCCACGGACAGTATTTAATCCACGCAGAAGGTTACATGGAGTGAAAGTGAAAGTGAAAGTGAGAGAAGACTGAGAAAATGGAGGATTGAAGAAAGAGATAAAGTTGAACGGGATTCAAGAAGACAGATGATGGCGATTTAGCGTTGTATTTAAATTTTTGAAGATTGTAGTTATCATGGAAGCAAGTAAACGGAAGAGGGTACCACAAATGGAAATGCGATAAAAGATACTGTTGGAGTACAAGTGGCGATTGCATCTAGCTAGTTCAACAGTAAAAGGGTGAGACCAAATTGCCAAACTAGTAACACACTTAAATTCATTTAGTTGGGGTACCAAGTAAAAAAAGCTCGACAATTATCATGAAAATATTTGTTACGTTAGTGTGAAGGTAACTGAAGTCAAGACGCCTGTTTAAGATCGATTTCATTACAGCTCCTCCTTGAATTTTGGCTAAGCATCAGTACAGCAGGAGCACCAGATTCAGATACGGCAACAATATTCAATGGCCGGGCGAAGAGTAGATTTGGGAATATGCAAGATGGATTCTGATGAGAAAAAATTTCTAGCACAACACTGTAATCCAATTCTCCTTGCAGTAGATGCAGCTATTGATTCGATATAGTCGCCCCTCTTCATGTCAGTGGAAAACGTGAGGTCAAGAAGGCGTAGTGCATTGCTCTCCTGCAGTCTAGCATCAGTTATTCTTATGGCAGGCAGAAAAGGTTCTCTGTGATGATTAAATGAAAATAGGTTTGTTTTGGTGGCGTTAAAATTTACAAGACATTTCTTGCTCCAACTAACCAATAATAATAATAATAATAATAATTCTTTTTCTTCTTCTTTTTCTTCTTCTTCTTTTATGTACCGTGTCGCTTCAGGACATGGATATAATGAGGTTAACTTGAGTAGATACCTCATAAAATTGAATTTAAACCTGACCCACATTTTTAATAGTATAGTTCTCATCTCATATATAAGAATGTCCAACATATAATTTAAAATGATGTTTATTCATCAATAAGTCAATATCTTTAAAGGTCACAGAAAATATTTTCAGAACCAATGTCTCAAAGCCCAAATCAGTTTTACATAATATTAAGTTGTCCTATCCAAGGTACATGTACATCAGGGAAATCTGTAGTTTTATCTACAAGACTGGACGGAGAAGCTACACGTTTAGCATTATTATCATAATCTTCTTCTTCTTCTTCTTCTTCTTCTTCTTCTTCTTCTTCTTCTTCTTCTTCTTCTTCTTCTTCTTCTTCTTCTTCTATATACCGTGTCCCTTCAGTGGGCGATCATGATTCTCCGCAACTCTTACAGCTCTTAGCAACGTTTGTCCCCTTGCCAAGCCTTCCCGCTCCCCGTTCCGATATCCACTTACAAAATCTAGTCAGATTAAGTGGTCCTCTGCCCTTGTCCATTTTGACTTCTATATCTACTGTGAACGTTATATTCTCCAAGCTTTCTCCCCTCTTTATGCATCCAAGAAGTTTCAGGTACCTCTTTCTGATTCGGAATAGTATAAGGGTTCTTTTTGTTTCCATCTTTCTTAAGATTACTTCGTTGCATGTACGTCCCGTCGACGGTATTCTTATTGTCTTCCTGTAAAACGAGACATTTATGAGTCAGAGGCGAATAAGTTCATTATAAAACTCCTTCTATATGAGGAACATGCGAATGTCGGCGTAGATGCTACTTCCGTTAGAAGTTTTTCTTTCAAATTTAATTTTTCCAAATACCAGCATTTCACCAAGAAAACTTACCAAATATTAGCTTTGCATAAGTACAAAATGCTATACATTTTTTTAGATACCGTGTCCGTTCAGTAAATAGGCGATCAAGGAACTCTGATCTCTAAAGCTTCCTATTCTTCAATATCAGCGAATTACCATAAATTCTTGATAAAGATACTGGATCTGTTTCCAGTTGCCTTCTCCACAGATTAAAATCAACACTTTTCCTTCTCTTAGTCTGGTTATCCCTCAGGCGTAGAGAGCCTAGTCTACCCTTTTAATTAACCCATTGCTGGACCCGAGGGAAAAGAGACGGATTGCTGAGTTCTCCCAATGACATTTGTGTGAAAGTGAATGCAAAAAACAGGCCTGGAATTTGAACGCTGTTCGCCGGTTGCACTGTTCGTGCCGATATCCGTTACACAACCACAATTTTTATTCTTCTATGTGCTGTGATCGTCTACACAGACGATCATGGCTCTCCACACTTTCCTGTTCTTTGTAGCGCTTAATAATTTTTGTCTTTGTGATATATCTCCTAAACCTTGTTCAGCTATCCATTTACTCAAGCTTGCCATGTAGGTTTTGCGATGTTTTCCTCTTTTTCTATTACTTTCATTCTGTCCTTTCCTCGTATGTACCCTGCAAATTTCGACTGTCTCTTTCTAATGTTAAGTATAAGTGTCCTTTTTGTTTCTATTTTTTCTAAAGGATTCTCACATTTTCGATCCATGATATTCTCAGCATCCTTCTGTAGAATCATATTTCTGTTGCTGTAAATCTCTTCTTCATCTGTGAGGAGATAGTCCAGTATTCACTGCCATATAATAAGACTGCTATTGCGTAACAGTTAAATACTCTGTTCTTTGTTTCTAACGAAATCTTTCTGTTTCTCAATACTTTGCTTAGCTTTTGGAAGGCATCTTTCACTATCCCAATGTGCCTTCGGATTTCAGTGTCACACATTCTGTCCGCTGTTAAAACACTTCGCCAATATTTTAATTGTTGTATTTGCATGATTTCGATATCTCTGATTTGTAATTTGCATGTTGGGCTGTTCTTTTTGCTGACAATAATGCATTTTTATGCCGTATATATATAAATAAAGGGGGTAGTGGAGAGCGGTTTGGTTTGAGGAATCGGAGAACCGAGTTCGAATTCCAGTCGAATCCATTACATTCACTTACGTGCTAATACCCTTGGAAAAAGTGTGAATCCTCTTCTTCTCCCTCCAACTATGGGTAAATAGCAGGACAGACTGGCTTCTAAATTCAAAACCTGCGGAGGGTTGTTTGGGGACGTAGTGCACCAAGTCTCTGTATTCAGCCCTTCAAAAAGTGTGGATGGCTCTGCACAAAACCTTCACCATTATAATCAAATCGCATGTGCTGGTGTCGGGCTGTCAGTTTCCTAGGAATTGATCTGCTTGATCCTCATCCGTCGAATTCGACGGCAGGGTCGAGTATATATATATATATATATATATATATATAGTGTATTGGGGCAGCAGATCATTATTTAAACATATTTTATGCATCCTGTTGATGAGCATATCGTTTGTCCTGTTAGTTTTTTATGCATATCTTCTTTATCTGTGATACTCATTCTGTGTATTCCTGCACATTTTTCGTTGAGTCATTCCTTTTTAGCCCGCCTGCATTTGTTCCTAATTTCTTTGTGCAGTGTCTTATATTCTGTGCCGTACCATGACAATTTTTATTATTGTAGTTTAAAAGGACGATATTCAATTTTATTTTTACTTATATTTTTATTTCCAAAAGGTGATCATTTTGGAGTCTTTTAGTGTGCTAATATCGTTCACTATCACGTATCCGGTTGGAAGGAAAGCTCTCGCAGTTTGTAGATAAATTTATGTGGAAACGCGAGAACTTTCAATTCAGCCAGATAGATTCGCTAAAAGCTTGAGAATGGAAAAATTTAAAAATACATTCAGTCTGAAGCGGGTTAATTTGGTAACTGATATTTCCTTAAGGCAAATTACAAGTGTTCTATTCCTGGAAAAGTTTGCTCGAATCAAAGAACTGCTTTTCAAACGTTCTGTAGATGCTATGAAAGATGTCAACATTGCAGCGTTGAAGGTTTGTCTTTCCACCAAACGCTGCAATGTTGATTCTTGTCCGATTAACATTTAAGCCCGTATTTGTTTACTGTTCAAAAATGTGCCTGCATTACGAAAGGAAATTGCACTTCTCGTTGACTTTTTACAGCTTTAGCAACAAAAATGAGTAGAATTTCTGTATCGCCAAGGTATTTGCTATAGTTCAAGCAGGATCAAACCTAATATGGCTGACAAATGATTTAACTGAAATCGCCAGTAAGCAAGGGTGGTCTCTCCATCAGAATCAAAGAAAATGAATTGCGAAATAATTTAAGAATGAAAGATATGAGGTGGAGGGACAAGGAAATATAAGTTAATGATGAGAGATAAAAGGATAGAGAATGAAATGGGTAGAAAGGAAAATGAGGTCGACTGAGGCAGAAAATGAAGACGTGTGAGCAGAAGTGGGAGGAAAAGGAAATAGTATGAGTTAAAGGAAAATAAATTGCGTATCAGGTAGAAAAAGAGGGACAGGAAGAAGTATAAGTTGGAGGGGGAACAGGAAAGAGAATGAGGTAAAGTGAGAGGCAAATGAAAGAGTATGAAAAGTGGAGGGAAAGAGAATGGTATACGGCAAAGGAAGAGTAGAAAAATATGAGGCGGGGAGAGAAAAATGAAAAGGGACGAGGTGAAGTGTGATGAAAAGGAAAGAGTATGAGGTGGACAGAGAGGAAAGGGAAAATATATGAGGTGAAGTGAGAGGCAGATGAAAGAGGATGGGGGAGGGAAAGAAAATAGTATAAAGCAAAGGAAGAGTAAAGGGGAAAATACCAGGCGGGGAGAGAAAAAGGAAAAAGGACGAGGTGGAGTGTGATGAAAAGGAAAGAGTATGAGGTAGATAGAGAGTAAAAGGAAAATATGAGGTGAAGTGAGAGGCGGATGAAAGAGGATGTGGGGAGGGAAAGAAAATAGTATAAAGCAAAGGAAGAGTAAAGGGAAAAATACCAGGCGGGGAGAGAAAAAGGACGAGGTGAAGTGTGATGAAAAGGAAAGAGTATGAGGTAGATAGAGAGTAAAAGGAAAATATATGAGTGGGAGGCGGAGGCGAAGGAAAGCATACGGAGGACCGGAATTTAGAATAATAAAAGAAAGGAGTAGAGGAAAATGGAAATAGCAGAATGAAGAGGGCGAGGTAATGAAAATATACTAAAGGTCGAAAGGTTTTTTAACAAAAATGATGAATAGTTCGAAAAAGAAGGAAGAGAAGGAGCAATTGTAGGAGGAAACAGATGAGAAGAGGAAGAGGAGAGTAGTTGCGAAGGAGCTGGAGGGAAATTTGGAGGAGGGGAAGGAGGAGAGAAAGAGAACAGTATGAGTAGGAGAAAACAGGAAGAGGGAGTTTTCAAAAATTGGAAGATAAACTGATGTCAGCAAAAAGAGGGGAAATGGCTTAATATAAAGGTCTGCGAAAATGAAGATCAAGAAATAAAAGAAAAAATACGTAGAAAGTGTGGGAAAAGTATAGATAGATAAAGAAACTGATAAAGAAAGTGGAAAAGATATTAAGAATGTCCGGGAATGAGAAGTTAAAAAGGATGAATCACCACAAGAAAGCGAAAATATAGCAGATAAATACGTATGAGTGAGAGAAGAAGGAAACGCTAAGGAGTGAATTTGCGAGAGAGGAGTGTGAACAGAGAGCAATCGAGCGATGAAAAAGAGTAACAATAAATACTGAGGGAGAAGAAGAGTTATTTAGACGATGAGAGGAGAAGTGAAAAGCAGAGGGAGAGAGAGGGAGGGAAAAAGAAAGAAAATGCCTTAAGAGTCGATAATGGGAAGATGACAAGACAGTAGAAAAAGATGACTGAACGATCAGAGAAAGAGGAAGTGATTTGAAAAGAAAGGGAAGATGTCGGAAATGAACGAAAGAAAAGAGAGCGAGACGGGATGAGGATGAGGAGGAGTAGGAGAAGAAGAAGAGGGAAGAGGAGGAGGAGGGTGGAAGAAGGGGAGATATATAAAGACGACAAAGATGGCGAATGAGTGATATTGGTTAGAATCAGGAAACCGTTCATGCTTTTCACGCGTATCTCTTCTTATTTGAGGTGACAAGTTCCTCTGGAGGTACACTGTGTTTGTGTCTAGGTCATGGACACCCGAACGCCTGGCTGTCAGGGTCTGAGGGTGAGAGGAACGCTGAATCGTCTTGGTTGTCAAAATAGATAACGCATTGTAGCAATGGCAGTCGAGATGTTAACTGCAAATGCGGAAGCTGTCGTCTGAATGCTTCTGAATTTAAATTGGACAAAAGTGATCGTTTATTTGTGGACTTTTCTCGTGCCTTTTTCAAGTAGCTGCGATAGTTTTAGACCTGTTACCTTACCTTATTTACAAGTTTGAAAGCGAACAAGTGCTATTTGCATTGTGTAAATGCAGATTATTACATTAGGTAAGTTCCTCGAGGTTTCTCGCTACCTTCCTTCCCTCAATACGTCGTGTGTGAATTAAGTTAACACAGTACTAGATGTTTCATTGTTTTACAGTTGAAATGCCTAAATGTAACCGCAAGTTCTATGCTAACAGTTTCCTCTCTCGCATTTCTCCTTTGTGAAACCCTCTTCCGGCTATTTGCTTCTCAGTCAACTTTGATTTTCAAAAGTGTAAATGCAGTGTCAATCGATATCTTCAATCTTCTTGGGTCCTCTTTTATCGTTCTTTAATAATGTTTTTTCTTTTTCTCGTATTTTTTAACACTCAGTAACCCTCTTGCGTCTTAGTGATTTTATTGCCTTACTTGGAGTGAAATAATTATATATATACTCGTCTCTCCCATCGCATTCGACGTATGAGGGTCAAGCATATCAGTTCCTAGGAACCGAAAGCCCGACAGCAACGCAGAGATTTGTTTACAGTGGTGAAGGTTATGTACAGAGCCATCCACACTTTTTGAAGGGACGAATACAGAGATCTGGTACCCCAAACGACCCCCACAGGTTTTGAATTCAGAGTTGTTCTTCTAGACCAGTTGCCATCCAAGGCTAAAGAACCCAGTCTGTCCTGCTATCTACATAGCAGGACATAGCCAGAATCCTCTTCTTCTCCCTCCAGCTATGGAGGGGAATATATATATATATATATATATATATATATATATATATATATATATATATATAAAATTTGTGTATTTAGGCAGCAAATTCTCTTTTACGCATGTCTGATTGAAAAAATTACAGGCAATATGTCTGCTAATTTTTAACAAAATCCGTACATACTCACGAATAACCTTGCGTGTATTGATTGTAAAGGATGAGAGAAATGTGCTATAGCTGTTTAAAATTATTTTATTTTTATATCTCAAGTACGGTAATGGATAACAACGCACAACTTTGTATAAATACTTGTACTAATGAATAACATCTAGTTTTGTACTACTTGCACCCGTGAAGATGATCTTGGGAGAAGATCGAAAGTATATATATATATATATATATATATGTGTGTGTGTGTGTGTGTGTGCGTGCGTGTTTGTGTGTGTGTGTCTCTGTGTGTGTGTGTGTGTGTGTGTGTGTGCATGTGTGTCTGACTTCTCCAAGACCTCTTCTTCATTATGTCTCTCAAAAATTTCTACAACCAACTTATTCATCCATAACAACTCTTCTCTGTCCACATGTTACAAAAGACAAACATCGTACATGAGTTTAAATCTGCTTTGGGAGATTGCATCTCTGATAAAAAAATGTTAATAGTTATGTTGGTTCTACAACAACGACGATGACGTGAAGGCTTACGTTTCACTTGAACAATCATAGTTCAATCTCCGAACATTTAAAGGAACACTCATGTTCACATGAACAGGTTAGACAGATATTAATCGAAAGTACATCAGTAGTTCATCATAATAATAAGAAGCAAAGACTTAAAATTATGGAACCCCTTATCCTTATTTATATAATTTATAAAATAGAATTGCGGCCAAAGATACATAGAGTCAACTACGTGTATAGTAAACAAAGTTCTTAAATGTTTGTAGTACAAAAGTGTTATACAAAAACACAAAATTAAAATACTGCAATTAAAAATATTTACGTAACTTACCTCCCTTGCATAGAGGTAAAAATATTTTTAATTTACAATGTAAACAAAGCATTTACTTAAATATTTGTGTCTATAAAATAATGTATAGCAATAAAATATAATAAAATAATTGTCGGACTTAGTCCATTTCATAATATATGATGTTATTTGTTTACGTTAAGATAAGTTTCGAGCAGATATGAACGTTTGAGAGAAATCATGGGAAATTTGTAGTTTAGAAATAGTAACTCGACCTTGCTAACCAGACGCTTCCTTCGTAACTAAACTGGTATAGCACGTCAGGCTATACGACGGTTCCGTGTAGAATACAGGTTCGATTCCTGTCGGAGAACGCATGTTTTCTATGAAATTTCTCGGACATTCAGGATGGTAAATATTACTAATACTGTTTATTATAAACAGACCATTTACTTAAATATTCGTGTGTATAGAAATAACTATATATATATATATATATATATATTTATATATATATATATATACACACACACTTATATATATATATATATATATATATATATATATATATATATATATAGGCTCCTGAAAAATTATTTTCGGTTGAGCTGTCTGGGGAGGAAGTGTGGGTTTGTAAACAGTGTTTATTACGGCTGATATAGCAAGACTCTTCGGCAAAAGCGAATTGAGTCCTGTCGGTCACTGTGTGTTTATCTAAAAGTAAATGCGCTAAGAGTCACCTTCATCCCTGCCGTCCGCCGAGTGGTAGAATCTCTGACTGACGCCAATTCAGTCGGGTTTCGATCCTAGCTAGAGGCAACCGGACGTCTAGCCACACCGAAGAGCCGTGAAACAGCGAAATAGTCTGTCTGTGGATGACATTATATATATATATATATATATATATATATATATATATATATATCAGTCACTCATTTTAACAGATATATTTACCTTAAATTCCAACAAAAATATATTGAAATACTAAAGAGTAAATTTATTCAATAAAATCGCCATTGGCTTCAACCACGTCCTCCAGACGACATCCTGCAATTTTTCTGGACGCTGTCCTTATTCAAGTTGGTGAATGCTGCCATAATCCTTGCCTTCAGTTCATCTTTGATGTTACAATAAAATTTGTCGGTTACTCGCTCAACTGCGTCCTACACATAATAATCAAGAAGTTTGCAGTCTGGCGGAGTTAGTTGGCCAGACGTAAAGAGTGATGTGGTCGCAGAAATTGTCTGACAGACATGACTGGCTTCTGCTGCAGGTGTGGCATGGTGCAGAGCCCTTTTGCCAGACATAGGATGATGACTGGAGGCATAACGTCGCCATCTCTAGTGATCACTCCAAACACCATGATGTTAACTGGATATATTATCTTTTTTCCGAATCCTCTGCACTGTCCTCTGATTGACAGCCAATCACTCCGGCGCGAATATCAATGCGGTTTCTAAGTTTCTGGGGGAGTGACTTGCACTATGCTGTTCTTTTTCTCACAGACGGTGCCCATCTGACCCTACTATACTATGCAGTCGAAAAAAATTTTAAAAAAAAGACACGCATGCGCGAAATTAAAAATATAATATGGCGACAATTTACCTATCGCCTCCCCCCCACACACTCATATATATATATATATATATATATATATATATATATATATATATATATATATATATATATATATATATATAAGATAATCCTAAGGAGTCAGGCAAACCTACCTAGGTTTCACTTAACGGATCGGAGGTTTTTTTTCTTTGGCCTTTGAGCTTGAACTCTGGATGATTGGTTTCGCCTTAGTTTAATGTCTTTGGTTCTTTCTTTTTTCATTCCTCATTTTTCCTTAGGTACCGATTTGTTCTACCACAAGTCAAACTATCCAAGGTTTTTCCAAGCTAGTATCACCATTTATATATATATATATATATATATATATATATATATATATATATATATATATATAATTCCGGCAAAAATGAAATAAATGATAATCTGAAGAAGCAATATCTGGTGAAAATGGGGACTAGAAGAAAACTTCCGAATCAATTTGTAAGTATTTTTGCTACTCGAAAATAAAAATGCTATCTTGCAATATAGCTTTTTTATTCATACCAAAGTCCACTTAGTGTAAGGCTCATGATTAAAGGTTACCATCAGCAAAAATGTAATGTTAAATGAGGTATGTGAGATGAATGGAGCCCTTTTCTTACATTTGAAACACAGGGGAAAAGTGGAGGATTCAACTGCGTAGAAATGGTCAGGTAAGTCTTCGATGGGAAGGTTCAAACTGGGGGAACTAGAGGATGCAGCTGATTCAAACATTTGGCATGTTGAAAGTCCTCAAGCGATGTGGTTTCTGTTATTTGGTACAATTCTTCGTCTGCGATTCTGTAGCGCCAGTCCACAAGTTTCGAAGAAGGATGGCCCTGGCTAAGCTCGAGATGCTTCATTCGCTCGAAGTCAATTTTGTTCTCTCTCGATTTTCAGGTCATTATACTTGGATAATTGTTCAGATTCCTTGATTGCTGCGTTACAGTTTGCTGGGCAAACCATATCGATTAGGAGACAAGTGTTTTAATTTCGATTTTTGACAATTATATCCAGCCTATATCATATCAAACAAAATTTAAATGAAAGCAAAATTATTCAAGACATAATATAAATTCACAGACGTATATATAGCATACGAAGAGGTGGTTTAATGGTTAACTAGAACAAGTACGACTGAATAGTAAGTTTGATCCTCATTGAGTGACCCCTACTTTCGGCCTTGTGCCATATATAAGCTATGCTTGGAAAATCACTATAGCATACGAAGTTTAATCAATAATTCCGTAACCTGACACGTAATTGAGGGCTATATTTTGATATGAATTTTTCACTGTATAATATTTTATTTCTGATTAATATTCATGACAGAATTAAGTGCCTTAACAAGAATGGAAATTATACTGAGAAATCTACTCAAAATACACGGAACATTTCCCAGCAGGACAGGAAACAAAATGCGCTTTGAAAAAAAAAACAAAGGAAGAAGAAATTAAGGGCTCCATAGAACGGCAGGAAATTTACGCTTGCGAAAAGGGGGCATGTCAGATTTTGATGAAGTATCAACCAAGTGGTTGTGTAATTCTGACAGTTTAGATATTTCTGAATGGGATTGGTGCTATGCAGTTTCGATTATTTTATTTTTTTAAGCATTTCACCACAAGCAAGTCAGGAGTGCCACTACTACACTAGGGGTTACAGAATTTGAGAGCAAGACTAAAGAGGGTTGTTTGAGGAAAGTATATAGGGAAGGACGGGGCCACGATCAAGGCATCAGAAGATGTCCATTGACATTATATTTGAATATTTGAAGATTATAGCTATCAGGGAAGCAACTAAGAGGAAGGGAGTTCCATTGTCGGGAAGTGCGACAGAAGAATCTGTTGGAGTAGAAGAGTCGCTTACATTTTACTGTTTCGACAGTGAAAGGGTGGGACCGAGATGTCAACCTAGTAACACGCTTAACTTCATGCAGTTGGGGTGCCAGTGAAAGTAGCTCGTCAGAGCAGTTGCCTTGAAAAGATTTGTAGAAAAGACAGAGAGAAACCACAGCACTTCTGTGAGAAAATGACTGTAGACGAGATGCCAGATCAGGAGCTATCACATTGCATATCCGTCTCTGGATTTGGTCGTGGACCTCGAGATGAACAGCGGGGACACCAGA
The DNA here is from genome assembly GCA_964036315.1 of Acanthosepion esculentum. Lineage (NCBI taxonomy): Eukaryota > Metazoa > Mollusca > Cephalopoda > Sepiida > Sepiidae > Acanthosepion > Acanthosepion esculentum. Next base: position 30,687,368 of record OZ038477.1, on the reverse strand, counting down.
CCATATATGGCAACAGTATTCAATGCAAGAACGAATGGTAGATTTGTATATTTGAAGGATGGACTCAGGCGAGAAAAACATTATGGCGCAACAAAGAGAACCAAATTTCCTTGCGGCAGATGAAGCTATTGATTCAATGTAGTTGTTTCACTCCAGGTCAGTGGAAATCGTAAGACCATGAAGTCGCAGAGTGACGCTCTCGTCGAGTTGGGCATCAGCCATTCTGATAGGAAGCAGGAAGGGTTTAGTTGAAAAGATCTTGGTTCCATTACCAAAATATCAGAATATGATTTGAAATATTTTGCCTGAAAACTTTTATCAATCGTTTGCATATATATAAGCTAATGCATGCATACACACCCATACATATATTTCTTGTATTTTGTTTAATAAATACTAAAAATTTATATTTTGATTCCTGCTCTTTGAAGCACAAACATTTTATTTACCTTCTTATTTTCATTGAAAGTCCTGTTGAGCATTCTGAATATGTTTTGAAGTTTATTCCTTCTCCGCTTCAGCAAAATGCGGGAAAGTCGTCGGAAGTGTTTTCATTTTGGGCCAGTTCTAACTTCCGTTATGTTGAAAACGCTGACAAGCAGGCAATGAAGCTGCAAAAAGAAAGCAATTCGGATCAATGATAAAAAAAAATAAAATAAAATAACGAACACAAATTAGGAACTTTTCAAAAGGGAACTTGAAAGCAGACAGACAATGTGATCAAAAGCTTCACACATACACAGACATCAACTGACACCAATCTCTGTGGGACGAGCATAAAAGACAGTAAATGTTTAACCTCCCACACGCATAAGTATATATACCTGTTTTAATACTTTTCACATAGTTGCACGCACGCCACAAAAATACTTAGACACACACTTGCATTCACACCTGTAAACATTACACACACACGCGCATATATATATATATATATATATTCTTATATATATATATATATATATATATATATATATATATATATATATATATATATATATATATAGAATATATATATATAATATATGGATAAAATAACTGAAAAAAAATTGGGTGTTTTTTTGCGAAAGTATTTATTTATATGTTTTTATATATATTTAATATTTCAGACCACCTCGGTCCTTCCTCAGAAATTAGTTGAATTACTGTATTACTGTATTTGGGAGTTTGTTTACACTTTACAGCGTCCGTCGTTAGACGCGGACGTCACGTGATATGGAATGCAACTATGTTTGAATTTTTTAATGTAAATCTAACGATAGTATTTTAGATGTTGTTTAAAAAGGTTTGTTAACTATATCTAAAGAATTTCTTTAACTATTGAAATATTTATACAGATTTAAAATACCCAAGTCTTCGTTTAACCCTAGTTTATATGTGTCTAATTTTCAAATCCAGTATTTCTCTTTTTTACTTCGTGTGTGTGTTGTACTAAAACCTGAGTTTATCAATATATATATATATATATATATATATATATATATATATATATATATATATATATATATATATATATTCTTTTATATATATATATATATATATATATATATATATATATATAACTATGAAATGGACTAAGTCCGACACTTATTTTAATATATTTTCTGTTTATACGTTATTTATATAGGCAGAAATATTTAAGTAAATGTTTTGCTTATAATAAATAGTATTAACAACTTTTACTAGGCTGAATGCCCGAGAAATCTCATAAAAAAAATGTGGTCTCCGACAGGAATCGAACCTGTATCCTAAACGGAACCGTCGTATAATCTGACGTGCTATACCATTTTGAAGCGTCTGTTTAGCAAAAATAAAAAATAAAAAATAAAAAAATCACAGTAATTTAAAACAGTGATTTAACCTTGCTAACCAGGCCCTTCCTCTGTAGCTAAATGGAACAGCACGTCAGGTTATACGACTGGTAAATGTTGTTAATACTGTTTATTATAAACAGAGCATTTACTTAAATATTTATATCTATAAATTAACGTATAAACAGAAAATATATTTATATATATATATATATGTGCGTGTGTGTGTGTGTGTGTGTGTGTGTGTGTGTGTGTGTGTGTGTGTGTGTGCTTGCATTGGTGTGTAAATGCGTACTTGTGTATGGGTTGTGACTAGCCATTCGTTTCCGATTATGCCCGTCTGCTACGGTCGACTACGAAATTCCTCTTGCAGATGCCTGCTTATGTACATTGGTGTTTATTCAGCACCCACTGAGCCAACCTGTGTTTTATGCGACTGCTATGTTGAGTGGGCCTTAGTTACAATTTCCCGGGAGATAACACATAAATCTGGCAGGATCAGCAGTTTTTGAACAAGGCCAGTTGGCTCAAATCCTCATGCGTGTGCGTATCTAGGTACGCGTAGAGATATATACAGAAGCACCGCACATACATAATGGCTGTCGGCACATTAGACGTATTAGACCATTGCTGACAAGTTAAATGCCTGGCTGCGGCTTTCAATTCACTGTTACTCTTCTAGACTGGTTGGCAACCACGGCTAGAAAGCCCAATCCGTCTTAACCCGTATGTGGAAGAGAAGAGATGGATACATACCTGTCCCAAGAGTATTTGCACGTAAATGAATGTAAAGACGACGGAAATTCAAATACGGCTTTCCGATTTCTTATTACGAGTGGCCATCAATTGCACCACTCGCAGAGCATATATATAGATATATATATAAAGCAGACAACCTTAAGGGTCCTTTTTTCATCCTTGGAAGCGCGGTCTAATGAACCAGGTAAAAATCAATCACTTGGGGAAATAAATTATATCCAATGGACACTTAAGGTTGTCTGTTTTCTATTTAAATTAATTGCTCTAAGTTGACATTGAGCCCTCTGGATTATATCCATTATTATCCATACGGATTACCCAATTTTTCATTATATATATATATATATATATATATATATATATATATATATATAGGTGGCCTGACGATTGCATCTAGCATGAAATAGACTGTCGCCTCTAAATGTTGACTTCTATGTTCACTTTTATATATATATATATATATATATATATATATATATATATATATATATATATATATCACTGGACATTGAAATCAACAGCTAGAGGCGACAGTCCGTTTCATGCATGAATGCAATCGTCAGGCCATGACAACTGCGTTTATATCAAGCACTTTAATCCATAAATACAGTATCCCTAAAAACTATATTTTATCGTATATATGGTTATTTTTAATTTATTTTTTAAACGTTATTTTTTATGGGTACTCATGTTCGAGTAGAAGATCTGTTTTTTTAATTAAATATTCGAGAAATCTTGTCAAAAAAATAGGCGAGATCCGGCAGGATTCGTACCCGCTTGGAGAATCGTCATTAAATCTGACGTGCCTAACCGCACGGACACGTAGGATTTCCGGTCAAACAAAATCTGAATATAGCCTTTTGAACACACACACTCTCTGCCGATTCTCGAAATACCTGCTCTGTATCGTGTCCTAACATAAACAAAGACAATTTATTTTTAGGAAATGGATTAAAAACGACACATTGTTATTTTTAATTCATATATATATTGCACTCGCCAGTAGTCTACCATCGCTGGAGGAGACACATTTGTAGTGTTGAAACATAATTGTAATTGTGCAGCGATCTTTAAAATGTTTTGTCTTAATATCCTGAAATAAATAATATTTAGCTCTACTCTGTATTGAGCCCTCCTTTAAATTAAATGTTACGGACAGTGGAAATATTCGCCATTTGTTTTCATTTTACCTATATATATATATATATATATATATATATATATATATATATATATGTGTGTGTGTGTGTGTGTGTGTGTGTGTGTGTGTGTGTGTGTGTGTGTGTGTTCAAACAAATTTGATTAAAAAGAACAGGCAAGATCTGTTTAATTTTTATTGTATTTTTCCAATTATCGAATAAGGTGTTGCGCATTGGGCATGAAGTTGTGGATAAACTGTTTGATGTTCATGTTGTGTTATTGTTTTGTCCAAGTACTTTCGACCATCTCAGTCATTTTCAAGAACCAATGTGTTGTCTTTGAGGTAATTAGAATCCCTTTGTCTACACCCTAATATTATTTGGAAAATTAGAATTTTGAAATAGAGGATGCATAAAATGAATGCAGTTTTTTTTAAATATATTTTTGTTTGTTTACTTATTTATTTTATACTGATATATACATATATGCACATTAAAAATATCATATGCACTTGAAGATACCATCTCATGGGGTGAATGATATTTTATTTAGTGTGGACTGTTGAATGTGGGTGTTAGTAAGGCGTAGAATAACATCCGAACAAAATGAGATAATGAGACAAAGTGGAAAAGCTTTTACAGACAACGTGTTTTGCTTCATTCTGCCAGGCGTACCCAGGTCGAAATGAGAGGAAAGGGTAACACATGACCTCATCAGATGTTACTTGATCTTTTTTGTACTGAAACCGTTAACGTTTTATGTATTTAAAATTAGCCCACTCCGAGTGGGTCACGATTGTTAGATTTTAATACGAAAGTCGATATTTTCGCAACAAAATCCGTCTTAACCAACTGATGTTAATAAAACTTTCGTTAATGTTTCGTAGGCTACACAAAAGCATTTGATAAGGTACGACACAAAGAATTCTTATCGAATGTATTTAACCTATATACTTAGGCACTCCTAAACTAACTCAAAGTCACACCAGGATTTATTATTAGCGGGCATTATTTTGGTAACATAAGATGCACATATGACACCGTGTTAGGGCACTTTGACGTTGTATAGTGCTTAACAAGCTTGTCTCGCTGGATAAATTACAACTGAGTTGTGAGCTCGATCATCAGTAATTGTTTGAAACATTCGGCCTTTTGCTACGACTAAGGTAAGCTTACAAAATCATTTTGCTCCATGTTTTCGGCTTTATGCCACATCTAAACTACGCTTAGAAAATCACCATATGACACCGTGTAAATGGCAGACAGGAACTAACTAGGAACTCTAAGACAAAATAGTAAAGTTATAACAATTTATCTGAATAAAAATGAAACCCTTAGCCTCTTATCACTACCTACAAGCGAAGACAATATGAACAAATGAGGTTCAGATGGGACTATATTGCAAATCTTGATTCTGAGCCTGATTATGGCGACACTGTGACATGCTCAACGTAATGAAAAAAAGTAATGTTCTTAAAAAAAAAAGGACTGAGAAGAAAACTCATCTTTCGGTTATTGTCTACCAAGCAGAACAACAGAATTTGAAACCTACTACATTTGTTTTAATCATTTCACCCCAAGCAAGGCGATATGCTACTAAGATGCAAGCGGTTACTGGGAATGAAAGATAATGAAAAAACTTTAGTGAAGTGAAAGGGCAATAAAAGAACAGAATTCAGGAAGACAGATGGCCAATAACGTTGCGTTTAAACTTTTGAAGAACGTATGTAGCAGTGAATCAATAAACCGTAGTGCGAGAAAAAACTATTAGAATAGAACTTAGGGTTGCATCTATCTAGTTCAACTCTAAAACGGCGAGACCTAATTGCCAATCTAGTAGTACACTTAAATTCATGCAGTCGAGTCGCTATCATCAGAACAATTGCCATGAAAATATTTATAGAAAAGACAGTGAGAAGCCACGTCACATCGGTGAGAAAATAGCTGAAGTCGAGATGCCAGGTCGGAATGGCTGACATTGTAAACGCTTCTTTGACTTTTGTCAATAATTTCTAGATATATACTAGGAGCACCAAACCAGATATGGCATCAATATTCAATTCACGGACGAATAGTAGATTTATAAATGCTAAGATGGATTTTGATGAGAAAAATTGTCTGGTACGACCCAGTGAACCAAATTTCCTAGCAGTGAACTTAGCAATCGAATCACTATAACTACTCCACTTCATGTCACTGGAAAACGTTATCCCGAGAAGGCGAAACGAGTTGAGCTAATGGAGGCTGGCATGAACCCTAAGCCCAAGAAGGCGTTTGTGAGACTATTGATGTAAATATAAACTCGTTTGCTAATTGCTATTTATTCAGATTGCGTCAGAGTGGATAGTCAGGACAGATGGAGACAAGCAGATCCATTTATATTTTCAGAGGAGAGTGAGAAAAAGACCGTAGCCTCCATGATATCATTTGGCCAACCAACGACTCCAGGCAACATACGAATCTGAATGCAAACAATTTGGGACATGTGAATCAAGCTCACCAATTTTTCTTCGATGATGCAAGAAAACCCACTCACTGTAATCTTAATTTTTACAAGGCTTCAACCAGTATACCACGTCGACCTTCATTCAGCACTTCTAATTCAATAACTGACGGTTCCGTTCCTATGTTGATCGATTGACTCCGGAGAGAACATTAACAACTCCTGAATTTCTGCTCTTACTCTCTTCCAAGGACATTTGTAAATTTATCGTCGGTACCACCACAGAAAACGCGATACCTAAGGTTTAAAATTGATTTTTAAAAAATATTTCTAGATCCTTTTGTTTTAGTTTTAATTTCAAGCTATAATTAAATATTTCCAATAAACAAAATACTTTGTTGTATTTCAAAACCAATTTAAACTTACTAGAAGGAGTTTTTATTTTATAAAAATAGATGATTAGCGCCCGTTTTTAGTTGTCCCTTTATTAAAAAAAATCTTCCACGAATAAAATAAAATTTTCTAAAAAATTATATAAGGAATATTAGCTGATTTAAAGTATTATTAATTTTATTTGAAACAAATATTATTTACTTTAAATTTGAAATATCGCATAAATTCATTTTTTACCCCGAGAGTAATTGTTTATTTAAGGTGTTGACGGGTTTGACAGCTTGGTGACAGATTGAGATTTATCTAATATGGTTCTATGGGAACTTTAGGCTTTAAAAATAATTGAATTAACGTGAGTGCCTTTTATATATAATTTTTATGTACTAAGTAATCTTAAAAATTAAGAAAATATTCTCTGTAATTTAATGTTTTATTGAATTTTAAATATTTGGGACTGTAAATTCATTATAGTTATCGCTCTTATTTTCTGATAATGGTGTGTATGGTCGTCCGTATATAAAAATTCGATAAGTTTATTCACATAAAAATATTTAAAATTATTTTTTGAAATATCTTATTTATAAAAGCAATTAAAAACTTTACTAATTAAATAATGTCATAGCTTTATTGCATTTTTTATTTTACAATTCAGAGCAGATTTTCGGTAAATGGTGTTTCTGTTTAACAAAAACAAATTAATAACTTAAATTCTCCAAGGAGTCCTGCTTTTAACTAATATAAATATAGAGGGGGGAATATATAATTTTAATTAATATAAAGCAGGGGGTGGAATTTTAATTTATCGAAATTTAGTAAGTGGGGATAACAGATGTAAAAAATATAATTTCATCATGATGTTCTAAAAAAAAATTTTTTTAAATAATTTCATTCATTTGTGAAGAAAATTGGATATTTAATTAGAATTTCGAAAACAATATGTTTTTTTACAACAAAAAGACACTAACTTTCCTTTCTTTGACTCAACTGCTGAAGACAAGAAAAACAAGATTTTTACCAAAATTTTTAACGCGCTAGAAAGGCGACAGGCTGTTTCATGCTGGACGCAATCGTCAGGCCGCGAATTTTGACGATTGCGTTCAGCAATAAAACAGCCTGTCGCCTTTTAGTGTTGACTTCAATGTTCACTTTTATATATATATATATATATATATATATATATATATATATATATATATATATAATAGTGTGGACATAGATATCAGAACTGAACTGTCATAGTCTATTTCATGTTTAAAGACAATCGTTATGCCATGTCGGTGGAAGGGTTGTTCGAATTTCGTCATCCATGTTAATACCTATGTTCACACTATCCTTGTGCACTTTATTCCCTCAAATATAGCATACCTTACAAACCATATTTTATCATATATAACTGTATATATTTGCGTGTGTGTTTGTATATGTGCGTGCGTGTGTGCGTGCATCTATAAAAAGGAGTTTGCGTTAATGTGAATAATCCTCACCAATCTGTGGACTAAAGTACAATCCCCTAAAAACAACCCCAAAAATGTGGAGACCGTCACAAAACTCGTCTTGAGAAAAGTAACGAACGAAGATTTCGATTATTCAAGGGCCCCTTTATTTTCTTTTTCTCTATTGCGTTACTAAACCTAAAGAAAGGGCGATGAACACTTTTTTTTTTTAAATCGAATGAATTATTTGTGTGAATTAATGAACGAATGAGTAAATAGACGAATGGGTGAATGAGCGACAACGGTAAATGATGGAAGTCCCAGCTGGGGAAGCTATTTCAGAGACCCGGGACCAGATTTGTTTTTATGGTCTTCTACTCTAGTCCCGCATGGACGACTTTTTAACTTGTTTGTTCATTCAGTTGTTTATCGTTTGGCTGCTAATATTCTTCATATTGTTTTGCTAAAGCAGAATTCTTTTCTTTTATTTCCCTCGTTGTTCTTTTAATATCTCTCAATTCACAACTATACCTCTTTGCTTGCATTTTTTTTCGTGTTTTCTTTCCTTCAACTTTTTCTTTAAAGCACTTCTTTATTTCTTTCCCAATTTTTTTTTTTCTTTAAAGCCTTTCTTTCCTTTTCTTTCCTTTTGTTTCTTTGTTGCTTTATTTATTTATTTCACATCTGTATTGATATTTTTATTATTTCTTTCTTTACTATTTTCCATTCTTTTCTTGCTTTCTTTTTTCTTTCTTTCTTCCTTCCTTTTTGTTTTTTTTTCTTTTTTCCCGCTTTCGTGTTTTCTTTATTCTTTATAACATTTTTAACTTTCTTTTATTTGATCTTGTTTTTTTTTTTATTTCTTTCACATCTGTATTGTTCTTTTCATTATTTCTTTTTTTATTATTTTCCTTTCTTTTCTCGCTTTCTTTCTTTTTCCGGTCTTTTTTCTTTCTTTCTTGTTTTCATGTCTTCTTTCCTTTAAATACTTTATTTCTTTCATATCTGTATTACGCTTTTCATTATTTCTTTATTTTTCCATTTTCCTTTCTTTTCTTTTCTTTTCTTTCATTCTTTTCATTTTATTATTCTTTCTTTCTTTATTTTTCGATTTCCTTTTTTTTTACTTTCTTTCTTTCTGTCTTTCTTTCTATTTTCCTCCTTTCTATATCATTTTTTTTTGTTTTTTTATACTTTGCTTTGTATAAATATTTCTTTTTTCTGCACTATTTCTTCCTTCCATTTTTTCTTTAACTTGTATTTATTAATTTCTTCTTTTGAAATTATTTCTCTCTTTCTTGATTCTCACACTCTCCCCGTTCTAATTTTCCGCATTTCATTTCCTCAACTTTTTTTCATTTTCACACATCTATCGATCACATCAACCAATAATTCCTGTTGTCCTTTCCTTTCTTTGAACTTTCCACCTAACCCCCCTCTCTCTCTCCCTCTCTCTTTCTCCCTCTCTCTCACTCCGTCTCTCACTCTCATTCTCTCTCTCCCTCTCTCTCTTTCTTCTTCTCTCTCACTCTCTCTTTGTCCCTCTGTCTCTCCTTCTCTCTCTTTCTTCCTCTCTCTCACTCTCTCTCCCTATCTCTCCTCTCCCTCTCTTTCTCCTCCTCTCTTTCTCCCTCCCCCTCCCCTCTCCCTCTCTCCCTCCTTCCCTCTCTCTCTTTCTCCCTCTCTCCCCCCTCTCTCTCTCTGTTACTGTATCTTCTTACCTGATTCTGCTTTCTTTATTTGAACATTTAGAACACATAACCATTCCAAAATCTAAGCAAGGTGGTGAGAAACGAGAAGAAATGTGTTAGAAGCAAATAAGCGTGTGCTGGATTGATATATGATAGCCATCCCCTTATACGGCAGTGAAGTCTAGACAATCTCCCCACGGATGTGAAAAAAAACCTGGAGGGAGCAGAAATGTGGTTTTACAGGAGGAGCGAGTAAGCAATAAGGAAGCCTTGAAGAAAATTCCAACAGAATGAACACGTGCTCAGAATCGGGAACAGACAGCTGATTTTTTGGGACACAAGAGGAGAGAGGGCTTAGAAAACATAACCCTCACGGGGCATATTGAGAGCAAGAGAGATAGAGGAAGGCAGAAAGCTCATCAGCTTGCCTGAGTGAATGGCGAAACGAACGGATGTGTGTGAGCAAATGAAGGAAAATGCTAAAAATCACAAGAGTCATGATTGTCTATGATCTCAAGGGATACAGCACCTAGAAGATAGACAACTAGCTAGCTAGCAAGATAGATATATTTGGACAGACTAAGATAGATAGATAGATAGATAGATAGATAGAATGATTGATCGATAGATAATGAACAGAATAAGATAGATAGATAGATAGATAGATAGAGAAATTGAATGATTGATCGATAGATAATGAACAGAATGAGATAGATAGATAGATAGATAGATAGATAGAGAAATTGAATGATTGATCGATAGATAATGAACAGAATGAGATAGATAGATAGATAGATAGATAGATAGATAGATAGATAGATAGATAGTCAGAGATATAGAGAAATTGAATGATTGATCGATAGATAATGAACAGAATGAGATAGATAGATAGATAGATAGAGAGATAGAGAAATTGAATGATTGATCGATAGATAATGAACAGAATGAGATAGATAGATAGATAGATAGATAGATAGATAGATAGATAGATAGATAGATAGATATGTTTCGGATAAGATATAAAGAAATCATGGCGCAGGATGATTTTGTTCCAATCTACTAATCCACTTAGTAGAGATCGTTGCGAAGCTAAGAGACTGATTTAAATTGAATGCACTACCATGGCTCACCTGAAGGCTTTCATTGAGTTATACGCTAGCAATCCTTCTATATCATCTAATGAGAGCATCAGCCTTATTCTCATTCACAGGAGCAGCTGACCAGCCACTTTGAGGACTGTCACAAAGGTCAATTTCTACTCTCTTTCTTGGGTTGTCATTTTCTTCATTTATTTCGTTTCATTAATGAGCGGACATACACCGCAACAGACTTCTAATACTGTGCTTACATTAAGTACAGAGCTTTATAATAAACATTCATGGGCTTCCTGTGAATGTTTGCAGCACATTCTCCTTTCAAAAACGGAAATTCTATAACACCTTTTTGCTTCATACATGTGACCAGACGGACTTGGATAGAAAAAGAGAAGCTAGCTACACAGAATTCTCCTACAATTCTAGATATTATATCTATAATAATAATAATAATAATAATAATAATAATAATAATAAGAAGAAGAAGAAGAAGAAGAAGAAGAAGAAGAAGAAGACCACCAACATCTAGTTGGTTAAATCAGAAAAATATACCAACCAGCAACTCAAGTTGTCTTTTGTATGGTTGGCGCACTCGAGACTATTTCTAGGAACCTTTCTGGTTTGCAAGATGCCTTGAGGATGTGTGACATCATTATAAGTGCGCAGGTGACAGCACTGCTTGGAACAGCTCATGTGCTGTTGAAAGTGTTGTGTCTCTAAGCTGTGGGTAGGAGCTGAGATATGATCATCATCACGCGGTCGAAGCATCTAAGAATCAAGAAGGATATCAAATTAAATAATAATAAATTAAATTAGAACAGCCATTTCTTTTGAAGCCCTATTCATATATATATATATATATATATATATATATATATATATATATATATATATATATATATATATATACATACATACATACATATATATATATATATATATATATATATATATATATATATATATATATATATATATATATATATATAGAAAGAAGCTATAATTTTGAGATATATGTTTTTATTTGTCTTTGTACCTTTTTTGTTTATTCTTTCAATTAGTTTCTTTAATTTTTTCATTTGATTTTCATTCTTCTATTCTTTCTTTTCATAATTGTATCTCCATTATTTAGTCCTTTTTATTTTCCTCTATTTTCCTCTTTCTTTCACTTGTTTTATATTCTTTCTCCTACTTCCCTGTTTTCGTTTATTTATTTTTTTCTCTTTCCCTATTTTTTAGTTTTGCGCATGCGCAAGAGGAGTGGGTACCTACGGTTATTTTTCTTCTGTTTCTCGACATTATCACTCTCTATTCACGATTAATAAATCAAGAAAAAAAAAGTATGAAAATCATCATCGCCAACATGTTTATGATTTCCTTTCACTAAACCTAACACGCCCAAATTAGGCTACAAACAACTTTCCTCTTCTCAAATCCTTCCCCACTTTCAAGAGCTATTATATTAACAGTAAAAATCCTAATGGCTGTCGTCAACTGCGTTCCTGCTAATTGCAACTTCCTCTTTTCGCAAGGGGGACAAATCCTGCTCACTCAAATGCTCATTAAGTGAGAACGTAGGCATTTAACAGTCATTGTACAAGCATTGCATTATGGGAAGAAATAAAAAGGAAAACATGCCGAGCAAATTAAGACTAATTGCTGTGAACATTCGACTTTGACAATTCTTGAGAATGACTCAAACGAAGTTTATAAAAGAATAAACATTTGAGAAGCCGAGAGAAATAAGATAGTGAAAATTAGATTGTTACTAATGAGAGTAAATTTCGCTTTATTTCATTAATTTTCTGACAATTTTTTTAATAAAAAGAAAAATATATTTATTTATTTTGCCAACTTAACATTTTCGTTTCGCCATTTACAATTACCAAAGTCGTTCTGGATATAGAAACAGGTTTAAAGGTATAAATGCTTTCTTCTTTTTTTTAGCCAATAACCCGGTTGTCTTCTAACTCACATTGAATACAATTACTTCCTTTATTTACATATTGACTATTTTCTTCATCTTTGTTATTATTATCACAACGCTTCAGCTGTTTTATCTCCCGGATTTCATCAGCTTGTTGATCTGGCTTACCGAAACCTCGAAATTACCTGAATTTCGAAGGGAACCCTTTCTTTAATTTACGAGAGTAGGTTGTTCTCGTCCCACTGTCCATGTCTGCGAACCTTTCGTCAATTCCTTATTAAGAACTTATCTTATTTAGTACTTATATTTAGTACTTATCTTATTTAGTACTTATATTTAGTACTCATCTTATTTAGTATTTATTTAGTATTGCTCAATTATTGCCCATCTCATTTCCATTAAGTCCAAGTACACACTGCCCGGTCCATGGATTGAACTCACAATTACTCTGCTACCAAATTGATGAATCAAAGCTTTATTCCATTAGAGGACTATAGTCTGCATTTAAATAATGTACGTTTTATAATTTAATACAAGACCCAAGAGCCACTCAAGGTAGAGGTTACTGTGTTGATACTTATGTTAACGTAAGAAAGAACAAGCGTTAGAAGTAGAGAGCAGACTTTAGAAGGAACCGGAAACCCAATCCTAACCAGAAAATAACTCCTGTTCAAAAGACAAGGGAGGAGTGTGAACCGGACAGTATGCAAACCTATAACGATAACTTCTCATACAAGAAATTTAGGATTCAATTGTTTTCACGTCAAGAAAGGCGACGATGCTACTAGAAAGCAGGGAGATGTTACAGGGAGTGAAAATGAAAGAGAATGAGAAGATTGAAAATGGGGGAGATTGAGAAAAGGAAACCAAAAAAATGAATAGGGCTCAAGAAAACAGAAAATGGCGACTGACGTTACATTTAAATTTTTGAAGAGTGTAGTTATCAGGGATGCAAGAAATCGGAAGGGACTTCCACGGGTGGGAAGTGCTAGAAAAAAAACTGTTAGAAAAGAAGTGTCTAGTTCAACAGTAAAAGGTGAGACTTAGTAGCAAGCTTAAATTCATGGAGTCGAGGCAGTAGGAAAAAATCCTAGCAGCTGCCTTGAAAATATTTGTAAAACAATCGGATGAACACGTCACATCAGTGAGAAAGTGACTAAGATGAGATTCCTGGTTAGGATCGATTGTATTGCAGACACTACTCTGGATTTTGTCAAGAATCTCGAGATGCACAGTAGGAACACGAGACCGGATATAGCAGCAGTATTTAATACACGAACGAATGATAGATTTATAAATATGCAAGATAGATTCTTTTGGCACGACACAGTGAATCAATCTTCCTTGCAGTAAACGTAGTAATTGACTCAATATAGTCAATTCATGTCTGTGGAAAACGTGAGGCCAAGTAGTAGTAGAATGTTGCTCTCCGAGAGTTCAGAATCAGACATCCTGATAGTAGGTAGAAAAATTTAAAATACTATTTACAAAATGCTTACTCATACAAATAAATATGGCGATTCTAAGGTGCCGATAAACGATCGTGTGGCATTTATTTATTTATTTGGGATATTTTCCGATCCCCTAAGTTTATTAAATCGACCCAGTTTATTACTTCAGCATTTTATGACAATTTAAATGATTTTTCTATCCCTGTTTTATTAAGACTCTTGTTTGTTGGATAATCAGAAAAATTCTGACTTTCAGTTAGTAAGACGCCCCCTTGCATTAGGTACCTTATAGAACGACTTTCTTTTGTGAACATCGTTAATAACACGTATTGTCTGAACTTTACTGAAAATATTAAGACACATATCATTATTTTTGTTTTAATAGCGCTATTTTAGCTGATACACTCTTCGGCATTCCGACTATTTTCTAAAGTTATGAGATCAAACATTCAGATTCGTATCCTCATCTCTGTCGTTTCAATCATTAAGTTTTAGACCATACACTCTCTAGACTTTGAAATATTATAAAAATGCCAGATTACCCCCCTTGTTTACCAAAGAACTTCTGCTAACTAAAGCAGTATATTAGAAAAGCGCAATAATTCTCATTTTCTCGGGCGGGGGGGGGGGTTCTTTTCACACAGGTTACACCAGATTCAAAAATGAGTCTCTTTCATTTCCGAGGAAACCTTTTGATCCCAGCAGGCATCACGTCGCATTAAACAGAACACAACACAAGAGAACTCTATAGAATATACACTTTCTTATGCTTACTTGACTTACAGGCAAATGTAAGACTCTCAACACAATTCAAAAATCCGTTGTAGACGTACGTATGAAAAAGGACATATCGCCATGCACACTTGTAGTCATCCTTTCGGTATTCTTTTCATTTAGTTTTCTAGAGAATAAATATGTTTTATTTATATATAATTCGTGAAAAGTGTTCAGACGAACTACATTCTTTAGTTTCTCCAGTTATAACCTTCACGGCTAAGACCCGCACTGCTACATTGTGGCCAATCACCCTCATTTCCTTCGTATTCTATTAGTGAGATTTAAGTTCCACTCGAATAGCTTCTTCCTAAGACCCAATTCTTTGTGGATCCAACTCCTAAAAGGATGCTTCTGCAATTCTTAACCTTTTCAAGTCTAGAGTCAGCTGTTATATCCCCAACATATGCCTATAAACTGTGCCTTTTATTCTGTAACCTTCTATCTTGTGTGGTTCTTGTTTTTTGAATCTTACAAAGGGTGAATATCATTGTAAAAAAAATCCTTTTATATTCATTCTTACTCTCTTTTGTGAGGAAACAATTGCGTGAATTATCGTAACTCGTCAGAAGAGTAAGACTAAATAATCCACTGCAACTATAGCTACAGTTGTTGGTCTAGGGCAAGATAGCCTGACGTAGCATACCTTTCTTAAAGCTGCTTTTGAATTCAAAGTTTTCCTTCTCCTAGACAGGTTGCCATCACAAAGAGATCAGAGTCAACCGTGGTGTTTAATGCGTCGTTGGGGGTGTGCGGTATCTTTATCACTAAATGTTCTTTAAGTTTCGTCGATATAAGTTCCGGGATTCATTTCTGACGTTAATGCGTATAGTATTTGAACTGTAATTTAAACTGGAATCCTTGTTATTGAATATAAATATATATATTCGAACCATTTTCGTTGGTGTTATTCTATATTGAAATGGAACGAGAGTCCTTGTTATTCGACACAGATTTATTCGAATTGCATTCTTCGTTTTGGTTCGTACAGTCATAACGAAAGTCTCGGCCTGACGCATTCGCTAAATGCTCAGAATTTCGACCCCGAATAACAGCAGACTATTCTAATTTCGTTCACTATGCAAGGGGAGATAACTGATATCATTAACCATGTCTTTCTTAATATGTCCTTTTGATACCAATTCTATTCATTCTTCTTAGCCAGGTTATATGCCCCAGTGACTAGACAATCAGGTGGCGTAATTTCGGACCTTGTTCTTTTGCTGTTTAGAGCATACTTCCATGCTATATAGTAAATTATAATCATAATTTCTTATCTTAGAAATTTAAACAATCCTCATTTTTTTTTCAGTCATCACGTTTTAGCTGGCGTTCAGACAGAGAGATATACCGTATATAATCATGTATTAATGGATTTCATGTATAGTGCGATCCTTCACATTTTTTGTGAAAAACCCGATTTTATCATATAACTCGCGTATATAAAGCGATGCCACCTTCTGAACAATACTAGTAAGCCTACCGTAGCCAAATATTGAAGTATTGGGCATCGTCATGGATATATTTTGTTATAGCAAATAAATGATCTTCTTTCTTTTTTGCTACCCACAAAAAGGGTGAGAAAAACCACTCAGCGTAAAATATCTGATATAAAGATTTAGATGTCGCACTTCTGCTTTCTTTCATGCGTGATTTTTAACCTCTCAGGGCGCCCCCACTATTTTTTGCGTAAAAAAAACTGATCATAAAAATTCGCACTATATTCAAGTATACGGTACGTGTTTGTTTTACAACACAAAGAAAAGATTTTAACGCTTATTTTTAAGGAAGCAATCAGATTTTTGAGTTTAAGGATCCGTACAATTTTAATTCAAAGGAGAAATATTTTTATTAAAAAATATGTTTATCTTTTTTGTCCTTCCTCTACGTTTGAGTGTGGAGTCTTTAACGCAGAGGACAAGAATAAGAATTTGAATTAGTTAACATCATTTGGGATCGTTAATTAATGATATTATTAGATACCGTACATTTGTTTTCGTACATGCTTGATTTTTAACCTTTTCAAAAATATTACCTGTGTATAAATAAACCTCCTATTATTTGCGTCAAAAACCAATGATAGACACTAGTACTGTCCTCGAGTATATACATTAGTCAATGGTAGGAATTAATGAACGTTTTATTAACAGTTAGAATTTGGGTCATAATGTTCGGACTTCAATTCTGCTGACACATCTTTTTATCATGAATGTTTATCTTCTTTGTTTACGAAAATATTCGACTTTTTCACTCATTTCACATAATTCAATTTCCCTTTTGTAATGTGCAAATTTCTTTGTGCCCCTATTTCATCAGAAAGCAGCTGCTCTACGATAACGGTTTTTTTGTTTTGTTTTTTTGTTGTTGTTTTTTTTGCTTACAGAGCATCGAATTCCCAAATAGTTCTCTATCGATCAAACTCCAGATTTCGTAACATCAGTGTGTCATCACCGATTTTCCTCGCCTACTTCTGCCGTAAAACCTTTAAACACAATTGTCAAAGAAGACACTCAAAGCAGAACACGTAATGATTAGTCACCGACAAAAGCAAATGAGGCGCGCCATGTTAGGTTCATTAATAGAGATTACGAGGGTGAAATGAATTTTTTTTTCAGTTTCTCGCTTCTTCTACGTGCCGTGTCCCTACAGGACGTTTGCGATTATGTCTCTCCACAACTTCCTGTCTTTTGAAGCCCTTAGTAAAGTCTGTCTTTTTGCTACAACTCCTAACTACTGTTCTGCCAACCATTTACAAAAGATCATGAGGTTTAGTTTGGTTTGTTTTGTTTTACGGTATATCAACCTCAATGGGTTATTTAATGCCGACAAGATTTTCATTGCTAGTAATATTTTTTCAAAAAATGTATTGCTGGTAATACTTTTTGCTTCAAAAATGTATTGCAGGTAATAATGTGTTGTTGGAAATCATTTTCCTCAAAAAATGTATCGCTGGTACTAAAACCTATTTTTACTCTTTCATAGTGTTTTTACCGCAGTTTGCAGTTAACTGTTTGCCGATAGTTGGAACCCAAACAGGTGCTACCACACCGGGTCAGGGTGGAACTGGAAACACCAGCAATTAAGAGGTGGTTCTACGCTCCTCAAAACCTCCTGATCAGAGGCTTTGCTGTTGGATGTAGTTTATCGTCCTACCCAGGACGTAACACCGTTAGGTAGGGAATACGCAACTTTCCTCTGCCCCTTTTGCCAACAAAATGTCCTGTGAATGTCAAATTTTCCTCATTATATTCCCTAGAAATCTGGATTGTCTCTTTCTGATGATATGTATAAATGTCCTTTCTGTCTCTATTTTCTTTCAAATTTCGTCGTTGCTCATGTGTTCAGTCCAAAGTATTCTCAGCATCCTTCTGTAGACCCATATTTCTGATGGCCCAAGCCTTTTCGCCATCTGTGATGAGATGGTCCAGCATTCACTGCCATAGAGGAGTACCGATATTACATAATAGTTCAGTACTTTTTTCTTTGTTTCCAATGGCATTTTCCTGTTCATTAATACTTTGCTTAGATTTTGGAAGGCATCTTTCGCTGTCACAATGCGCCTTCGGATTTCGCTGTTTCATTCTCCATCCTCTGTTAAAACACTTTTTTCTTTTTTCTTTTCACCTCATGCTAGGCAATAAAGCCACTAGGACGAAAAGGGTTAGTGAGTGTTAGAGAATATAAGGAAATAAACGCCATTAAGGAAAGAAAACAATAAAAAAAAACAATAATTTAAAAGACAGTAGTTAATGATTGATATTTCATTTAAGTTTTTAAAGAAGAAACTTGACCGGGAAGCAATAAGCCAGAAGAGAGTTCCACAAGCGAGAAGTGCGATAGAAGAAACTGTTAGCATAGAACTTACGGTTACATCTAGCCATTTCAACTCTAAAATGATGAGACCTAGCCGCCAATCTAGTACTGCGCTTAAATTCATAAAGTTTAGGCGCCATGACGGAAAGTTCATCAGAACAATTACCATGAAAGTGTTTATAGAAAAAGCACAGAGAAACTACGTTATTGGAGGCGGGAAAGTGTTTGAAGCCGAGATGCCAGATCAGAACCAATAAAATTGTAGATTCTTTTTTTGATTTTATCAATAATCTCTAAATATATAAACACTTTCTAGATATTTATTTATACATCAGTTTAATTTTAGTATCACTAATTTGCAATTTAACCAAAAGAAAGTATTCACTTGAAACTGATGCACACTAATATCTCTTTGTTCACATAAGTTAGAAGCAGCTGTGGGAGAAATTGAAACAGTTTGTTATTAGGTTAGTTTCAGACTTAAAACCCACGGTATATGACAAGTGGTTGATTTTCCAACGCGTTTCCCCAGAAACCATGAGAGTAAGGCTTTCCTTCTTGGTCTCTGTTTTACCCCCATCTCCGAGTCGTATCACGCAGCTCTGCCCTCTTGGCAACTCTGATCATGCCGTTGTGTCCGTTAACATCTCCTTCTACTCCTACCCCTCTCCCAGTAAAGAACCTCCTACCAACAGAACATCTTTTTATTGTCAATGAGCAGATTGGGACTCTTTCCATGATTTCCTTCGCGATAATTCCCTGTGATACTGTTTTAACCTCCCCGTCCAAAAATGTGGGGCTGAGGTCTCATCCTGGGTAAAAGCTGGAATCCAGGCTTTCATCCCTGCAAGAAAATATAAAGTGAAATCATGTTCTCACCGATCTGCTTGCTCAGCAGCTATTGCCCACAGTAATCATTACTTCCGTCTGTACCGTAGAGACATGTCTGATTGCAACAGACATCTCTTTGTCACTGCCCCTAACGAGTGCAAGCGTGTCCTCAATGAAGCAAATTTACTCTTTGCCGAAAGAATGAAATGACGTATTGCGTCTTGCAAGTTTGCTTAAAAAAGATTATTGGTAGCTCTGAAAAAGCATGCTGAACAACAGCAAACCGACAATACCCCCTTTATTCAACCAATTTGAGGTCCTGGCCTCCTCAGCTGATAAGGCTGAACGCTTTGCTTGTAAATTCTCATCCAATTCCACGCTAGACTCATCTAGTGTACCCACACCGGATTTCCCCCCTAGAATTAAGGCTCTACTGAGTGAGATGCACATAACCCCAACGATGGTATTGAAAATCATCTCTAAATTAAACTTCCATAAGTCTAGTGGCCAGGGACAGGATACCGGCCATTGTCCTGAAGAAATGTGCTCCTGAATTGGCTCCTGTGCTCTCTAAACTACTGCTTTACCGACTCTTGCTTTCCAGCCTGTTGGAAGTCCTCATCTGTTGTGCCTGTCTTTAAGAACTCTGGTGACCCTTCTGACCCGTCTAACTACCGTCCTATCAGTTTCCTACCACTCTTTGGTAAAGTCTTCGAGGCTTTAATCCACGTCGAATTGGTTAAGCACCTTGCTTCACATAATCTTCTCTCTGGCAAGAAATATGGTTTCCGCTTTGCCCGATCTACTGCTAAGGTGCTCTTAGCCAATACTGCATTTGTGTACCAAACACTCAACAATAATGGAGAAAATTGAGCAGTGGCTCTAGACATCTCTAAAGCGTTTGGTAGGGTTTAGTCTGCTGGCCTTCTTCGTAAGCTTCAGGAATACGGTATTACAGGACGATTATATGACTGAATACAATCATTCTTGTCAAACCGTGAAATGAAGGTCGTCCTAAACGGGTTCTCCTCCGGCTTCTTTATCACGGACGCTGGTGTTCCCTACGGCTCTATCTTGGGCTCTGCACTGTTTATGATCTTCATCAATGACCTTCCCGATGTCATCAGTTCCCAAGTTGGCATCTATGCAGACAACACTACTATTTACTCCTGCCTCAATAGTAAATCTGGTATCATTGAAAAAACTAACCTGGCTGCTGATCTCGAAAAGGACCCCCAATCTATGGTTGACTGGGGCAGGAAATGGCTTGTAAACTTTTATGCCTCCAAAACGAAACTGCTGTTCCTTTACCCACCACAGCGAACCCTTCCTGCCTCCCATCAGAATGACTGATTCCCAACTCCTTGGGAGGACCTCGTTACGCCTGCTTGGTCTCACGCTCTCCAGTGACATGAGGTGGAATAAATACATTGAATCAATAGCTTCATATACCGCAATGAAAGTTGGTTCTCTGTGTCATACCAGAAAGGTTTTATCGTCTGAGTCCATCCTTCAAACCTATAACTCAACCATCTGTCCTTGCATGGAATATTGCTGTCATATATGGTCTGGTGCTCCCGCTATATGTCTCGAGGCCCTCGACAAAATTCAAAGACGAATATGCAATATGATAGGTCCTGATCTGGCATATAGTCTACAAACGTGTCGTGGCCTCCGTCTGTCTCTTCTACAAGTATTTTCACGGTAACTGTTCCGACGCGCTACTTTCGCTGGTTCCCAAACTGCATGAATTTAAGCGAGCTACCAGGCTGGCATCTCGGTCCAACCCTATCAAAATGGTTAAATGTAACCGTCTCTTCTACTCAAACAGCTTCTTGTCTCGCACTTCTCGTCTGTGGAACTCCCTTCCCCTTGATTGCTTCCCCGATGACTATAATCTTCAAATATTCAAGTGTAATGTCAATCGACATCTGACACCCTGAGCTTGTTCCCCGTCCTTCTCTGTATCTTTTCGTCAAACATGATTCTCTACTCTTGTTCTCAATCCTCTGTGGATGACCTTGCGATCAAGGCATTCTCTAAACAGTTTCGTCGTAATGAATTGTTTTCTCCTTTGTTCAGAGCATCATTTTTATGTCAAAATTGTAGCCATTCTCCTTACAGTGGGCAACCAATGCATTCGATGTATTGTTTTGTAAAACGTCACTCTTGTGTTCATATAATCTTTTATTTAGATTCCTTGAAGTTTCTCCAATGTTTTTTTGTGACAATTATTACAGGCGATCGAGTAAAATCGTCCTTATTGCTTTGTTTAGTATTGACTACGTCTTTTATTGTTTAAGGTGTAGTGGTAACAAATTTTATGTTATGTTTGGATGAGGTTTTTCTTTTAAAATAAGCGGAATGCCTACTCAAATACGGGTATCCACTAAGAGTAATGTTTGAAGTAACATATATATATATATATATATATATATATATATATATATATATATATATATATATATATATATAATGTCATGAATATGAACCCTGATTTTTCAAGTCTTCTTAATCCACATATATCCACATTTTGTACTGAACCAGGTGTATTGTGCAGAAGTATGCGAGTTTATAGGCATATACGTAATAAATTAGCAAATACAATTTACAAAAAAGATATAGGTCTATAGAGGGACGATGGTTTATTAATTCTAAGAAATTGCAACGGCAGGACTACAGACAAATTAAGAAAAGAAATAATAAAAAAAATTCAAAACCCTAGTATTTACAATAGATATTAGATCAAATAATAAAATAGTAAATTTCTTAGATATAACATTCAACCTAAACAAACCACACCGAAAACCAAACAACAACCCAATATACATTAACAAAAATTACAACCATCCTACAGACGTATTCAAACAAATACTCAAATGAATTTCAACAAATTCTAGCAGCTTAAAATATGCAATGGAAACAAAAAAAAAACATACGAATCAGCCCTAATATACACACACGCCCAAATACAAATGAACAAACCTATGTCTTCTACAATTAATACCTCAATATAAAAGATAACACCAAGGCAAAAAACAAACTACTAGCTATTAAATAAAAATTAAACATTAGATAAATGATAACATATAAGCAAACATTTAATTTACTACCTAAACATTATTTAAAAATACATATATGTACGTGCGGGTGCAGGGTTTTGAGAGAATGTGTGTGTGTGTGTGTGTGTGTGTGTGTGTGCACGCGGGTGATCGGGTGTGCGGATGTATGCGTGCGTGAGTGTGTGTTTGTGCGAGAGTGTATATTATATACCCTATATCCATATATTCAAACAACAAGGAAAATAGTCCATAAACGCAACCACCAATAATTAATACCCTAATATTTTGTAAAACAAAAACGCCTTACTAACTACTTTATTAATAACAAAGCATAGACACACGTGTGTATGTGTGTGTGCGCGCGCGTCTGTATACATATATTTGTATGTGCATGTATATATACATATACATGCATATATATATATATATATATATATATATATATATATGCATGTATATGTATGTCTGTATGCGCAAACATATGAATGTAAGCATATGCGTAAAATTCAAACAATAAATAAAAATTTAATTGTAAACCTAATCTCCTACAGTTAATACACTAATACTTAAGATACCACCAAATCAGATAATAAAACGAAATATTGTCTCAGTGAAGACATGTATAAATATTTACCTTATCATTTAAAGATTAAAAATATTATTTATGTAAAAAATAGAATGCCATTTTCCCAACTCAAGATTAACACGCAGAATGAATGTCTGAAAAACCGGAAGTCAAATTCGCTACAAGTGAAAGAAAAGAGAAAAAAAAAGTTAAAATCCAATAAGGAGGAAGTGTAAACTGGGAAAAAAAAACAACGCAAAGGAGAAATAACCATGACATTCTACACGTACGCACACACACGCAGACGGGCGCACACGCACAAATGCACGCACACATACACTATAAAAAAATCAACCTTGCACCAATGAAAATTGTATATATAAAAGAAAACGCGAGAAGTATAAACAGTCAATTACTGATACCTCCTGAGGATTGGACGGAGTGATTCCTGTAGACAGCTTCTTCGAAACTCTTGAGTCGGAATGCTGAAGGTAACATTTATCAGCTAAGTGACAAATGTTTTACTTGAATATATATATATATATATATATATATATATATATATATATATATATATATATATATATCGGGTGTCCCAACCAAAAATTTACTCGCTCTTCAAATGACAAGAAATCCAGTGTTTATTGACTTGCAAACAAGACGAATAATTAAAATTAACACATATTAATGTACATTGATTTACAATGATTAAGGGTTTAAATTAAACGTTAAATAAAATCAAATGTATGTTTATACATATTTAAACTGACGACAAATTCAAAACGTGAGCACATCTTTTGGTGGCACCCTATTTATATATATATATATATATATATATATATATATATATATATATATATATATATATATATGTGTGTGTGTGTGTGTGTGTGTGTGTGTGTGTATGTGTGTGTGTGTGCGTGCGTGTGTGCGTGTGCGTGTTCGTGCGTATTTTGTAGAGTTGAACACAACTCTCCAGAATATGATTTGGACTCGTTCAAATAATATATTTACTGAAGCCCAGAGCTAGCCGGGAGCGAGCCTTATATCCTTACTACAGAATTCAGTTAGACTATGTCGACTGCAAGCGACATTATATTTCATGATTGCGTTATCTTCATTTAATGGAATGAAGACAACACTGGCGACGGGGATTCTAATTCACTCAAGCTGAGCGGTTTGTTGACACCTTCAAAGGGTATAAAGAAAAGCTAAATGTTTGGAAACTGAAGAAACGGCACTGCAAGAATTTTTGAGCGTATATCAAATGACGTCAAATGAAAATGTTACCTGCAGAGCTCATGTTTGCTAGGGAAGTTAGATCCATTTTTGACAAATTACTATTTGAAACTACCAGATCATTTAAGATCGGCGATACAGTTTTCTTTAAAAGATTTAAGGCCAGAAAGAAAAATTGGCAGGAAGGAAAAATTATTCGACGCCTTGGCAGTATGATGTACATTGTTGAAGGTGGACTATTTCAACATAGAAGACACATCAATTGATGTCTAGATATGCACAGAATAAGTAACTAGTACAATTGAATTCGCCGATTAACATACTTTACGATACCTTTGAAGTACCTATTCCTAAAACTGATATTACAATCGAATGCCAGGCGAAGCGAAAACGTAATCCGCCTGAAACATTGGAAGTGGACCCATGTCGGAAAAAGTATCGACTAAAGAAAGTACATATTTAAAAAGAGGGGATGGAGATGAACACGCCTTTCCAGAATATGACTTGAACTCGTCCATATAGCATATATACTGACTTCGGGAATTGCCAGTAGAGAGCTAACGGGGAGCAAATGTTCTTTAAGGCAAATATTATTAATAACAACAACAATTTTGTGCCGATTAATTTTATTGATTGACTTTTCCAAATTACGAATAATCCTTCTCGTATAAGGAGGAAATTCCGTCAGAAATTGTATAATGTTCATTTTGGAAAAAAAAAAAGTACAAGAAATATGGTCCAAGATTTCGATTTTCTTAAGACATCATCAGGATGGTAAAGACAATTGATGAATCTCGTAGAACTAGTGAGATGTGTAACGTAGGCAAATAATGTTTTGGTGTAAGCGAGGTGTGACGTGTGATTTCTTTTTATATATACATTTGAGGATGCCGGATCTTAAGTTATAATAGTTTTTTTTTAAGTCATGACAAATTTATTTATTGAAAAAAAGTTTGAACAAAGTAACTATAAACAATTTTCTTTTTTTTTTCTATCCTCTGCCAGCCGCAATGATGGAGAAAGCATTACCTCGAACCATCGCCAGTGAGACACGCTGAAGAGCCACTCCGTTTCGCGAGGCTCCTCCCTTAATCGAGACGCAATCGCGCCAACCTTCGAAGGAACGCCATCGAAAGAGTGACAATAATCCCAGAAGTCTCCACTGCCACAGGAGTAAAAAAAAAATCTATCAGTAAGAGAAGAATATTTAACTATGTTTTTTTTTTTTATCTCTGCGTCCCGGGCGACGGACCTCGGCTCAACCCCGGACCTGATCAAATTAACGGCCGAAAATGTATCCTCACAGGTCGCATCCCAAATCAACGACTTCCCCATTTTAATAGGGAAAATGGTAATGCCATCCGGCCGCTTTCCATCACCTAAGGTCCTAAGGGTTCGATTTGGGAAGGGAACCCAGCTGCATCCAAATCTCTTCTGATGATGTCGTTTATTGCTGCATGCCGTGGATTTTATTTCTTGATGGTTGTTTTTGTTGTATGAGTCTTGCTTCAAGGATCATAAGTCTTGTTTTACTATTTGATTTTGCTAGTATTTTGGTGTTGCTTATTAGTAACTGTGTTGTCTGAAAGGATTATTCGTAATTTGGAAAAGTCGATCAGTAAAATTAATCGACACAAAATGTCTGTTGTTTTAATATGTATGTGTGTATGTATTTTAGGACATTTTTTATGTTTATACGTTCTTTTTATAGATACAAATAATTAAGTAAACGCTCTGTTTATAATAAACAGTATTAACAACAATTACAGGCCGCTAAATGTTGTTCATACTGTTTATTATAAACAGAGTATTTACTTAAATATTTGTATCTATAAAAAGAACGTATAAACATAAAAAATGTCTTAAAATAATTGTCGGACTTTGTCCATTTCATAATGTATGACGTCATTTGTTTTCATTTGGATACGCATTGAGCAGATATGAATGTACGAGAGAACATCATGGAGAACTGTGTTTAAAAACAGTTAAATCAACCTTGCTAACCGAACGCTCCTCTGTGGACCAATCGGTTAAGGCACGTCAGGCTATACGATGGTTCCGTATAGGATACAGATTCGATTCCTGTCGGAGGACGCATACTTTCGATGAAAATTTCTCGGGCATTTAGGCCGGTAAATGTTGTTAATACTGTTTATTATAAACAGAGCATTTACTTAAATATTTGTATCTATAAAAAGAAGGTATAAACAAAAATGTCTTAAAATAATTGTCAGACTTTGTCCATTTCATAATGTATGTATGTATGTATGTATGTATGTCTTGTGCATTTCTGGTAGGTCATGAAGTATTCTTTCCCAAGTCTGTGATTATTGCGCAATGCATCTTTCTATACTATTTATGATCTTATGTGTCCGAAGAGTTGCTGAAAATGTATCCGTCCAGCCCACCTTCCAAGATCTGACCAAATAATCAAATTTCAGAAATTTGAAGAATTTCATATTTGTCGGGACGACAACTTTTCAGTACACCCTCTTCTATACCTTCGCCATTGTGTGTAAAACAACATAGTTTGTGTCTATGCTTAAATACATTTGTCTTTGTGTTGCGTTTGTGTGTGTATATGCGTTTACCGAGAAGATTGTATGTGTATGTATAAACGGGGAAGTCTCAAAATCACACCATTTTTTTAAAATACATTTAATAACTACCAAGAATGAGATAACAATACAAACGCAAATGCAAAAGATTTTTAAAACTCTTTTCAGTTCGCTGTTCGTCGTACAATTTCTCAATTTAAAGTTAACCCATTTTTACATGAAGATATAAAACAAAGTGAGAAAAATAAAAAGGAAACAAAAAATATATACGCTGAATATTTGCTCTACGTCATATTCTATTCTCTTTCAAAAACTCATCGTCAGGTCACAAGAGCTCAAGTGACAGATAGAGCGACTGATAAAAAAAAAAGACTACAAGAGAAGAGGCATAAGAATATTCAACCTTTAATAATAGGATGAAAGGTTGTTCAAAAATACGAAGCTCGCGAACGGTCGGAGCTCGCCTCTTGAAACTACTCCATTCCACTTTCCCATTCGCTCCAATCCACATTTTACCGTTTTCCACCGTAGGAGCATTCGATGGATTTGTATGCTACTCTTTACTGGGATCCATCTTGCTGTCAAACAGCTGTTAATTTGTGTCATGTCAAACATTGTTTTAAATGAATTTATGTTTT
>OZ038477.1:30629747-30654747 GCA_964036315.1 Acanthosepion esculentum | reverse complement strand
TAAATGCAATCATGTTTCGATGTGTATCAATACATCTCATCAAGCGTTAGTAAATGACTGGTTAGTACAATTTATTCGAATTTCAACCACCTAGAATTAGAATTTGCCAAAGTTTATTCCAACATCTTAAGTGAAGAGATAAGTATTATTATGAACTGTAGGAAATCTGTCTTCATCCACAATAAAGAACACTAGGTAAAAAGTTCTGATGATAAATTTGACATTTTTATGGGATCATTGGATTTTGCTGAGTCTTCTGACCCGGTTAGTTTATATATTTTGTATAATCTTACTGCTTATGAGGAGATCACTCTAGATAGTATAGGGTTATATAGAGATGAACTTCCTATAGTTGTAAAGGTGGTTGAAATTCGAATAAATTGTACTAACCAGTCATTTACTAACTCCCGATGAGTTGTTTTGATACTCATCGAAACATGATTGCATTTATGTAGCGTTTATTTACATTTTTGAATGTTATATCTATAATAAAGAATATTGCTCTACTATTGAATTGTATTGAACCCTCTTTTAAATTAATATTGCGAACATCGGAAGTTATATTCGATTCGCTCTCATTTTATATATATATATATATATATATATATATATATATATATATATATATATATATATATATATACATATATATATATATATATATATATATATATATATATGAATAATGACAAAAGGAAAATTGTCTTAGCCGTCGCGTTTTGTCCTCTGACTGATTTTATCAAGGCAAATGTAAGGATTTTATTTCAAACAAGTATCTATAAACAAAACTAAAAATATTGTTAGTTTTTTCTGAATTTTTAAATTTAAGATACGCTCATAATTATTCAATCGATTAACTGAAAAGTTTAGATAAATTATGGAAGATGCAAAGAGACGTAATTTAATGTCTAATAGAGGAAAGTGAGTAAATGATGTCGTTGTTGAATTCATGCAATTAATATTTAAATTATTTTAGTTTGGGACTAATCTATGTGTTATATATTTTAAATGGCATGAAGTTGTGAATTTAACCGTTTTTTATGAATTTTTTTAACATTTTTATAGTGATGTATGTTGGCTTAGGAAAAGGTAATTCTTTCAGGAATGGAGATATTTGAAAAAATCTGGGGCGCAGATTTATATTTTGATGAGATTCCATAACGGCATTCCCGCGAATTTTCCGTCCAATTTACTTTCCCTTTTAATAAGTGTGGCATTCGTTAAATCAAAGTTATGGTTGGATTTTTTCCTTGTATAAATAATGCATTTGATAAATGCTTTTGTATATCTTTTTTGTGTTCATAGATACGTTTTTTTAATGTTTGCAAGTTGGTTCTCATGAAATTGTGACATATACGTATACCTTATTCAGAATTATTATTGGTATGGATATTTTTCATTCTGATCATGCCCATAATAGCTTTGGATGTGGTTGTAATTATTTTGATATTGTTAAGATTGTATAATAATTTTTGGATAGTAGATACTAAGGGGTTAGTAGGTTAGTAGGTAGTATTATATGACTGTCTTATCTAGTTTATTGTCATTGTTATTGTTGTTAATAATGTGATCTCTTTTGCGGGTGTATATTTTTAAGCCTTTCTCTTAGCATTGTGGATGAAATAATGGAGAGATTGGAGGTTTTTGAAAGTGTTTTCTATGTATATTTATTCTCCAAATAACTATTGTGGGCTGCACATTCTTAGTGTTCTTAAATAAAATCCTATAATTATTACACTAGTGGGATAAAAATTAATATGGTCTGTAAAACTTCAACTGAATTTCGTTATTAGTTCTATGTAGCATAATATTTAGAAAGAGTAAAATGTTGTTAGACTCAGATTCACAGGTAAAATCTATTGTGGGTTCGACCATATTAAGTTGGCTGACAAAATTGTGTAAGACTGTAAGTGGTGTAATGTCGAACTTAATAATTGAGTATATCGATAAAATTGATTGTGCTTATATTTAAGTCTATAGGTAAATATTAATCGGATTTGTAATTGAGTCTATAGGTAAACAATGGTCATACATACCCGAATCTGCAAACATCCACCCGGTATGTGATCATTTTCTTGGTGAAGGGGTACCCCACTGCAAGAAATGTACTCAGCGCAATCTAGACCCCGTTAACAGTACAAAGCAGCTAAGACCCAGGATAATAATATCTTTCGAATTTTAAGTTCATTTTAAAATACCAATCCTTGTGACTCTGTGGAGAGTCGTGATCGCCTACATCTTTCAGAAAAATTGCATTTTTCAAACAAAACAAAAGTGGGCTTCTTGATTGGGCCGAGAACTTTTCAGTGTTGTACGTACTGGATTCATCAATGTTGGTCTCATGACCAAATACACAAGGCATTTGATAAAGGGAACAGTCATTATTCGACTCAAAAGTGAAATTGAAACAAATCAATTGATGGAGCAATAATAAGCGCTACAGATTAGCACTGAACTTTCACCGTACAAACGAATCTTCCAGTTCAGCAATCAGAAGACGCATCTTGATGCGTGAATAAGCGCCCCCAAGTGGCGAGAAATCACGACAGCCAACAGCCACTTTCCGGCTGTCAAACAAAAGAAGCGCGACTAGGGGACGCAATCATTCTATCCCACCACCCAAAACCGCCTTCCGGCATCAGTCATGATTTACAGATTGACGGGAGTGCCACGAGGCGACCTGTCAGGGCACCAACCGGGCTGCTAGAAGCATGCGACTAACAAACCAACTTACCAAAATGAGTAAATGGTTGTTTATGAAATTCTTTAAAGCTGTCATGACTCATTTCATAAAACTGTTCGTTATTCCTACATACTAAACTTGGTTTATGAGTATACAACGCCAGATTTGATGAAAGGTAGAACGAAGGGGGATAAAAAAAGATCATTAGGACAGGTTTACAAAATGAAAAACACTTACATGCTCCCACAAAAATATCTAAATACATATCTCTTACAAAGCACAAGTTTCATCAAATGGAAAGCAATCCTCCTGTCGAAGCTTCTTCTTTTATGTGCCATGTCCTTTCAGCACGTAGGCGATCATGGCTCTCCACTTCCTCCTATCCCTTGTAGCTCTCACTATGTTTTGTCCGTTTGCTACTTCTCCCAAACCCTTTCCTTTCCAAAATTGTTAATCTGGAGTTTTTTTTATATATATATTTCTATCGATTAAGTGCTCTAGATTGCAAAAGAAATAACGTATAATCATGTTTTTGTTTTTTTTGTTTTTTTTGTTTTTTTGTTTTTTTTGTGGGGTAACTTGCGCAGGACGGTCACTTTATAGTGAATGTACATAGCAAACTGGGCTTACAATTAACTGGATTTAATCTTTTTTTAGATATTTAAACTCTATGTGCTTAATCTATAGAGATATGGGGAAAAATAGTCGCAGCGCATATTTTATAACCCCGCCAAAAATGTTTTAACATTTAAAATTATTTTTTTGGTTTCATGCCTAAACCGCCTGTTCCTTACCATTTGAGCTGAACATGCAAGCAGTATATTTCAAACTCCACCAAAAATATAGTCGATGGAAAAATTAAACACTATTTCATCATAATGCTATGGACTTATTGACAAACTTCTTTTATGTGCCGTGCCCCTTCAGGACGTAGGCGATCATGGCTCTCCAACTCCCTCTATCCCTTGTAGCTCTCAATATGTTTTGCTCTTTTGCTAATTCTCCCAAAACATTTCCGTCATCCATTTGCTTAAGCCCGCCGGGTATGTCACACGTTGCTTTCCATTGTCCCTCTTTCCCTCTGTTCGACTTATGAGTATCAGATTCTCCAAGCCCTCCTTTCTCATTACGTGTCCCAGAAATTTCAGCTGCCTCATCCTGAAGTTAAGTATAAGCTCCCACCTTGTTTGCATCCTCTCCAAAAGCTCATCGTTGCTCACATGTTCGGTCCATGATATCCTTAGCATCCTTCTGTAGAAGCATACCTCCATTGACTCGAGTCAATCTTTGAGGAGACCGTCCAACATCCGCTGCCGTAAATGAGGACAGATATCACGTAGCAGTTCAGAACACTTTTCTTTGTTATCAACGAAATACTCCTGTCTCGTAATACTCGCCCACCTTTTGGAATGCGTCTTTGGCCATCTCAATATGTCTACGGATCGCAGCGTCGCACTTACTGTCCTGCACAATGCTTAATACACTCATCTGACGGACTCGATCCTCAGCGAATATCCCACTGTGTTGACCTTGCATCAGAATAGACTGAGTTTAGTAAATGTGTAGAGACGCTACTAGTAGATTTTTTAGGTTTTGGTTGTTCATTTAACAACATAGTAACCATGGTTGCTTTATTTAATATCAATGAATTAATAAATAGGTAGATAATTTCGGTTTCTCCTAGAGTCAATATGGTAGACAAGTTGGGTGTACGCTCGAGTCAAGATGGAAGACATATCTTCGGTATACGCTCGAGTCAATATGGTAGACATAGGTTCAGTTTACGCCCGTCAATTTGGTAGACCAGTTCGGTTTACGCTCGAGTCAATATGGAAGACATATTTTCGGTATACGCTCGAGTCAATATGGAAGACATAGTTTCGGTTTACGCTCGAGTCAATATGGTAGACATACGTTCGGTTTACGCCCGAGTAAATATGGTAGACAAGTTCGGTTTACGCTCGAGTCAATATGGAAGACATATTTTCGGTATACGCTCGAGTCAATATGGTAGACATAGTTTCGGTTTATGCTCGAGTCAATATGGTAGACATACGTTCGGTTTTTCGCCCGAGTCAATGTGGTAGACAAGTTCGGTTTACGCTCGAGTCAATATGGTAGACATAGGTTCTGTTTACGCTCGAGTTAAAAAGATAAGACTACGACGAGTTTACACTAGAGTCAAAAAAAGTAGACATTGTAGAAGAGAAATCGACTTACCTCGTGTGGCAAAGCGAGCATACAGATCCCTGGCGTGCAAAACGAGTAAAGGAAAGGAAAGGAAAAAGAAATTTGGCCGGCCTGACACCTTAATTTTAAGAAAGACATGGGCTCGGACGTAGGAGAATTGGCTAGAGTGGTTGGGCGTATGCAATTTTTTTGCGAGATCAACTCGGCATAAAAAGAAACACCACGCGAAAGAGTATAAACTGTTCGCTCGTGAAGGCGGTGCTGTTAAGTACGGAGAGACTTTGTCAATTGGAAAGAGATTACTTGGGTCAGTTTCACACAGTCTTGGGACGCCTTTACATTAGAGTCAAAAACGTTGACATAAGATAGGCTTACGCTATAGTCAAAAAAGGGTAAGCCTCCGAAGGGTTTATATTAGAGTAAAAAAAAAAAGTAAACATCGGACGAATTTACACTAGAGTTAAAAAGTTATACATTGGTCGCAGTTACACTAGATTCAAAAAGAAAATAGAAATTAGTCCGGTTTACGCTATAGTTAAAAGGCTAGACATTAATCAAAAGCACTCCTCTTTCTTGTGTTGGGTTCTTAGTCCTCTACAAGGTAGATAGTCGGCGTATTCTGGATCCTGTCTACCGAGAAAGCTTCTAGTGGAGTGATGTTCAGAAAGTTTGTATTGAAAACCATTGGCATTTTCCTTAGACACAGAGTTTATCTCTCATTCCAACCTGAAGGCGCCTGCCATAAACAGGCAAACGCATTCTGAACAAGCTTTACTGTTTTGTTTAATTATCTCCCTTTGTAGATGTAGACATAAAATTCACACTTTATAGTGACTGGCAGTTTCAGTCATCGTATCCGCCAACGTTGATCGCTGTTTATTATCTTAGCTTCATTCCACAGGGATTGATGACCACAAGTTTTTTTTTCTCTATCCAAGATCAGTAGTGTCTGATCTGAACGTCTCTCCTCTTTCGATGATTGTACAACTTTACCTTTAGGAGTCGAGATGATTTGTCTCGCTCTTGCATTCCTTGCAGCAAGTGCATGGGATGGAATACATCATTATTGTTATTATTTTCTTCTGTGCGGCACTTGATTCAAACGTGATATCGCCAAACTGCTTTTGAATAGTCTGCAGATCCTTGAAAACATTTCCAATGTCCCTTTTATGTATTGTAGAAAGACTCTGGCACAGTGGTTCCCAAACATTTTTTCTGGGCCGCATTTTCAGAATTAAAATTTATTGCGTCTCACCAAATTTTACGTGATAAAATGTAGATTTAAAAATTTAAAAAATAATAGATAGAGAGTTAAAGGGAGATAACAGCAGATTCAAAATCAAAACATTATCATTGATAACTCTCTCCTCCAATTTGCGGACCCTAGTTACTATATTCTTAATACTTGATATAATGCAAAAATATCACAATGGTAAAATCGATCAATAATTATTTATATCTATTTATAGTGGGACTCAAGCCCGCAATTACAAGTAATCCATAATAATATTTTAAATTTTGAAATCATTTATTTTTTGCATATGAATTCTTTGAAACTGTTTCTAAATCTTTGATTGTCTTCCCGTCATCCCTCTTCACCCACCGTTTGGGAACCACTGCTGTACCAGATGTGGAATGATGAGGCGTCCTGGGAAAGACGATAAACTACGTTCAACTGCAAGGTTTCTCATCAGAAAGTTTTGACGAGTCTGGGACCATCTCTTAGTCGCTGGTGTTTCCAGACCCCCCTGACCCGAGGAGGTAGCACCTGTTAGGGTCCCAACTATGGGCAAATAGTAAATCCCCAAACTGGAGTTAAAACACCATGAAAGTGTAAAAATAGGTTTTAATAACAGCAATAAATTTTTTGAAGAAAAATTATTACCAGCAATACATTTTAGAAGAAAATAAATATTACCAGCAATACATTTTAGAAGAAAATAAATATTACCAGCAATACATTTTAGAAGAAAATAAATATTACCAGCAATACATTTTAGAAGAAAATAAATATTACAAGCAATACAATTTAAAAGAAAATAAATATTACCAGCAATACATTTTAGAAGAAAATAAATATTACCAGCAATACATTTTAGAAGAAAATAAATATTACCAGCAATACATTTTAGAAGAAAATAAATATTACCAGCAATACATTTTAGAGGAAAATAAATATTACCAGCAATACATTTTAGAAGAAAATAAATATTGCCAGCAATACATTTTAGAAGAAATTAAATATTACCAGCAATACATTTTTGAAGTAAAAAAAAAATTGCCAGCAATGCATTTTTGAAGAAAAAAATATTACCAGCAATACATTTTTGAAACAAATATTACCAGCAGTAAAAATCTTGTCGGCATTAAATAACACATTGAGTTTGATATGCCGTAAACGAAACGAAACCAAAATAATAAGAAATCAACTAATTCTACAAATATTCTATTATTATTCACCCCTATATATATATATATATATATATATATATATATATATATATATATATATATATATATATATATATATAAATTTAGCCTCTAAGCAGGGCGATAATGGCATTAAGACGTAAGAGGCTACTGGTAGTGAAAGAATAGGAGAAATCTTTAGAAGGAACTGGAAACCCAATCCTGAAGAAGAAATATGGGATAGACCTATACTTCTGTTCAAAATATTGCGGATTGATTAAAAACTTGCGAAAAGTTTCTTTGTTAAGGTCGTCCTTGTTATGACGATAAACTACTCAGGTAGCAAGGCCTCTAACCGGAAGGTTTTGACGAGCATGGAATCACCTCTTGATTGCTGTTGTTCCCAGGTCCATTCTGACACAGAGTGGTGGCCCCTGTTAGAGTTTCAACTATGCCCAAATTGTGAATCCCCCAAACGGGGTCAAAAATATAAAAATACATTAGAAAAACTTAGCAATATCTTGCTGGCAATTCTTTTCCTGATACATATTTTTGAAAAAGAAAATTACAAAATGTCTTCTCAAGTACATGTAACACGTTAATATCTTGCTGCTAAGTACACGCAAACACACATACACATACAGACACAAACCAACACATTTCTTTCGTTCTGACCCTTGGAAGCCTACCTTAAAAATCGAAAGGCGTAGTCAAGTCAACAAAACAATTTTCCACTTGGATTTATCAAAATTCGCTCGGATTCTAATCCTACTGACACACATTCTGTGGACAAGGAAAATGCAAATGCAAACCTATACTTAATCAGAAATTACAAGAATATCTTGCCTCCAACCAACTTCGACAGAAATAGAGAAAGATTTACTTTAAATTCACTGCAGAAGAGCTTGGAGAAGCAAAAAAAAAAAAACATTCGACAAAGCAAGAAAAATTGAACGGGAATTTCAGCAAAATAAGATCTTATCAAAACCAGAGTCGGATCTAAATAACATCAAACATAAGCAGATCGACAGTCTACATCAGAAATGAAAATAACGGCTTTAGAACAAAAATTGCACAATTTCTTTCTTACATTCCGCAGAGGGACGTCAGGCTAAGAAAAAACATTTTAACAATTTAATATTGAATCTCACACGCACAGACACAGATTTCTTTCGTTCTGACACTCGGAAGCCTATCTAGCAAAACGCGTCGTCAAGTTAACAAACCACCTTTCCACATTGTCAGATATATATATATATATATATATATATATATATATATATATATATATATACTCACACAATTTATGTTCAAATATGTGCAGCAAGCTAGTAAATTGGCTAAAAAAAAAATAAACTAAGAAACCTTAACAAAAATTTGGTTGGTTTGGTTTATTTAACGGTTTATCAACAGCTTATGGGTCATTTAATGTCGAAATTTTATTTTATTGTGACTTTTGATATTTTGTTTTCCAAAAATGCATTGCTGGTAATATTTTTTTATTGTGAAAATGTATTGCTGATACTTTTAATATGAAAATCTACTGCTGGTATTTTTTCTATGAAAATGTATTGCTGGTAATTATTTTATTTTTTACTACAAAAATATACTGCTGCCAGTTGTTTTTACTATGAAAATATATTGCTGGTTGTTGTGATGTCCTCCATCTAAAGAGTCTATGTTGGACTCTTCCGCCTACTATAAGATTAGTAGGAGAGAAGGCCTTGGGGGAACAGCCGACTGTCGAACTCTCTACCTCGAGCAGAGAGGAAACCGGACGAGGCTTTGACGAAGGGCAAAGTTTCGTCCGAGGAGGTAGGCAGTCCCTGAACCCGTTTATACGGGTTGTAAGGGAATATTTTTGGCCGAGCCACGGTAAACTCGGCCTTGTGCAACATACATCCCTCGTTTCTGTTAACTATTCGGAGTCGAATAGATTGAGCGTTGGGTCAATCGATATACATTCACTAGTCTTGTAATGCATTTCTGTTGTACTTACTGCTTAATATATGATATATCTGTAACACTTGTTTTGTTATTTCTTTAACCATTTACTTGATCACAACACTGGTATTTTTTTTACTATTAAAACGCATTGCTGGTAATTCTTTTTATTTTTTTACTATCCATATGCATTGCTAGTATTTTTGTTTAATTTTTTTTATTATGAAAATATATAGCTGGTAATTTTTC
The DNA here is from genome assembly GCA_964036315.1 of Acanthosepion esculentum. Taxonomy (NCBI): domain Eukaryota; kingdom Metazoa; phylum Mollusca; class Cephalopoda; order Sepiida; family Sepiidae; genus Acanthosepion; species Acanthosepion esculentum. Next base: position 30,645,272 of record OZ038477.1, on the reverse strand, counting down.
TAATTTACTTTTATATTTTCATGTTTTGAACCAGTTTCGGGGTTCACTATTTGCCCATGGCTGGGAACCTGACAGGTGCTACCACAATGGGTTAGGTTGGACCTGCGAACAACAGCAATTAAGACGTGGTTTTATGCTCCTCAAAACCTCCTGATCTGAGGCCTTGCTATCGGTTTACCTTCATATTTTACCCGCCATGTCACGTACACTGGATCAAATCCTCCTTCATTTACTTCTTACCCCCTGAAGTTTCACTCAGATATCTATTCCCGGAGCCGCTACCTTTTGGAAGAGACTCCGGAGAGTATGCTTCCTCAACCTCTACAATCTAACAATATCTACATATCCTTATAATTTGCACTTACTTTCTCCTCTTACGGCCATAAAACAACTTTATTCAGTAACCCTCTGCTTTCAGTGGCTCTTGAGCCTTGTATTGAGCGTCCGTTCAGTAAAAAATGTAAATATGTGCAAGCTCTCCAGTATACGTTTATGAACGCTCTGAGACTGAGTTACATGTACGTATGACAACACAGAGAATATAATCATCAAGCCCCATTCACATATTACCAAGTGCACGCAGGAGAGTTTAGCTCGAGTCATTCACAAGAAGCCAATGGGGAGAGTAAGGAGAGAAGGAGAGCAAGTAAATAAAAAGAGGGATTTCTTGACTAAGAACAAAAATAAGACAGAACAAGAATGCAGAAAAAGAATAAAAGAAGCAGTTTGGAATGGAAGAAAGAGAAAAAGCGGTGGTCGGTGTGGAGGATGGGATTATTAAGTGAGTGAAAGAAATTGAAAGAAGGTGGGAAAATACGTAGGAAGTGAAGAGCGAAAAGAAGACACGGTGCTGGCAAGCCTGCTTGTGTACGTCGACAGCTGTCACACCAATTAACCAGTTTTCCTCACCCACATTCCACCCAGGCCTCATTCTTAGAACTGTGACGTGTGCATTGTTGCCCTCTCCAAGGATAAGGACACACACAGACACATGCACACACGCACGCACGCGCGTATCTCCTTTAACGAAAGGTTTCCAAGTTGCTCTCTTCCTTTTAGGCTCGTCGACTTCGTTGCTACGCTCTCTTTTAGACACCCTTACTCTTTCTCACTTTCTCCCTTTCGCTCTTTTTCTCTCACTTTCTTTGTCCTTTACTCTCTCTCTCTCTCTCTGAATCTCTCTCCCTCTTTCTCTTTCTCTCTCTCTCTCTCTCTCTCTCTCTCTCTCTTGGACATACTCACTTTTCTATCTCTCTCCCCTAGTCACTTTCGCCCTTTCTCTATCTATCTATCTATCTATCTATCTCAGTCTGTTCGTATCTATCTATCTATCTATCTATCTCAGCCTGTTCGTATCTATCTATCTATCTATCTATCTCAGTCTGTTCGTATCTATCTATCTATCTATCTATCTCAGTCTGTTCGTATCTATCTATCTATCTATCTCAGTCTGTTCGTATCTATCTATCTATCTATCTATCTCAGTCTGTTCGTATCTATCTATCTATCTATCTCTCTACCTGTCGCACTAAATATTTCTCTCTATATATTTATCTTTTGGACTATCTCCCTTCTTTCTCCCTATTTCTCTGTCTCTCTTTCTAGATCGCTTGTTTTTTCTCTGTGTCTTTTTTCGTTTTTCTCTTGCTCACTTACTATGAATATTCATTCCTCTCTATTTTTGGACTCTCTCGCTCTTGCGTTCATTCTTTCTCTCTCGCCTTTTCCTTTTTCTCATTGAATATTTCTCATTTTCATATTCTCTAGACGCTTGATTTCCTACCTCAAACATTTATCCACAAAGTTAAACCCACTTTCGTTCAAGGCTACTAATTTGTAGCACTTAGTATGGATTGTATTCTATAGCAATAGGATATTGTTGTAGCATACCTACGGACGATAATGGCTATGTCCCCATTCACATAAATACAGTAGTAAATACTGTATGTTGGTCTGCAGTTGGAAATTCATTGTGGAATTCACTTAACTCATTTCTAGCAGTTGACTACTTCTACGCGCCGCTGGCGAATCTTATATATTTTGTTCGTGTCCTAAATATTATCGTTCATTAGCAACCTTCGTGTTATTATTCTATTCAGTAACCTTCCCTAGGTTACAACACATATGATTTGCCTGTGTTAACCTGCTGCCATATATGGTATGGAGGCCCTTCTGTTTGTCTCAAGGTCCTTGATAAAATCCAATGACGGATATGCAATGTAATTGGCCCTGATCTGGCATCTCGTCTGCCGTTGCCTCCCTCTGTTTTTTTTTACAAATATTTTCACGGTAACTGCTCCGATGAGCTGCATTCGCTGGTTCCCAGACTTCATGAATTGAAGCGTTCAATTAGGCTGGCATCTCGCTCTCACTCTTTCACTGTCGAAACTGTTAAATGTAGCCGTCTCCAATAGCTTCATGTCTCGCACTTCTTCCCTGTGGAACTCCCTCCCAATTTCTTGTTTCCCTGATAGTTATAATCGCCAACTACTCAATGTAATGTCAATCGACGTCTCCAGATGGCCTGATCTATCCCCTTTCCTCTATCACTCCTCTTTTTGCTCTCGCTCCAACTCTCTGTAACCCCTTGCGTGCTAGTGGGTTCCCGCCTTGCTTGGTGTGGAATGCTTAAAAAATGTTCTCATTTGTGTTTGGTATTTGTTTATAATCAAGAGAGAGCATTGTAGCCATGATGTTTTCAAGAGCTGTTATACTCTGGTAGCTGTCATGGGTGAAGCTTTACATTGTTTTGTAGGTAAGTATATGGAAACTTAATGCAGTTATATATATATATATATATTATATATATATATATATATATATATATATATATATATATATATATATATATATATATATATATATATATATATATATATATGAACGATGGAGTATTGAAAGTTTTACGAGTCCGACTAAATTCCAAAAGTTTGACTAAATCGAATTTGTTTTGAATCCTTTGTTCGCCGAGCAGAGAACGTTTCAAATCAATTCTCTGGCAATATCTACAGTGATGGTCCTTTCATGTTCCATGAGCTCGCAATGGTCGACATCTTTCATATTCCACTTGAAGCAAAGCAAGGGCTTCTGTGAGTGGGGTGTGCGAGAGTGTACCATTTTCATAATTTAAGCATGAATTCACAAAAGCAATATAGACTACCTACCCAAGAATTTGAACTTGCAACTGTCAGGTTCGATTCACCAACGCTTTTATTCACAATGTCATGTCTTTCACAGAATGAGCGAAGAGTCATATATACACTGGTTCAGTGAAAAAGGCAAGCAAGTAATATGACGAAAACAAATTATCTCGGAAGTATTAAATAATATGAGTTATCTCCCCTTGTATAGACAGCAGAATGAAAACAATCTATACTCGGAGATTGAATAAAGAGCTTTTTCTTTTTAATCAGTTCACCCAAAGCAAGGCTGTAAAGTCACTAAGATGCAAAGGGTTACTGAGTGTTAGAAATTATGACAAAGAATACTATTAAGGTGAGAACAATAAAAGAACAAGAATTAAAAAAACAGAAGATAACGATTGACATTGCATTTAGATTTTGGAAAATCAAAGTTGACTGGAAAGCAAGAGGCCGTAAGTGAGTTCCAAAGGCGGTTACGGTTATATCTAGCCATTTAAAGTGTAAAATGATGAGACCTTACCGCCAATCCAATATTGCTTTTAAATTCATGAAGTCTAGGTACTGTAGAGGAAAGTTCATCAGAACAATTACCTGTAAACATTTACAGAAAATGTGCAGGGAAGCTATATTACGGCGGTGGGGAAGTTACTGAAGCCGAGATGCCAGGTCAGGACCACCAACTATCACATCTCTGGAGAAAGCCGAAGAGTAAAACGGGCAAAATTTGACAATCAAGTTGAAGACTCTAGTCCGAGTACCTTTAGGTTCTTTATAGACGGTGGCGGGTACTTTTTATGGAAATCTCCCGTGACCCCATCGAACATATTACGACGACCCATTAAATTCTTTCCCTCATTTTGACCCATTAAATGATTTACAACCCCCACCCTCCCCCACACACACTTTATTAATACTCGTCTCCCTTTATTTTATTTTGTCCTGGGTAATACGTTAAACTACATCTGCGTCCTGGGTAAGACGTTAAACTACGTCCAGCAGCAAGGCCTCTGATCAGGAGGTTTTGAAGAGCGTGGAATAACCTCTTTATTGCTGGTGTTCCCAGGTCAAACCCTGACCCGGGGTGGTAGCACCTCTTAGGGTCCCAGATATGAGCAAATAGTTAACTATTACCAGCAATACTTTTTTAAAAAAAATATTACCAGCAATACAATTTTGAAGGAAATATATTACCAGAAACAGATTTTTGACAAAACAAAATATTACCAGGAATATAAAATTTTGTCGGCATTAAAAAAACATTGAGGCCGATATGCCGTAAAACAAAATAAACCAAACCAATCTAAACCAAAGAATACATATTCTGTTCATACAAATCTATCCTAAAAATATTGTCTGCATTAAATAACCCATTGAGGTTGATATGCCGTATAACAAAATAAACCAAAACAATCTAAACCAAACAATACATATTCTATTCAGATGAATCTATCCTAAAAATGTTGTCGGCATTAAATAACCCATTGAAATAGATATGCCGTAAAACAAAATAAATCAAACCAAGCCTTTATTGCATAGTGAGAAAATTTCCGTCATGTTCCTGTTTACATAATAGATTATATTTTATTTAATTTTATATCTACACAAATATATAAATTCATACATATATTATAAACCATTTCAGTTACAATTCTTGGGTCAAGCATGTTCCAACCGTGCTACACGCTGGTATCGCCACCCCAACCCGATAAAATCAAGGTGTCATCTTCGTGACAAATTGATCCTAAAATTCGAACCCGGACCTCATGATCGGAAAGTGAAGGTTCTCAACACTCGACCGCGCACCCAAATAGATCTACAGGGTTTTGTACAATCCACCTACCCTACTCACCTTATTCTCGACTTTGCCCGACAAAAGTTGGTTTCTTATCAAGGTTAGGACTTATTGCAGTAGCTATGGTGAATGAGTCTCACTTGCTAATCATTGCCCTGTAGCAAGAAGGTCCTAATCTAAATTTAGTCTGAAGCAGGACAACAATAATAATTTAAGAAGGACGACTTAACTTGGATCGAACTCATTAATCTTGCAGTGTTCTTAGGGACTCTATAACAGGCGTCTGTTATAAAGAAGAAACGAAATTTATATAGTAAAAAAAATTCAATCAATGTCCTTCATCGTTTCAAAATACCGCATAAAGAACGTGAAAATGTTCAGTGAAACAATTTTTAACTTCTGCCAACAAAGTTGTCTCCCTTGTTTGTTTTGATGTTCTCTTGTTTGTTTGCATGGTTGGCAGTTAATTTGTCTGTTCGAAAATGTTATCGACTTTTCATTTTTTTTTTTTTTTTTTTGCATAGTTCATTTATACGCCTGTTGGTATAGAGCCAGGTACTAAGAGGTTTAATTCTTAATAGATTTTTGCCAACTTATTGAAGGATTCCTATGGGTAAGGGGTGCGTTTATATTGTCTTTCCCTGACTCGTACATGTGATCTACCAAATGCCCCATCCAAATATATATTTTTTTATTTACTTTTTCAGTGATTGTGCATCTTTTTAAAGAAAATAATCTATGACTATTTTTCAGGACCAGAATTTTCCCCTCTTTGGATGCGTCAAAATAGACAAGCTGGCAACTATCCACAGTAACAAGATGATTTCAGACGAAGCACGTATTTTGTGTTAATACTAATGTTTAGTGTATAACAATATTGTCGGCAAAATTGTCCGAAAATCTATGTTAACAAACAAAAGAATATATCAACCAAAAAAAATGGTGTGACCAAAACAAAAAATAAAAATAAAATCTGAAAACAACTTATTATCTATCATTCAAAAAAAATTCTCCATTATTTATTTTTTCTTCTTTTTTCTTAGCAACTCCATTTAATAGACTAGCGCCGGCTATTGACTCTCGTATGAATAAGCAACCAAAGAAACAGACTGGGAAGTGGCACCAAAATGTAAAACAGAACACGGTGAATCCCACCAAAATTTAACTAGGCAGAATATAAAAACTCATTAAAAAATGATTTCATCCTATGTAAAGGTATAATATAGGTAAAATATAGCCACTCAGTTAAACTCACTATTGTCTTCTAGCACTAAATATGGATCTGTCTATATTTCTGAGATGAGGTATTATGTACACTATTTACATTATTCGAACTATTGTCCTCATCTTTGTCGCCATATTTATTACAACGTTTCACTGGATCTAACCAACGCCTTTATCCACTGTGCTGTGGCACGGTGGATGTGTCCTCAAGGACACATGACACAGTGGATAAAGGCGTTAGTTAGTTCCAGTGATAGGACACAAAGAGTGTGAGTTCAATACCAGGTTAAGGCAGTGGAGAACTTTCAGAGGGAAATTAACAGGAGATAACTGATAACTGACATCCATTAAACATGGCACGTGGAACTAGAACAGTCTGCCCCAGTGAACGAAATAAAGGGTTCAGTTCGACATTCCAACCACCTGAAGAAGGCCGGAGCGTACAACGGCCGAAACGTTGTAATAAATATGGCGACAAAGATGAGGACAATAGTCCGAATAATGTAAATAATGTAAATATGGATCGTACTCTATAGCAATAGCATATTGATTGTTGTGGCATACCTACGGAGTATAATGGGTATGTCTCATTCACATAAATACAGTAGTTAATACTGTATGGTGGTCTGCAGTTGGAGGTTCATTGTGGAATTCACTTAACTCATTTCTAGCAGTTGATTACTTCTACGCGCCGCTGGCGAATCTTACATGTGTTGTTCGTGTCCTAAGTATTATCGTTCATTACCAACCTTCGTGTGATTATTCTATTCAGTAACCTTCCCAAGTTTACAAAACATATCATTTGCATGTGTTAACCATAATAAATGTTCTCATTTGTTTTTGGCATTTGTTTATAATCAAGAGAGACAATGTAGCCATGGTGTTTTCAAGAGTTGTCATACTCTGGTGTCAGTCATGGGTGAAGCGTTACATTGTTTTGTAGGTAAGTATGAAAATTTAAATAGGTAACTATGAAAATAGAAAAATGCCGTTAGAAACAAAGGAAAGAGTACTGGACTGCAGTGCAATATCAATCATCTTATATGGCAATGAATGCTGGAAAATTTCCTCACAGATAAAGAAAAGATTTGATTTGAGAAACATTTGATTCTAGGTTTAATCTACACCCTATTCACACTCTACTCTCCTGCCACCTCCTCCTCCTCTCCACTTTTATCTCATTCGCTAGCTTTGTTAAATAATACCGATCTTACGGGTCATCCGTCTCTCCCGTCCCTCTGTTGGGGCCGTTGCATCGCTTCGATATGATTTATTAGGGTTTCCCAAAATATTACGATATTGGGATTGACAACGAAGTTTAGTAATGGGCCGAATATGTACCTTGTGTACGACAGATAAGATTGCATAATTCCTATTTCTGACCGTCGCTTTGCGTCCAAAGGCAAAGTTGGGAATCAGGGCTGGAATAGGAATTCCTTCAAAAAGAGCACAACAACCCCTATTGATAACTCTAACAACAGGTCTATAGATTATAACGAAAAAACAAACTGGTCAAATAAATGTCTATTATTTAACGCTATATTAAATTCTCCTTTTGCCAGATGGGGATTTAAAAATATCAGGATTAATTGCTATAAAATTAGTGGAAGCAAGACTGCCTGTCAAGCGTGTGTCGGTGTGCTCACTCCAGCAACGGAAATGTATGTGTATTCTTGTGAGGCGGCGACCAGAACAAATCTCTGACTTGTTGTGCCAGAGCTTCCGTGTATGTGCCAGAGGCCTTGTAGGCTTTCGTTTATATAGATGACCCCCGCCTCTAAAATTGGACATTGATATAGCTAATTTCTCCAACCTGTCAGCCTTAATCTTAGGGGATCTGTTAAAAAACACATGGTTCTCTCTTTGTTTTAAAATGTTCTGTCCTTTCTTTCTGTAAAGATGATGGTGATTTAGGCGGATAGCATCAATATAAACAAACCCCAAGTTTGGTATCTAGTTATAACCCAGTTTGGACGGATAGTATGAATGTAAACAAAACCCCAAATATAATTTTCTCAGGACCAAAATATTCGAAGTATACATTAACATTAATGTCTTTTCTTATCGACAGAAAGTGGATAAAGTGCAGAACTTAGGTTTTGTTTAGGTTTACGGAATCTTGGCTAGTTAATTCTGTGTTCGATTATCTTTAAAACGGTTCTTAAATTTATTGTTTAAAACATAATTCTTAACTCGTTTCTTTCTTCCTTTTTTCTCAACCATTCAACCTACTCTTGTGAAAATTTTAATAATTATTATCCAATTAGTATTCCTTCCAAATCACCATCCGGCAATTTCATCTAATTAGACGTTTGAACAGAGCCAACGTCCCGTTCTATGTTGAAAAAATGCTGAGATTACCATAAACAGAACATGTGCAAAACGAGGAAGTTTTAAGGAAAATAGGACCTATAAGGAAACTATTAGTTACAATCAGAAAATTGAAACAGATGAAATTTGTGGAACGCATAATAAGGTAAGAAGGCCCCGAGAAAGTAACACTCAAAGGAAATACTGAAACGATGAATACTCTATTTAACTCGTTTGTATGAATGGATGACAGTACAGGGACAAAAAAGTAAGGTAAAAGCAATTCAGAACAATAAATGAAAAGAAGTTGTGAAATGCAATGTCGCGGACGCCTTGAAAGGACATGTTACATAAGAAAAAAAGAATTCATAACAGATGAAATGTGCTTGTTTTATGTCTGAGATATTTATATATTTGCCATTGACTCCATTGGTCGGTGTTCAAGCCAAGGTAAAATCAAAAAATTTCGAACGCTTATTTTCATAGCAAGCGAGTTCTTCCGACAAGAAAAAATTGTGCAATACAATATTTTTGTCTTTATTTCACGCGTTTGGACTTTCGCACTACGTAAGATGTTGCACTTAGCAAATATCGAAATTAGCTCAAAATTAATGGATATTTTTAATGGTGGAATTTTAACTTCTTCAGTTGATTGGAGAAAATTCTCATTTATTTTAGTCGAAGTCAGTAGAGGCAAAATTAAACACACACACTCACACATATACACAAATAAAGGGATAGCGCGAGCGAGACAGCGAGGAGAAAATATATATTCGTGTCACTACCACACAAAAAAGAGAATGTTTAACATCGAAAAACATAAGGAAAATTAATTCATTTTTATAATAAGTAGAAATATCTACTCTTTGCCTGAAGAAGATCGCGAGACCCGAAACGCGTATTGCAAAATTATGGAAAATAAAGCATAATATATATTTATAAAAAATTCCACATTACAGCTAAAAACATTTGCGGTTTCTTTCTTTTTTTAATATATATATATATATATATATATATATATATATATATATATATATATATATATGTATGTATATATATATGTATATATATATGTATATATATATATATATATATATATATGCGTGTGTGTAATAATCCATTGCCATATATTCCAAATGAATCCTAATAATATAAAATATTAAAACTGATTCACAAAGAGAGCTCAATGTATTTATTATAACAGAGCACATATAAATAAATTACATGCAGTAGAAATTCAAAATGGCACCATTTGAAGAGCTATTTCACCCTAAAGTGCTTCCTTGCAGTATTTGTTAACACCAAGGAGTTAAGAAATAAAGTATAATGGTATCTTAAAAATTTTAAAGTTTAAAAAATCAAGAAAGAAGAAGAGAGAAAGATGAAAATGTAAAAGAAATAAACGAAAAAACGAAAAGGAGAAAGAATATACATATTATATAATATATAATAATATATGTAGAAATGATCGAAATACAAATTATATATATATATATATATATATATATATATATATATATATATATATATATATATATATATATATATATATATACAAATTAATATATATATATATATATATATATATACAAATTAATATATATATATATATATATATATATATATATAGGGCCTATGCGAATGGGCTCCAATCGGTGCTCTGTTCTGGGGCCTAAAAACTAAGAAGCGCCCTAAAAAGGGATCTAGCACGTATATTATTAGTGCTATTGGAAATTTTGCAAACAAAAATGCACATTTTAATTGATACACTCATTAAATGTAAAATTTCTTTTAATTTTTTAAGGAAAGTATTTCCTTTGAAAGAAATCTTGAACATTTAAAAAGCATTTCACTATGACAAAACCTAAAAAAGGGCGATTAGTGAATGTAATACTGATATATGGTACTGCATATATTAAATATTTTTGATACATCATGTTATATCTGATCATGTAACTAAAGCATTTATGAGAGATTACATGTAAATTTACTGTACAACAAATACTCAATTTTGAGAAAAATCTTTTACATACCACGGGGTCCCAAAGAGCTCTTGTGCCGCCTTTAAAATCTGTCTTTGAGGCCCAATATATATATATATATATATATATATATATATATATATATATATATATATTAGTCACCAATATTTTTGTATTAAAATGTAGAGCTGATGAATTAGGACCAAAATTCAGGTTCAAAGGAAATAAATTATAATCCCATGAACCCTTAAGGTTATCTGTTTATTGATATAATTTATATATATATTTATATATATATATATATATATATATATATATATATATATATATTATTATTATTATTATTATTATTATTATTATTATTGAAGAATATGTATACATCGCGACATAGAATTTAACATGTTCCGGAACTAAAATTTGCTAATTTCTGTGTCGCGATGAATACACATTTTTAAATTATAATATTATGCTCTGCTGTGTATAGAGCACCGGTTATAAAAATAATTGCTAAAGGACCCTTGAATATAAATCTGACTGTTCTTTTTGAATTTGTACGTCTGATGATTTGGATCGTGATTACGATTCCAATGTAATAAATTATGACCATGGAATATTAGTGTTTGACCCTTTTATATTATATTATATATGTATGTGTGTGTATCTTTGAACAAGGCTGGCAAGGTATTTTGCTTAGTCATTTTTTCGTTATTATAAAGAACATGAAACAGAACAATACATCCGCAATATACTGGACCTATTCAGGAATTAAGAATATATCCACAATCAACAACTTTTCCACCATGTAAAACAGCACATGCACCATTTATTATAGTAATATAACAAAAAATATTCCTTAAAAATGGCTAACTGCTTAGCCAAAGGTCCTCGGAACCAAAAGCTTCTGAACCCTTTAAATAAACTAAACAAAAGTAGTCTATCAGTCTTATTCAACGAAACATGTATTAAAGAGTGATTGCTACCTAAATACACAATATATATATATATATATATATATATATATATATATATACTTTACTTTCCTATTCGTTCGATACTTGGTGGGGCGGGTGTGGCAAGCAAAGCGTGCCGTCGAACAGGAGATTGCCTGTTATTACAGCAGCAAATATTTGTATAGCCAGCCTCTCCAGATGTTTACGTTTGTTAGCATGGCGTGAATGTGTCAGGATTTGCTTATCTCACGGATAAATATTTTTGATGCAGTTCATCCCCCAGCAGTTCCGTGTCCCCCATCGCCAACATGCACGCCCACTGCCGTCGCTAACAAGAACATATCTTTATCGTGGCCATTATGAACACAGAAATACATTCAAATTCACAAACATTTGCATATGTATGTGTGTGTTTTCATCGACATATAAACGGTAGATTACGTATTTCTGTGCGCACATACATCCATATCAATGCAGCCCAATATAATTGAAAAGAAAGTAGATAGATAGATAGATAGATAGATAGATAGATACATAGAAAACGTAGAGGTGCCATCATAATGAGTTTTGTTAAAAGTAACATAAATATATATATATATATATATATATATATATATATATATTGATAATATTACTGGTCAATATATATATATATATATATATATATATATATATATATATATATATATATATATATATATATATATATATACATATATATATATATATATATATATATTCCCAAGAGGATAGAATCTAGGTAGAACTCAATGTCCAGGACAGAGTAAGAATATCCAATTTATCAGACTTACAAATTCAAAAAAGTTTTTTTGAATTTGTAGGTCTGATGATTTGGATCGTGATTACGATTCCAATGTAATAAATTATAATCATGGAATATTAGTGTTTGAGCCTATTATATTAAATATATATATATATATATATATATATATATATATATATATAAGTTGAGTGTTAAATAACACCCTATTTTATGCATGAATGGCCAGCCAGGAGTCCTGACTTAACACCCTGTGACTTTTTTCTCTTAAAGGAGTAAGTCTACTATACCAAACCAAGATTTGAATGTCGAATACAAGAATTATGTCTTCCATACCATAAGAATTCCTGGTGAAATCAATTGACGGGATTCCTGGGCGGGTCGAAAAACTGGAAGCGAAAGCTTATGTCCATATTGAATTTTAAATAAAACCTCATGCTAAACGATTTCTTCTCATACCTAATAGTTTCTTTTTGTTTACTCCTTATTTCGTAAAAAAAATCACCACACACATACCAAGTTATCTCCCCTTAAACGATGTCAGCAATCACGCACTGACTCAGAGTTTTTCACTCCACAAGTAAGAAATTTAACTTTCAAATGAACACAACAATTTGTGTTTTCCATAATAATGAACAATATAATATTTGTCTTGCAATAAGCAATACCATTGTGCTATGTCGAAAGTACTAGGAATAACGATGCCAAAAAGCTTATCCGTGAATATGAAAAGATCCAACTGAAAATAAGTAGACAGAACATGTCTAAATTATTCAACGAAACATGTCTAAATGAAAACATGCTGTCAATATATATATATATATATATATATATATATATATATATATATATATATTAGCATTAGACAAATTTTAATAGTAAACACCAACATGTAATATAGAATTCAAAGCAAAAGGTACTTTAAATTCATTTATACAAATGAGTCATATTTGTCAACAATCACGATATATATGTCATACATTTGTCGCTGACATATTTTCCGCTATCGTCAATGATGGTCTGTCTATGTTCCGGTTTATCGTGACATGAAAAAATAACTCACCCAGCTCCACCCTCTGAGGTTACTTTTCTATTTAGCATAAATCTGACATTTAATTGGTTAATCAAGGCATACCAACAAGTTTATTTTTAAATTTTCTTAAAAATCATTTAATCAGCAGTTACGCCTGAAGAAGTACTATCGCCTGAAGAAGAACAATCATAGTATTGAGACATGAAAGGTTTTGTGTAGCGATTTTAATGTTTTTATGATAATCTTTTATAAAAAGATCAAATAACGGTCACATGTACGCCAGACTTTATTGTAGAGAATATATATATATATATATATATATATATATATATATATATATATATATATATATATAGATAGAGAGAGAGAGAGAGAGAGAGAGAAAGAGAGAGAGAGAGATGATAAAAATATAATTTTAAGGTATGCTATATTTATGGGTTAAAGTACTCAGTATCAGGGATAGTAAGTAAATATAAAGTGGACTTTGAACTCAACACCCGGCAATCTTCATGCCTGAAACGTAATCGTCGGCTAAGCATGAAAAAGACTGTGTCAACTGGCTGTTGAATTCAATGTCCATTTACACACACACACACATATATATATATATATATATATATATATATATATATATATATATATATATATATATATATTATACTCATACCATTGCACAGTCTGTGTATGAGCATCAGACGGGCACTCATGCTGCGATAAAGTTCATTGGGTTGAAAAATTCAGAGTGCAACTTCTCATGCCACAGAGACACACACATTCTCCTTTTGACCAATTAGAACTGTTTGAGAATGATCAGATTGTGGGCCTTCGAATGTGTGAATAGTCATTTCAGAGAATTTTTATGCTTGCTTACCTCGTGACTCTTAAGTGCTGGCAGATACAGATATGAATAAAATGTACTAAAATGTCATTAATTTGAAACCATGGGAAATTACTTATATTGCTCCAAAAGTCATAACTAGTGACTCTACGATTTCGAGTTCAAACCAGCCGGGCTCCATCTTCAGATTTTTTTTAGCGCTTCACTTCTTCCTGTTACGCAGCTGCTTAAAAAAAAAAGAAGAAAAAATAGCTGACAATGAAAAGAAAGTCAATTCAAAATTTAGTAGCAGTTGTCTTTCAAATATCACTAATTCATTTTTCAAGCTTGGTATGAATCATATCAACTTACCATTTTATAGGGAGAGCAAGAATAACAGCACGACACATTTACCAGAAAATTATCAAAGAGTTCACAACTTATATTTAAAAAAATATGGCCCCTGCGGTTTCAACACAAACCGCCGAGAATTGTTTATTTGCAACATGACTATGAGCATGCCTGCTTCTAAACCGTTTTGCACATCACCAGTGGTGTCCCGAGGTCATCTGAAGGTCATCTGCCTGTACCTTTAATTTCGGGTTGATTAAATCGTATCGTAAATGTTTTCTATCAGTGTGAAAAATTGTTTGGTTTGTTTTTTACGGTATATCAACAATGGGTTATTTAATGCCGAAAATTTTTATTGTTGGTGATATTTTCCTTCAAAAATGTATTGTTGGTAATATTTTTTATTCAAAATTTTATTGCTGGTTATAATTTTTTACAAAGTATTTCTGGTTTTAAAACCTATTTTTACACTTTCATAGAGCTTTGACACCAGTTTGGGGATTAACTATTTTCCCATAGCTGGGACCCAAGTAGGTGCTACCACCCAGGTGGACCTGGGAACACCAGCAATTAAGAGGTGGTTCCACACTCCTCAAAGCCTGATCAAAGCCATTGCTGTTGGATGTATTTTATCGTCTTACCCAGGACGCAGATTTAGTTTATCGTCGTACCCAGGACGGGTCAAAAATTGTAGAATTAAAGAAAATTCTCTGCACATTCACTATTCACTTTTCTGGAATTATATGTAGCTGGGGTGTGACATCTTCGAGAGCGTATTTTCCCATGATACATGCCCGGTTCCTGATATCATGGTATGGAGTGCGTGACTTATAAGTCTATCTCACTTTTAGTGTTTAGGGGGGTGTTGGACAGTGACTTGTACGTCTAAAACATTGTTCATCCATTTCTAATGCCATTCCAGCAGGATAATGCCTGCTCACATATTCAACATGCCCAAGATGTTTCAAAATTTCCCTGATAAGCACAATCAACAGACTTTTTCCCTATATAGGATATGATATGAAGATGTCTACCTCATTGTTGGGTTCAATCACTTGCTGTTCCCCAGTTTATAGGAAGAAGCACGCAAAGGTATGCTGGGATTTTTTCCTAGCCAATAAAATAGGCCGATTCTTGGTTTC
>OZ038477.1:30607247-30624747 GCA_964036315.1 Acanthosepion esculentum | reverse complement strand
AAACGAAATTAACTACAAAAAAAAAACTTTCAAAAAATATCAGTACATAAGTTCACATATGAACTTCACAAGGACAATAAAATCCCGTTTCTTGATGTATTGATAGACACTAACAAAAATATAATTACAACCTCATATAAAAACAACTAGCATAAACACGTGCACTCTTATCTATAAAAGTGAATGGCCTATTTGAAAATAGCTATTATACGAAACTTAATAAATCGTGCAAAATCAAACTCTTCAACAAGAAATATTTTCTATGCTGAATTAAAAAAAAATATTAAACAAAACCAAAAATAATGACTTTCCTAATTACATCGTTGATGAACAAATTAGACGAGCTATTGGGAATATAAGCATAAATAAAAATGAACACAATACATCATTATATAGCTCTAAATATATCAAACTACTATACCGTAATCAAATGCATTCTAGCTAAAAGCAGGGGGAATATATTCCCATAATCACTAATATATCTCCTACTGATCCAAATAAAAAATGAAATTAATTACATACTCTACTAAATTAAATACAACCAACCTAGTCGCCCAAAACAATTCTTCTCCGTCACTAGCATCTTACAAAAGACCAATATTGTATACCAATTTAAATGACATTTTGAAGATTGCATCTCTGAAAAAATGTTATACCTATGTTGGTGTTACAACAACGATGCTGCCGAGAAGGCTTACGTTTCACTTGGATGAGCATAGTTCAGTTACAGAGCATTTAAAGGAACATTCATATCCACATTCACAGTTTAGACATATATTAGTAGAAAATACACTAATACTCCATCAAAATAATAAGCAAAAACTTAAAATCCTAGAAACCGTTTATATAAGAGAATTAAAGCCAAAAATAACGTCAACGATGAGTACAGCAACAAAGTTCATAAATGTTTGTTGCAGCAGAGTTTTATATATAGAATAATAATAATAATGATATAAAATAATAATAATAATAATAATAATAATATAAAATAATAATAATAATAAATAAATAAATAAATAAATACAAATGTTACCTCTCTTGCATAGCAAAAACCTCTTGAAATTTAAATTTGCAAAATGCAGTAAAACGAACAATGAAAACCTATCTTGAATATACGGCTCTACGTATGCACAAAGACAATTTAACCTCCTGAAGATGGTCTCAGATGAGATTAAAAGTACTTGGGAAAATAAAAATTATTTGAAAGAAAGTTTTGGTATTTTCTTAAAATCAATTTTCTACAGCCACCAAGAAAGTAAATCGTAGACGCGAAAGGATTAAAACTATAATAAATAGACATAATACGTCTAAATTATTTAACGAAACCTGTTTGAATGTAAATATGCTGCCTAAATACACACACACACACACACACACATATATTTGTCACTTAGTTTACTAATGTTATCTTCAGCGTCCTGAGTTACGTAGACAGACTCCCCAGCAACCGTTCCGTCCACTCCTCAGTGGATATGGTGTATATCAGCATCCTGAGTTACGTAGACAGACTCTCCAGCAACCGTTCCGTCCACTCCTCAGTGGATACGGTGTATATATAACTCTGTTCAGACGACTGGTTACATCTATAACCACAAAACTTCGAAGTAAACATGAGTTAAGTGAAAAAAACTTTTTCATATTAACTCTATAAATGATCTATATTGATCTTCGATATTGAGTACGCTGTCACAAAGCCCACTTGCCTTAAATGGCTCCTTATCAGCAAACCATTGAAAAACCAGTAATTTTGGCAGCTTCAAAACAGTCTTTCAAATTAACACTATATATATATATATATATATATATATATATATATATATATATATATAATGAACGCTCCCATCGGATTTGGCGTATGAGTATCCAGCAGCTTATACTTGAATATATTGCACATCAGTCCCTCAAGAGACTAACAGACAAGAGCATTGGGTACAAGATTTTGGGTTACGTGACCAGGCTGCTGGTCCTAATGCAGATTGTTTATAACTTTCTCTTGACTCCCTTGGAGGTGTCGAAATTTAAATGCTTTAATGTCATTGTAACAGCATACTCTTCACTCTTTTTGGAAATGGGCCATCTGCTCAAATGTCTTACAAGGTACCCCAGCATATTCAAGAAGGTTCTTTAATTAAATATATAAGCAAAATAGTTGCTCCAGTTTACTGAAGTGATGTGTTTTATATCTCCATGTTTGTTTTTTTTTTGGGGGGGGGGGTCTCTTTACCTTTTCTGTAAGAACGCAGTTTTATGGCTTATGCCGTGCATTCTTCCACTTTCTTGAAGGGCACATTGTATTCGGAATTTAATCCGGATTCTAAAAGCTTAATCCAGTGTACAAAAGAATATTTCAGCCGGAATGTTGTGCTGATGAAAAGAGAGAGAGAGAAAGAAACATCTGAATAATATATAAAATTGTCAATAAATTAATAAAAATTCGATCGACTTATCTCTCGACCGACTTCAAAGTTTCATGGAACACCGCTCACCAGGGTCAGAGGGTCCAATAAATCGATTTATTGGACCCTCTGACCCTGGTGAGCGGTGTTCCGCGAACTTTGAAGCTGCTCGAGAGATAAGTCGATTTTTATAGATTTATTGACTGTTATCGCTCTAGTTCTCTATTGAGCACTTTCTTGACAAAGATTCTGCTCGCCTTTTAGTAATGTTTACGTATTTTGATAGGTGTTATCGATTTGTATTATTATATGCAAATATACAGAATAAGAATTTATCAGCATATCTCTTGTTTATATATATATATATATATATATATATATATATTGGTGTGAGACAAATGTTCGTAGCGTTTTACAATAGGTGCCATTGAACACCTGACTTCATTTCACACATCTTGCACATTTACAAATCTACCATTCGTCCGTCTATTGAATACTGTGCCATATCTGGTCTGGTGATCTTTTATGTAATCTATCCTGACTCAGCATCTCGACTTCAATCACTTTCTCACCGACGTGACAAGGCTTCATTCTGTCTTTTCTACAAATATATTCATGACAACTGCTCTGACGAACATTTTTTCTCTGGTGTCCGGACTACGTGAATTTAAGCGTGCTCCTAGATTGACATCGAGGTCCCACTCTTTTATTGTTGAATTACCTAAATGTAACCGCCACTTCTACTCTAACAGTTACTTTTCTCGCACTACCTACTCGTGGAAATCCCTTCCGTCTATTTGCTTCCCCGATAACTACGGTCTTCAAAAATTTAAATGCAACGTCAACCGCCATCTTCTACCTTCTTGAACCCCATTCCGCTTTTATCCTTTCCTCGGTCCCCCCCACTATATCCATATATCACAAGTGAGAAAAAACACTTATAAAAAAAAAATTCGTGGATTTACCAAATTACAAAATTCAAAAATTTCTCACTTGTAATATTTGAACTTTAGCGTTGCGATTTGCACGCTCCAACACTACATAGCCGTTAATAAATAGCTCATTCTTAAAAACATCTTTCGGTCGGAAAAACACATTTATTTCGTCTTCCAGTTTTGATTCTAAAGGAAAAAATACAGCCCGATGATGAAAGCACGATGCATTCGAAAGTACTAGCTGAATTAAAAAAATACACCATATCCATTTTAACCATAAGGATCTCATCATTCAGTGGATTATTAGTAGTATAATGCTTATAATTATGTCTACTAGCGAAGGGATTTCGTCAATAACTGCATTAATATTGCTAATTGATTCAAGGTATGATTAACTCTTTGTAATAATAAATTATATGCTGCCTATTTTATTATTATTATTATATATATATATATATATATATATATATATATATATATATATAAATGACAATAGGAAAACAGTAATTGCTGACGCGTTTCGTCCAATGTGGAATTTTTCAAAGCAAGAAACGAAATGAATTTAATTAAACAAAGAAAATTAATAAAAACAAAAAACAGTTTTTTGTTTTTATTAATTTTCTTTGTTTAATTAAATTCATTTCGTTTCTTTCTTTGAAATATATATATATCATATATATATATATATATATAGGTTTATTGCAGCATTTGTTCATTTATGCAGGTTTGGTTGAAGAAATTATCAGTTTCATATTTAATTTCTCTACGGTTCTTACAATATTTCTCGTTTCCGCGCAAAATTTGAACATGAACTGTCCAAAGTCTTCTGTGTCTCGTATCTTCACATGTATGCGTGTGTCATTTCGATATTTTTATGTATTTGATCATATTTCATACATGCGTATGCATTATATCTTGTAGAAATTTCGAGTTTTGTCAGACTTTACCAGTACTTTATCAGTTTCGTTGATGCTTTTTACTATTTTCTTTTTTTAAAGGGAGATGTTGTTAATTATATTGAGTGAGTCCATTTCAAATTCAAACAACCTTTTGTTAAATGGTGCCGATTTTTTGCTTTTGAAGCCATAAACTTCAATACCTGCCTATATTCCTGAGATGAGGTCTTATGTACATTATTTGCATTATCCGCATCTTTGTCGCCATATATATTACAACGTTTCGGCCGTTGTACGCTCCAACCTTCTTCGGGTGGTTGGAATGTCAAGGACACATGGCACAGTGGATAAAGGCTTTGGTTAGATCCAGTGACAGGACCCAAAGGGTGTGAGTTCAATACCAGGTTAAGGCAGTGGAGAACTTTCAGAGGGAAAATTAACAGGAGATAACTGATATCCATTAAACATGGCACGTGTAACTAGAACAGTCTACACCAGTGAGCGAAATAAAGGGTTCAGTTCGACATTCCAACCACTTGAAGAAGGCCGGAGCGTACAACGGCTGAAACGTTGTAATAAATATGGCGACAAAGATGAGGACAATAGTCCGAATAATGTAAATAAAGCCATAAATTTCTTGTTCTTTTGCTGAGTTATTCCCTCGGACGGAGAAAAATGCTTTCCATCTCAGCCTCATCAAAACAAAAAATGCTTCCCATCTCTTCTCATAAAAAAAATTAAAATTTCAAAATCTATAAACAAGTTCAATTGAAGCAAAAGGTTTAAAAACACAACCCTATCATAAGCTAAGAAAAAACTTTAAGAAGTCGTCAACCAAAAAGAAATTGTAGTTCAATACGACGTATTCATATACAAAACAACACTTTTAGAAAAGAATCTTTATGTATACAAGTATAAATTTAACGGCGATATAAATGTGCCGAAAAACTTTCTGTCGTTAGAAAAAGAGCAGACGACATGCGTTGAACGGATGTCATCATTCGTTTGATAAAAGGCACTCCTACCCTACCTTTAATTAACCTCTTTTCGAAAGTAACTAATATGTTGATATAGTAGTTGTCAGTGAAATTGAATACCCTACTGCCCCTTGTTAATATGATTGGTTTTCTCTATATCCATAGAAACTAATATTATGAATGTATGTGCTTATAAACTCCCGTAAATTTCAAAATAAGTTATTCTAAAAATCGCTTGAAAATGAAACAGAACTAGGCACTTTAATTTAATTTAATTCTATTATTGAATTGGAAGTTTTTAGCTTCTGTTTTTGAAACATCGTAATTCCTGTTTAGCGATGGGATCATATTTTTTTTTAAAATAATTATAATCTAAGTTCTACTTGTGTATCGAGCACTGTTTTTTTTAAAAATAAAACAAAAGTACTAGAGAACTTCGGATCACCAATCTAACGGTTCTTTCTTATGTTATCAACATATTTGCATGCATACATACATACACACACACACACACATATATATATATATATATATATATATATATATATATATGTATGTTTGTGTGTGTGTGTGTGTGTGTGTGTGTGTGTGTGTGTGTGTGTGTTTTGGCATATGCGTGTGTGCCTATGCGCATGTCCCCAAAAATATAAGCATTACATATACAGGACTTACGGTTTATCAACCTTTTAAAGGTTATTTAAATCCAGAAAATTTAAATAGGTGTTTTCATACCTTTCCCAATGGTATTCGCGTGTAAGTCAACTTAACGAACCCGACTGGAATTGGAAGTCGCCTCTCCTAATGTTACACCACCCGCACATCCAAAGTTACAGTACCTGAAGCGGTCAGACTCTAGGCTGCTTAACCGGTGATCGTACGAGAATATGAGCGTAAACTCTATTTTAAAGAAGGACAAGTTATTTTTATATTCACCTTTTTCTCATTCTCTTAAAGTTTTCTTTTAGGAAGAAGAATTTATCTCTTTACGATTCGATTTATGGACAAAAAGCATTTGTTTTAATATTGTCCATGCGTCTGTATCAAACAAGGCCTGGTTAATTCCTAAAAAGAAAAGAGACATGATGATCAATTCATCGTAACTCACATACCTATGCCCCGGGTGTGTGCGTTAGCGGTGATCAAGAAACACATCAACACTCTTTTCCCCGACTCTATTTGAAACTGCTCACAACAGATGCGTAGTTAATGTTAAACGTTCGGTTATTTGACTACGGCCAAAGTGGAAGCAGCCTCAGCCGTGGGCGATGTCCAGCGTAAAAGGCCAGGAAATTCGTCAGAAGAAATAACACTGACCATTGATGAGAAACGAATGCGCCGGCAAGACGTAATCACAGCAGAAGCAATTCTGGAGGCAAAGACAAACGACTGAGTTTAGTAAACAACTTTTAAATAACTTATATATATATATATAAATTCTTTAATATATATATATATATATATATATATATATATATATATATATCGGTAGCGAATTATGCATCGAAAAATAATTCATATTTATCTGTATCTCACTCATTTAAACCGTTATTTAACCCCTCTCTTTAAAACTTCTCTCTGTTAAATTTTAATCCCCACCTTCACCTTTAGGCCTTCCTGTTCTTCTTTCTTCTGTTACGCCTCTCTCTAGAGCTTTCATTTCCCTATCACACTTGTTTCCCACTCCCACACATACGCTGTCACTAAAATTTTGTTTTTTATACTCGGAGTTATATTTTCCGATTTCTTTTTGAATTTGTAGGTCTGATTAATTGGATTGTGATTACGATTCCAATGTAATAAATTATAACCATGTATATTGACCACTAATATTATATATATATATACACTCACAGGGCCTATTGAAGGCGGAAAAAGCTATTAGCCAACGGAACACACACACACACATTATATATATATATATATATATATATATATATTATATATATATATATATATATATGTATATGTTCCGTTGGCTAATATATATATATATATATATATATGAAAAAATATAGTTTTAAGGTATGATATATATTTATGGGCTAAAGTGCTCAATATCAGAGATAGAGCCTGTGTAAATATTAAAGTGATATGTATATATATATAGTGGGGAAAACAAAGATTCGTACACATACTCATTTTTTATTTATTGTATTTCCAATTAATGAATAAACATATTTTTCATATAATTAACTGTACACAGATGCATAATAACTAAATATGCAGGGAAAATAGGAAAAACATTTGATTTAATAGAAATAAATTCCATTTATCCATTTTAATGGGTGAAAAATGTATTCGTATAATGCAAATTTTAGATTTTAAAACATTTAAAATTTACACTAGATTATTCAAGTGGAATATTCTAGAATGTCCCAATAATGTTGTCAGGAGTTATTTTTAACATAAAAAATACAAACAGAACATTCTGTAATTGATATTCGTGCAAGAAGTTTTTCATCATGGCAAGAGAAAAGAATTGACAAATTCGCAAAAAGAACTGGCTGTTAAGTTCTGGAAAGATGGTAAAAGTTACCGGAAAATTTCAGACAACTCGAATATTCTAATTATTACCATTAGTTCATTCATTGCAAAAGATAAAACACACAAAACTGCTGAAAACCAAAGAAGAACAGGTGCTCCACGAAAGATTTCTACAAGATCTTCGAGGAAATTAATGCGTCAAATTAAATATAATCCAATGGTTACTCGTCAAGAGTTGCAGGATAATTTGCTTTCATCAGGAATCTGTGTCACTAAACGAACAATAAGCAATGAAATTCACGCTCCCCGTTGAATATTCCACTGCTATTGAAACGACACAGAGATGCCAGGTTGAAATTCGTTCGTGAACATAAGGATAGGGAAAAATTGTATTGGGAAAGAGTGTTATGGACAGACGAAACCAAAATTGAATTGTCTGGGCGTAATTCTAAAAATCATGTACGGAGGAAAGATGGCGATGCTTTCAAACAAACGAACACAGTTCCAACAGTGAAATTTGGTGGCGGCAGCATCATGTTTTGGGGATGTTTTTTTACAAAAGGTACGGGCAACATATCAGATGGTAGAATGAATGTCGCAGCATATCAAAATATTTTGGAAGCAAACTTAATGATTTCGGTTAAAATTCATGCACTTCCTCCTGAGTGGATCGTCCAACAAGATAATGATCCTAAGTACACTGCAAACTCTACGAAAAAAATGTCTTGCTAAAAATAATGTCAATATCCTGAAATGGCCAAGTCAGTCCCCAGATTTAGACCCAATCGAGAATCTGTGGTGTTTTTTTTTAATTTTTTTTAAGCTTTTCACCCCAAGCAATGCTGGAAGCCACTAGCACGCAAGGGTTACAGAAGATTTGAAGCGAGAGCAGATAGGAGTGATAGAGGGAAGGATGTGGAGAAGGATAGTGGATAGATCAAGGCAAGGGGTTGCAGAAGATTTGGAGCGAGAGCAGATAGGAGTGATAGAGGAAAGGATGTGGAGAAGGATAGTGGATAGATCAAGGCAAGGGGTTACAGAAGATTTGGAGCGAGAGCAGATAGGAGTGATAGAGGAAAGGATGTGGAGAAGGATAGTGGATAGATCAAGGCAACTGGAGATGCCGATTGACGTTACATTTGAATAGCTGGAGATTATAGTTGTCAGGGAAACAGGAATAAGGAAGGGAGTTCCACAGGCGAGAGGTGCGAGATATGAAGCTATTGGAGTAGAAGAGACGTCTACATTTAACAGTTTCAACAGTGAAAGGGTGTGAGCGGGATGCCAGCCTCGTAGGACGCATGGATTCATGAAGCCTGGGAACCAGCGAAAGCAACCCATCGGAGCAATTACCGTGAAAGTATTTGTAAAAAAGACAAGGTGAGGCGACGGCGCGTCTGTGAGAGAGCGATTGTAGACGAGATGCTAGATCAGGGTCAATTACGTTGCATACCCATTTCTGGAAGTTATCAAGAACCCCGAGGCAAACAGAAGGGGCTTCAGACCATATATGGCAGCAATACCAAGGGCGAATGGTTGATTTGTAGATTTGAAGGATCGATTCCGGGGGAAAAAATTTCCTGGCCCGGTAGAGGGAGCCAACTTTCCTTGCGGTGGATGAAGCAATTGACTCAATGTATTTTTTGAAAATTCAAATCCAATCGAGAGCTCCAACAAATATCCCGGATATGAAGACCATATGTGAAGAAGAATGGGACAAAATACCAACTAAAATTTGAAAATCATTAATTAAGAACTACAAGAAGAGGTTGGTTGCAGTAGAAGTGAATAATGGCTATTCTACAAAATATTAAATGGAGATTATGTATTCTTTTTTGTATTGTACGAATACTTTTTTATCTATTGAAATGGGTGGGATTTATTTCTATTAAATCAATTTTTTTCTGTTTTCTATGCATATTTGGTTATAATGCATCTGTGTACAGTTAATTATATGAAAAGTATGTTTATTCATTAGTTGTAAATACAATAAATTAAAAGTTTGTATGGGTAGAAATATATATTTTCCTCCTCTGTATATGAAGGATGAATGGATTTTAATTTTAATCCGACATATTTTCATTAGTTGAAACGTCATTTTGTTTTGGAGGCCTTAAAATTTACAAGTCATTCCTTACCCCAGTTAACCACTGATTGGCGGTCCTTTTCGAGAGCAGCTGACAGTTTTACTTTATCAAGCCGGTCGGGCTTGCTACGAAGACAGGAGCAAATGGTTGTCTCAGCATAAATTCCTACTTGGGAACTGATGACATCGGGAAGGTCGTTGATGAAGATAAGAAAGATGTCGGTCCAAGAATAGAACCCTAAGGGACCCACTCTTTAATGTGAATAGAAGTACAAACGGGACCGACCTTTATTATACGATTTGTTAGGAACAATTTGATTAAATCAAATATTCATCCAGAGGTAGCTTGTTTGCACATTAGTAAATGCAATGAACTCGACTGGAATTAGAACTCAACTCTGATGCATGCTTTTTTGTTCAACGGTTACACTGATTCCAATTTCAGTGCTCCAAAAAATGTCAGGTGTAACGAATAAAATCTTGTCTATTACGCTGATAACACACAGTTTTTGATAATGACTGAGACGGCCGAAAGTACTTAAAAAAATTAACAAAATAAACAAATCAAAGCATAAACCTCGGACAGTTTACACACAATTTGCCCACGATGTACAACATTCTTTTATAAATTTGTTAAAATACAATAAGAAATTAAACAAACGAGGCATATGACTATAAACAATACTTTTTGGGATGAACTCTTACTGCATATATGAATCATATATATATATATATATATATATATATATATATATATATATATATATATATATAAGCTTATCATACTATCTTTCTGAACACGAAGTCCGAATTAGTCTCTCTACTTGCATCCATAAATCCAAGCACCTACTCAAATGGTGCGAATATAAAAAATAATAGGCCGAGACTATATACCTAATACATTTGGAACAAAGACTTGTACTTATAAAGGTGAAATTATATATACATATGTTATAAATTAATCGAGTACAGTAATATTGGATTGTATGTGTGCATAAGTATATAAGAAATGTTATTAATGGTAAATTCTAAGAATATTGAAAAATTTTACATATTATATTAATATTCGTAAAATCTATTTTGCAGTCTCTTTTAATCGGGGTCAATGTGTTTGAGTTGGATTTATGGGTGCATGAAGAGATCAATTCAGAGCTCGTGTTCAGAAAGTTAAGGTTATTTAAATGTTTTAATATAATGAGCTTCTTCAACAAACACAAGTTACATCTCTCCCCTATTCTATTTTATGGCTTAGCTTTCGCGATTATCTCCCAGCTAATAGTTGGATTATTATGGTTGTTTTTAAATCCCCATCACAATTTCGAATCATCACCACGAGAAAGCGAACTATATAACGGTCAGATTATATTTGAACATGAAGATTGCAAGAACTGCATGAAACTCCGAGTCGTGCTATCGACGTTGAATATTATGTATATTCACTAATATATACTTATAGCTCTGTTCCATAACATTGAGCACTGTATTTATAACAGCTGAGGAAGAAATATATTTATAGGTACGTGCAAGTGTATGTGCGTGTATGTAGATTTTTATCCTACCCAAAACTATTCCTCTGTAACGTGTTTGAACAAGGCTAGCACCTCATATACACTAAATTTACTCTTCAGGGGAGTGGCCAAAAAAATTGTCTGTCTGGTCCAAATCTGACTAAATAACCAAACAGCGTTACTATTTTTGTAGTGGGAGAATTCTTAGACGGGGCGAGAAATTTTCAACACATCATATATATATATATAGGAAAACGATATATAAAATGTTTATATATCAAGAACTATTTTAAGAAAATGAATGAAAAAGGGAAAACCTTTTCACGTGACATGACGGATTTCGTCCATTAGGACATCCCTCTCCTTCATGCGTATATGTAATTACATCAACGTAAACATCATTTTGGTGTGATAAAATCCTAAAGGACCAAGTGCGTCAGATTTTTTCCGCTTTGTCAGAGTTTTCCTAATATATACAGGGTGTATAAAAAATACTGTTACAAACTTTAGGAACGGATTCCTCACACCAAAACAAGGAAAAAAGTCCATATAAACATATGTCCACAAATCCTTCGTTTTTGAGTTATTAAGTATAAAGTCAGTTTACGGTACATGTCGCTGTTTTGATATGTAGTCTTGGTTACATTTTTTATTCGTGTACATTTGTGACTAGTCTGTCTTTAACGTTTAACGTGTGTAGCAAAGAATTAACTGAGAAGTGTTTTGTTTAAATAATGACAGGATATTCATATCCTGAGCAGGCAGATATGATTTTTGCATACGGCCGCGCGAATGCTAATGGATGCGAGTCTGCACGGATGTATCAGATTGAGTTTCCAGACTGAAGTCAGCTGACTCATACAATTGCATACATTGCTACTGTTTATCGTCTCGTGGCTAAGACTGGATCTGTGGCGCTACAAACTACGGCTCGTAGGCCTGACCACGAAGAACTTTTGCCGATGGTTTATTGCACAAACTGCCGATCCGTTGTTTGTCTCTTCAGTCTTGTTTACGGATGAGGTAACATTTGGAAGAGATGGAATAACAAATTTACACAAAAAGTATTTTTGGATTGTATTTCCGATTGCGCATTTAACAGCGTCTACCGTAAACTTTAAACTCAATAAAGCAAAAACGAGGGATTTGCGTATATCTGTTTATATGGGCTTTTGTCCTTGTTTAGGTATGAAAAACACGCTTTCATGTTTGTAAACGTAGTATATATATAGTAAAGTAAATGTAATAAATTCGTTGGTATATAATCCAATTGAATCTTAGTAATATAAAATATTAAAACTAATCCGCAAAAAGAGCTCAATGTATTTATTATTACAGAGCAAATAATTAATACACAATAAATTCCAAAATCACCTCATGTGGAATAGGTTTATTTCAACTGGTGAAATAATCTGTCTTATTTAACCCCGGTATAAAATGAGTTACCGGGGTTGAATAATACTAACAATTTCGTTGCTTGAAAATTGTAAAATTTTACTTGTGGCGCATTCGTCCTTCAGGACTACATCAAACTAAATTTGTTATATTTTTACACATGCGCACAAACGTGGGATGCTAAGGGTTTTAGAATTTATATATATATATATATATATATATATATATATATATATATATATATATATATATATATATATATACCAGAATTCTTTTAGAGTGTTTTTCTTATTTCTTTCCATCGCTTTTATATCCAATACGAAACAAAAGGCCCATAAAATATTCGAAAACAAAAACAAAAAAACGGCCCCTCCTGAAAAACCCAATGAATCAAAAAAGTATATTATCCTACCAACTAACTCTATCACATCTAAAATCGAAACGAATCTATCTAAACTCAACATAATGTTTTTATTACTAGATCCAAGTCAATAAAAGATTTAGTCACTACTAAACAAAACAATAAGCTAAAGCTTTAAGGAAGAGTTTACTCTATCGCCTGTAATAATTGTCACAAAAATACATAGGAGAAACCGCAAGTAATCTAAATAAAAGATTATATGACCACAAAAGGAACATTTTACAAAACAGTACCTCAAATGCGTTTGTGGCCCACCGTAACGAGACTGTCTACAATCTGTTTTGCATTTCAACTTGTACGTATTTTCTTATGTTAGTCTCATCAGCTTTGTCAGTCCTCGTGATTCTTATTCTGCTTTTGCTTTCTCTTCTAGACCAACAATGAGAACTTTTGTGTCCTATTTTTTTGCATGATAGACAAGTTTTAAAACGATATGGACAGTCTTTAAACCAATGCCAAGTCCCATAGCGATAGCATGGACTGGGTGGTAGTTTTTTTTATATTGATTTTTAGAGTTAGAAAATTTTGTTTTACCTGTTCTTGAGGGGGAAAATTGGTTTGGTTTGTTTGTGAGGAGGGAAAGTTGGTTTGTCTTCGTACTTTACGTATGTATGCTATGCCAGCTTCTTCTATATCTTTTGAGTCTTTCTTCACACTAATGCATCTCTGGCAGTCTTCGGCTAGTTTTTGAAGTGTCAAATCTTGTTCACTCTCCAATTTAGTAAGGATTCTGCGTCTCATTTCCGCGTCTTTGGTTGAAACCAGGCCTTGGACGTAAATTAAGCATTTGAAATTGTCCCCGCTGAGTTCCGATAATTTGAAGTCATCACAATATTTATTAACAATAGACGCGAAAGTTATGTAATCTTCGTTGTCCTTTTTTGTAAGGTTCATGCATTTCCATCTTTTGCGGAATCGTGAGGTATTATGGCTGAAAAGTTCTGTTAGCAGTTTTATGGCTTCTTTGAACGTTAACTCATTTGTTTTTCTTGGAAGGATATAATCTACGAATTTGGTATATTCGCATGTGCCTAATTTTCTTAGTAACAGACGTACTTTACGTGTGTCTGACCAATCTTTGCAGTCAAATTCATATAGATCTTCGTACCTTCGGAAGTAATTTGCAAAAGTTTTATCTTCGTCGGGTGCGTACGTGAAATCTTCGATAGTACTCCAAATAGCGTCTTGTGAGAGACCTGTTTTATTTTCGGAATGTTGCTCTTTATTTGACATTACACGTAGCAATAATTCTTGTAACTCACGATGTTTCTGTTCGTACTTTTGTTGTTGTTCAAATTGGATTTTGATAAGTTCCATAATGGCTGACTTTAAATCTTCCATGTTAACGTAATTTTCCGTACGTATTTTACTTTTAGTGTAACCTGATATTCTGAAACCTGTGTACGCAAAAGAAAATTCCTTTGTTGCCAGTAAATTTGATATCCAAAAAGAATTTTTTTTTTTATGTGTTCGCGTAGAACTTATTTTGGTTTGTTTCTGTTTTTTTAGAAATCTCCACGTAGAACTTGTTTTTTTTTGTTTTTGTTTTTTAGAGTGTACTCGTCGACCACTGTTATGTGCGACGGATAGTAAAAAACGTATGTCCTCCGCGTAGAGTGTTCGTTTTTCTTTTGGGGGTTTCCAGGTCGCCACTTGTTATGTGCGACGGATAGCAAAAAAAAGTATGTCCTTCGCGTAGAGAGTTCGTATTTCCTTGGGGTTACCTCGTCGCCACTTGTTATGGTCCAAGTTCCTTGTACCACGGTGATGGTCCAAGGTAGAACCAATGAAGAATAACTCGAACACAGGTATGGAATAACACAGATATATTACAAACAGAAATATGTACAAAGAAGTAGAAGTATTAGTAATGACAATCAGATTTGGTTAGAGTGAACTATGTTGTCTCGACAAGTATCACTATTCCAATGTCTTACAGTAATCGTCTGACTCTTGACTCTGTCTCTGACTGATTCTGACTCTGAACGTGACTATCTCTGCTGCTCCCTCTTGTGGGGCAGTATTTATGATGTCCAGAATAGTCCATTATTATTATGGGTAAGTTCCCATAACATTATTAATTTCTTATATTGATTTACAGGTGTTTAGTATTATCAACATCTTACATTGATTAGTTGATATTATTAAGATCTTATACGGATGCTCTTTATTTAAAGGTTGCATATCAATTTGCCATTTTTTATCCGATTTTTTTTCTCGAACGGTTAAGTTATTTACCAATTTCTTAAAGAGGCTTTTATTTATCAACTACAGAATTTTATGTAAGAAGCCGAAAAATATATAGTTAGTATTATTTTAAATTACCTCCCCTCCTCTTTCGCTTTTACTTCTTAGAAAAGTCAGACTTCGACACTACTTACGAAATAATATAACAACCTGTATCTTCCCATAAAGAAATTGTCTAGGGTTTATATGCAGACAACTTCGTGTCATGACCTACATTAAAAAACAAATTCCGCGTGAATTCGAATTTAGCGTAGGTCACATTCGATTGGTTAATCACGGCAAAGCGCACAATTCTATTTTTCTAAGTATTCTGCTTTTCAAATTAAATTGATTTTTCACTCACTAGTAGTTTTTAACATGTTTTAATATCCTAAAATAAATAATATTTAGCTCTAATTTGTATTGAGCCCTCTTTTAAATTAAATGTTACGTACAGTGGAATTATACTCCATTTTCCTCATTTTACCTGGATATATATATATATATATATATATATATATATATATATATATATATATATATATATTCTGAATTTTGTTATTTGAAATAAACTTCATCAGATGATCTCTCTTCCCCCCCCTCTCTCTCTCTCTCTCTCTCTCTCTTTCTATATATATATATACATATATATATATATATATATAAAGAGAGAAAGAGAGTGAGAGAGATAGAGAAAGAATTACTTTCACGCTTCAATGAAACTGGCGATGAAAATGATAATATATATAGGATGAATGAAAAAACACCCTTTCCCGCCACATCCTAGCTATGTTTTTTCTTTGGGACTTGTGACCGTCACCTACATCGTATTTCAAAAATGCAATATATTTTTCTAGCAACCAATTTAGCTGTTTCATCATTAGGATATCTATTTTTCTTTCCCTAATCTATAACCATAGCTTATTCTCATCTACTTCCCACACACAATGTTACAATAAATACAAAACTAAAAAGAAAATAAACATACAAAGTGGAATTATAGATACAGCTGAACTGTGTATGACAATTAATAAGGCTATCACACTGGACGAGATGGAGTCGATTAAGCAAATAGAAAGCGTACAACGTACAAAGATTGACAACTGAACGTAGACAGACAGTATGTCATATGATTCCAGGCGTCATCATTGTTATGTTAAATGGACCATCATTATCCTTATAGCAGACTTATATAAAGGAAATATTTGTAGTTGTTCTTGAATTAATTTATTTGATCGCTTCGATGAGTATATTGGGCTGACATCAAAGAAATTGTCGAATTAAATTAGCTGCAATTAAGGAAGGTTGTGTATTTACGTTTCATGACAGTGTTCATCCGAAAACAGAACATGAAAAAATATTTTATCTTAAACATTTGATGTCACCTGATTAAAATATTTGGTAAATTAGCAAAATCTGTCAGAACTGAAAAATATGTAATTCAGTCAATATTAGTATATATTAATATTATTATTTTTTTTTTATTTCCTTTGATTCCTGGCGTTTACACATTTCTTTCCGGGTCCCGCCTCAGGTTAGAAATGGCATCATGACACTTTCTACTGACAAAATATATATATATAGAAATATAGTCTTAAAGTGTGCTATATTTATGGGATAAAGTGCTCAATATCAGAGATAGAGCGTGTGTAAATATAAAAGTGGACATGGAAGTCAGCACTTAGAGTCGACAGTCTGTTTCATGCTACAGCAAATAGCCGAGAAAAATAACAGCACGAGTTACCTGACGATTGCTCTAGCATGAAACAGACTGTCGCCTCTAAGTGCTGACTTCCATGTCCACTTTTATATATATATATATATATATATATATATATATATATAGATAGATAGATAGATAGATAGATAGATAGATAGATAGATAGATAGATAGATAGATAAGATAGAGCCATTCGTAAAGTGTTAGCTGTACTTGTCAGAACAATTTTTGTATCTCTTTGAGGCATGGACTTCCAGGAATCCCTTCAATTAGTCTACTGGAATCTTTTCCAACCAATCCTAGAGCTCCAACTACAACAGGGATTGTTGATGTTCCCATGTGCCACATTTTTGAGATTTCTATTTCAAGGTCCTTGTATTTTGACAGCTTTTTGAATATCTTCGAAGATATATAGCAGTCTGCAGGGACTGCTATATCAATAAGGAGGCACTCGAT
>OZ038477.1:30592247-30602247 GCA_964036315.1 Acanthosepion esculentum | reverse complement strand
GTTTTACGTAGATTTTTTTTTCTATTTTGTCATTCAATAACCCAACATTATTCTGATATATAGAAATTTATATATCCTTTTCTCCTACAAGTAATTGTGTAAATGACTTATCTGCAGCCTTTTAAACGGATGGTATGAACTCAAGCAATAGGCTGTCTTAGAGAACATTTTTTCATAAAATGACTAAAATACTCTGGAACCATTTTGACCCAGCAGGAAAACAGGATATGATAGATGTCAAGAAGAAAAAAAGATACAGTGAAAAGAGAAAACAATTGATAAACTCCCTGGTTTGGTTTGGAAAGTGAGAAAACACGATGCTTAAAGTCATGTCTATGATAATCGGTGTCCTTGGAACCGTATCAAAATCACTGGTATCAAGATTAAATGATAATGAAATGTGAAGAAATGAGATTTTTCAAGGATAGCGCGAAAGGTGTTGGATATGTGGAGTGATCTGATTTCATTTATTTTTTATCAATAACAACAAGAATCTGAGGTGAACATGCAAATGCGTCAAATTTCAATAATAACGATAGTTATGTTAGTTTGGTCAGTTTATCATTAGACCAAAAAATCAATATGAATTGTCGAAAAGGTAAACATAAGTCCAGTTTACACGCTAGATCAATTACGATTAAGTTTGATTTTCATTGGATGCCCCACATTTTCTTGTGCCGCATCTAAGCTACGTTTAGAAAATCATATTCGGCAACTCGACATGGTGTAATTTTAGCAAACTTGTCTCGCTAGATCAATTACGACTGAGCAGTGACTTCGATCCTCACAGGATGCCCCAAATTTTCGGCCTTGTGCCACAACTAAGCCACGCATAGAAAAACCAACATAAGTCTTGTTTACATTACAGCAAAAAAGTAGACAGAAATCCAGTTTACACTAGAATCAAAAGTAGATTGAGGTCCAGTTTATACTAGAATCAAAAGGTAGACAGAGGACCAGTTTATACTAGAATCAAAAAGTAAACAGGTCCAGTTTACACTAGAATCAAAAAGTAGACTGTAGTCCAGTTTACACTAGAATCAAAAGTAGACTGACGTCCAGTTTACACTAGAATAAAAAAGTAGACAGAGACCCAGTTTATACTAAAATCAAAAAGAAAACCGGTCCAGTTTACACTAGAATAAAAAAGTAGACAGTGGTCCAGTTTACTCTAGAATCATAAGTAGACAGAGGTCCAGTTTACAATAGAATCAAAAGTAGACAGAGGCCCAGTTCATACTAGAATCAAAAAGTAGACAGGTCCAGTTTACACTAGAATCAAAAGGTAGACTGAGGTCCAGTTTACACTAGAATCAAAAGGTAGACTGAGGTCCAGTTTACACGAGAATCAAAAGGTAGACTGAGGTCCAGTTTACACTAGAATCAAAAGTAGAAAGTTTTCCGTATTTCAATTATAAGGAGGAAAATCCATAACTTTACACCGAGAACTAATACTTTGTTGAACAAACCCCTGCATTGTTGCTTCCCTGGACACTACATTTTTAACCGTTTCAAGTAATGGGTCAATCTCTATCTACTCTCCTTATCCTTATAGTCTTCACTTTCTTCTTACATTCATATCACAAACCTCATTCAATAGCTCTCTACCGTGAGTGGCTCTTGAGCCTTGTATTGGGTGAAATTTAATTTTAAAAAATGGCAAGGATTTCAAAAAGATTTAGAAAATCATAATATGACTCAAATCTGCGTGTGTACTGAGGATAGTACTGGATATTTAATGAGACTCGTTGCCACTAGAACTCCTGTGATAAGCACCAAATACTCCACGTGGACATGAATAGTAATAATAATAATAATAATCATCGGGGATTTTGAAAACGAGAATGCCCATTGAATCCAAGAAGACCGAACCTAGAGAAGAAAGCCTGTCAAATTATAGAGGTTGCTGTAATGGCAAACCACAGAGCAACAATCTTCTGTAGAATTACCGGTATATCTTTGCTGAAGCTGCCCAATCCTTACTTCCTAGCCTTGACAGAGTTCAGAAATGTTTACGCGGCCTTGTTGGTGATGAATTATTTGACAGCCTATAACCCCTTTCCCACAGACAAAACGTTGCTAGCTTCTCGCTACCGTTTCATTATTTACATGGCAAAGGTTCGGATTTGCTAGATTCCTTAGTTCCACCAGTTCAGACTTTTACCTTTAGGATCCACCATGCCATATATAGAGAGTCGAATCAGCCTCATTCTCTTCCATTGCTAAGAAGAAAGCTTCACTCAGAAAATTTCTTCCCATGAATTGTGACTTTTTGGAACGGACTCCTTAGAGTTTGCTTCCCCAATCAATAACATTTGCATAGGCGCAAATATCCTTGAAAAAAGGTATAAATCCATCTTTTTACTCCAGATATGGATTAAATAGTAGGATAAGTCTTGTATCTAAAAAAATCATTGTTATTGTCAAAAATTCACTCGCAAAAAAGAATTACTCTTACAAACAAAAATATGTGTCAACTTTAAATAAACAAATTAAAAGCCCTAAACCCAACAAGACGAATCTCAAGATTTGGTTACAGCTGGACTTATTTTTGTGTAGCTGATGTTGTTATTATGTTTCAGTTGATAGATAGATAGATAGATAGATAGATAGATAGATAGATAGATAGATAGATAGATAGATAGATGCAAATCGACTGTGATAGATAGATAGATATATAGGTAGATAGATACGAATCGACTGATATAGATTGATAGATATATAGGTAGATAGATACGAATCGACTGATATAGATTGATAGATATATAGGTAGATAGATACGAATCGACTGATATAGATAGATAGATAGATAGATAGATAGATAGATAGATAGATAGATACGAATCGACTGATATAGATAGATAGATAGATAGATAGATAGATAGATACGAATCGACTGATATAGATAGATAGATAGATAGATAGATAGATGCAAATCGACTGTGATAGATAGATAGATAGATAGATAGATACGAATCGACTGATATAGATAGATAGATAGATAGATAGATAGATAGATACGAATCGACTGATATAGATAGATAGATAGATAGATAGATAGATAGATACGAATCGACTGATATAGATAGATAGATAGATAGATAGATAGATAGATAGATAGATAGATGCAAATCGACTGTGATAGATAGATAGATATATAGGTAGATAGATACGAATCGACTGATATAGATTGATAGATATATAGGTAGATAGATACGAATCGACTGATATAGATTGATAGATATATAGGTAGATAGATACGAATCGACTGATATAGATAGATAGATAGATAGATAGATAGATAGATACGAATCGACTGATATAGATAGATAGATAGATAGATAGATACGAATCGACTGATATAGATAGATAGATAGATAGATAGATAGATGCAAATCGACTGTGATAGATAGATAGATAGATAGATAGATAGATACGAATCGACTGATATAGATAGATAGATAGATAGATAGATAGATAGATAGATAGATAGATACGAATCGACTGATATAGATAGATAGATAGATAGATAGATAGATAGATAGATAGATACGAATCGACTGATATAGATAGATAGATAGATAGATAGATAGATAGATAGATGCAAATCGACTGTGATAGATAGATAGATATATAGGTAGATAGATACGAATCGACTGATATAGATTGATAGATATATAGGTAGATAGATACGAATCGACTGATATAGATTGATAGATATATAGGTAGATAGATACGAATCGACTGATATAGATAGATAGATAGATAGATAGATAGATAGATAAATAGATAGATAGATAGATAGATACGAATCGACTGATATAGATAGATAGATAGATAGATAGATAGATACGAATCGACTGATATAGATAGATAGATAGATAGATAGATAGATGCAAATCGACTGTGATAGATAGATAGATAGATAGATAGATACGAATCGACTGATATAGATAGATAGATAGATAGATAGATAGATAGATAGATACGAATCGACTGATATAGATAGATAGATAGATAGATAGATAGATACGAATCGACTGATATAGATAGATAGATAGATAGATAGATAGATAGATAGATAGATACGAATCGACTGATATAGATAGATAGATAGATAGATAGATAGATGCAAGTCGACTGTGATAGATAGATAGATAGATAGATAGATAGATAGATAGATGCAAATCGACTGTGATAGATAGATAGATAGATAGATAGATAGATAGATGCAAATCGACTGTGATAGATAGATAGATAGATAGATAGATAGATAGATGCAAATCGACTGTGATAGATAGATAGATAGATAGATAGATAGATAGATAGATAGATGCAAATCGACTGTGATAGATAGATAGATAGATAGATAGATAGATAGATAGATAGATAGATAGATAGATAGATGCAAATCGACTGTGATAGATAGATAGATAGATAGATAGATAGATAGATAGATAGATAGATAGATGCAAATCGACTGTGATAGATAGAT
Source organism: Acanthosepion esculentum (assembly GCA_964036315.1). Classification (NCBI taxonomy): domain Eukaryota; kingdom Metazoa; phylum Mollusca; class Cephalopoda; order Sepiida; family Sepiidae; genus Acanthosepion; species Acanthosepion esculentum. Next base: position 30,597,752 of record OZ038477.1, on the reverse strand, counting down.
AGATAGATAGATAGATAGATAGATAGATAGATAGATAGATAGATAGATAGATGTCCTAATAATATGAACTTCGTCCTTCCTTCTTTTATGCCTTTACTTCATTTAATAACCCTTGGGACATGTACCAAGCGAACAATTGTATTAAAAACTTGCCCTAAACACGACAAGACGAATCTCAACATTTGGTTACAGTTGAATTCATTTTTGTATAGCTGATGTTATGTTTCAGTTGATCTACTTTATAACGAAAGGATTAACCTATCGTTTGTCCTTTATTCGAAAAAGCTTTAATGGAAAAGTATTTTAACTAAAGATTTTTTTTTATCAAAACAAATGTGAGAAGACATATAAAAGAGAATCCAAATACTCAATTAAAGTCAGAGTCAAGGAACATATAGAAAAACTTTATAGAAATGGTAGTCGAAAATATGCCAAGGCGGACTATATCTAAAAAAGGAAAATAACACTCATTCTTTGTGGGATAAAGTCAACAAAATTAATAGGGAACACAGCTGGAGAGTGAGTAATTTGAAAGAAGCGACATGTCTCTGCTTGTTTCACATAGATATAAACATACGTGGCTTTCTTCACTCAGCTGGTGAACACGGGTGTGCTTTTATCGTAAAATGTCATCCCTAGAAGTATTTTAAAAACAAATCAATAAATCAATCCCTAATCACAACGATCTTTATCTCTTCTAATTTTGGATCAACTGCTATCTCACCTGCATTTCCTCATAACATGCACTTCTTACTCCTCTACATCAACCCTCTACCTTGAATAGCTTTTGAGCCTTGTAATTGGGTGAACAAAGGTATAAAGAGAACTTTGAAATCTAAATTGACTAACTGATCCAAATAAAAAGACAGGAATTAGTCGTTTTGAACAAGGAAAAGAACGTCTGCCTCACTGTAAATGCAGCTTTTCTAGCAGACGACAAGATAAACGAAAGTAACAAATACATATTTTTTTTTAAATAGCAGGACATCGCCAGAAATTTGAAGAACCTATGAAACATGAGAATCGTCGCCAGGATTGCATTTGAAACAATCTAGGAAACACCAGAGGTGTGACTGAAGAAACGTTCAAGACTCTCCTGACTGCCGAAGTGCTACAATCGTATTAAATACTGTGGGAGATGCTTGTGATATGAGGAGAATCATGGGCACTCGATTTCTAGCGACAACCATCAAACATCTCGCGTGAATATTATTATTATTATCATCATCATCATATTACTATTATTATTATTATGATGATGATGATGATGATGATGATGATGATGATGATGATGATGATGATGATGATGATTTCCAAGACAAGACATACCCGCTCTTCCATTCCATTTCCATCGATCGATGGCCGTTTTAATAGAGTTTATTTTATAGCTGCAGCAATAATGAAAAATATGCCATTGCCATGTTTTACTATAATTTGATGTATTGTAACAGTTGTAACTACTAAAAAACGTACTAATAGAAATTCGACTGTTATGGCTACTAAAGATATTTCGCGGGTACAGTGGTGGGGCATATTGCACTTCGCTTACCCGATAAAAAAAATGGACGGTAAAAAAAAGTCACTGTGTTTACCGGGCAAGTCAGTGTAAAATCTCCACGAAGAAATCGATTTGAGGAATTTCAAAGTAAACATGTTCCAGGGGCGTTCATGAGTTTTTCGTACAAGATAAATAAATTCGCCATCAAACCTCCATCTTGCTTGCAAACCTGTCATGTATAAACACTGTAAAATAGAGAAATGCCCATGCGCAGACACACACACACACACACACACATACACTCAAAAACACGCACACACGTGCAGACATATATACAGTTATATGCTTATAAATATTTACAAAGTTTAGTTCAGAACCATATAGAAATATGCAACAGGGTAAAGAAATAACGTTTGGAAGATTGTGTTATGGCACCAAATCTGCGTTCACTCTAAAATATTCTTTAAGTTAAATGTAAGTAAAAGCAAGTTATAGAGGACGGTAAGTGATATAATTTAAATGCTGCTATTATCGTTGTGAATTTTATTTTCTTATTTGTTTATAAATATCTATTTATTTTTTTAATTTAATTATTACTTATAATTGTTTTAATTTGTAAGTTATTTAAGCATTTATTTATTTTAAAGTCTTGAGTTTAGCTTTTTCTTTTAATTTTTCTAAATGTATTCTAGCTTGGGAAAGTAGTATTTCCTTTAAGAAAGGAAATATTTGAAAATATTTGAAATATTTGGTAAGTTATTTTCTCTTTTAATAACTTTGTCAAACAATAAGAAATTATAAATTGTAAGTAACTGTAATTATATTTTAAGCGATTCAACCATGATTTCGAGTTAACAGTAAAAGTAACTGAAATCACCAACAATATTTAAATCTTAAAAATTCATAAGTGCCTAAGTTATAAAATAATTAGAACCGTTCATTAGATTAACTATTTACACGGGTTCATATTTTGAGCAGGTGTGTTTTGCAACATACGAATCTTTCCAAAGATTCTCTGCACAATTGCATCGGATTTTGTGATTTTAACGTTAAAATGTAAGCTAAAAACAAAACACGAAAGTAAAATCGTTTATCCATTAATATTTAACCTCTATATAATATATGAACTGAAGAAAATTTCTTATAACATTAATTTTTTATGATTAGGATAATTATTTTAAACAAACGACATCATCATAAAAATAAGATAATAGGCAAGAAAGTAAAATACGTTCTGTAAATAAACTTAGTTCACCAAAATCCTGCCGAGGATGGCTGTAAAAAAAAATCCACGAAACTCCGAGTACTGATATGTATAAGTTAAGTAAACAAATTTATCCTATTAAAAACATATATATAATTTTAAATGAGTAAAAACCACGAAATTGATATGGATCAGCTAAGCTGCTCCGAAAAAAATTCCAAGCACACTTTAAAAATTCTCAATAAAATAAAATTATAATGATCATGAGTACCGTAACCCAATTGGGTCGTAGGGTCACCACATGTACTGCAGCAATTACAGCAGTGGTGTGTCTTGGACAAGATCGCCTGACGGACCTAACCTTCTCCAGTCTGGTTTGAATTCTACTAGACTAGTTGCCAAACAAATCTATAGGATCTTGTTTGTCCAGCTATTTAACCCATATCTGGGGGAAAAGAGATGGATTCATACCTTTCCCAAGGGTATTTTCACATAAGTGAATGTAGCCAACTCGACTAGAATTCGAACTCGACTCTCCCATTTCTTATTCCGAGCCGCTATCTGCGCATCTATTAAAATATCGACCAATGTAAAATGAATTAAACAATTAAAAAAACAACATATCTTGCTTACGACTCGAATATATATATATATATATATATATATATATATATATATAATAAAAATGGTAATCCGTATCGAATTTCCAAGAGGACAAAGATCCAAGCAGAGCTCTATGTGCGAGACAGAGCAAGATTATTAATTAATAAATCACTTAAAATACCATAGGTAATAATCTTTATTTCATGAAAGCTATAAAAAATGACCTTTAATCTTTCATACCTACAAACCAAATATAAACGGAAAAAAATACTCCAGTTTAAATTCAATATATACAGATGTTGTATTTAGGGAAAGGGAGAGAGAGAGGAAAAGGGAAGGAAAGATTCAAAATTATGAACATGTAATGGTGGCGTAGAGGAGGGAAAAGGAATAATATATATATGGTGAATATATACATATGGTGAATATATATATATATATATATATATATATATATATATATATATATATATATATATATATATCTTGTCCGTGTTTTGAAACAAAAAATGAAACATTTTATAAAATATACATATAACAAACTATTTATAATTTTAACAGTTGAAATATAATCCTTGAAAATGGTTAAATGTATAGCCGAAAGCGCTCGGATAAAAAGAACACTCGGACAGTTTTTATATAATTTATCATCTGAAAAGAAAAACATTATTAGATCGCACGAGAAATTATATAAAAAACTAAATAAAAGCACCATGTCAGTCATTTTTAATGAAATGTGCATGAAAGAAGGATTGCTGCCTAAATACACAAATATATATATATATATATATATATATATATATATATATATATATATATATATGTAAAATAAAGCATAATATATTTTTTTAAATCCACATTACAACTAAAAACGTTTGCGGTTTCTCTCTTCTTTTTTTCTTTTTAATATACACACATTTCTCTCGTTGGAACTTCTATAACATCTACCCCCTATATATATATATATATATATATATATATATATATATATATAAGGTGTTCTCGAAACGTTCTCGTACTATTCTATGATTTTACAGTTCGACGGAAAAGCACACGCAGCTAAGGTTAATTTGTAACGTTGTGCTGGAACGGCTATGCGATCTTTACAATGACCAATATGTTTAAGCAATAGGGTTGCGTCTAATTTTGCGTAAAAATACTTGGTCAGACTTCGGGTTTTTAGAGTGGCATCTACCTTTCAAGACAGGTCGCATGTGAGTGCAAAAATGAAAGTCTAAAATAAGCAATAGCTAATAAGAGTAAAACGCAGGAAAATAAGGGAAAATGCCTCGCTGATCAATCCATCAGTTCTGTCATAAGATTTGAATCTAGAGCGTAGATATAATTCTAAATGAATAGCAGGAGGTATTGGACGGCCTTCAGGAAAATGATTTTCTCAGTATTTTAGAGACGTGGAAAAAATGCTGCGTCCGTTCAAAGGGGACTATTTCGAACAGCATGGTTGGAAACTTTTAATATGAAATATATTATTTACTGGGATCATGGCGTAATATTTTTAAGCCTAGATCAGGAATTTTCCGATGCAACTATATATATATATATATATATATATATATATATATATATATATATATATATATATATATATATTGGAAGGGAAATTTTAACGTTTTTACTATGCAAAATATATATATATATTTCTATATCAAATATGTGGTGCAGTTCAACCCACATTACAATGAATCATTTATACAAAAAGTAGATTAGTAAAGTTAATGATATATATACATATATATACATATATATATATATATATATATATATATATATATATATATATATATATATATATATATATATATATCGCATCGTAAAAACGTTAAAATTTCCTTCCTCTTTGCCGTGCGACGATAGCTTGGGGGTAGAATCTCTGACTGATGCCAAATCGGTCGGATTTCTAGCCACACTGACAAACTGTGATATAGTGAAACAGTCTTTCTGTAGATGACTATATATATATATATATATATATATATATATATATATGTTTGTGTGTGTGTGTGTGTGTGTGTGTGTGTGTGTGTGTGTGTGTGTGTGTATTTATATGGTGGAATGTCAACTTGTGTCGAATATGAGCACTTGTAATCGTAATTTGATGACATAAGAGACACTTGAATTTGAACCCTTATGTTCGTTTAGTCTATTGAAATGCTATTAAATGTTCACAAAACATTTCTGA
>OZ038477.1:30544391-30567047 GCA_964036315.1 Acanthosepion esculentum | reverse complement strand
ATATCAAAGGGCTCAGACCAAGACGTTTTTATACACACACACACACACACACACACACACACACACACACACACACACACACACACACACACACACACACACACTGATTCTTTTCCCTTTGATTTAAATTAAATTTAAATTTAAACAAGGAAATGAATCCTATCCAAAATATAGATGGAGAAAGCCAGAAGACAGTGGTCACATCAGCATGATCATTGAGTAATATTGAAATGCATCATTTTTCTCCACAAATTATAACAATGATTTAAAATCAATCATCGTTTTCTTACAATAAAAATGTGCGACACGCAGCAAGGCGTGGGTAATTCGGCTAGTATAAGACAACTGCTAACAATTAACTGGAATTGCATGCTTTTTCAAAGTACGTAATTATTTAGCGTCTGTCTTCTAAATGGAGAGAGTTTCCATGCTTTGAGAATCATGATGTCGAAATTCTAGATTTTTAACGACGAAGAAAAAACAAAATAAAGAAAAAAACAGTAGAGAAATATAAAAAAAAAAGGAATGGATTTTTTATTACTTAAAACGCTATTTTTAGTGAATATTTGTACTTGAGAAAAACGTGTGATATCCGACAGGATTCGAACCAGAATTCCTCTTGGCTAAAGAGTGCGTCGTTGACCATGTGATGCTGAATAGTGCCTTTAAACACAGATTTTTCTTTGACTCTAGAAATCGACAAATCTTCTCCGTTTCATATCATAACGTAAACAAAGCAATTTGTAAAGAAAGGGATGGATTATCTATTCTTTAATACGACAGATTATTATTACTTAAACATTATTTTCAGAGGATGCTCGTATTCGAGTAGATGCTTCTTTTATTTATTAAACAGTACATTTATTTAGTTTTGTCTATCATCTACTAAAAATAACGTGTGATAAATCCACGAAATTTTATTGTTGTACGTGTTTTTCAGTTAAAGTGACATGGAGTAAAATATGATCAAATTAGCAGAGTCTTTTCCACAGAATTTAAAATTCTAAATGCACTGCTGATCAATTTTCGTAAATATATTAGAGCATACAGTATATATATATTATATCGTAAGAACTAATTATACAAAGAATTAATTAACAATGTTAATTATTTCTTTACAATAGAATTTTGTGGATTTATCACATTACTAAATTCAAACAAAATTGTCATGTGAATTATTTAAACAAGAACTCTACCGTTGCGGCATCGCACGTTCCAAAATAATATAACTTTCAATAAATAGCATAATTTTTAAAATATCTTTCGGTCTGCAATACATTTATTTCGTCTTGGTGCTTACGTGTAAAGGGAAATATTACGCCCTGAAGATACAAATTTGAAATTGTCGAAAGTACTCGACTCAGTCTCATCAATTCCATCTGACAACAACTCAGTTATAAGGATCGCGCTATTCAAGGAATTGATAGTATGTTAATGTTTCATTAAGTCTTGTTAGCAAAGTGATTTTGCCATTAATCACATTAACATTACTAATTAAATATTTCTATAATTACTTCTTTATGATATATATATATATATATATATATATATATATATATATATATATATATATATATATATATATATATCACCATGGTCGATTTGTCAGGAAGTAAAATTCCTGATGATATCGATCAAGAAGGAGGCGATCCCAGCGTGCGGCACCTTTGGAAAGTGTCTGAAAACGATACCAGGGGTTGACCCAAGCCTTGTGAGTGAAATTGGGTAGACGAAACCCTTGTGGGCCGTCGATAGCTGTGCTATCACGAAGTCACAAGCCATCGTGACCTAGGGTTTGAGTGTGATGATCACGCTAGATAACGCGCTCTCACCCAGAAATTGTAACTAAGGTCTGCTCGGCATAGTTGCAGTATAAAAAACAGGTTGGCTCTGTAGGTGTTGAACAAACACAAATGTGCCTGAGTGAGCGTCTGCAATAGGGATTGGCTAGCCACCTTAATAGACAGCTATTATATATATATATATATATATATATATATATATATATATATATATATATATATTCCTTAAACGTTATTTTTAGAAAGACAAAAAAATAAATATACTGTTTAATAAATAAACGAAGCGTCTACTCAAATACGAGTATCCACTGAAAATGATGATCCGTCCGGCAAGGTCAAAATGGCAACTTGTTTTCTAAAACGACCTGAAAACTCTCGCTAACTGGGGCAAAAGACGGCTTGTTAATTTTAACTCCTCCAAAACTAAACTTCTTTCCATTAATCACCTGAGAGACCCCTCTCTGTCTTCCATCAGCATGGCTAATGCTATCCTCCAGGAAAGTGACCCGTTGAGCCTCCTTGGGCTAACATCCTCAGCTGACATGAAGTGGAAAGACTATATTGAATCTATTGCTAGATCAGTTGCTAGGAAGGTTGGTTCACTGTGTCGTGCGAGACAATTTTTCTCTCCAGAATCTATCTTGGATATCTATAAGTCTATTGCTGTTATATATTTTTCGGTACTTCTGCTGTTTACCTAGATTTCCTTGATAAGATCCAAAGAAGAATCAGCAATATTATTGGTCCTGATCTAGCGGCATGGCTAAAGTTACTTGCCCACCGCCACAAGATTATCTCTCTGTGCCCTTTTATAAATACTTCGATGGTAATTGTTCGCTATGATACTTAGACTGTATGAATTTAAGCGTAATACTAGACTGGAGGCGAGATTTCATCAATTTACAGTTGAGCTGGCTATATGTAGACGTAACTTCTATAGGGGCAGTTTCTCTTCACACACTTCTGTGGAACTCCCTTTCGGCTCCATGCTTTCCAGCCAACTTTAATCTGAAAGATTTAAATGCAATATCAATCGCTATGTACTGTCCTCCAGATTCCTGTTTTTCTACTTATTACTAATCTGCTCGTTCCTAATTCATCCACAACCTGTAACCCCTTCCGTGTTAGTGGCTGTACTACCTTGCCTGGGGTTATACCGATGAAAAAAAAGTCCCCTCTTAAAGTTCACCCCCACTTCAAAGTTTTCTATCGATGGATCTAAAGATAATGAATTTAGACGGAAAACAATTTTGAATCCAAAGCCAGCTTAAGAAAGATAGTCGATGCTGGGATCTCATTCTACAAAGAAAGTCGGTTCACTGTGCCGTGCAAGAAGGTTTTTCTTGACAGAGTCCATCTTACACATCTACAAATCTACTATTCGTCTAGGCATTGAATATTGCTGCCATATCTGGTCTGGTGTCCTTGTTGTTCCTCTCGAGTTTCTTGACAAAATCCAAAGAAGGAACTGCAATGTAATCGGTCCTGACTTGACATCTCGACTTCAGTCACTCTCTCGTAGACGTGACGTGGCTTCCCGCTGTCGTTTCTACAAATATTTTCATGTTCTGATGAGCTATCTTCCCTGATGTCCTAACTACATGAATTTAAGCGTGCTACTAGATTAGCATCATGGTCCCACCCGTTTACTGTTGAAATAGTTAAATGCAACCGTCACTTGTACTCCAGCAGTTTCTTTTTTCGCACTTCCCAACAGTGTAACTCCCTTCCACTTACTTACTTCCCTGATAGCTACAATCTTCAAACATTTAAATGCAACGTCAATCGCCATCTTATGTTACCTTGACCCCCGTTCTTCTTTTATCCTTTCCTCAATCATCTCTAGACACGGCCTTTTCCCTCAATTTCATTCTCTGTAACCCTCTGCGTGCTAGTGGCACTTCCGCTTTGTTTGGGGGTGAAATGTGTTTTTTTAAATAATCTCTGCTACTATTACTGCGACTATAGAGTATATGATGACCCAACGACCTTCCTTGTTATAGGATTAATGCAAGAATTTCCATTTTAATTTCTGTCATGAGTAGTTTTCATTATTTACTTCATTTACGTCCGACTCATTTTTCTTGTTATCGTCACGGCGCCTCGGTCATTGTGCTATCCGGCTTTCTTCATATGTCTACTGATCCGAGGTAACTACAAGCTAAACCCTTTATTTAATCTACGGAGCATAGATTGTTCTGGTTTCACTGTCCATGTCTGCGGATATCTCATCCTGTATTTATTTAGTACTGCTCTGTTAGTACTCGCTCTGTTACCATTGTCTGTGCTACCCGACCCAGGTACTAAACTCATAATCATTTCGTTAACCAATTTCACGAATAAACATGAATCTATTGACCCGTGGACTAAGACTTCAACAGCATCATTAGCAGTAAGAAAAGAAAAACGGTGATGAAAGGCAGTCAAGCGTGACAGCAACAATATCAGCAGCCTCAGCAGTAGACAGGATAAAATAACATTAAGGACAAGGCTTTAGGTTCAAGATGTTGATAATAAGATGAGGATATTAGTCTAAATGTAAATGAAGTAAATATATTTCAAATGTATCTAAATTTAAAGAAATGCATAATTACTGCCCATCTTTACCCAAAGCAAGACAGTAAAGCCACTAAGATACAGATACATACTGAGTGTGAAAGAATAAGGGGAAAAAAGAGGAAAATTATTAAGGGGTAAGAACAATAAAAGAAGAAGAATCAAGAAGACAACGATTGACATTGCATTTAAATTTTTGAAGATCAAAGTTGGCTGAAAATCATGGAGCCGGAAGAGAGTTCCACAAGCAAGATCTGATCAAGGTAATTCGAAGAGAAAATAAAAGCATAATCAGGAAGTTGACTTTCTACACTGCTTCGATCAAAAGGTTAGGAAGGAAACCCCCACCAATACTGGAAAGAGCAATAACACTTGCTGGACAAGAATAACATTACTTTCTTGAATAATTGTTTTAAAACATAGCTTTAAGAAATTTCAACTGAATAGCACTGGCTGCTCGGTCAATGAATGCCGAATATTTTATATTACCATTATCGTTAATTCAGTTCAAATGTCTCTCTGATTAACTGACACCGTTATCAGTCAAAACGTATCACCATTCTCCACATCCTTTCACCTTTCATTCCCATCTGCTCTCGCTCCAAATCTTCTGTAACCCCCTAGCCTTGATTCATCTACTATCTTTCTCCATATCCTCTCCTTTACCCCTCCTATCTGCTCTTCCTCCAAACCTTCTGTAACCCCCTGCGTACTAGTGGCTTCCAGCCTTGCTTGGGGTGATATGCTTTAAAAAAAAAACAAAAAAACATACAGTTGATTATAGATAAATCAAATCATCAGATAAACTGGAATAAGGACAAATACAGAAATACAGATATTGATTTTTGAAGGACGATGCAGTATACAATTATATGAGGGAATGAAACAAAGGAGATTGACAGGTATTGCACAATTCCTAATGGATCACATTTCCTACCCAGTCGTGCCTATTATTTTGCATTCTTCATTCCCTTTTTATATGAGTAACAGTTTCATCATTATATCAGTCACTAATTTTTGTGTTTTATCTATTTTAAAATTAATATAGTTTTAGTCCAGTCGTCTTGAGAAGTTAAAGCGTTTCACTTTCTCTTTTCAAATGTCCTCGGCGCAACCATATCTTTCATTTCGTCTGAGATGCTTTTCTTTTGTTCGGGGTTATCATTATTTTTAGGTTTATGGTTTTCGAATTTTCTGCTACTTTTTTTTCTTTTGCCAGTTCTGCAACTTCTGGTTGCCTTTATCGGCCTTCTTTTTATTATTCTGTATTGTGTAGTTCTTAAGTCTCTTTGATAGCCGAGTAAATTAAATTTTAAGATTGATTTCATCGAGGAAGACACAAAGACTGAAAGTGAAAGGGTCAAGATAGGCGTTGAAGGGTTAAAAGGATGCATAATGACTTAAAGAAGACAAGCGGTGAAAAGTCAAGTAAATTAGCCCCAAAATGCCATGAAGGTGTCCACGTGTATGTACACAAACTCGGTACCGGGCAGCAGGTGATCGATGGACTCAGTGGAGCTTTTCTAAAGTCTAGAAAACTAAATCAGATCTCGTCCAATATCTATCACCCACCTGCACACACTCTCTCTCTCCCTCTCTCTCTCTCTCTCTCTTCTTCTTCTTCTTCCCTCTATCTATTTATGGTTTTCTTTTCTTTATTTATTTCCCTTTTTATACAAATATATCTTTACTGTCTTAAACTGCGATTACGGACAACCCAACTTCATGATTGGCGCCGCTCGTCAGAGGAGTTTTAAATGAGAGACTACGACTGTCTGGGTCTCCGGGTCGTCTAGAAACTCGGTCTGGACTCGGTAATTGTACGAGACGTCGCCACATACCCCTTTCACCGATACATACAAAGCTACAAACATTCACATAGCTGTAATGACTCATCTTGTACAGTTTTAAACTAATTATGTTATTCGAACCATTTCTGTTTCGACTGTGAAACGATGACAAATCTTAAAATCTTCATACCAATCGCAGTTGATTTATAGGGATGTCCACTATTTCGGCATACATTTTCGATAAATAAGTTTAAAATGATTTTTTTTAAATGAAAAAACATTCTTGAAGATTACATTTAAACTTTAATTGAAAGTTTAATGATTAAATTTATTATTTCCATTAACTAAATAATTCTGGTGTTTTTCAGATAGAAATTATATACATTGGAATGTGAAATTTAATTTCAAATTCTTAAATTTTCTTAAAAGTGGCCATTTTCTTAATTTTAAGAAATTTGTAAACAAACACAAGTTTATCGATTTTAAAAATATTTAAAAAAATTTCTGACACATTACTTTAGTAAAATTAGAAAATTTAAAGTTAAATTAATCTGATTTAAAAGAAATATTACTTGCTTATAGCATAAAAAAGTACTATACAACCAATTATTAACGATCGGTCGTGTTCATTTGATCTAACGATTGATGGATTGTTGAATGACGAAGCGATGACAGCTACTACGGATGACCATAAATGACATAATTTTTAGAAATTTGAGTTAACGCTTTTTGGTGGGGTTTTAGCTACCTAGTAATTGTTAGAAATGAACATATTTTCCGCAATTTTTATTGACTTTTATTTACCTTTCGAAGATGCAAAAATAATTTTTTAAAAATAAAATAAAATACCATGATAGAAGTAACTTAATAATTTATGAAATGGTAATTTAATTATTATTTAAAAAATCAAAATTAAATGTGACTTTCCAATCCAATGTAGTTTCTATCTGAAATACACCAGAAATTTTAATTAATGGAAATAATGAATTTAATCATTAAGCTTTTAAATTAATTAAATCTAAATTTATGCTGAAATAGTAGAGATACCTACCTAATTTATATATTTTTAAAAATTATTCTCTTGAGAATAATTTCTCAAACTAATGGAAATACATAAAATTAAAAAATTTCTTCAAATAGTAAATGAAAAAAGAAAAACTAACTTTAAATTTTAGACTTTTAAGTTTTAGAGCTGAACAGAAAATACCTGTTGAAAACTGAAAAGTAACTAAGAAGCGAAATGTTAAAAAGGCCACTTAAAGGGACAGAACTCCTACGTTACGTAACCTTTTCATAATAATGGCAATTTCAGTCTACCATACATGGAGATATTGAACGTATTAATTAAAAAAATGCAACATAAAAAATAATTAAGAATTAAAATAGTGCAACTAAACTTATTAAACTTTGCAATTTTGGAATCGTAAAATTTGTTTCCACTTAATTACTACATGACCTCGAGGGAACAGCCTAATACAGAGCTTTTAAACGATATTTAAACTATTAAATTACTTAATTAAAATTTCTTAAAAAAATGAAAAAATTCTTGTAAAACTTAATTATTCATCAGAAAAATTTTATTTCTTCATACAATAATGTCCTTAATATTACTTATTTATAAAAGCAATTAAAAACTTTTCTAATTAAGTAATATCATAGTTTTATTGGATTCATTATTTTTCAATTCAGAGCAAATTTTCAGTCAGATAGCTCAATCTTGAAAAAAAAAAGTTAGTGATTTATCATCTCCAAAGACATCTTTAAAAAAAAAAAAAAAATTTTTCAGGTAACCGAAAGGTTTTGGGCGAAATTTCATGAAATTAAGTAAGTGGGGGGTAACATATTTAAAAAAAAAATATTTTTTACCAAACTTTTCAAAAAAAAAATATTTCAAAAATAATTTCATTCATTTGTGAATAAGTCCTGAAAATTTCATTAAAATCGGACAATTACTTGATTTTTTACAAGAATTTTCAAATCAATGTGTTTTCAACGGAAAAAAAGCGCAAAAAAAAAACTATGTTATTGTCTCTTACATCGCGATGACGTAAACAAAAGAAGACTTTTAACCAAAATTTCGAACGTGTTAGAATATATTAAAAAAATTTTTTAAATAATTAAAAAATACTTTGGTCTTTCATCTTAATAATAACATAAGTATTTTGACGAAAAAAAAATTATTTTTGTTAAGTTTGTGGCATTTTTCATTACGCTATCTGTTTTCCGGCGAAAACACTGGAGATCGCTAGATTTAAACGTTAGACGTCAATAATTTTTCAGAATATTTAATATAATTCAGCCTATATCTTGTGTGACAGAATATTTTAAAGGGTTTAGGTTTTTCTTATTGATGATATTATAACTGTTGAGTTTTCACCACAGATGTGCCTGGTGACTTGTTAGGGTCAAGTGACAGTAAGTCGCCTCAACACTACTCGCAATTCTCATTATTATTATTAATAATGAGTTTTTTACATCATTAGTACCTAGTGTGAAAGCGAGGGTGTGAAAGGGGGGGGTGGAAAATGTAAAAGAGAGAGAGAGGCAAAAGCAATGACCTTTTTTGAGCTGAGGTCTATAGGCAATTGCGTACGGTGGAATAATGGACAGCGGCCCGGATTGAGGAATCGGAGAACAGAATTCGAATTCCAATCGGATCCATTACATTCTAACACCCTTGGGAAAGGTATGAATCCTCTTCTTATCTCCGCCCCCGGCTATGGATATCCAGGGTTCTATAGCCTTGGATGGCAACTGGTCTACCGCAGAAAGCGTGTGTCACGCATGGCACATAACTGATTGATTATTCATCGGCACAGAATTTAGAAGAGACATGTCGAGTTCAGGACTCTGCCTAATCTGTTGTGTTTATTTTCGCACTAATTCCTTTGGGAGAGATATGAATCTATTTCTCTACCATCAGCTAAATAAGAGTGTAGACTGGGATCTCTTGGCTCTTGGATAACAACTAACCTAGGAGAAGGAAAACTCTAAGGCAACAGAAAATCTCCCCACTATCTTTGCCAAGTATTCTGGTTGCCTAACCCGCCACTTATTAATTGGCGGGGTAGGTAATGGCTGCTCCAGTTACTGCTACATAGTAACTTTATTTAAGACGTTGCATACTGAGAAAGATAATAATCGGAAAGTTAAAAATTGGACCTACTCTGAACAGTAACATCGGCAAAAACAAAAACCAGCTGATATGTTTAGAGACAGAATGCAAACATTATGAAAACGGATTTGTTGTCAACAGTAAATGGAAGAAAAAGATACATCAATGTTGGAAAGTATCAGACCGTGTGTCTGTAATACAACTCACTGTTCAAGAAAAAATATACGAATATCAATAAACAGAATGGATCCAGAATGCCCAGCTAACAAAGCCACGGAGTTTTACTTCGAAAAGACTGACTTTAAAAAATTCAGAGGTCATCCAAGAAACACAATAGTCACAACGCTGAACTGAGACATTCAAAGCACAAGGCAGAAGGATCCCACTTTTCCTTTGGGGTAGTTTACAATCAAGGAAGATCTGCAACAAATCCGCAGACTCGTAGAAGACAGAGAAGGCTGGCAAAATATTATTGAATCAGACTACAATGTCACTGAAGATGAGAGAACATGTTCATTCATGACCTCAAATCGAAACCGTTTTGAGGATGATGATTCTTGTTAACTCGCAGATAAAAGAGAAAAGTAATTTGTGATTTAGTCATGATCACTTACGTCCTGAAGAGTCAGGACATTTAAAAAATGAAAAGGTACCGACACCCTTGTGCTAAATAATTGAAACAACCGCTTCAGTTTCCTTGCTTTCGCCATTCGGTCAGTTTTAGACCCACTAGAGTGACAGGGTGTAATTGATTTCTATTTTTCCTCAGATTAAGTCATTTGCAGTGGTATTCAGTAATATGAATCTATTTTCGGGGTATATGATGAAATTCGTTTGGTCTTGAAAAATATTGCGTCATCTGTGATTGCATCAGATTTTCATCACGCCCGGACACTGTTGGCTCGACTGTTGATTAGTAGTCCTATGGCTATTGTCTGCGATGGACGTTACTCTAACGAAGCGTACAAACATTGTAACGCTACACTAACAAACTGGCAAGCCTTACCAATGAGCAAATCAAAGTATTATAGACTGGCTCGGAAACTCTCCTGATTTATATACAATCGAGAATCTGTGGTCAATCTGCAAGAAAAGATTGTGTGGAATGGACATACAAAGTACTAACATGTGTAATGGGTCATGTTCCATTGGAAGAATACGAAAAAAAGAAAATAATAACGGAATTATTCGTTTTGTTTCAATTAATTTGCACAGGGGTGTAATAGCTCTTGTTGGGATAACGTTACATCAAGTGCCTTAAATTCTCCAAATCGTGAATATACTTGGTTTTGAGAATCTACTTAGTAGGCTTAGTATAGAAATAAATACGATATGGGAGCCATTGATAAAGCGAGAAAGGGGAATGACAACAAGGCTTCTACCGCAGTAGAAGAGGTAAGCCTCTGTGAATGAGGTCAAGCGTGGTAAGTAGCAGCAGCAGGCAGGAATTAAAGCGTCGGTTTGTGAATTTGATGAAATTGTGAGTTCGTTCCCTGGGCCGGGCAGTGTGTGAATTCGCACTCAGTAGAAATAAGTCGAGCAATAAGAAGTAGATGAGCTGTCTCTAGAACGGATATTGTAGCAGTGACAGGGTAGACTCGTGTGTATGTTTTACAAGGGAGTGTGGAGACGGCGAATCGACGAGCTTCGTGCTAATGGTGGTGGTGGTAGTTGTGGTGGTGTCGCTTGTAGCCATTTTATTGGCTGGTTCTGGGCGCTCATTGGCTGCGTGCTGGCTGGGTCAGGTGTATAAAAACAGGGTACATTCATTTCACGGGTGTTGAGCTTATCGTTCGGGACGGTGAGTGGCGTGTTGAAGATCGAGGCAAGAAGCGTGGATTTGTTTTGCCGAGTGAACCTATTGGAATCGTCCAACCTTTCTTTTCCTGTGTGTGCTTCCAACCAATTTTTGCAACAAGCTATTTTGGCGATTGCTCTTTTTCCCTTTCTTTCCAGATGTCGGACAAGGCCTTTGACATCCGGCCGATTCCGGAGTACAGCGGTGACGCGACTGACCTGCCGATCGTAGAATGGAGTGAAAACGTTGAGTTAGTTTGCAAGCTCTGTGCCATGGACAAAGTCGAGCGTGTCTTGCCGCTACGACTTCGAGGCAGTGCTCTTGCCGGGTATCGGCAACTGAGTAAGGAAAAGAAGGCAGATGCGGAAGAGATCAAATTGGTCCTGATGACCGCATACGCAACAGATGCATTCAATGCTTTTTACAAATTCGTCAGAATGAAACAGTGGATGAATTTTTGGCCGAGTTACATCGCCTGGTTCGGCTAGTAGGAGGATTGCTGCCGGAACGTTGGATGGTGGGAGCATTTGTATCCGCCTGCCGCAACATGTTTGGCAGCTTCGGGCGTCGTCTAGGATGGAGACTATTACTGTGGAGCAGTTGCTAACCCGGGCTCGGGCCATCATGACTGATGACAAGAAGTACGAGGAATCGGTCGCCGCGTCTGCTCAACAAACGCGCACAGACGACGAAGTTCTACCCACTAATTCACGTAGAGGAGCTGTCATGTGCTATAGGTGCTCTGGTCCTAACCATATAGCCAGAGATTGTATGCAGGGCCGTTCAGAGAGGATGGATAATCGAGCGAGAAGAACCCGCCGTGAGATGAGGTTTTTTAAATGCGACAAGGTCGGGCATATATCATCAGAGTGCACATATCAGGGAAACGCCTGAGGGAAGAAGACGTCAGCGCTAGTCTTCTTCCCAGACAATTACAGAAACGGGAACTGCCTGCTGTAGAGGTTTTTGTCAATGGACAGAAATGTGCCAATCTAATAGACTCTGGGTGCTCACAGACGCTGGTGAGCAGAGCTGTATGCCGTCTATGGAGGCAGAAGGAGGTGAAAGTATTAACGGTTGATAGGAGAACACTGAAGTGAAGAGGGTACGGCAAAATCAAGTTGGACATCGGGCAGGCTCGTCCTGTAACTACTGAGGCCCTGATCGTTGATAGACGATTGTTGGGATATGATCTTATTCTCGGGATCGACGCAATCAAGGAGCTCAGAGGCATGCACCTAACCAGGCCGGGTAAAGTACGCTTTCCTAATGAAAGCCTAAGCCTGTGTGCCGCTATTTCTATTGATGAACCCGACTTTAGCGTAACATTCGACAACAACAATAAGGTATGGACCGCCTTATGGAAATGGGCGAGTGGTCACGCATCCGGTGAATTGAAAAATAAGGCGCAAGAATATACAGTGCCCTCCTATGCTCGGGATGCGTACTAGAAAGAACTTTTATTGTGGCAACAAAATGGATGGCTGTTGCCATATCCCTAAAAGTAGCTTAGCCCACCAAAGGGTTTGGTTCCTTTGATGGCGATTATACAGGAGCACAAGCAGATTTATTTAATCTACGGGGATACATTGTTCTCGTTCCAAGATATCCTCGTAGATTAAATAAAAAAACAGTTCGAATTTTCCTGAAGGTTATCAGGATCGACAAGCATCGATTGAAAGCCGGAGGGCACGACAACCGAAACGTTGTGATAATAACAACAAAGATGAAGACAATAGTCCACGTGTAAATAAATAATCTTTTGCTTAACCAAATCTTTATTTATTTATTTACTTATTTTTTTAATTTATGTATTTATTTATTTTTATTTTTTGCTTAACCAAATCATGATTTATTTTTTATTTATTTATTTATTTATATATTTATTTATTTTTCTTTAACCAAATCTTTATTTATTTGTTTTTTTTACATATTTATTTATTTATTATTATTTTTGCTTAACCAAATCTTTATTTATTTATTTATTTTTTATTTTTTTTTTTTTGCGTAACCAAATCTTGATTTATTTTTTTGTTTATTTTTTTATTTTTTTATTTTTATTTATTTATTTTTTTTGCTTAACTATATCTTCATTTATTTATTTTGCAAACAGACCAACCCATATGAATACAAATGCAGCTGTTCCACGAAATAGACTTCTCACAGACTAAGGACACTGTGATTCGGAAAAGCAGAGGGAACCGCGAAGCTCTAATATTATTCAGCTTATCTGTATATACGACAATTACGTTTTTCTACCTTGAACCAAAGTGTAGTATCTGCCTTCGGGTGGACAACTTACATTTTATCTCTCAATTATGATTCTGTCTTCCGGTAGAGCGCAACTCGGTTGCGTCTTTGTCTTCGGACAGAGCGTAACTAAGAAAAAATATTGAAGTACCCGGTTCCGGGGAACAATTGTCCGCGGCAGTATCTACCTCGTTGCACTAAAGTCTTTCGGGTCATGATTGCAGAGATAACATTTTTCGATAACAGATTTACCTAATCAGCATTTGTTTACAAAAGTAATATTGGTCTGAAGTTACAGATCGAAAACTTCAGGTTTTTAAATTTTTTATAACGTAGGCAATCATGGCTACCAACAGTTCCGTTTTCTTTATTATCAGTGAATTAATATAATTTTGAAAGAAAAGAAAATGGACTGGCTTTTCATTGCTGCCTCCACAGTTTTGAATTCACTTTGTGAATTAGTTTTTCTCTTAGAGTATCTGTAACCCAAGGCTAGAGGGCAAAATAAGGTGGGTATGGGAAATATTGGATCCATGTCTTTCCGAAGGAATTAGTACAATAGACTGTGACGGAATTTGAACTCAGCATGCCAATTCCGTTTTCCGTGCCGTTGACTATTAAGTTACCCTCTGGTCATCATGAGTACCATTGTTATTTCTTCAAAATCATCATTATAATCATCAGTCCCAGATATGGTCGTAGGGTCACTGCGTACGGAGCACTTGACCATTTCACTCTACATATCTTGGTTGAAAGCTAGAGAGGTATTCATGTATGTGTAGCGTGTCGTGAGCAAGTAGACTTTTTAATCATTTCACCCCAAGCATGGCAATAAAGCCACGAAGACGCAAGGAGTCACTGAGTGTGAAACACTAAGGAAAACGAAAAACATTATTATGGAGCGAGAAGATTAATCAAGAAAACAGTAGATAACGATTGGCATTGCATTTACGTTCCACAGGCGATTTGCGAGAGAAATAACTGTTAGCATAGAATTTACGGTTGCATCTAGCCAATTCAACGGAAAATTGATGAGACTTTGTTGCCAATTGTTGTCATCTTAATTTTTGTTCTTTTATTGTTCGCTTTCTTTAATAAGGATTTTCTCGTATTCTCTCACAATCAGTAACCCCCCCCCCTTGCGTCTTAGTGGATTTATTGCCTTGCTTGGGGGTAAAAATCATTAAAACATTTTGAACAAAATGCGATTTATATCATACCAAAAATAATCAATCCATCATCGTTACCATTGACCTTCTAAAATATTTAAAGGGGTCGAATTAAACGGTTCATTGGCTTCGATTTCAGTTGTGAATTCTAGAATCCCGATACATTTTTTTCAAAGCTTTTGTTTCATAGCGGTCTCAATATTAAAACTTTCTGAAAATTGTTATTTTTGACGGCACGGATACGCTATTATTATATAATTGACGGAAGTTTATTATTTTTATTGATATAGACTTTTTATTACGATTTGGAAAATAATTTAATTAACATTTCTATCCAATCATGTGTGTTTTGCATTTATTTTGAGCCAACTGGAGCCAAATTGCTATATTCATATATTATTTGACTGACAATTTTATCTCTGCCTCAGAACAGGCGATTTATATTTCGAATGTGTCTTGTCTATTTTCATGTTATTCAATCTTCTCTGTTTCTACCTCATTCGAATATTTCTAAAATGTGATTTTAAATAATAATAATAATAATAATAATAATAATGTTGTGGTGTCTTCCCTCTAATGAGGCTATTGTGGACTCTTCCACTTACTATAAAGTAGTAGGAAAATAACCCTTGGGGGAAAACGGTGATATCGAATGAACGCTGGTCAACCGACACACACTTCTGTTGTATTTACTGTTCAATACACTGTTTATCTGCAACCTCTTGTTTTGTTATTTCTTAATCAATTACTTGGTCACAACAAATAATAATAATAATAATAATAATAATAATAATAATTATTATTATTATTATTATTATTATTATTATTATTATTATTATTTCCTTTGATTTCTGTTGTATACAGATTTCCTTCCGGGTCCCAACCAGAGACCTTAGGTCATAAATGGCATCATGATGTTTTCACTGAACATTTTTGTAAAAATAAATAAATGAAACAGCCTCAAAGCACACACATTTTGCATAGATAAAAGTGTGAGTTGTAATATTTTTTAAGGCATTGGCTGCCAGGGATCTCTTCAATGAATATATGAGAACCTTTTTTTCAATCAAAATCAGGAACCAAACTACAAATAGAATTATTGATGTCTTTACGCGTTTTTCTTTTCTTTTTTAGATTCTCACTTCAAGGTCCTTGTATTTTAATAGTTTTTTGGGGTTTTTTAATCTTCAAAGATAGATTACGGTCTGCAGGAATTGCCATGCCAATAAGAAAATATACTTTATTATTATTTTTATTTTATTTCCTTTGATTTCTGGTGTGTACTCATTTCTTTCCGGGTCCCGCCCATAGACTTAAGGTCAGAAATGGCATCATGACATTTTCCACTGACTAATTAAAACACACACACACACACTTTGCATAGATAAAGCCCTTCGTAAGGTATGGGCTGTACTCGTGAGATTATTATTATTATTATTATTATTATTATTATTATTATTATTAATATTAAAGATACTTTATGTGTGCTCATTGTACACTAATCCTCATGAAATAATTTTTCCATCCATCTTTGGTTAAATAGCAGTCGGCGCCCATTAGCCTTGTTGTCGATCTAAACAAAACTAGAGGGGGGACGGGATGGGATTCAGCCGCCTCCTTTTTCTCTGAAAAAATTAAAATACTAATCAGAATAATGTTGCCTTCATCGCTTCAATCTATGATGATGCTCTGGCAGTAGTCGTCGTAAACTAAAAGTTATATATCAGTCTCATACTATGTCTGATCAAAAGGTTTCGGAACTGTTGCTATGGTAACGGAGCTAAAGTACGCAGAGTGAACCTGCTTGATACAGACTGACCTCGAACTCCGTCGCGTATATACACTGTCATATCATTTTCGCCCACTCCAGCTCCAGGAAAGTGTGTAGAGTGTGGTCGTCTCACCACACCACAGACGTTCCATCAATGACTATGAGCAGTTTTTGATCAAGGACAACATTCCCACGGTCCGACAACAACAACATTACCCAGAGCTCGCCCCTTGCAACCTATTCCTCTTTAAGAAGAATATTTCAAGACGTCAATGAAACCCAGGAGAATGCGGCAAGACAGTTGCTCGCTATCCCCAAAAAGGAGTTCCAGATATTCTCCCATTAATGGAAACGACGCTGAATAAAATCTGTGGCTTCGGGGAGGGGACTGCTTTGGAGGAGGTTAAATGCCGAAGTGATATGTGTTGTAGTTTTCTATTTATAGCACCGGTTCTGATACTTTTTGATCAGATCTCGTATATGAAAAAGGTTTATACTCACCGGTCTCAATCCAAAAAATAAGTTCGAACGAAAAGCAAAAAAGAAATTCATTTAAAATCAAAACAAAATTATTGTAGATGGTCAGCTATACGTGATACACGCTTGGGCGATCATGTCTCTTCCGAATAATGACTGACTAGGCAGAAGATTTCTCCCGCAGTAGGTTGCCATTTCTTTTTGTGGGAAATTTCTGCGATAGACCGGTTGCCACTAAGGTTATAGAACCCAGTCTGTCACACTATTTAACCAAA
This sequence comes from Acanthosepion esculentum, assembly GCA_964036315.1. NCBI lineage: Eukaryota > Metazoa > Mollusca > Cephalopoda > Sepiida > Sepiidae > Acanthosepion > Acanthosepion esculentum. The sequence continues at coordinate 30,550,044 of OZ038477.1, read as the reverse complement.
GTTGGGGAAGAGGGGAGTTGCCTTCATACCTTTCCCAAGGGTATTAGCAGGTAAGTGAATGAAATGAATTCCATTGGAATTCGAACCCGGCTCTCCAATTCATCAATCCGAGCCGCAATCTATTGCTCTTATTGTAGGATAACAGATCTAAAAATATTCGTTATGTATTGTTTATATAACAGTGGGTATGATAACAATATAAAAAATTATACGGAATCTTTAAGACTTAACATTTGAATTAATCCCTCCGTTTTTAACATCTGATTTAACTCTCTGTTTTTGTGACGCCTTGCCTGGTCTTAAGCGTTCGATAACTGATAGGTCAGGGATCATTCCTTGCTATCGGTTCTATGTAACCTGATGCGTGTTAGTTAGAAAGGTAATGAGCAACAACCAGTAATTCCTATTGCTCAGACTGGTTACTTGAAGAGAAGTTTACCGGATGCTGGACTGCGCTGAGCTAACAGGTCATGAGAAACATCTACTTTCATATTTACCTTTAACTTCTTTTTCTCACGGGCGAAAAAAAATATGGAAATTCTTTCTCTTTTCTCTTTCATTTCTTCAGTATTGTAATTAGTATTAGTATTGTTTAGCCTATAAATATTCATGAGTTTGGCGCTTTTTTTTCTTTTGCTTTTCTTTTATTCTTCTTTATTTTCTTTGTTTTCTAATTTATATTATTGTTTTTGCTAAATCTACACAGCCTTATTCAGAGTCCTTTCTTATTTCATTTCTATTCTTCCTCCGGCAAAGTTTAACATCCGTACCCTCAAAAAAGAAAATAACGGTGCACCAAAAATGATGGTGTTTCCCTTGACACCGTCATTATTATATACACCAGGGGTCGGCAACCTTTTGCTGACTTCAGTCAGTTATGTGCCATGCGAGATACACGCATGTTTCTTTTCGATATATTACTGACAAGGCAGATTTTTTCCCGAAGAAGGTTGCCATTTATTTCTGCGGTACATCAGTGGCCATCCAATCATATAGAACCCGGTCTGTCCTGTTATTTACCCATAGCTGGGGGGGACAAGAAGAGGATTCATATCTTTCCCAAGGGTATTAGAACGTAAGTGAATATAATGGATTCGACTGGAATTCGAACCCAGCTCTCCGATTCCTCAATCTGAGCCCCTATCTATTACTCCACCGTAGGGTTTTAAAATCATTCAGTGTGCCAACAGCATACTTATTTTTATACAAGTCAAGGTCAATATACCTGTTCTACAATATATTTTATATAGTAGTATATAGAATAATATGTAAACCACATTAATAGAAATAAACTTTTTTAAGAGTTTTTTAAAGGTTTTTTATTATTAATGAGAGTTCAACGAGGAAGCAGTTTTTAAACAACTAAATATCTTCTTTGCGTTGTAATAGTTATTGGTACGAACTTCGTGATGTCAATTGCGGCTGCGTGCCATTGGAAATTGCTTGGCGTGTCGCGTGTGGCACGCGTGCCGTAGATTGCCTACTCTTGGTATACACCCTCAGTAATTTTTATTGTTTTCAAAAGATATTTTTAGAATTTTTATACCGTTACATATAGTGATAAACTTGTAAATACAAAATTATTCTTGCAAATAAACTCTTTAATTCACAACAAAAAGTCAACGCATAATTCACAACAAAAGGACAACGCATAATTCACAACAAAAAAGAACGCATAATTCACAACAAAACGTCAACGCATAATTCACAACGAAAAGACAACGCATAAATCCAGTTTCATATCTTTGGGTTTTATTTTAATTCTAAATATAGCTTTTTAAAATAATAAAAATTGCCGGAGGAGGATACAGTAAAAACGGTGTGAAGAGTAAAAACCGTCATTTTGACGCCATTTTTTGTTGTTGTGTTGTTTGTTTTTTACGGATACGAATGTTAAACTTTACCCCTTTCTTTTCATTTGTTTGTCCTCGTCATTTTTCTTGTATCATTCTTATACTCTTTTCGTTGATAAATCTCAAGTGGTAAAGGCAAAATGTCTAAAGTGTGAACAGAATAACAAAAACAACAACATTGTTGGCGAAATCAAAAGGAGAGAATTTTCTTCTTTTTCTTTTCCCTTTATGCGTTAATTTTTACTTTCTTTTACTATTTGATATTTGTTTTGTTTTCTTCCCGCCAACTACGTCCCTTTATGGTTGGCCACAGATGGCCACACCTGAAACAGCGCTCAAGAAAGCAACAACGTTTGATGTCGACCCGCGCCTTGGTGACAGAAAAGAACGCGGAATAGAAGAAATCGAAAAGAAAGTCAGAAAGGACAAGGTGGGGTGGGGGATGTTATTTGGGCGGGAACAGATGTTAGGTGAGGACGCGAGAGAGAGAAAAAAGCGTGAAACACTTGCAAATGAAATGATAGGACAAATCGTCCACTCGTGACATTTGAACGTGTGTGTGTGCTTGCGTGCGTGTGTGTGTGTGTGTGTGTGTGTGTGTGTGTGTCTGTGTGTGTGTGTGTGTGTGTGTGTGTGTGTGTGTGTGTGTGTGTGTGTGTGTGAAATCATTTGCGCATGTATGTATGTAAGTATTTTCAAGGGAGTGCAAATCGGTGACAAAAGTAATTGGGCATTTCCTACCGGTATCAGTGGTTAGAGTAGAGTTCTGGCAAAAGACGACATTTGGAAAGCTGATTTTCAAGGATGGCATAAACACTGGCGCAACACCATCTCCCCATCTTTATACTCATTTTTACCGTATGTAAGGTGAAAATTTTTTTAGCTTTGTTATATATATATATATATATATATATATATCGGGTTTCGATCCTAGCAAGAGGCAACCGGACGTCTCGCCGGACTGAAGAGCTGTGAAACAGCGATAAAGTCTGTCTGTGGATGACATTATATATATATATATATATATATATATATATATATATTGAACGATAAAAATTATTAAAAAAATTAATTAAAAAAAATTAAAATCTTCAGACATACTGGGTTGTAGATTAATATTCTTACGTTTTTATTATTATTATTTAATTAAGAATCCTCGACTAGTTTCGGCCAACATGGCCATCAGGATTTCCCCCGGTTTGCCCAGCATTTATTAAATGTAAATATATATATATATATATATATATATATATATATATATATATATATATATATATATATATATATATATATATATAAAAGGAAGAGGTTATAGTTGTTCCAACGAGAGAAAAGTGTGTATTTTAAAAAGAAGAGAGAAACCGCAAACGCTTTTGGTTACAACCAAAAGCGTTTGCGGTTTCTCTCTTCTTTTTAATATATATATATATATATATATATATATATATATATATTATAAAAATAAATAGACATAATATGTCTATATTATCCAATGAAACATGTTTGAAAGGAGATATACTGTTTATCTATACATATATATATCTATCTATCTATCTATCTATCTATCTATCTATCTATCTATCTATCTATATATATATATATATATATATATATATATATATATATATAGTAATAGGAAATATCGTCGAATTAAAAATTAAATAAAAATTCTTTAAAGTCACACACACATACATACATGCACACACACACACACATACACACACAGACACTCAAACACACACACACACACACACACACACACACACATATATATATATATATATATATATATATATATATATATATATATATATATATATATAGTCATCCACAGACAGACTGTTTCGCTATATCACAGCTCATCCGTGTGCTTAGACGTTCGGTTGCCTCTAGCTAGGATCGAAACCCGGCCGAAGTGGCGTATTTATTTTTAGATAAACATATCAGTGACTGAGAGAACTCGCTTCGTTTTATCGAAGAGTATTGCATTAGTAGCAGTAGTTGTCACTGTTTACAAACTCACACTTTCTCACTCGAGAGCTCAACCGAAATAATTTTTCACAAGCATATACATTGTCATCTACAGACAGACTGTTTTCACTGTATCACAGCTCACCAGTGTGTATATATATATATATATATATATATATATATATATATATATATATATATATATATATATATATCCATATATATATATATATATATATATATATATATATATATATATATATATATATATTTCACCGCAAACAAGGTAATAAAGTCACTATGATGCAAGAGTGTTATAGAATATAAGAAAAACTATTAAGGAGAGAAGACAATAAAAGAATAACAATTAAGAAGAGAGTAGATAACGATTGACATTGCATTTAATTTGTGAAGATCAAACTTGACTCGGAAGTAAGAAGCCGGAAGAGAGTTCCACAAGCGAGAAGTGTGAAAAAAGAAACTCCTAGCATAGAACCTACGGTTACATCTAGCTATTTCCACTATAAATTGATGAGACCTTGCCGCCAATCTAGTACCGCGCTTCAATTCATGACGTCTAGGCACCATAGAGGAAAGTAATATTTATTTTGCGTAATACAAAAATTTGGCCAGAAGGAGGGATAGCGGAAAGGTGATCTTCAATCTGGTTTATCTTAAACTTCACTAGCAACAATTACTGACCCAATCATATCACTGTAATCAAAACAACACATTCTTACTTACAATTCTTACTACAGGCACCATAATACCTCATGAGTCTCTACGTAGTCCTAATTAGTTCCCAAATGTACAATTCGTCGGTGGTGGGATGAAATAACATTTAAAAATGAAACCCCAATGAATATTTACAATGAATATAATTTATATACAAGAAACTAAACAAAATAGTGCTAGTAATAAATTAAAAAAAAAAACAATACTTAAATGTGGGAGAAAAATCCGTTAACTGGACGAAATTAATGTGGGACTTAGTAAATAATAACAATCATTCGCCCAATCACTCACTCAAACACACACTCATCCAAACACAAAAACAATTATGAAATATAAACTCGTAAAAACGAAAAGCGCCCCGCATCTACCAGAGAACTGGCATCTCTGTCACGTAACGAGAGAGGTAGTGGGAATTACCATAGACGAACGCTCATCAGAACAATTACCATGAAAGTATTTCTAGAAGAGACACAGGGAAGCTACGTTACGGCGGTGGGAAAGTGATTGAAGCCGAGATGCCAGGTCAAGACCAATAACATTGAATAGCTTCTTTGAATTTTATCAAAAATCTTTTAATATTTAGCTGGAACACCAGACCAGATGTGACAGAAATATTCAATGCATGGACGAATGGTAGACTTATAAAATTTTATTTAATTTCTTTAAGCAGCCTTTTAGAGCAGATATATAATTGTGGGAGTTATTTCGTGTATACAAAAGCTGAAACACTTAAAAATACGATTTAACTCCCTTTTTTTCTTTTTCTTTTTTTTTTTGCCAAGAAGGCAATGAAAGCAACCCATCAGGATGGGTAGCAAACTGACATAGTGTACCTGGATTTCGCGAAAACATTTAATATAGTATCGCATAAAAGACAAATTTTCAGTTTGAAAGAAACTGGAACACGATGAATGGTTTTAAACTGAACTGCATATTTTCTTACCAACAGAAGTCAGAGAATATTTTTATAGAATGGAAGGTCTTCGTGGGCTAAAGTTAGCAGTGGCTTCCCCCAAGGCTCTATATTGGGACGTTTACTGTTCGTGATATAAGTTAATGACATTCCAGGCATAACTGTTTCTGTCGTGAATATA
>OZ038477.1:30534391-30536891 GCA_964036315.1 Acanthosepion esculentum | reverse complement strand
TTTATGTATTTACGATCTTTCGTCTGTTCCTACAGATATCATCAGGTAAGAAAATATTTGTTGTTTTATAATTCCAGGTAATAACAAGACATCGAAAGAGTAGTTTATAGTCCGAAATTTGTTCTTAGAAATGTGATATTGTTACTGGTAAGAGATTTCTTTGAGCGTGCGCCCGCAACGCTGAGGTCAAATTATTTTAAATTTTAAAATTGTGCGTTTTGTACTTATATGGCAATGGAGAATTCTTTTGTACTGGTAGGTTTTTCAGTTTATATGGCATGAACTAAGCTGTTCAATATATACAGGAATGTCACAGTTATTATCCGAAAAATGCACGTCGGATCAGTTATTTTTAATATCAAGTATTATATATATATATCATTGTAATATATATATATATATATATGACACTTTCGCCCCAACCTCCGGCGTCTTACTCTCTGGATGGAGGTGTCTACTCGGACCTAACCGAACTTAAGGGGGTGGCCATAGGTCCCCTGAGCATCCGTAGATCATTCGACCGGTTCGCTGGTTTAATCCTGCTTCCTGCCCACGTTGTGATTTGTTTGATCCAGAAAGCAGAAGTGATGTCCGTCCATTCACGGTCGACTGAAGATGTAAACACGGCTGAGGAGTCTGCGCTAAGAAATTTAAAATGCGGCAAAAAAAATAAATTAATATCTGCAGAAAGCCGGACAAACAACTATTCAATGGTTGAATTGTTAATGTCTTTTATACAGCAGAAGAGAATAGTAGAGAAAAGAAACGGTTTACAGAAAAGAAAAGTATTTAACGTAAAAACTCATACACTGGATTCTAGACACAGAGAGAGTGTATGGGGATTAACTTGTTGTTAAATCGTCTCAGAACGATATATGACTCTTACGATGGAGGGATAAAGATTTCTGTGCGAGGCATGAAGTTATAGTAGTTCCTACTGCCAACGCTTGCCCGGGCCAATTCTCTCGTCAAGAATTTGCTCCAGTCTGCCTTTTTCAGCATAACTACGGGTATAGTTAAACCCGGCTAGTTATAACTGACCCTCGGCCCTACTACTCCGCACGCGATTATCACGGGGTTCTAGCTGCTTCAACCAAAATCATGTGAATTCCAAAGTTCCTTCTAGCATACTCAGCTCTATTTCAATTTTTAATCGATAAAAATTATTTCGACCATTTTTTCCATTGTCTTCAGATGACCCAGATTCAATGGGTACAACTTCTGCCCTAGATCAGATTTCCCTATCAGTAAACAAAATGCTCTGATTTAATTTCGCTATTCAAATCTACTCCAATTTCACTAAAAAAAATATACATGTGTGAGTGTGTGTGTTTCCCAGACTCTCTCTCTCACTGTCACACACATATATATATATATATATATATATATATATATATATATATATATATATATATATATGACCCAGTAATCCCCGCTTATGTTTATTATGAAATATAAATTAGATACAAATTAATATTTTGTTATAGTTTTAGGTCCGTCTATTTTAATATATATATATATATATATTCATAACGGTTATTTTAAATATGAAATAAAATATTAATCCCCATTTATTATAAATATAAAATATAAATATTGTTTTTTTTTTAAATACGATACATACATATATATGTATATAAATATATATATTAAAAGCCTGTATAATATATGGACGGCGCCATCATTGCGTTATTAAAATTTTATTTCATTTTATTTTTATTAAAATTTAAATTACGCAACGGACAATCTCTACCCAGCACCTTAAGCTTGCTTTGGACATGAAACTCTAATTCGTGTTACCTTCGAGAGATAATATGTATATTTTAAATATGTATATATATATATATATATATATATATATATATATATATATATATATATATATATATATATATTACGCGAATCATTCATACGAAAAGCAGATAGTGAAGTTAATGATATCATTAACTTCATTATCTGATTTTCGTATCATTAACTTCATTATTCGCTTGACGAGGAAATGGAACTAATGTCTTTAATTTAATAACAAAATTAAATTCGAAGCTTTTTTTGGGAAACATGGTTATTACTACGTATCGAAAAAACATATTTTAAATCAGTTAATTTATAATATATATATATATATATATATATATATATATATATATATATATATGTATATATATATATATATATATTTACACGAAAGAATAAAACAATCTTTAACTGCTTACAACAAAGCATATATATATATATATATATATATATATATATATATATATATATATATGTATACAAAAGTGGTAGGATTTATCATCTCTCAGTTGCGTCTCTATCTTCGGGCAGAATTCGAGTCAGTTAAGACACTGTCCACGGACAGTGACAGTGACGCAGCTGGAGAAAATAAATAATGTGAGGTGCCCGCTCCCGGGGAACAGCTACCCGTGGATGCACCTCCTCCATTACACTAAGGAGTGCGGATCGTTAGTCATACTGATGCCAGCGCAACCGACGGTTGCGG
>OZ038477.1:30524391-30529391 GCA_964036315.1 Acanthosepion esculentum | reverse complement strand
TCATTCAGATTATATATTGATTAATCGATCTTTCCTTTCGAGAGTTATGAGCATTGGGTTAATATATACATACGCAGGCACAGACACACAGACACACACGCATATATATATATATATATATATATATATATATATATATATAAAATAACATATTTATTATTTACCCATTACTCATGTGCATAAAAAGCAATATATATATATATATATATATATATATATATATATATATATAATATTTTAGAATATTACACAGAAAACATGGCAAAATCTCTACACAAAGTGTAGCGATTTTGACATATTTCCGATGTAATATCCTAAAGTAAAAATACTGCACTACTTTGTACTGAGCCCTCTTTTCAATTAAATGTTTCGAACGTTGGAATTGTACTCTATTGCGATCTTACCTGGATATATATATATATATATAAATATATATATATATGTGTGTGTGTGTGTGTGTGTGTGTGTGTGTGTGTGTGTGTGTGTGAAAACCAGTTCTATGGTTTTAAAACAACTTTCATCTTACTTTGTTCGTATATATATTAGCGACTTTATCATATATATATATATATATATATATATATATATATATATATATATATATATATATTGGGATATTACATCGAAAACGTCAAAATCGCTAATAATAAATTCTTGGCGTGTGCTTGCACTCGTCAGTAAATTACAATTATCTGATGAGATGCATTGATACGCATCGAAACACAACTGCAATTGTGGTGATTTTGACTTTCAGTGTAATATCCTAAAATATATATATATATATATATATATATATATATATATATATATATATATATATATATATATATATATATATGAACCAGGAATGCGTCTAGAGACAGGGTTCTAAAACTGTGCCTCTGAGTTTCACGCCACTCACGATCTTCAGTGGATTAATCTTAATCTGAATTAATTATACTTAATCATCAGAAAATCATGGTTGGCGTGCAACAGGGAGTTATGGTTTCAGATCAGTGTCCTTGGATGTATTCCTCATTGTTGTTATGGCTCAGTCTTGGTTTGATTTCCTATTTTGGGTTTCTTCATTCTATAGACATTGAGCACTGTTGGTCTTTGTTTAGGGATGGGGCCCCCTTCTTTGTTTTTTCTTTTTTTATTTATTTATCTATTCATTTGCTTTACTTTTTTTTTGATAGATTGGTATTGATAGTGTTGGTTTTTAACAATTTCCCTTCACCTATTACATAATTAATTTATTTAATTATATAATACATACATACATACATACATACATACATATATATATATATATATATATATATATATATATATATATATATGTATATATATATATATATATATATGTATATATATATATATATATATATATATATATATATATATATATAATTATTTATTCGAAAATTATAACATAAATATGTTATGAAATCACTACAAAAATAGCGATTTCATAACATATTTATGTTATAATTTTCGAATAAATAATTGTATTTGCTCTACTCCGTATTGAGCATTCTCTTAAGAATAGTAATTGTTGGTTATTGGAATTTATTCCGTATACACCAATCCTATACTTGTATATATACATTCTTTTTATAGATACAAATATTTAAGTGAATGCTCTGTTTTATAATAAACAGTATTTATAATATTTACCGGCCTGAATGTGCAAGAAATTTTCCTAGAAAATATTCGTCCACCGACAGGAATCGAACCTGTATCCTATACGGAACTGTCATATAGCCTGGCGTGTCTTAACCGATCGAGCAACGGAGGATCGTTCGATTAGCATGGTCGAATTTACTGCCTTTAAACTTCAATCTTCCATGAAATTTGTCCATTTCATAATGTGTGACGTCATTTGTTTCCATTACGCTTTGAGCAGATATGAATATACGTGAGAGATTCATGGAAGATTGAAGTTTAAAGGCAGTAAATTCGACCTTACTAATCGAACGATCATCTGTGGCTCGATCGGTTAAGAGCACGTCAGGCTATATGACGGTTCTGTATTGGATGCAGGTTCTATTCCTGTCGGAGGACGAATATTTTCTATGAAAATTTCTCGTACATTCAGGCCGGTAAATGTTATAAATACTGTTTATTATAAAACAGGGCATTTACTTAAATACTTGTATCTATAAAAAGAATGTATAAATATAAAAATGTCTTTATATACATATATATATATATATATATATATACAGACAGACAGTCATATGAAGAGACTAAGACAGATAGAACATGTTCATTTTGTCCTTTTCTTTTCCCTTCTTTTTTATTTGATTTTTTATTTAATTTTAAACCTTTTTTTCTCTTCTTGTTTTCCCCTCCACACCATCCTTCTTCATTTCTCTTCTCTCTGCATCTATTGGCACGGACATCACAAACCCTGTCTAATTCGTCATTCACCCGCCAGGCCTCATCCTTCATTACATCCCTTCCTGTAGGGTTTATCCTGTTCTACAATTATTTTCCGTTCGTAAGAAAATCCCCCAATGTAGAATTTGATAGCGTTTGGCCTTTATTTTATCTAGTTCTAGTTTATTTTTTTCCGTATCTAATATCGACGTAGTTATTTTCTTTGGTTTGTTTTACGTTTTCTTTTCTTTCATTGTCTTTTCTAGCAAATTGTATGCCTTTTTTTTACTCTTAAATCTTAACGTTTCTTTATTGCAATATTTATGTTGTTTTTCATCTATCTTCATGCTACTTCTTTCTCATACCCTATCTACAAACTATTTCGAAATCTCTTAACCGCAACCAAATCGAAATGAATTGCTTTCTTTTTCTTCTTCTTCATCTTTATTACCAAATTCTTTTTTTGCTGTTCAGATTCTTCCTGTATCACTTAATCTATTTTTTTCTCTTGTCTCCTTCTATCTCTTCCATTCTTTCTTCATCTCCTTCTTCTTAGCCATCTTCTTTTTGTTTATTCATAATCGTTTTCTTAAAGTTTTTATCTTATACTGTCCTGGGTAAGACGTTAAATTACATCCACGTCATGAGTAAGACGATAAACTACGTCCAGCAGCAAGGCCTCTGATCAGGAGGTTTTGAGGAGCGTGGAACCACCTCTTAATTGCTGGTGTTACCAGATCCACACTGACCCGGAGTGGTAGCACCTGTTAGGGTCCCAGCTATGGGCAAATAGTTAACTATTACCAGCAATACTTTTTTGAAAAAAATTATTACCAGCAATACAATTTTGAAGGGAAAATATTACCAGAAACGTAATTTTGACAAAACAAAATATTACCAACAATAAAAATTTTTGTCGGCATTAAATAACTCATTGAGGTTGATATGCCATAAGACAAAATAAACCAAACCAATCTAAACTATTGAATACATATTCTATTCATACGAATCTATCCTAAAAATATTGTCGGCATTAAATAACCCATTGAAGATTATATGCCGTAAAACAAAATAAACCAAACCAATCTAAACCAAAGAATACATATTCTATTCATACGAATCTATCCTAAAAATGCTGTCGGCATTAAATAACCCATTGAGGTTGATATGCCATAAGACAAAATAAACCAAACCAATCTAAACTAAAGAATACATATTCTATTCATACGAATCTATCCTAAAAATGCTGTCGGCATTAAATAACCCATTGAGGTTGATATGCCATAAGACAAAATAAACCAAACCAATCTAAACTAAAGAATACATATTCTATTCATACGAATCTATCCTAAAAATGTTGTCGGCATTAAATAATCCATTGAGGTTGATATGCAGTAAAACAAAATAAACCAAACCAAACTTTTATCTTATATTTATCTGTCTTGTCTTTTTTTAAACTTATTCACTTTCTTCTGCATAAACATATTTTTTTCTTTTTCTTTTTCTTCCTTCTTTTCATCTTTCTCTTTATCTACTACTTCTTCTTCTTCTTAGTGCCGTGACTCTTCGGGACGTGGACGCTCATAGCTAGCCACAATCTCCTGTCCTATGTAGATCATAGTAACGTTTGTCTTTTGACCATCCCTCCTACCACTCGTTCCGCAATCCATTCACACAAGCTTGTCTTGTGGGTGACTTGCTTACTCGCTCTGTCTTTGTAACATCGATATGTCCTGTGAGTTTCACATTCACCGAGCTTTCCTTCCTTATTATGTGTCCAAGAAATTTCAGCTCCCTCATTTGAATCTGTGTCAGAATATTTATTAAGTCGGTTTTCTTCGTTGCTTACGCGATCTGCCCATGGTAATGGTAATATTAGCTGTTCCTTATAAGGAAACATATGGCATTTATTGACCGAGATGCTGTTGGTTTAAATTTATAAACTCTTTTTCTTCAAATAAGTTTTCTGGAAAATTTCTCAAGTTAAATAGATTTTATTGCTCTTTCCAGTATTATAGCGGTTTCCTTCCTAACCTTTTATTCGAAGTACCGTCAACATCTTGATTTTTTTTTGTTTACTTTGAATACGGTGATTATTTGCTCTCTGAGCTCGATGTGCTACCAAGTTTAGTTGTTGATGTGCTGTTGAAAGACCTCAAGTGATGTGGTTTCTGTTATTTGGTACAGCTCTTTGATCTGTAATACCAGTCCACAAGCGTCGAAGGTGTGTGGTCTTCGCCAAAACCCACCATGGCCTGTCATTTTAAGGAATCATTTCTGTTAATTTATTCATATTTTTTCAAGTTTTATAACATGTATCTTTCTTTTTTCATCTTCGTTTTTTTTTTTTACTATCGCCTCATTCTCTTTTATACGCTTTTTCTTTCGTTTTCTACAATTTTTTTTAAAATCTCATTTACGCAGCAACAATTCAAACAAACTCTTCTTAAGTTCAACCGACAAATGCGTGTACGTTTGATTTTTTGTTATATTTTCCAATGTGCCAATGAGCTGTCATATATTCAGATCAAATTTGCAGAAAAATTGTCTAAAGTTTATTTTATTTTATTTATTTCATTTTATTTTATTTTATTTTTTGCTTTGTTTCTGTTTCTGCGCTTTCGAACGTATCTGGA
>OZ038477.1:30479391-30519391 GCA_964036315.1 Acanthosepion esculentum | reverse complement strand
TTATCGGTTTAGATAAATGTCGTAGACTATTTTTCTTTATGGGTGATAGATAGATAGATAGATAGATAGATAGATAGATAGATAGATAGATAGATAGATAGATACGAATCGACTGAGATAGATAGATAGATAGATAGATAGATAGATAGATAGTAGGTAGATAGATAGACACGAATCGACTGAGATAGATAGATAGAGAGAGAGAGATAGATACGAATCGACTGAGATAGATAAATAGATAGATAGATAGATACGAATCGACTGAGATAGATAGATAGATAGATAGATAGATAGATAGATAGATAGATACGAATCGACTGAGATAGATAGATAGATAGATAGATAGATAGATAGATAGATAGATAGATAGATAGATAGATACGAATCGACTGAGATAGATAGATAGCTAGTTACGAATCGACTGAGATAGATAGATAGATAGATAGATAGATAGATAGATAGATAGATAGATAGATAGATAGATAAATACGAATCGACTGAGATAGATAGATAGATAGATAGATAGATAGTAGGTAGATAGATACGAATCGACTGAGATAGATAGAGAGAGAGAGAGAGATAGATACGAATCGACTGAGATAGATAAATAGATAGATAGATAGATACGAATCGACTGAGATAGATAGATAGATAGATAGATAGATAGATAGATAGATAGATAGATAGATAGATAGATACGAATCGACTGAGATAGATAGATAGATAGATACGAATTGACTGAGATAGATAGATAGATACGAATCGACTGAGATAGATAGATAGATAGATAGATAGATAGATAGATAAATACGAATCGACTGAGATAGATAGATAGATAGATAGATAGATAGATATATCGATTGATTTATTGTATGAGTATTTGATCTTGTTGTTTGATACCCTTTGCACAGTACGTTATATCCGATAAATATACATATGTTATAACAATTTTCTCTGTCACACTGATTAAAGAAAACTTAACTTATTTAGATGGAAAGTTCTTGAGAGTGCAGCTACCGAATCTTCCAAAAATGTAAATGCGCGTCGCGGATATTTTTAGATATCTCATTTCCCAGAAGATATACTCTTTTCCCAAGCCAGTATACATGACCATAAATAAACTAAAAGTAAGCTGTTAAATCAAACCTGTTTGATAATCAATTCTGTTATTTAAAATACATCAATAATAAATCAATTTAAAATAAATAATACATAATTACATTAATAATTTTAAAAGTAAATAAATGAATATATATAAACATGTAAAAGAAAATTCAAAAACAGTAATAATATTTAATCACTTTCGTTTATTAGGAATTAAATTACATCCCATAGCATCCTCTATCGTTTACCTTGACTTTCACAGATAGATAGATAGATAGATAGATAGTGGGCACATTTATCAATAAATATAGCATACTTTATTTTTATCATTCATATATGTATATATATATATATATATATATGTGTGTGTGTGTGTGTGTGTGTGTGTGTGTGTGTGTGTGTGTGCGCGCATTTTTCATTTAATATGACAGAGAAGAATATGAATGTGTAAGACAAGGAATATCTTTTTTTTCTAATGTTCTTACAAGCTTTTTTTTTTTGCTTTTTAGGGGGGGGGCTAAGAAAGTACAGAAACTGTTAGTAATGATTATTTGACCAAGCGTTTTCAGTCAATTCATTAACCCTTTTGAAGGGGCCCGTTGTTAGTATGTTTAATATGTATGTGTTGTAAGGCCAACTGCATCGAAGTTGTAATAGTGTTAGTCTACGGGACACGACGCGGCTGTGACTCCGTGTTGGCCGTGACTCCATATCTATCTATTTATTTATCTCAGTCTGTTGATATCTATCTATATATCTATCTAGTCTTCTTATCTATCTAGTCTTTTTAGCTATCTATGCGCCCGTCAGGAGCAGGAGACTGCATATTTTTTATAAATAAAAAATCCACTACTTCCTTAGAAGTAAATATGTACCTTAGAATATATATATATATATATATATATATATATATATATATATATATTCCTTATATATATCTATATCTATATCTATCTATATCTTCATTATCTATCTCCCTATCTATTTATCTCAGTCTGTTGATGTCTATCTATCTAGCTAGCTATATCTATCTATCTATCTATCTATCTCTCTCTCTCTCTCTCTATATATATATATATATATATATATACATATACATATATATATAATTATATAGTTTTAAGTTGTGCTATATTTATGGGATAAAGTGCTCAATATCAGAGATAGAGCATATGTAAAAAAAGAAAATTGAACATTGAAGTCAATACTCAGAGGCGACAGGCTGTTTCCGGCGGCCTGACGATAGCGTCTAGCATAAAACACCCTCTCGCCTCTGAGTGTTGACTTCAATGTTCACTTTTATATATATATATTGTTATGATGTTAAAAACATTATTGATATTTTAGAAGCAAAGAAAAAATGCTGAACGGCTATACAATATCGAATCTTCTTTTTCGCATGGAATGACGGATAATTTCTTCACAGTTAATAAAGAGGCTCGAGGCGAAAAATATACTGTTTGCTATTCTACCGACGAATGCTGAGAACATCATAGACAGAACATGTAAGTTTTAAGGAAAATTGGAACTACAAGAAAACAGTTGCTTACAATCAGAAAGAGTCATTTGAAATACAGAATGAGGAAAAAAGGTCTAGAGTATTTAACACGCACATTCTATAGTGAAGAAAAAAGCACTAGGTAAGAACAACGAGTTACCTACTACCTAGCTAGAATTTTGTGTGAATGACTAAAGGGAATAAGAATAAAGGTAGATGGTAAAATGAGCAAAGTTTAAAGAAAAAGAAAAAAAGAAGTTGTGGAGAGTCGTGATTCAATGGACATAACACATAAAAGAATACGTTTAATATACTGATCTGGATCACCCATTTACACATATTGGGTAATGAAAAGGATTCTATATATATATGATTGTTTTTTCTCTCTTGTATGGTTTATATATATATATATATATATATATATATATATATGCATCGCTCTTTGTAAGAATTGAGAGCTATGGCGGCCAATATGGCGTTTATATAGCACGTATATAATGCGTTGAAATTTTCCTTTCTCTGTCGTGCGCCGATAGCCTAGGGGTAAGAGTCGCTGACTGAAGACAAATCGGCCGAGTTTCGCTTGAAACAAACGGATGTCTAGCGAAACAGGCTGTCTGCGGATGACTATATATATATATATATATATATATATATATATATATATATATATATATATATTTGTGTGTGTGTGCGCGCGCGCACGTGTGTGTTTGTTTGTATTTATATAGATAGATAGATAGATAGATAAACCGAGATACCTTTATAAATAGACGAAGATAGATTGATAGATAGATCGACTGAGATACCTTCATAGATAGATAGATAGATAGATAGATAGATAGATAAACTGAGATACCTTTATAAATAGACGAAGATAAATAGATAGATAGATAGATAGATCGACTGAGATACCTTCATTGATAGATAGATAGATAGATAGATAGATAAACTGAAATACCTTTATAAATAGACGAAGATAGATAGATAGATAGATAGATAGATCGACTGAGATACCTTCATAGATAGATAGATAGATAGATAGATAGATAGATAGATAGATAAACTGAGATACCTTTATAAATAGACGAAGATAGATAGATCGACTGAGATTCCTTCATAGATAGATAGATAGATAGATAGATAGTGTGTGTGTGTGTGTGTGTGTGCGTGTGTGTGTGTGTGTGTGTGATAGTCATCCTGTCAGTTAAAGAGCTTTGCTTGGTAATATATTGTTCAGCGATGTCTTTTAGCCCAACACCACCACCTCTTTATACGAAACCGGCCTATTTCTCACAGCGCATTCGAATGCTTAAGCCTGCGTGATACACCTGCAAACAGCTTATATCTAATTTGTATGGCGCATATCACTACTTCGATCGAATCATCTCAGGTGTTGCCTTCAGCAAGCTAGCGTGACGATCCTTACTGGGAATCTTGAGTGAGTTAGTCACGCCAGGATTAACAGCAGGACAAAGCAAATCGAACAGGCAATTCTCCGGGAAACATGGTGACAGACGATTAAATCATTAATTCACTGATAATGCCAAAAATGCGTGCATGTGGATGAAGAGAATTTGGCAGGGCTGCGAGTCCTGATGTGCGATTAGCAAGGTTAACGAACTCCGACGGCATTAAAACAACGTCGACAATTACCGTGTCTGTTTTGGGCGAAGCGTGTAAGTCGTATCTTTTGTATTAGCGGCATTTCCCCCCCGTTATTTTCCGTAAAAGGTGAATGCGTATGCTCCTACGCTTTTTTGTAGAGCAGTACAAAATACAAGTGTTGATTGAAATAGTCGTACTGATGGAAAATGATCAACTTTCGCCGGGTACCTTTATATAAGTTTAGTATATTAAATTTAAAGAAAATATCAGAAAAAGTGATAAAATGATAAAAGAAAAAATGTTTTTGTTTTATATATATATATATATATATATATATATATATATATATATATATATATATATATATATATACACATATATATGTATATATGTTATAATTTTCGAATAAATTATATATATATATATATATATATATAATCTATTCGAAAATTATAACATAAATCATACTTATTATTGTGTGTGTGTGTGTGTGTGTGTGTGTGTGTGTGTGTGTGTGTGTGTGTGTGTGTGTGTGTGTGTGTGTTCGTTCGTTTATATATGGGATCGGATTTCCTACATTTTTCAACCGATTTCAACAAAACTTCCCAGGACTACGTAAAATTACCCGGCGGTGGTTCTGTTAGTGCCAAAGATTGGAAAAACACAATTGTTTTTGTACGAAATCAATTTGAAAGCACGGGTAAGGGCCATTTATGCAGATTTTTCGCAGTCTTTGGGCGATGTTTTGTTACCTAGCCACCAAAACAAAGCAAATGGTCCAGTTTCTGATAGAACTAACGCTTTGCTATCTAACAAGTACCAAATTGTTTGCAAGACTGTCAAAGCCGCTTGACCAGGGAACCATAAACGGGGTTACTAGGGCATAGGATTTAGCCCTCTGAACACATTGACTGGCACAGTATGTACAGTTTTGGTTTGATTCAAATGAAATTTACGACACACTTGCGGCTTACTATCGCCTTTCTCTTTTTTGTAACTTCCTTACACACACACAGCTGCGTACAACCAAGTCCGCGTGTCGATACCGAGACTGCTGCAAGCCCATTAGTCGCTTTCACAGAGCTTGACCTTAGGGCCTGTCCAATCATCGCGCAGGATTTCTCACACGTTATAGCGCCCGCGTGATCGTGCGTCAGCTTATGTGTAAGTGCGCTCAAGGTCAACCACCTCTATTGCGTGACTCGGGCGTGCTTTCACACTTTTGCGTTTATTGTTGCCCGCGTGCACGCACTTGGCTTCCTTTATTCGCCTACTTCGGACACCGCAAGTTTTTGATTACGTGTTCTAGCTGCTTTTTTGTTTTATAGTTCCAACCCAACCCGACACACGTTAGACAATTGTACTAAAAACCCATTTCCTTTTGGATTTACTTTGGGTTTACCTTTTTAAATTTCAACTTTTTTAGTTTCGAGTTCCCCTTTAGTAACATCTGAACCCATTTTACTGGGTGTTCCCCTTTTTGTGTCTACGTTAGCAGTGCACGTTTGTTCGTTTTGGATTTGTCGAAATCTCTTTTTAAGCTTTGCCCTCTATGACGTTTTTACTGTTTGGATGTCACCTAAAAGGAGGAAACTTTTGGGACGGCGCACGGCAGCTGCCTCCGCTGCTAGAGCAGCGAGGGCGAGTGAAACTCCTGAACAGATTCTTTGCGTCTTTCACGGATGGCCTCGAGCTCAGCTGCTCGCTTATCTACGGAAAGCGCCGCTGTGCGCACTGAAAGGTTGGCTTCAGCGGCTTCAACCATGTCCGCACGCCACGCCACGCCAGGCTTTCAGTTGAAGAACGTTCACTTAAGAATTTACAGGACGCAGTCCGCGTGTCTAGGTTGAGGGCTTCACAGTCCCCAGCACAGAAAACCCTTCGTCGTTTGCGGGATGCCACCGCCAAAGCTTGCTCCATGGGTTTAGAAAGCCCCGAACAAGCAACTTCACGTCGTCTTAGGAATACTAGGGCTACAGCCGCCTCTAGAGCTTCGGAACAACCCCAAGAAACCGCTCATCGTCGCTTTAGAAATGTCCTGTCCACCGCGTCTGCCAGGGCCTTAGAAAGCCCTGCACAGACCACTGTTCGTCGTGTTAGAAATGCCCGCTCCACTGCATCTGCTAGAACCCTAGAACGCCCTGCACAGACCACTGTTCGTCGCGTTAGAAATGCTCGCTCTACTGCGTCTGCCAGGGCTGCAGAAAACTCTGAAGTACGCCGTCAACGGCTCGAAAACATTAGCCAACTTCGACCTTCTTTGAATGGCGTAACTTCGCCGTCTGCGTCATTTTGGTCAAATCCCGCATTCAATTATGACTGCACTGCCAACTATTCCGCTAGGAGAGACGTACAAAAGGGGCCATGGATAAAGTTTGCGCTTTT
Source organism: Acanthosepion esculentum (assembly GCA_964036315.1). Taxonomy (NCBI): domain Eukaryota; kingdom Metazoa; phylum Mollusca; class Cephalopoda; order Sepiida; family Sepiidae; genus Acanthosepion; species Acanthosepion esculentum. The sequence goes on along the minus strand of OZ038477.1, from coordinate 30,512,796 downwards.
TGCAACGCAAAAAAGTAGGCCGGTGAGCAACCTGGGTTTTTTTGCTCTGGGGGCAAAATCAAACTCCCTTCTTTAGACGAACCTCCCCAGCCGCTTAGGGACCTCCTTCTGGGTACAACTTCGGAGTCAACGCATTTTCTTGAAGCAATACGGAAGTACAATTGTTACTTCCAGATGACGTATTTTGGCGCGTAGGCTATCAGTGAGGGGGGTGAATGCCTACTTTCAAAGTGCAAGTCCAGGTTTACCACTTAATGGGATCACTTTTGGCTGATCAGGGAGAGCCACCCAAGTTCCTACAAATTTACTTTCTCGCTGACTACAACGAGCAGGCTGATGCGTGTCTCGGCATTCTGCCTAGCGATATTTCCGTCGGTCCCCGTAGAGACATTCTGTTCCGTCTACAAGACATGCTTCACGAAACTAACAGTTACATCCGAAGCTTAAAGTTTGCGTTGCAAAACAACTCTTCGCCCTCTTTCAGCGTTGTTGTCATCGATGCAGACAAACGGCCTCACGCTGAGCATGAGCGTCGCTTCAATGCTCCTGCATGTAATGAAGTCGCCGCAGTCATCCACGGTGAGGAGCATAACTGTAGGGCTTACTACGCCTACATGTTTATGATTAGGGAAGGTGAATTTAAGCACTTGCACAGGTGCCGTCAACTATTTCTTCAATTCGCTGTTGACATGCTTGCAAAAATGGAGTCGGAAAGGTTAGGATTCATCAAGTTAAACCAATCCAAACTTAGAACCGACTCCTACATTCACCTTCATGATGGTCTGCGTTCTGATTGTGACCCACGCAATCTCGGCAAACCGTGCATTTTGCCTTCCTCTTACACTGGTGGCCCTCGATACATGCACGAAAGGACACAAGACGCAATGACCTATGTCCGTCATTACGGGAGGCCTGATTTGTTCGTCACGTTCACGTGCAATCCGAAATGGGTTGAAATCACACGCGAACTTTTTCCAGGTCAGCAGTACTCACACCGCCCTGACCTAATTGCCCGCGTTTTCCGGTTACTGCTGTGTAAGCTTATGGATTTAATCCTTAAAGGGCAAGTCTTCGGACGCGTTGTCATATGTATACAGCGGAATGGCAGAAACGCGGTTTGCCTCATGCCCACATTCTGCTGTGGCTCAACGATAAGGTTGACGCAAACAAAATACACGATTTTATTTCTGCTGAAATTCTGGATCCTGCGCTGGATCCTTTGGTCCACGAAATCATTAAAAACAATATGATACACGGTCCCTATGGCGCGAATTACGAAAAAAGGTCATGTTGGTCAAGCGGCCCCACTTGCGCAAAGGGTTACCCCCGTAAGTTTATCTCAGAAACACAGACTGAGACGGATGGTTACCCACTGTACAGACGTAGAAGCCACGCTGAGGGCGGCAGAACTGTGACAGTTAAGGGGCACACTCTGGACAATCGTTGGCTGGTGCCTTATTGTCCGCTACTGTCCAAGACTTTTGGAGCCCACATAAACGTTGGATACTGCCACTCGGTTAAGTCAATAAAGTACATCTGCAAGTACGTTAATAAAGGCAGCGACAAAGTAGAGCAAATATAATTTTTTTCGAAAATTATAACATAAATATGTTATAAAATCACTACAAAATGACCATTTTGTTTCAACACTTCTGGTGTCTTATCAAGTAATGGTGTTGAATGTTGATGGTGTTGAATTCAACACCATCACTTGATAAGACACCAGAAGTGTTGAAACAAAATTGTGCCAGTGATTTTATAACATATTTATGTTATAATTTTCGAATAAATTATATTTGCTCTACTTTGTATTGAGCACTCTTTTAAGAATAGTAGTTTTTGGTTACTGGAATTTATTCCGTATACACCAATCCTATACGTGGATACATACATATATATATATATATATATATATATATATATATATATATATATATATATATATATATATATATATATAATTTTATCATATGGACAAAACCATTTTACTCACTACAAAGATGCAACTTCGTTTCAGTGCATTTCAACTGCACTTCGACAGGTGAGAATCGAAAATGGTTATGAACAATCCTGCTTGTAGGCAAGCCGTATGTGAAACGTCACTTCATTTTTTCCATTTGTTTGAGAAGAAAAAATACACATAAAGCAAAAAAGGTGACAGAGTGAAACAATTCTGCTTGTTGATATCAGTTTGGTGAAGAATGGATGGGGTGTTAAATGGTGACTGGTCTAAGGAGATTTTTTCTTGCTGATAAACACCGGTCAAAAGTTTAGACACATCATCTCACAATTGAAATGCACTGAAACGAAGTTGCATCTTTGTAGTGAGTAAAATGGTTTTGTTTATATGATAAAATTATAATAAATAAATAATTATCGCTCTACTATCAGTATCGAGCACTTTTTTTGAATTAATGCTGTGAACGTTGGAATTTATATATTACTTTCGTTCTCATCGCATCGGATATATATATATATATATATATATATATATATATATATACAATGATGTTCACCCTTTACAAGACTCAAGGGCCACTCGTAGTAGAGGGTTACAGAAAAAGAGGTACCGCTCCAAGCAAGAAGATAAGAAGATAATACTACCAAGACGCAAGGGGCCACTGTAAATGAAAGACAAAGCTTTAAAAAGAACCGGTAACCGAGTTCTAAACAAGAACAAGGGATAAACCTCTACTCCTGTTCAAAAGATCGGGGAGGAGTGTGAACCGGACGATAGGCAAACCTATCTACTCCTCCTAAGGAAAAAATGTAAATAAATAGTAAACAAAATTTCAGAGTTTTAGGCGGGGACGTTAGAGTCGACATAGATTTTAGCAGGAATCGGAAACCCAATCCAAAATACGAAACGAGAGATAAACCTCTACTCCTGTTCAAAAGACCGGGAAGGTATGTGAACTGGATGCTAGGCGAACTTATCTACTCCTATTGAGAAAATAAAAACGATAGACTAGGTAGTGAAACAGTCACAACCACAAGAGATGCGTGCATCTATAACCTAGATTGAATCGTCCGGCAATACAACCGTAACCGTAGCCTTCAGCATGGCATCGAGAGGTCCTACCCGAAACTACTTCACTTTCTAGAACCCAAGCACAAGATGCTAGTACAATATACCTGCTGATAGGATAGCCTATATTTTGTTATATTGACATAGAAGATTGCTGTGCGACGATAACATAACAAAATATTATCTTCGATGGTGAATACCTTTGTTAAAAATGTCCGTATAAACCCTCTGAAGATGGCTCATGTGAGACGAAAGCTTAGATCAAGGACCGACTTAATATAAAAATATCCAAATGTTGGACCATTTTTGTCTTTATTTTCACCGGAAATTTAAGCAAACATTCAAACATTAGAGCGGCTCATGATCAGACATAATAGACATTCATTATCTGTTATATTTAACAATATATGTTTATATATGTATGTGTGTGTGTGTGTGAGTGCGTGTGTGTGCGTGTGTGTGTGTGCGTGTAAATATTCTCAGATGGTGTATATGTGTAGAAGAGACAAAATGAATGAAAAAGATAAGAGGAAAACTATACTTAGATTTTAGCCGACGCGTTTCGTCATCTGACGAACTTTGTCAAGGCAAATGTAATGATTTTATTTTGCATCAAGTATTTATTTGAGAGTTACTCAAGTTTTTAGAAAATTTAAGAACGCTCGTAAATATTCATCAGGTTAACTGAAAAGTTTATACGGTTCTTTCTCACGCGTGCCCCTCACTTCACGTTCACATGTCGAGGCAGACACTGACATCCTGTGAGACATGGATCTGCTATTGATGGCTGGTGGAGAGAAGAGATGGATTCATACCTTTCCCAAGGCTATTTGTGCATAAGTGAATATAAATAACACGACTGGAATTGGAACACAGTCCTCCGATTTCAAATTCCGAGCCGTTATCCATTGCGCCGCCTGCACATCCAAACTTATAGCACCAGGTTTGGTTTGGTTTGGTTTGGTTTAACGGCATATCAACCACAATGCGTCATTTAATGCCGACATTTTTAGGATAGATTTGTATGAACAGAATATGTATTCTTTGGTTTAGATTGGTTTGGTTTATTTTGTTTTACGGCATATCAACCTCAATGGGTTATTTAATGCTGACAACATTTTTAGGAGAGATTCGTATGAATAGAATATGTATTCTTTGGTTTAGATTGGTTTGGTTTATTTTGTTTTACGGCATATCAACCTCAATGGGTTATTTAATGCCGACAACATTTTTAGGATAGATCCGTATGAATAGAATATGTATTCTTTGGTTTAGATTGGTTTGGTTTATTTTGTTTTACGGCATATCAACATCAATGGGTTATTTAATGCTGACAACATTTTTAGGAGAGATTCGTGTGAATAGAATATGTATTCTTTGGTTTAGATTGGTTTGGTTTATTTTGTTTTACGGCATATCAACCTCAATGGGTTATTTAATGCCGACAACATTTTTAGGATAGATTTGTATGAACAGAATATGTATTCTTTGGTTTAGATTGGTTTGATTTATTTTGTTTAACGGCATATCAACCTCAATGGGTTATTTAATGCTGACAACATTTTTAGGAGAGATTCGTATGAATAGAATATATATTCGTCGGTTTAGATGGGTTTGGTTTATTTTGTTTAACGGCATATCTACCTCAATGGGTTGTTTAATGCCGACAGCATTTTTAGGATAGTTTTGTATGAACCGAATATGTATTCTTTGGTTTAGATTGGTTTGGTTTATTTAGTCCCATAGCACAACAACCCCAAAGGGTTACTCAATGCCGACAAAATTCTCTATTGCTGGTAATATTTTGTTTTGTCAAAAATCTGTCTCTGTTAATATTTTTCCTTAAAAATTGTATTGCAGGTAATAATTTTTCCGAAAAAGTATTGCTGGTAATAGTTAACTATTTGGCCATAGCCGGGACCCTAACAGGTGCTACCACCCCGGGTCAGGGTGGACCTGGGAACACCAGCAATTAAGAGGTGATTCCACGGTCCTCAAAACCTCCTGATCAGAGGCCTTGCTGCTGGACGTAGTTTATCGTCTTACCCATGACGCGGATGTAGTTTAACGTCTTACCCAGGACGTACAGCACCAGGTATTCCTAAGCCGTCACCCATCTAAGCACTGATCAGATTGGACGTTGATGACTTAGGAGATCGTATGAGAAGCGATCTTTCAGCATGATATGGTACATTCTGACGTGTCTAAGAAATCAACAACAAAGCAACAGGTAAATATAATCTTTTTATCCACGTTTGACCTATTTAGTAACATCAGAATAGATATTAATTAATACCCTGTCGCGGATTAAAAACATACGGCCTAGTGAAAATCGATATTTACTAATAAGGGCTTGGAAGCCTCGCTATCTGACCTTCGTTCTAGGACTGAGTGTCATCGTGTATGATGAAGTCAGTATTTTGTTAAGTAAGCAAATCTTGTTCAATATTTACGAAAAAAAACGGGTACCAATAAGATGGGGTTAAGCAATGTTGAGCATGGTTATTACCTAAATGGGTGACCACTTGGGAATGTGAGGATGGTGTAATGGAAAACGGTTCGGAATTGCAAATCAGCGAGCTGCGTTCCAGTTACTACGGGTTTCGTTATATTCACTTACATTTCGGACAGGTGCGAATTCCCTTCTTCTCCTCCCTGCTAGAGGTTCATTAAATTGTATCAGCAAATTCTTATTATTTTCAAAAAATTCTTACAATCTAAAAATATTTTCTGCAAATGAGTTAATCAATTTAATGTAAGAAATATCCTTGCAAACTTTATGAGGAATCTGTTATAACATATCTCTTTAGTAATTCCAAAGATTTGAACCCGATATATATTGGTAAGTTTTGTTTTTTTTCTTACAGAACACATTGTTGATAGCAGACACAAAAAATAAACTACATTAATTCCTACAGAAGGTAGTGAAGGAAAGCGAGAAGAAAGGACTAAACACCAATTGCAAGAAGACAGAATGCATGGTTGTTAAAAAAGCAAATTAAAAACTGGTGATACCAAAATCAAAAAAGTACGACAATTTGAGATTGTCTTTTGTGTCAATCTGAGAAGTGTTTTAAGTGAGGACGAAAAGTGCGGCACTAAAATCCGAAGGCGCATTGGGATAGCGAAAGATGCCTTCCAAAAGTTAAGCAAAGTATTAATAAACAGAAAAATTTCGTTTTAAAACAAAGAAAAAAGTACTAATCTGTTATGTAATAGCAGTCCTCCTATATGACTGTGAATGTTGGACAATCTCCTCACGGATGAAGAGACTTGAAGCAACATAAATGTGGTTTTACAGAAGGTCGCTGAGAATACCATGGACCGAACATGGGAGAAACGACTGGGATTTAGAGAAAATGGAAACAAAAAGAACACATATTTAACACCAAGAAGAGAGAGCTGAAATATCTAGGATACATCATGAGGAAAGAGGGCTTGGAAATTTGATACTCACAGGACAGATTGGGGGCAAGAGGGACAGAAGAAAACATAGTATAACCTACCAAGCGAAATTGAGTAAATAAATGGCGTAACAATGTTTAGGGAAGCAACTTTTATTAAGAGCTATAAATGACAGGAAACTGTGGGGGACCATTAACGCCAACGTCCTAATGAGAGACGGCGCAAAGAAGAAGATCAGTACGTTTTCGGGCTTTTTTTAAATTAATAAACAGATTTGTCGCTACTACTTCACCATCCACTCGTTTTAATCATTCTCTAAGAAACTAAATATTTTAGCAGGAAAGATTTACGATTAAACACTTTGTCATTTTTCAGTTACATTTTATTTGAGAAGTTTTGTAACACAATCCTATTAGGAAAATTAAAATTACAAGACGTTCGCTTTCACCTTAATGCCCTTTGGAAGGTATAAATCTGTCTCTTCTTCTCCTACCCACCATACTATGGATTAAATAACAGGTCTAACTATCCTCTCTAGTCTTGATGGTAGCCAGTCAAAGAAAAAGTCAACTCTGAATTACAGAGTTTGCAGAATGCAAATGGAAACCCTTCCACTATATTTCCCAGGAAGATATGGCAAAATAATAAAGAAAACGGGAATATGTGGAGAGTCATGAACGCCTACGTTATGAAGGGACATGAATTTTTAATTGGTTAATTCAGGTAAGCGTTACTGACAGAATAACATATCTATCTAGCAGTGCCACCCAGCGTTGGACATGTAATATGTGACCCATTCCAGAAGTTGCCAAAATGGACTTTGCACTCAGTATTAAACCGGAGATTCAGAGAAGATTCAGCAGCGGGTTGACCTGAAAGGTGTCCTCCTAACTACCAGGTGTAGATCAGCGCCTCATCCGGTGTCAGTGGCTGCCCTCGACATGTAAACACGTCGTCGATCCAACTGCTCCTAGGATGTGCACGTATGGAAAAAAAACGTACGACACATATATGACCATCTACCTGTGAGGGAGAATATGGGTTTGTTATATTCACACGAGACTTTAGAATCTACGTTCGGAGAAAGGTCCCTGTGGTTACACAATCATTGGCCAACAGGAAATAACGAGGTCCTGAGTTGAATATAATGTAATGTTACATATAAAAGATTGAATCTCGTGTTCTCATTAAAATATGCAACGATATTTTAATGGACGGGTTACTTCTCTTTCGTTTGCTCTGATGAGCTACGCAGTTGTCTCTTTGAGATTTTCATCTGCCATAAAATGCTACTTTCAATATTGTTCGATAGACTTAAACATGTTAACTGTTGTTTATTTGGTACATAGCTTCATAGTATAATATTTTATAACTTTTGTTAATTTTTTCAAAGCATAATACTGTAACAAATGCTATATTTATATATTAGATGCACATGTGTAATGTTTTCGTTGTAAGGACTATTAAGAGCATGGGACGAAATAACTGACGTATAATTATTGTTTCTTCAATTACGGACTTCATCAATTAATATCGGTGACTGGGTGTGTGGATTTTAACCGATCGTGGATTCTTCTACTTGTGAGAATATCAGAGACACTGTATTTTCTCTCTCGGTTGAGCGCTATGAGGTTACCTTCCAGGTAACCCAATCCGCTGATGCACCTGGCTTCTCTGATGATCTGCTGTAACAATGAGTGCAAAGTATCTTTTCGGGTGAGCTCAGTACATATTGGTTTCATTGTAGATCCACTTCTCTTACAACAAAGTTTCGTTGATCATAATAAATTCTCGTCAGGACATCTTGAATTCCCTAGCGTTAATCGCATACTCCATACACATTGTCTATGATTTTACTATAGAAATGCATTACAAATAGTTTTACTATAGGAAATCATTACAAATAGTTTTACTATAGAAATTCATTACAAATAATTTTACAGCAGAAATAAAATGTAAATGTATTTATAATAGGAAAATTTAATCATGAAAATGATTACCAGTAGTTTGCTGACAGAAGATAGCTATGTATAATTTAATGTAGTGCTAATAATACACACACACACATATATATATATATATATATATATATATATATATATATATATATATATATATATATATATCAGTCGTTGTCTATCCATACGTCTTTGAGAACGCTTTTCAAAAAGTGCACAGAAACTAAATTGATCGTAGGGAGTCGTCTTAATCCATACATAAGTGATAATGTAATTTTTGATGGGTAATGTGCTAGTCTTACTATAAATACTATTTTGCAAATAATTTTACAATATAAAAATATAATCGCCAATTTTTTTACTGTTATATTACATTCAAAATCAGCGTAAAAGTAGAGAGGTTCTCCTGTTGCCCGGTTCACGCCCCTCCACGGTCTTTTGAACAGGAGCAGAGGTTTATCCATTGTTTCCTATTTAAGATTGGGTTTCCGATTCCTGCTAAACTCTACTTCAAGTCTATATTTCTGACATCACCGCCTAAAACCCTAAACTTTTATTTACTATTGAATTACTAATTCATTTCCCAATAGGAGTAGATAGGTTATTTACGACTTATTTGGGTTTTTTTTCTCAATAGGAGTAGATAGGTTTGCCTATGGGTACTTCACACTCCTCCCCGGTCTTTTTGAACAGATGTAGAGGTTTATTGCTTGTTTCCTGTTTAGGATTGGGTTTCCGGTTTCTTCTAAAGTCTTCACATCCTCTTTCACTCCCAGTAACCCCTTGCGTCTTAGTGGCATTATCGCCTTGATTGGGGGTGGTGAAGTGATCGAAAAATAGATTGTCAGTAGTCAGGAATTAAGAGCAATTTAATAGTTTATTCTCTCACGCTTCTCACTTGTCCAAATATTTTCCGGCTTCCTGCTCAATTATAATCTTCGAGACATTAAATGTAATGTCAATCATCATCTTCTGTATCCATGAATGCTGTTTTTTTATTGTCCTTTCTGTTTCATTCGCTCTCAGAAACCGCTTGCATCCTAATTGTCTTGATTTTTTTAAGTTAATTTATGCATAATTAGTCAAATTTGTTGTGTGTGTGTGTGTGTACGTGCGCACGCGCGTGATTCTATGTGTACATGTGTGTATACACGCGCATGTATGCGTATGTGTATGTGTTATTCATTTTTGTTTTAACTACAAAAACGTCTTCACTGTATGATAAAAGTTTGGGATTGGCAAAAAATTTAGTTTAAATTAAACTCAAGTCTTTCTTACTTGAAGAGAAAGCAAGTTTTTATTTTACAGCAACGTCAAATAGGACCATTGAAAAAAATACAAGCACGGAAGTTGTGTAGCCCCCGGCGCTATAAAACTTACGATCAACAAAGTTATTCAGAAGAAATGTTTTTCGTTCAGCTGTTGTCGACTGCAAGAAGTTACTTTTATATGTTTCTTTTCGTGTGTGTGTGTGTTTTTTTTTTGTTTTTTTATTTATTTATTCTTACGTCGAGGGAAGCAAAGTTAAAGTGTATTTCTTAATTGAAAATAGACAAGGTTCTGTTTGATGTGGGCAGGCGTTGTTGGCGGGCGGAATATATTTGTTAGTTGACAGTAGTCGACACCACATGTTGAGTGAACAGAAAGGTGGCGGTGGACGTGTCTGGAAGAATAAATGTGTTGAGTATAATGGAAGTTACAGACAACAGCTGTGTCAGTCCAGTCCAAAGTTAGACCATTTTCTCCTCTCTTTCCTTGTTTCGCCAAGGTAAATAAAACAAGCCTTCAAGGAACGCCGGCTTGGCAAAGAAAGAAAAACATAGCGGCCAAACCGGAAGTGAAATCCGTGACTCATTTCTTTTTCTTTTTCACCTTGCCGGAAGTCTCAGACCAAAAACAAAATGGCCGCCCCATATAATTATACGTCTGATATTTCCTTCTTTCCCGCGTTTGTACGTGTCGTCTGTCGGCGCAGAACGTGCTTCTTTTTATCGAAAATCTTATAATTCCTTTATTTCAATTTTCTTCTATTTTTTAAGGCAGTGCTGGTGGTGGCGTTTGTTAAAATTAGGTAATCAATACAAAATTGACTTTGGTTGTTGTAATCACAAGTATAATGAAGGATAGTAAGATATAGTGTTTGATAAACTGTTCGTTTTTCTCCTATGTTAAATTTTTATTTAAGAGTTTGCTATTTAATGTTTTAAAACTAGATTATATAACACAAGATATAATGCAATATTTTAACTACAATGTTTTTAAAACGAACTTATCTGCTAATTTTAACAAGTTAGCAGTTATTAACTTCATAATTAAAACCAGGGCTTGAATGTTAACGATAAATAAATTTTAGCTCTCGTGTTCCGTGGTTACACTACATACATGTTGATTTATACATGAGAATAAGGCAAAAATAAAACAAAAGGAAAACATTTCTATCGTAATCCATCATTTTAAGAATATGAATATCTCTGCTACAGAAGTTACATAGTTTCTACAGATTGTTTATTAAAGGGTATCGGGATTTCGATTCAATAGACAGGCTTCAGTCCACTACTAGATTGAGTTTTATATCTAATACCAAGGATGTGCCGTCTTGGTAAGTAAGTTTAGCAATGATTATAATTATAAAGGATGATTATTAAATAGGATATGCGTATATATAAGTGGGATTTGAGAGGCAGGTTGAAATTCTAACAGAGTCTGTAACGTTCACTTTCCAACAAATACCCTGGAAAAAATTTGGAATCCATCTTTTCTCACCCGCTCCATCAGCTTGTGGTTAACAGCAGTTTGGACTGGGCTATCTAGCTTTGGTTAGCAATGAGTATAGGAGAAAGAAAAATCTGAATTCAAAACCGGTCTGCGCTGACTATCAGCTCCATCTCATAAATCCCTAATTCCTACAGAAATTACAGCTGCCACACTTGGAGTTGCGAAGCTGTTGCTCTGTATACTCTAAGAACAGCGTACAAGATTAACATAACATTTAAATGTAAAAAGTACAATTTCATTGTAGATTCGTAATTTAATGCACTAAATCCAACGTATAAATGAGTCAATAATTATTGCAATACTTCCAGGGAGAAGGGAACCACGAGGCGGTGTAATGGTTAGCAAGCTTGTCTCGCTAGCACGATTACGAATGAGTAGTGAGTTCGATCCTCACTGGGTGCCCCATACTTTCGGCCCTTTTGCCGCATCTAAGCTACGCTTGTAAAATCGCTACTTCCAGGGATAAGGGTTAAAGAAATAAGTTCGGATAATTAAAAAATCAGGTTTATTAGTGTTATGGGACATTACCTATAACGACAGTGAACTCTTCCTGACACTATAAATACTGCGCCTCTCAAGAGGGGAGACGGGATCCAGTCGAGCCGCAGTCTCTGACTGTGCGCGACTCCTGACGAACTCTCTGCTTTGGCAGAGAGAAACCCGGACAAGGCTTTGCCGAAGGGTAAAGTTTCGTCCGGGGTGGTAGACAAGTCTTGAACCCGTTTATACGGGTTCTTAAGGGAGTATTTTTGGCCGATATTACGGGCTCGAAGAAACCCACGTTAAACTCAGCCTTGTGCCACATACTTTCCTCGTGATGGGACTGTTAAATATCGAATCGAGTCGAGCCAATAGTAGTTCACTCCAAACCAGACTGACAGTCATACTAACACCTTCTACATCTTGTATTATTATTCCGTGTAATATATCTTCGTTATTTCTACTCTTGTGTTCGTGTTGTTCTTCCTTGGTCCTAACCTTGGACCATAACAGTGGCGACGAGGATATTGGACCATAACAATTAGATACCTAAATTATTGAAAAAAGATGAAGAAAAAAGTCCTTTTCTGGAAGAAATTTAACGTTTATATCGACAAATGACATTTTCAAACGCTTTGTTCGATTTTTTGGCCAGAGATTTTTTGTCTGTTTATGCGCATCTGAGAGATCGATAACCATCATCTTTCTCGTGAAAAAAACTGTGGTAATTAAAATGTATGTTCTTTGACTGAAGACAAAGAAATGAGCAAGATTTAATTGAACTGATCTCATCCGCGTTTTTACCAAACGTTGAGTAGTAAAAGTTGAGTAGCGGACTGAAGCCTGTCTATTGAATCGAAATCCCGATACGCTTTAATAAACAATCTGTAGAAACTATGTAACTTCTATTGCAGAGATATTCATATTCTTAAAATGATGGTTTGAGATAAAGATTTATTTCCTTTTGTTATATTTTTGGCATATTTCTCAAATACAAACCAATCTGTAGCTAGTGGAACCACGGAACACGAGAACTAAAATTTATTTATTGTCAACATTCAAGACCTGGTTTTAATTTTGAAGTTAATAATTGCTAACGTCTTAAAAGTAGCAGATAAGTTTATTTAAAAAAAAACATTGTGGTTAATATATTAAATTATATCTTATGTTATATCATTATTTTCTAAATTCCCAAAGCGCTTCTCTGAAATGAAATATTAGAATGCGTTTAAGTCGGGTAACTGAAAAAAAAATTCAAATGATTTCCGGAAAATCGAGGCACATATAATCTGGGTAGTACTGTATTTCCATCATAGACGTAATTCTAGCGAGCCTTTTGTGAGCAACGACGAAGTTTCAAGGAAACTGCAAACAAAAAAGATACTTAGAAGTAGCATTAGAAAGAGACAATAGCAATTTGTAAGACATAATGAGGAAAGAACGCTTGGAGAATTTGATACTCACAGGTCATACTGAAGACAAGAGTGGCCAAAGGAAACCAGCGAATAAACGACCTAACGAGCTTGTGCAAATGGTTTGCGGAGCAAGGATAGAAAATGGAAGACCTTACTAAGAGCTGCAATGGATAGGAAGTTGTGGAGAACCCTGATCACCCAAGTCCTGAAGTGACATGGAGCATAGAAGAAGAATATATAGTACGCGTTATAATCTCTTGTCGACCTACCGTGGACTCTGCTCCAAGCGACATTTGATGGCGGGCAATAAATGCAACAGAAATTCTACCTTCTTTTCTGTTTCTTTCTCACACACATCCTCCTATCGCCATTATTAGAGTATTACCTCAGGTTATTTTTAAATTACCGTATTCGCCGGCCTACCCACGCATAGGAATATTTAGGAGAAGAAAATGCACACATTACAACCAAAAAAGTGAAAATTATAACCTTACCTTTATATATTTCACTAACCATGAAGAAACACTTACAGTATTAGCACAAATTATACTACTGGTCCTTTTTTTAATAGAAATGAGGTAAGCTTTAATTATCAGGACATTCTTTTTGGAAAAGAAGAATTTTAGTACATTTCATCGTGCATTTATTGAAAATTGCTTTAGTTATTTTTCAGGGAGCAACATCTGCACATACACTAAATTCATAACTACAAAAAAATCTACTGGTATCAGTGAACAGGTAATAGGTAAAAAATCAGGTAATAGGTAAAAAAAACCCCCAAAAAAACAGAAATATGGTACTTGCTGGTAAATGAAGTTCCATACCATTCATGCAGAAAAGCAAATTCCAATACCTGTATATCAACAAAAATACATCTATTGCAATATACTAATCAAAGAAAATATCTGGTATTTCTACAAAAAAAAAAGCCACAAAATATCGTTCAATTCCATAAATTTCTTAATGTCTTTTTCTCGGGTGAATTTGTTTTTTGATATCATGTTTGTTCACTTCCAGGAGTCCTACTTTCATCAGAGCTGAGCCCTATGCGTTAAATGATTCCTTGATGAACCTCGCTTTTCCGTGGTGGTTTTCATGTCCCTCTCATACACGATACTACTGTATTGGACGCAGAGTAATATTTTCGTTTATTTTTATTATTTTTTAAATCCGCGTTCAATGGGCCGGCAAATACCGTATTTTTCTTTTCTTTTTTTAATGCTGTTGTTGTACAATTTACTTTATAAAGGTCGTCTGCCTGCTGATATTAAATCATTACGGCACGTGTCTGCCTCATACATAAATATAGATTCCTACTTTCGACACCTTCTTTGTCAATATTCAATGATCGACCTGCTTCACAATTTTATTAACAAGCTTGAATAGAATTCTAGTCTTTCTTTCTTACTTTTATTTCCTGTGTCCGAAAATCAAGACGATCGCAGTTTCCGTCAAGATTTCAATATATGACTCGGTCAACATATATATAGTATATTGTCTTTACGTAATTAACCCGGAATCATTACTCTGTGACATAAGGATTTCCTATCATATAAATAATCCCATTATTTTATGCTGGTATTAATTTCGGTTAATTAGGCACAGTGGAGTAATGGATAGCGGCTCGGTTTGAGGAATCGGTGAGCCGGGTTCGAATTCCAGTCGAATCCATTGCATTCACTTACGTCCTAATACATTTGAGAAAGGTATGAATCCTATTCTTCGCCCAGCTATGGGTAAATAGCAGGACAAACCCGGTTCTATAGCCTTGGGTGGCAACTGGTCTAGGAGAAGGACAACTCTGAATTCCAAACCTGATCTTCCAGGTTGGGCTGTTGTGCAGTAGGCTAACAACCTACTCACATAAAAACTGGCTTGTTATAGAAATCACAACGATATATTGCGATCGTATGTTCCTCAAGGAATTTAAAGGCATAATATATTAATTTCGAATTTGAGTTCGAATTCCAGTCGAATCCATTTCATTCACTTACGTGCTAATACCGTAATGAATCCTATTCTTCTCCCCCCAGCTATGGGTAAATAGCAGGACGGAGCGGATTCTATAGCCTTGGGTGGCAACTGGTCTAGGAGAAGGACAACGATGAATTCAAAAACTGATCCTCCATGTTGGGGGTTGTGCAGTAGGCTAACAACCTACTCACTTAAAAAAATCTGGCTTGTTATGGAAAACGCAACGATATCATGCGACCCTATGTCCCTCAAAGAATTTAAAGCCATAATACACACACACATATATATATATATATGTTTGTGTGTGTGTATGTGTGTGTGTGAAGGCATAATATATTCATTTCGGTTAGAAAGTATCATTAAGGAATAGCGTAAAGTGCAAATACCTTCGTTAAATTTGGATTTTGGAAAAAGTCTTTTTTCGTTCAATTTAAAATCAGTGAACGTTAGTCTCACTTTTTTCCCTCCGTAGATGAAGGCTAATGGGGTGCACTGTTCGTCCACAGAGATGTTGGTTAGTCTCCACGATGCTTTCTAAAAGCTAAACAAAGTATTAAGAAACAAAAAAAAATAATTAGAAAAAAAAGAAAAGAGTAATTAACGACGATGTAATATCAATCCTCCTATATGGCAGTTAATGTTTGACAATATCCTCAAAGATGAAGAGGAGTCTCCCAAGAGGATGCTTCTCCGGTCATTACAATCTCCACTTCTTTAAGTATAAGATTATCTTACCCACGTACCAACATAAACTGCGCCTCTTATCACTTACTCTTACCGCTCATATAGCAGCCTTCAAGAACTCTCTACTTTGAGTGACTCTTATTGTATAGAGAAAATATTAGTAAAAAAAAAAAAAGACTCTTTTGAACTGTGTTTCCAGTTGGGACGACTGCCATCTTCATGTCATTATTATTTGATGCCCACTTAGATGTTTCGTTCGGGTGATGTCAACCATATTTCAGCACGCATCTGCAGTTTAGCTCCTTTCCACAGTACATGTGCCGTTCTAAGTAGTGGTGCAATCTACTCCACTCGCAATTGGTATCGGGTATACTCAAGATGCCATGGAGGAGGCCCGGTAGAGAAATGGATTGCGGCTCGGAATCGGAGTACCGTGTTCAAATTCTATTCGAGTTCATTACATTCACTTACATGCTAATACCCTTGTTAAAGGTATGAATTCAACACTTCTTCTTCTACCCCCCTCCTCCAGTTATGAGTAAATAGTAATATACAGACTGGGTTCTGTAGAACATAGGTGGCAATCGATCACAAGGAAAGCTCTGAATTGAAAAATGTATGTATCCCTGACTTAATACTATGCAGCTAAGGAAAGGATCGGTCGCGTTGATTCGGTGATCACGATTACGGTCGACTCCTTTACAGACTGGGTTCTATAGCATTGGGTGGCAACCGATCTAGGTGAAGAAAATCTCTGAATTCAAAACTGCATGTAGCCTTGGCTAAGGACATACTATGCAGCTAAGGAAAGATCGTTCGCGCTGATTCGATGATCCCCACTATGGTCGACTCCTCAAGGTGCCATCAGAAGCAAAAAGATTCCTGGATAATAATTCCGAGTGCACTAAGACAAAATAAACAATTTAACTTACTGTTTCGGACATTTCTCCGATTTGTCCTCCCAGATGTACTTATCCCAAGATATTGCAACATTTATCCGGTTCTATTCATAACGATCTTTTGTACAACTGTGATATCAAGTTGATTCTTTCCCGATCACTTAGCAGTCAAGATGGTGTTATTATTATTAATATTATTATTATTTTATTTCCTTTGATTTCAGGTGTGTACTCATTTCTTTCCGGGTCCCAACCAGAGACCTAAGGTTAGAAATGGCATCATGACATTTTCTTTGAGCATTTTTTAAGAAAAAAAATCACATATTTTACATAGATAAATGCCCTTCGTAAGGTGTGGACTGTACTCGTGAGAACATTTTTTTAATTTTCTTTAAGACATGAGCTACCAGGTATCCTTTCAATGAGTCTACTGGAATCTTTTCCAATCAATCCGAGGGCTTTATTATTATTATTATTATTATTATTATTATTATTATTATTATTGAATTAGAGATCTGAACGCCAGCAAAGTGATAGACGAGTAAAATTTCCGAATGCTTATGTACCCATCATGACAATCAGTCTGAACAGTATCCTAAGCACACGCAACAAAGTCAAGGTTAGAAATGACATCATGACATTTTCCACTGGAAAAAAATACATAGACAAAGCCCTTCGTAAGGTGTGGACTGTACTCGTGAGAACAATTTTTGTATTTCTTTAAGGCATGGGCTTCCAGGGATCCCTTCAATTAGTCTACTGAAATCTTTTCCAACCAATCCGAGGGCTCCAACTACAACGGGGATTGCTGATATTGCCATATGCCACGATTTCAATGTCCTTGTATTTTGATAGCTTTTTGAAGACCTTGAAAGATACATTGCAGTACAGGAACTGTCATATCAATAAGGAGGCACTTTTTGTGTGCGATCTCTAATAACAATGGCTAGGCATTATTATTATTATTATTATTATTATTATTATTATTATTATTAAATTTTAACGAAATAAATATTTTAAGCTTTTGACTAAATATACATCTAAATTTCCAACTTGAATTTATCAAAGTTATACGTTAATTATCATCTAATATTAAATGAAATATTAAAATTATTTAATTTATTTATTAGCTGTTTTTGTCTTAGTGAGATACAGTTAAAAGTTTTGCAGTGTGATCAACAAGTGCCTCGCTATTTAAAATTCCGATCAAAATTGTATCAAACACTCGTATTCACCTTGAATGTTTTTTTCGATTTATGCTACTTTTGACGAACATGGCGACTACATTATTATCAGTATTTAAAAAATGTTTTGCTGGTTAGTTACTGTATCATCTAAACCATTGATCCATGTGTTATGAGGTTTGACAATCCGAAAAAACGGCTAATCCAACCAGACTCTTGAATAAGTGTCCAGATTGGATCTGTTATATACTTTTTAAATGTTGATAATTTAATTCTGATATAAATTATGGAAAATATGGTCAAATACTACATTTTTCCAATAGTAGTTATTACATTTGCACATTTTGTTTTTGATTATTGGCGACTTTTATTAAAGTTCATATTTATATATACTAGCAACAATTGTTTTGTTATCTATAAATCTCTCAGTAGTAATTCTTTAATAAGGATCAACGTCTTGGAGTGCACTCACTGTTTAAGGGTAGGTATAATGTATTCTTAAAATTGTCTATGTTTATGGATGATATCATGTTGTCAAAGGATGATAATTCCTATAAATTTAGGCATATGAATAAAGGAAAATTTCGTCGAGAAAACTGACTACCAAACAACATTCAATTCAAATTACAATATTTTGGATATCAAATGTGTAACAGTAAATTAAATCATATAAAAGTTTCTTAATTGTTCCAAGCACTGATTTAAAAACCTGTTTTATTTTCATTTTTTATTTACAAATGTAACAGTTATTTCGAGGCTAATTCTCTCTATGTCACAACCTTTATGGGACAGGGGTCATACTTTTTTAATTACTACTCAGTATTTGCTACATTTACATATGTTATATACTAAATAAAGCAACTGTTATGGGAAGAGAAACTGTTGTGAGAAAGAGAATGACATGTTTTGTTGAGAATAATAAAAATGATGATAAACGATGAAGAAAAAGAAAAGATTTTTGAAAATACTGAAAGAGGTTCTGTTAACTAAAATCATTAAATGTAACTCTATTGCTATTTTGAATAACAATGTTTATATGTAAATAAAATTATTGCAATAAATCTTAATCGTTCTAAGCACTGAATTAATTTTCAGGTGAATTTAGCTTTTATTTTATTTTTTTTATTTATAAACGCAACAATTATTTCAGGTCAATTCTGACACACTCAGTGTGATAGCTATTATGGAATAGTGGTAGTAATATAAATATTTTGCTTTTTTTTAGACTAAAAATTTGTACTTCTTATAACAAAATGGTATATTTGCACCAACATTTCCAATATTCTTTTGGTTACTACTGAATAAAAGTTTGGGCGCTTCAACGTGGTGTAATGGTTATCAAGCATGGCCCGCTAGAACAATTACGACTGAGTAGTGAGTTCTATCCTCACTGGGTGCTCCACACTTTCGGCTTTGTGCCACATCTAGGCTACGCTTAGGGGACCTCGATACTGTGTAATGGTTAGCAAGCATGGCCCGCTAGAACAATTACGACTGAGTAGTGAGTTCGATCCTCACTGGGTGCTCCACACTTTCGGCTTTGTGCCATATCTAAGCTACACTTAGGGGACCTCGATACTGTGTAATGGTTAGCAAGCTTGTCTCAATTGAACAATTACGACTGAGTAGTGAGTACGATCCTCACTGGGTGCTCCACACTTTCGGCTTTGTGCCACATCTAAGCTACGCTTAGGGGACCTCGATACTGTGTAATGGTTAGCAAGCTTGTCTCAATAGAACAATTACGACTGAGTAGTGAGTTCGATCCTCACTGGGTGCTCCATACATTCGGCCTTGTGTCACATCTAATCTCCGCTTGGAAAACCACTACTATTCAATAAAAGTTACTACCTCTGTCCTATAATAGTTGTTGCATTTTTATATACACATTTCATAGACTAAATTTTACAAGAATTATAAGACAAGAATCGTAATATTGATTTAAATGTTTTCTCAAAATTCAGTCAGTTATGTCTTAGGCGATCATGTATCTCTCGATACATGACTGACGAGGCAGATTTTTTCCCGCAGTAGGTTGCCTTCTCTTTATGCGGTAGACCAGTTGCCAGCCAAGGCTATGTAGAACCCGTTATTTAGCTAGTGGGAGAAAAAGAGGATTCATACCTTTCCCAAGGGTATTAGGACGTAAGTGAATGTAATGGATTCGCCTGGAATTCGAACTCGGCTATCGTATTCCGCAATCCGAGCCGCTATCCATTATTCCACCGATTATTAGTCAATTATTTCATTTTTATTTTCTTTTTGTTTTAATGTAACCGTTGAGGGGGATTTTTGTAGACTGCAAGTAAGAATTATTATAAGACAAAAGTAGTATTTAAATAGATAAAAAATATATCTAAAGTTCGAATTTCAAATATTTTAACCTAATTTTTAATATAAGAGATACTAGTTATGATTTAAATAAAATGAAAAAGAACTGCAGTACTTAAACCTGGGACGGTTGAACGGCAGATTTCGTCATCATTCTAAGGATGCAAGTAAAGTTACAATATAAATTTTGCTTTGCTGGTTACTGTCATTAATTTTCAAATTCTGATTTAATTCTGATTTAATTCTAATTTGATACGGGTTGTAATTTGTTTACAAAATCTGTGTATGTTTGCATGTTTGTCAGTTCAATATCGAATCGATGCAAAGTCGTTCTAATAGGATATAAAAGAATCATATAGACTTTGAAAATTATTTATTGGTACTCATACGTGTTTTGAAACTTTTTTTTCCATATTTAGTCTCACCATAAAATATAATCCAAATATAAACTAATATTTTTTTTAAAAATTTCAAACGAATGACTACTAAGTATCATGCATAGATCTTGACTAACATGGTAGGACAATAATTCCGTTAGAACACTCCTGTCTTCCAGAATTTCATCTTCAAAAAAACAAACCATGTGACTTTTTTAAATATTTGTGTGAAGGCTCATAACTTCCTTCTTTATCTCTCTCTCTATCTCTATCTCTCTCTCTCTCTCTCTCTCTCTATATATATATATATATATATATATATATATATATATATATATATATATATTGTGTGTGTGTGTGTGTTATGTAAATACAGGGATATTAATATAAATAGATATATTACTTTCCTTATTTAGTTCTTGCGAAAGCGACCTGGGACGCAGTACCGAACGTACCTCTCCTGTGTTCCAATCACAAAGGAAGCCACAAAAGGTCCGTGGTAGCCACAAAACACGCGCTTCAAAGAGTTGCGTGGCGTGTAGTGAAGGCAGGGCCGCGGATTGAGCTTCTGCATCTTCCATTTTTTCGGCCGGCCATCGTCCGGTCTGCGATTTCATTAGCTTTACATTGTCTGCCCGCCCGCTGCGCCTGGAGAACATCAAACGTCCCAGCCAGCCTGTCGGTCGACCATCCGAGCCATATTGTATGCCCCAGTGAGAACAAGAAATTCATATTTACTTAAAACCAAATAAATACTTCTAAAGGACGTCGAAGCTAGCGAGGGCAGCGAAACCGGATCCTCATATATAGTTATACAGATATGTAGATTTTCTTCCATATATATGTAAGCAGTTACAGGTATATATGTGTATGTGTCTGTCTGTTTACAAAAACAGCCAGCCATCGCTTCCATGAGATGTTAAGATCATACAGCATAAATATCTATTTCATATTTATATTATTTCACTCTTTTTCTGACGTTTGTTTTCTTGTGGTTTACCTTGATCCCGCAAGATCGGGAACGAAGAGGATTCTTTTACCTTGATTCTTGAAATCCTCAAATTTATACCGGCTGACATAAAAAGCGTTGGATTTTTTTTTTTTCGCTTATACATTTGTTTTTTTTTTTTACTTTTACATGTTATTTATTTATGACATTTCATTTTTGGGCTTGTAGTAACATGGTTTATTTTATAAGCATTTTACTTCTGTAGCTAGACGGTTTTCGATCGGGGTTCGAATCTTGGAACAAGCAGCTTAATATTTTATAGCGGTTTTAATAGACAGTAATATATCTAACACCGATTTTCGTGCGGTCACTGAAGTTAAGCAACGTTGAGCTTGGTCTAGTACATAGATGGGTGACTGCTTGTGAATACCAGGTGCTGTAAGCTTGAATGTGCTAGGCGAGAAATCAGAGAGCAGAGTTCCAATTCCAGTCGGGTTCGTTATATTCATTTACGCTCAAATACTCTTGGGCGATCAAAAGGAGATATAATCACCCAAGTGTGTCACGTCCACCTACAAATTGGGCCAGCGCGGCAGGGTAATGCCCCATTTCTAGCCATCATCTGGAGATGGCCTCTACGTCCAACAACGAACTTTCACAGACTGGGAAGAAAAAGAATATATCCATTAGCAATAGTATTTATTTATAAATTATCGTCGATAAAGAATAATTCTAGTGACCTTTAAGTTTTCAAAAAGTTTAAAAGAGGGGAGATTTTTCTTACGAGTTGATTTTTTTTTTTTTTTTACAATCTATAAAAATTGAGCAGACAACGTCACTGAGTGAACTGGAAGTTCATTTACAGTGTGATTGGCACACATGACTGAGATATATGGAGGAAGCTAAGTCAGGTGCTCAGCTGCGTCGCGTCTCTACGGCCACATCCGGTAAGATGATGATGATGATGATGATGATGATGATGATGATGATGATGATGATGATGATGATGATGATGAACTAAGATGCTATAAGTCATTTGTTCTTATGCAATGAAACTAGTTCGAAAAAACCTTGAAAAATGAAGTACGAAAGATTAGAGACGGTACCTAATAACGTGGCGGAAGTCTCTTCGAAGTGAGGCTCCCCTAGGCAAAGAAACAAGTCACCTTGCCTCGATTAAGCATCGTGCAAAATTAAAAATCACCAGCATTTTTTTTTTATACTCATACAGAAGATGCAGCCGGAATTTGCAACTTGCTTTGCCTTCGATACCGCGAAGCATTTCCTGATTGAGTGTGATGATCGCAGTATCTGTCTATGTTTCTGAGACGAGGTATTATGTACACTATTTACATTATTCGGACTATTGTCCTCATCTTTGTCGCCATGTTTATCACAACGTTTCGGTGGTTGCTCGCTTCGGCCTTCTTCAGGTGGTTGGAATGTCGAACTGAACCCTTTATTTCGCTCACTGGAGTAGACTGTTCTAGTTCCACGTGCCATGTCTAATGGATGTCAGTTATCTCCTGTTAATTCCCCTCTGAAAGTTCTCCACTGCCTTAACCAGGTATTGAACTCACACTCTGTTGAGAACAATACTCCGAATAACGTAAATAGTGATGATCTCACTTTCACTCTCATTAGACACCGATTTTATAGAGCGACAAGAAAAAAAAGAGCTATTTGGAAATTTTGATGTGGACGACTTACTATCTTTCATAAAGGAAGTGGTTCTATCTATACTCCAAATATTGTCGACATTTGTTGTTTGAAAATTATTAGAAATACTAGAATTCCATATCCTCCTGGTTTCAGTTGAGATTGACATCGTTATTTCCATGTATATAAAGTATTTTCTTGTGTTTAATACGACTTGAGAATAATATAGCACCGCGTTTTTTAAGCTAAAAGCAGGGAATAAATTACATCCTACATTCTCGTAGTACAACCATCCGTATGTTTTTTTGGTTTTTTTTTAAAAGTTGTACCATATCATCCATTAAAATCTTGATGTCATAAAATAATCGTCATATTTTGCGATTTAAAATGACAAGTATCAGCTTACACTATTTATACAGCGATATAATTATGCCTGTGTTGTTTACGTATCTATTTTATATTTGTCTTATTTTTCCTGAACCGTTTGAAGTTTTCAAATTGGATGCATTGTGTCAACAAACGGAGGAATATGCAACCTGGAATTATTGCCCCATTTTTAAAGCGAAAAAAACTCAAAAGAAAATGCATAAATTATACAACAGTTAGGCCTTTGTTGTAGCATTAATATTATCAAAACATGACAGATCTTGTGTATTCTTTTTATTATTATTTTTTTTTCGCCAAATTTCGGTGAATTTCCTGTCTTCGAGACAAAAGACGTTCAATTACGTTGATTCCCAAAGAACAAATATGGTCGACATATCAAATACCATTTTTAAACAATTGTTATCAACACCTGCCTACTTCGTGTTTTATTATTTGTTGTGCTGAGTGCATTTGCAATCTTGCTGTTTCAAATAATGGATTTTTAGGCTGAGTAAGATTTTTGAAAATGTGTACTCGTGTATAATGCGACTTCCTTTTTTTACCTTTAATTTTCGATCAAAATTTCTAGTATTATACACAAGAAAATAAATTATAATTATACGCTCTAATATTTGAAAGTGAAAATATCATTGAAATGTGTTGGAAAATGTCCACGTTTTCATATGAAATCAGGAAAATGCGAACTTTAAACAAAAGGCCATGATATACAGAAAAAAAGAAGACGTTAATTTAAACAAAAGCCAGAAAGATATGTTTCGACGAAATGAAAACTGATAGATTGATTTGTTTTGGGTGTTTATTTTGTTTGTTTTTTACGGCTTATCAACCCTCTCTGGGTTATTTAAAGCCGAAACATATTTCCGACGGCATGTAGTCGCTTACAGTTATGAAATAGAAAAGCTGAATTTTTATGAGTTTTCTTTTTTATGTAGTTGACCCAACGTTTCGAACGATTCATTTTAAAGCCTTCTTCAGGTGTACAATACTTAAGGAAATATTGGGGTCTCTTTTTACTGAAATGTAAGAACGCAGAAACGAATGATGACAGATACACTAATTGGATCTCTGCCCATACAAAAGATCGAACAACGTTTGGAATGGTAATGACTCTTCTCAGAATTACAGAAAGTGTCGTTACAATTATCTGCCTTTGTTTCCCTGCCTATGGGGGAGGGGAAGACAGCACTAATGTGGCGTCATTCATTTTGGGCTTGATGAGGTAAAAAATTGAAACTTGAGCAAGAAGATTCGTATCATGAGAAATGTTTTGTTCTTATGCGCTCTTCCCAATGGGGAAAAATTTCAACACTTACTCTTTGGAAAATAAATTACCAAAATGCTTAATAGTGGCATCACTTTCATGTCATTTAAATGTTAGCCTTCAAACGAGACAGGAAATAAATGAAGATTTCCTTGTTCCTGCAGATCTTTTTCCCAAGCAATATCTTCCCCTTGATCTAACTGGGTAGATTCAGAGTTAGACCTTGACGCTTGCAGGTGGAACTAGGCTATTTGTATTGCAACCAAAGGCATACCTATAACAGGCCTGACTGGGGTCCATGACAGGCGGCGGTAATGTAAATTACAATTAAATAGCAATTACAGAGAATATTTTTAACAAGCAACTTTATAGTAATATTCAGTAATTAGTTAATTAGCAACTATACATATTATTAGAAAGCACTTTACAATTATAAAAATAATTAACATATTTCCATAAATGCAAATATACAAAGAAAGAACAAAACTTACTCCTACTATCAATTAAATGCATAAAAAATCACTTTATTAACCAAAAATTAGAAACATCATAAGTGATATTGCAAAAATAACGAATCAATTTGTTTATACTAATTGATTAAAAGCATAGAAAATATAATTGTATAATAAAACCAAAAGCCAAATTCAACATTTTCAAAAATCAATGAAGTCGTCAAATACGTTAAAAAAAGAATCTCGGACAAGTAATGATTTTTATAAATGTTATTCTGTCATTTATGTCACATCTACAGTTCGTCAGTCTTTGCTTTACAGAAGATGAAGAAAATAATTATTTCACTATAATATGATAATAGATATTACCACTCTGAATAATTTTAACAATAATTAAGATCAATTTACACTAATAGGAACACAAAGTCAGCATTATAATTTGGTGAGTTAACGAATTCATGACATGTAAAAAGGTGGAAAAATAAAAATTACCTGATAGATGTTTCTCTGAATGGAGATCATTTTATTTATGTAGCTTCATGAACACACATTTACTATTTGAATAAGGATGAATTTTTAATATTAAGGCTTAATGAGAATTTTACAAGGGAATAGTATGAATATTTGATAAATTTTAAGACAATTTCCATGTTTTCAGCGATGGTTCTTGAGTTGCCTTAGGCAAATCAGACAAACAATAATTTTAGAAAATTATATTTGTCAATATAATCTCGGGTTTTCTTTTCTTACAGAAATGATACATTTTCGAATCAAATTTTTTGTCAACATTTCAATTTAGTAACAACAAATATTATAAACAAAACAAACACCAATTGTACTGTGGCTTTCAGTAGAATTTTTAAATTACTACAATTTATTTTTTAAAAATTTTCATATTGTTAAAAGTTGGAAAGTTGTATTAGTATTTAACATTTCTTCTGTAGGACAATCTTTTCTTTTAATGTAGCGCTTATATATATATATATATATATATATATATATATATATATATATATATATATATATATATTATTTTCAAAGATATATATATATATATATATATAAGTGAACATAGAAATCAACACTTAGAGGCGACAGTCTGTTTCATGCTAGATGCAATCGTCGGGTCATGAGTGCTGTTATTTTTCTCGGCTATTTATATATATGGGTCAGTGGTGCAATGTGGGTAGTCTATTTTGGCAGATATTTTACCGGAAGTTCTTTATTTGTTTATTTGTGTCAAATTATTTTGCTTGTTTTTATTTAATTTATTTTTGTTTTTTATCCTTTATATTTATTTTATTTTTTATTTTGATCGGTGTTTTTATTAACGTAGTAAAAATTTGTTTATATAGCTTATTGTGGGTAGTCTATTATGGCGGCTATTTTACCGAATGTCGTTTATTTGTTTATTTATTTGGGTTAAATTATTTTGCTTGTTTTTATTTATTTTTATTTTTTATCTTATATATTTATTTATTTATTATTTTTATTTTGATCGGTATTTTTATTAACGTAATAAAAGTTTGTTTATATAGCTTATTTAATAGTTTTGTTTTTGTTTGGGAAGATAAAGCTATTTGTTGAATTTTGGGGTTGATTGTTGTGGTTTGTTCTGACTATTATTTTGGCGGGAACAGTTTTTAATTTATTTATTTGGATTGATTATCTTTATTTGTTTTTCTAAACGGCTAGTTTATCGGTATCGGTTGTTGGTTTATTTATATATTTGGATGTATTTAGATCAATTTATTATACTTGTCGTTATTTATGTATTAGACTGTATATTTTCTCTTTTTGGTTTTCGATTTTTAAGTAACGCAGTATAGTATTTTTTATTCATTTTTCTTATCGTTATATAACAGTTATAGCTATTTTTCGTCCGATTTTTTGTTTTTATTTTTTATAGTCTAATATTTTGGTCATAATAATTTGCTAATTTGTTTATTATTTACTTTATTTATTGATTTTGTTTCTTATTTTTTATTCTATTTCGTCTATTCTAACAGGTCTGATTTGGTAATGTTATATGTGATTTGGTAATGTCATATGGTTCAACCCACCGTACAGCAAAAACGTAAAAACAAACGTTCGAAAAATATTCTTCAAACTTTTACACAAACACTACCCGGAATCAAGCACCCTACACAAAATATTCAACAAAAACACAGTAAAAATCAGCTACAGTTGCACCGATAACATGTCACAAATAATAAAAAAGCACAACAGGAAAATTATTAACAAACCAAACGAACAAATTAAACCCACGTGCAACTGCAGAATAAAAAACGAATGTCCGTTAAACGGTAATTTACAAAACAACGTAATCTACCAAGCCACGATAAAATCACCAGATAATGAAGAAAAAGTATACATAGGAGTAACTGAAGGACCCTGGAAACAAAGAAATTATGTACACAAAACATCTTTCACAAATAGCAAATATGCGAACAGCACAATGCTTTCTAAGTATATCTGGGAAATAAAAAAACAAAACGCACACCATACCAAAAATATCTTGGAAAATAAGGAAAAAATCATCAGCCTACAACAACCTATCAAAAACTTGCAAACTTTGCTTGGAGGCAAAAATAGCTATCAAATAGTCGCCTCTGAGTGTTAACTTCAATGTTCACTTTTATATATATATATATATATATATATATATATATATATATATATATATATATATATATAGGTATGTATGTTTGTATATATACAAAAGTGATATTTTAATATTTTGGGGGATCTTAGTTTAAATGTCGTGTAAATTATCAAATGTTTGGGATGCTATTTCATCAACAAAATATCCAAATTTTAATCAATTATTGCCTAAGTTGTATCAACATTTAATTGAAACAATCATTTTTTTTTTATAAAAAATTTTTCAATACCATTTTACACAATTACAAAATATGCGCTGATTAATAAAACTTTTTATTTTTATTTGTTTGTTTTTCTTCTTTTTTTTTTAAATATCCCTGGATCTGCAATGCTTCACCAATAGAAATATGAAAAACAATTTTCAAAAAAATGATTATTTTTGGTCGCAGTTCTATTGTAAGACTCCACCGAGAATGTACATTTTTTATCTATTTATAAAGGATGGTAAAAATTAAAATTCAAGATACAAGGTAATGACTAGAAAGAACAAAAAACTTATCGTATTTTCCGGCTTACAAGATGCTGAGGTTTGGAAGACACACCCTAATATTGGAAAGAAATTTCTAAGACAAAAAAAAAGTAATTCTCATGCAAGAACACATTCACTATGCGTCCCTCACATACTGGCACCAAGTATTGTTTACATTAATCACTTGTCAGATTTTGTTTGTATGGCAATGACATACTGGTCAAGAGCAGAAAGGCTCCCGCCGCTGCTAGTAAACAGAGCCTGTTTAAGCTTGTGACTCGGCTCCAGGAAGGTTTATAGTCTTGGAAATACTTGTAACAGCTAAGTCCTTAGGTTACATCATATAAAAGACTGAATTAGAGAGATGGCTAATATTATAGCGTAATGACTTAACATACAAATCCACGTCCCTATCAATCAAGCCAGTTCGGTGACCGCCCAAACTTACTTAAGCCTAGGCGTTGACTTACATTCGTCTTGGAAGACGCACACGTATTTTTCAGGGTATTCTTTAGGGGGTAAAAATGCGTCTTGTTAACTGGAAAATAGGGTACTAATAAAATAATAAATTTTATAGTCAATATGCTCATTGTTATAGAAAACAATTTGAACAAAATTCTTCATAATGACATTTTAGTGAGTTTAGTAGTTTAAATTAGTTCAACTACATCACAGAAATATATTGTTTTTTTTTTTGCTAAAATTTTTGTTTACATTTTTGCGGCTATAAAATATTTAATTTACTGCATTTAATTATGACATTAACTTTTTGTGATAAAATTCTTAATATATAGCATTTTTCCTTGATTTCGCAGTACGAAAATTTACATTTTTTATTTACGAAGTATGATAAAATTAAAATTCAAGATACTAAAAAGTATACCTGTTAAAAAGAAAAACAAATTACTAATAAAACGAAATTTTATAATCAATATATCCATTGTTATGAAGAACAATGTCATAAAGAAAGAAATTAATCTTGTGATAAAATTCTTAATCACAATTTTTGACAATTTTGCATCAATTTACTTTTACAATTAAGTTAAATGTTTCAATTTCAAATAAAATAAAATAGTCAGTTATGTGCCATCCGTGATACGCACTTAGGCAATCATGTATCTTTCGATACATGACTGACGAGGTAGATTTTTCCAGCAGTAGGTTTCCATTTCTTTCTGCGTTACACCAGAAAAAGTTGCCATCCAAGGCTATAGAACTCGGTCTGTCCTGCTATTTACCCATAGCTGGGAGGGAGAAGAAGAGGATTCATACCTTTCCCAAGGGTATTAGCACGTTAGTGAATGTAGTGGATTTGACTGGAATTCGAACTCGTCTCTCCGATTCCTCAATCCGAACCGCTATCCATGACTCCACCGTGCCTCCAAAGTGAGATAAATTAAAATTTTTTTTTTTTTGGACAAATTAAATTAAGTTTATTATTTTAGATATTGAATGATAAGCTTCATTTATTTTTTTTTTAAATAAAATAAATGAAGTTTATTCTCCAATATCTAAAATAATAAACTTAATTTGTCAAAAAAATGTAATTTAGGTCACTACATGTCCACCCCCAGTCGTGAACCCCAGTTGAATTGACGCAAAACATTTTCGTTGTTCGTTTTAACATTTCTCTCCGGCCTGCTTCAGATGTCTGTCGTATTAGAGGCCGTCGAATCTTATTCGAGGGGAACATTAGCGACCCTTCTCATACACATTACACACGTTTTTTTTTGTTTTTTTGTTGTTTTGTTGTTGTTTTTTGTTGTCTTTTTTTCGCCAGGAAATCTCTCTTCCTCCGAATCCTGCGTTGGCGTCGTGACATAGACAAAGAATACAATTATCTCGAACAAAACATATTCAATATTATAAATTAATTTTGACTAATTTACGAAAGATTCTCTGAACCAATATCAGATCGCTTTTTATCGGCAATTAATTATTTATGTTTAAAGGCAAATAATTTTTTATTTAATTGTCAAAGATGTCAGCGATCGTGCACTGACTCGGCGTTCTTCACTCCACAAGTAAGAAATTTAAGTCTCAAATGAACACAAAAATTTTGTCTTCGACAATAATGAACACTACAATATACATTTATTCCGAGTACTTTCTTGTTTTATCAAGGTCTTGTTTTATCTAAGACAAATTTGTGTTTATCTGAAAATTAAATTTTACAGGAGATAGTTTAACAATAACTAGGTTTTAACTAATAGCTTTAAATATTTTTTTAACAGATAGACGTCTCAGTAACTTAATTACCTCCCTTGACATTAATGCACGAGTTTGATTACATCGTAAAATTTAAAAATCATACAGTACATAAGTTTAGCGTTTTTCACTTCATAAATAAAAAAAAATAATTTTCAGATAAACAGAACAAATTTGTCTTAGATAAAACAAGACACTGAAGATGACATTCTGCTAATGTCGAAAGTACTCAGAATAAATGAATATGCATCAATATGGTCACTTTCTTTCTTCCTTTAATATGGATACTAAGAAACTTGTCCGTGAATATGAGAGGATCATATTAAAAATAAATAAACAAAACTTATCTAAATTATTTAGTGAGACATGTCTTAATGAAAAGATGCAGCCAATATATATATATATATATATATATATATATATATATATATATATATATATATATATATATATAAAAATTTCTAAACAATTAATGAATTTCTTTAACCCGACATTTATATTACCTCAAACGTTCTTAATGTGGTCACTTCTTATTTCAAATAAATGCTTCATTTTTATTTATTAAACGTGTATCGTCCTGTGCATTCGAGAAATCTTAGTAAAGAAAATGTGTTCTCTATCAGTAATCGAACCAGCATTCACCTTTGTAGGGGAAATATGGCGTGCATTACCTCTCAGACATGAAGAACATCACTGTAAGCAAGGCTCTGTTTTCCCTTCTTAAAGAAAGCACATATTCTACACCTAAATTATTTTCTCGAAAGGCTAGAACTGCCCAGATTCTATTTCAAATACGAAGTGTCCACTATAATAAAGATTGAAGTAATACACGCACACACACACACACACACACACACACACACACACACACACACACACACATATATATATATATATATATATATATATATATATATATATATATCAGATATGCCAGATGGCCGCATCTCTAAAGGCTTCCTGTATGGAGAGCTGGCCTCTGGAAGGAGACCCGCCGGGCGGCCACAGCTGCGGAACCACGATGTCGTGAGGTGTGACATGAAAGCTGTGGACATCAACGCAAATTCCTGGGTGAGCTTGGCAGCCATACAATCCAAGTGGAGAGGAACCCTGACCAAACACCTCAAGTCGGGGAAGGAGTAGCTGACACAAGTCGCCACGGAAAGGCAGGCCTACAGAAAGCAAAATGACAGCAACAGAGATTGTCATCGGACTCTACAGTCGCAGACATCGATGCTCCAGCCAAGCAGACAACTAGGATGCAACCCATAGTCAACCCTGACGGACGGAGGTCTACCACCGACAGCACAATATAGTGTGGTCAGTTGTGCACCGTCTATGAGAAAAAGAGCACCATGACGCAATTCATTCCGCCAGAAATTTGGAAATGACATGCTGTACTGCTTGACATTCGCACCGGAAGCTCCAATACGAAAATTTCAGAGTGTTTGGGTGTCAAGAACATTGCAGAAGATTCGGAAAGATTTGAATGAGTCTAATGGTGGTTACGAAGGTGTTTGTAGTGATCACAAGTGATGATGACGTTATGCCTCTATTCATCTTTCTAAATGGCCTCAGACTTAACACATAGGCCTACATCAATTGCCTTGTCGGGGCGGTGCTGCCTTGGGTCAAAAGGGTGGCTGTTGGAAGACCCTATGTCTGGCAACAGGACTCTGCACCATGCCACACAAGCAAGAGAAGCCAGTTATAGCTGTCAGACAATTTCTGCGACCACATCACCACTTAAATCTGGCTTTCTAATTCCCCAGACAGCAACCCTCTTGATTATTATGTGTGGGGCGTAGATGAGCAAGAGACCAACAAAATTCCTTGTAACACCAAAGATGAACTGAAGGCAAAGATTATGGCAGCATTCACCAACTTAAACAAGGAAACCGTCCAGAAGAGATGCAGGAGATTCCGAAGTCGTCTAGAGACCGTGATTGAAGCCAATGGCGATTTTATTGAATAACTTTACTCTTCAGTATTTCAAGATATTTTTGTGGAACTTTGGTGAATATATCTGTTCAAATTAGATGTCAGTGTTATTTTCATTTTGTCATAATTTAGATAATTTATACATCACACATATTAATAATCTCTCTATATAAAACAGAGGATGTGTGTCTGTCTGTCTGTGTGGTATCTTTTCTATCGATTTTGACCAAATTCGGCACATACATTGTACAATATAAGAGATAAGTTCTTAGTGTAAAAATCGATAATTTTTTTAAAAAATCAATAATCGATAAAGCCGATCAAAAATCAATAAATTCAACTTGTTTCCTCCGATTTCGTCCAGACCCGGTATGTAGCTTACTTACATCATGACGAGCTCAACGATACCTCATTTTTATTTCGATGTCACTGCGTTTAACGAAAAACCGCGAAAAACGAAAAATCGATTTCATCACAAATTGATTTCAACACAAATTTTAAACTAAAAATCCCTCAACTTTCAAGCAATCTAATACAAGCTTCACTCAATTGTAGCCAACAATAAGTTGATTGTTTAAAAGTCATTTAACTTGATAATTGAGTCCACCCATATAGTGAAACCCGCGTAAATAGCGAAAAATGGCGATTTTTCCTGGTTTCTTATTTTTTGTTGATCTTTCAACCAATTTTCATCAAACTTAACAAATGCTTTATAAATGTATCCTCTTCTACATACCTGGTGGCACACAAACAAATTGAATATTAAAAACTCAAAAATAATTGTGATCTGAAGTGGGTCTTCATATTGCCTGTTTTACCCCTTCATATCCTCGGCTATCTTCGGTTGAATAAATACAGACTACTTCTGTTATATCAGTAACTGCATTAATTCAAAATGTTTTTTT
>OZ038477.1:30469391-30476891 GCA_964036315.1 Acanthosepion esculentum | reverse complement strand
ACGCCATCTCCTCTTCCAAATCACCCTCATTTCGATTGGAATTCTCTCTGCCTCCCCACCGACTAACCCGACTTACCCTAGACGCCAGTCGCTGCGGTTCCCTTGTGGGGTCGGACTATACTGATAAAAAGGTCACCAATTTCTCTCTTTCTCGTTTAAACTGCATAACTGCGTTTATAACGGACTCTCCGAACTGGATGCTGCAAGCCACTTGAAATACGCAAATTAACCATAATTTTTTTTTTTTACCTTTTCTTTATCAAATTTTTATTCAAGAGAGCAAAGTTAAAGGCTTTCAAAAGGGAGTAGATATTTGTATCACGCGTACATCGTAAATTTTACAAGTACCAGCCTGACCGCCGGAAGAAGGCTAAATGATCTGGCTTAAATTTATAACTGATAATTATTCATCGTGTCCATTGCTTATTCCACGAGCAGAGCACACGTCTGAAAAGAAAAGAATAAAAAAAATGCCAGATCTCAACGTTAGTCTGCTTTCTGCTTCTATGTTAACATCCGACGCGAACTCTCAAACGGATGACCGCAAGTACTGTATTGAATGTACAGAGATCTCTCTCACTAATGAGTTCGTGATGACGAGTCTCATCAATATCGTTCTTGGAATGTGAATTGAACCTTCTAACAGTTACCTGGGCTTGACTAGCGTTTACCAAGCCAACAATCCCGGAGGAAGACAACGAGTTGAATAAAGCAGTTGGCTAGAAGTAATTGATAAAAATACGTAGTGGTGATAATTACGGTGGCAAATAATGAACCTAAAGAAAACCTAAGAATACAAACGAATAATGTAAACAAGATAACCTCGCCTATTTTTATACTATCCCCGCCTTCAATAAGCAGTTATATTGAGCCTAATTACACTTCATTGTAAAGTAGTAACAATTGCTCATTTATGCTGATCCGATGGTTCGATGAGACCTAAAGTATCTGTCTATATTTCTGAGATGAGGTATTATGTACATCATTTACATTATTCGGACTATTGTCCTCATCTTTGTTGCCATATTTATTACAACGTTTCGACCGTTGTACGCTACGGCCTTCTTCAGGTGGTTGGAATATCGAACTGAACCCTTTATTTCGCTCACTGGGGTAGACTGTTCTAGTTCCACGTGCCATGTTTAATGGATGTCAGTTATCAGTTATCTCCTGTTAATTTTTCCCTCTGAAAGTTCTCCACTGCCTTAACCGGGTATTGAACTCACCCTCTTTGGGTCTGTCACTGGATCTAACCAACGCCTTTATCCACTGTCCTTGAGGACATCTGTGTATAAATTTCTAGGTATTATAAACCTAATGTCTTCAGCAACCATTTTTACCAGTGCTCATATTGCAATTTTTTTCTGTTATCATTGCAGTTTTTACCACAGCTCACATTGCAACTTTGTTGTCATTATCGCTTTTTTCTGGCACTTCTTATTACTGGTTCCCATATTGTATTCATTTCTATGCTTGGTCGGCGCAGGAGATTTTTTGTGGCCTAGCATATCTGCTGATTCCTTAAGTTTACGAATTTTCCAATGGTGTTCCTTGTCTATGATCTCAACCTGATCCCACAGAGGGCGGAGACCTAAAGTGTACTTTACCACAATTTTAGCTAGGTATGCTTATTCTATTTGACAACTGTTCTATTCAAGTCCATCGCTAAAGATGCTGAAAAAAATGGTATGTTTCTTGTACTGCTCCAGTAAGTACCTGACTCCTTCTGCTATCCTTTACCTTTACAAGAGTCAAATCTGGCCGAAAATGGAGGTCTGCTGGCGTATTTGGGTAGAAGCTTCCCAGTCTTCACATTTCAGTGACGAACTATTTTCCACCCTACAACTTCTTTCTACAAAACGAAAATTCATAAGCCTCTCTCTGCACTATCACTATTTCCATGGAAAGTGCTCAGTCGAACTACATTCCTTAGTTCCACCATTTCTAACCTTTACGGCCAAGATTCGCCATGCCAGATACATTCTCTTCGTATTCCATTGGTGAGATGTAAGTTCCACACGAGCAGCTTCTTCCCAGGAACCGCTGCTTTGTGGAACCAACTCCCATAAGAATGCTTTCCCGATCACTACACTCTTAACCTGTTCAAGCCAAGGGCTAACCGTTACCTTCCTCACATATCCACATAAACTGTGCCTCTTAATCTGTAACCCTCTACCTCAAGTGGCTCTCTGGCCTTGTACAGGATAAACTGCATTGTAAAAGAACATTCTTTTTCTCACCTCCTCCAGGAATGTGGACTTGGTAAACGGTATCAAGCGTTTCTTTTTTAATTTTAATTTTTCACTCAGTCAGTTAACTTTTTTGTGTTCATTGATAACCAAGTAAGCAATAATAAATGATAATAATTATTATTATTGTACGGTTAATTGTAATTAGGCTGAATATAATTGTGGATTTAGCACAATAATATAGGCGACGTTGTCTTATTTAAATTATTTAATGTTAATCTTAGGTTTTCTTCAAATTCATTTTTCGCTACCGTAATTATCAGCATTGTGCCTGTGTTTATCACTTCCATTAGGTCAACTGTTTTATCCAAACCATTGTTTTCCACCAGGATCATGGGCCTGGTAAACAGTAATTAAGCCACTTTTTTAATTTGGCTTGATCCAAATAAGTTAGAATTTGGGTGCCTCCATTAGCGTTATAGTTAATAAGTATATATTACCACCCAAAGAGATCATTTCTCAGTGGGTGCCCAGTAAAAATACCTTACCGTGAAATAACGGTTAGCAAAGCAGTCTTGTCGTGATCATGATCCTCACTGAGCGCCATGTATTTGTGTTCTTCTGTCAGACTAAGCTAAAGTTAATAAATAATTAGGCCTGCTTGTTGGGTGAAAGAGTTGTACATTTTCCTCTTATGTCAGCGTGTAATGTTAGTGACATCTGATAAAAAAACGAGATTAAGTTTATCATGCATAAAATAACTGTTTATTCTCTTTTAGACTTCGACAACTTAAATCGGCTGTAGGGGGTATGTGGTTTCCCAAACGTTCGATCTTTGAAGATGTAAGTTACTCTGCCCTCCCCGTCGTGGGTCGAACGTTTATCATAGGTCCCTGATAAACATCAAATTCGATTCAGACCTCTAACATGTCCTGCCCTGAACCACAGACTATAAATAGTCAATGTTCCAACCTAAATAAAAAAAAAACAAATAAAAAAAGCACAATCATCCCATCTCTAGTTTTTGTCAGTAGGCCTTGTGCCAAGCTATGCTAAGTTTAGTGAATATCAATAAGCTAGAAATTGGGGGCTTACCGTAACACGATGCTGGTCTTGCAAACTAATACGTTGATTTACTGTGCTCAGTTTTCACCGGGGGCTCAACTACTGATAATCTAAGCTAAGCTTAATTGATAGAATTTCTTCTACCTTCAGATACCGAACTACAAGAAGAAAATGAATCAGATAACAGCGACATTATCTTCCAATCGCACCAAGAGGTGTCGTATTAGTTTTACGTCATAATGTCAGCTTCAAAAACCTAAAAAATTAACAAGATATTTGGTACCTACTCACATAAAGAAACAGTGTGTTGCATTTGGATTTCTCTAATATTTTTAAACAGTAATGGATTCTATGACAAATAAGTGATATGATTATCTGCCCTTGGTAGTTTAAGGTTAGCCAATCAGCTTATAGTTGCAGTTGGCGCGCTTTTCTACCTCTTTTTGATAAATACTCACCCTCGGTAAGATCTACGAAATGAAAACTTGCAGAACCAAACTGTTTTACACCGTTATCACCAAAGAGTACGTTGATGGCGAAAACATCGACTCTTCTCCAGCAGATAAGGTTGGTCGCAGACACCATTAAGTTTACAGGGACTTATTTGTAATATTGTTTTATACAACACGGTCAGTCGCGTTTTATTCTTTATTTATTATAACGTCTGCATTCACCACGTGGAAATCTTATATGGAGCCCACTTCAAGTCCTCAAAATTCTTAACCAGACATTATTTATTTATTATTATTATTATTATTATTATTATTATTATTATAAACGTTATATTTAGTGGGTGGACATGTTTGAGTTTTGACATCACTGTTTTATAAACAGTGAAATTAATTTCTACCACCTAGAAACCTAAAGAAAATCTGATCTCGACGGGGATCGCACCATTATTCCTTTTTCAATCTAGGAAAGCGGTTTCAAGGTAAACGTGCTGGAGGAGAATTATAACTGTGAATAAATAATTATAAAGCCCCTTTACATTTATATATACAAAAATACTCGTAAAAATGAGAAACAGCAAGACATTGAAACAACAAAAAGAGTATTATTTATTATCTGGTTGTTATGTGGTGTTGGAGAAACGAAAAACAATAATACTGAGTAAAATTCTGATTTTGGGGTCAAATGGAGATCAAATATGGATCGGAATCAGACTGGAGGATAAAGAATAAAGTGTACACGGTCTTTATCGTTTTATATATATATATATATATATATATATATATATATATATATATATATATATATATATGTGTGTGTGTGTGTGTGTGTGTGTGTAGTGGGTGTCCAGATAATTTAGTTAGAAAATACAAGAAGTGTCTGCTGTTTTCTTACGTTGATTTTTTGCTGAATGATAAAAGTAAATGTTACTATTATGGCCTAAAAAAAGGAAAAGGAGCCGAAAGTTTCGTTGACGCACGTGTTGACGGCCTGTCCGAGTTGACTACTTTCCGATAGCGAGAATCTCACGTGTTTAGTTAGACTAAAAGCAGTGACAGCAATAGTTTACGCAAGTAAATGACAAGTGTAAGGAAAAGAAAGACAATTTCAACAAGGCGATATTTTATATTTTTGCTTTTATATAACTGAGTAACAAAAGAGAAAATACACTAGCATGCATGTATGCATGCAAAAGGAAGAAAAAATTACAAGTTAGGAATTGTGTGTGTGTGTGTGTGTGTGTGTGTGTGTGTGTGTGTGTGTGTGTGTGTGTGTGTGTGTGTGTGTGTGAAAGTTCAGTAACCCGGAGAAATATATCCCCATGCCCAGGAAGAGGTCCCGGTGGTTTTGTCACCAAAGCATAATGCGAGGAAAAAGAAAGAACAGAGAGAAAAAAACAGGAATTGTCCCATTTTTATAACTGCTTGATAGCGCCCTCTAACGGTTTCTTGGCAAAATTGGCGAAATAGTTCACAAATTAAATATTATGCTCTTGTAAAAATACTGTTATTTTTCTCGTATCTTTTATAATTTGTATATAAATAACTGAATAAATAGTGCTTAACATTTTTGTTGTCAGTTCCAAGCAAAAAAAAAGAAAGAAAAAGCATAACGTAAATTAAATTTTGGCGTACAAGTCGAATTGGCGTACAAATCGACCTGAAGATTTTTACCTCAAAATTCTGAGTTAGGCTTATAGGTCGACCGCCAAACATTCGGTAGGCTTCCACTGACCTAAAAAGATTTTTTAGGCTTGTAAACTTGTACATGGCAATTTACGATAAATCTAATTTCATACTTTGTGTCTTATTAAGAATGTTTTTGCAACACTCTGACGCGTGTTAGAATCCTCACAGTAGTTATCATCGTTGAAGTTTAATTATTTACATTATTCGGACTATTGTCCTCATCTTTGTCGCCATGTTTATCACAACGTTTCGGCCGTTGTACGCTACTACGGCCTTCTTCAGGTGGTTGGAATGTCGAACTGAACCCTTTATTTCGCTCACTGGGGTAGACTGTTCTAGTTCCACGTGCCATGTTTAATGGATGTCAGTTAATCTCCCTGTTAATTTCCCTCTGAATGTTCTCCACTGCCTTAACCGGGTATTGAACTCACACTCTTTGGGTCCTGTCACTGGATCTAACCAACGCTTTTATCCACTGTGCCACTTTTCCAGAGGGAAAAATTAACAGGAGATAACTGATAACTGACATTCATTAGACATTAAAGTGAGCGAAATAAAGGGTTCAGTTCGACATTACAACCACCTGAAGAAGGCCGGAGCATACAATGGCCGAAACGTTGTGATAAACATGGCGACAAAGATGAGGACAATAGTCCAAATAATGTAAATAATGTACATAATACCTCATCTCAGAAATATAGACAAAAACTAATTAATAATACTAATTACAATAAATGAAGTCAGCTGGGAACAGACTGAAGGCTATGGCATGCTTTGAATCAATGGATAACTTCATGAAACATAATAAACTGTTCACAACTAAATAAGTACTATTTTTCCCCAAATCCTTATTGTTGGGCTGTCAACAAATAGGTATCAGCTTTTCAAAGAACATGTACAGATCCAGCAAACTTCATGAACAATTTTCAGTTAATACATCATCTATTTGACAGCCAGGCAATTTCTATAAAAATATGTGCTCAGCCGTTTGCATTAGTTTGGGTTAGGTACCTCCAACAATTCGGTATACCTAAGGTTTAAATGTATTTTTCATCAAGGAAAAATCCTTTTAGAAGCTTTCCAACCGCTTCAATTGAAAGCTAAAGGATTAAATTTTCTAATTCTAGAAAAAAAATACTGCAGAGTATTTCAAATAGAAATTTGAATGATTTTTAGTCGATGCTTCCGAAAAAAAACAATCGAAACGGCCATTTTTAACTTTTTTTAGTGAAATGTAAACGAACTTATTTTTCAGTTTTAAAATTCCCGCTAAAATAAGATATACATTTCTGAACCTTACTTTCGTAAAATTAGCAAATTTAAAGTTAAATTAATCTGTTCTGAAACAAAAATCACTTACTTAGAGCATAAAATTTTCTACACAAACATTTCTTGAACTTTGTTCTTTCCTCTTAATAATAACATAAACATTTTAATGATGAAACTTTGTTTTAATTAAGTTTCGGACCTGTTATCATTTATGCTATACTGATTTTTTAGCGAATTCTTGGAGGTACCTAGTTTAACATAAGGCGTGACCACCCCAAAGCCAAAACAAAAAAAAAAACAATCTGTCAAAGGGTATCTTACTTTTGACAGGGTTATTATCATATACTCCCTCTGTAATTTGTATTGTTTTAAAATGCTATTTTTACAATCTATATATAAAATTCTGCGACTTTCGTCAGTCACACCTTCTAAGATGGCCATACATTGACCGATCGAAACCAAATTAAAAAAATTGTTTACCATGAAGTCTTATAAAATTAAATTAAATTAAAGAAATTGTTAAACTATGAATTAAGGTTTTTGTTAAAGTATTTCCAGTTTATTCAAATTTCATCGATTGGTTTTCGAAATTGAACGAAATGTAGAATTTGTAAATTTCGATAAAAAATGTTAGCGATAACTTCAACAATATCTGTCTATATTTCTGAGATGAGGTATTATGTACATTATTTACATTATTCGGACTATTGTCCTCATCTTTGCCGCCATGTTTATCACAACGTTTCGGTCGTTGTACGCTCCGGCCATCTTCAGGTGGTTGGAATGTCGAACTGAACCATTTATTTCGCTCACTGGGGTAGACTGTTCTAGCTCCATGT
>OZ038477.1:30429391-30464391 GCA_964036315.1 Acanthosepion esculentum | reverse complement strand
ATGAAATTTGTCCCGAA
This sequence comes from Acanthosepion esculentum, assembly GCA_964036315.1. Classification (NCBI taxonomy): domain Eukaryota; kingdom Metazoa; phylum Mollusca; class Cephalopoda; order Sepiida; family Sepiidae; genus Acanthosepion; species Acanthosepion esculentum. The sequence goes on along the minus strand of OZ038477.1, from coordinate 30,464,374 downwards.
ATAGTTATCGTATTTTTTTTTCAGTATATAAAACAGACCGATGTATAAAACTATCCCTTATTTTTAAGACAATGTTTGGCGGGAAAAAAAAGCTACAGTGATTTTTTTTTTAAAATTATTGAAGAAAAATTCTATCTGATAATTCAGAAACGAGTATATATTGTTCTAGATACAAAAGAGCTCAAATCATCAAACTGTTTCCTAAATACGATACTTCGGCTTTCAGTGACGCATTCAACTTGATAATATGCACATGCCAAACTCCCGAGTATCTAATGTAAACTGGAATACTGATTAGCCAATTACCGACGCTAATTGCATTAAGCACTCTGATTGGTCAAGCGATGTTCACATTGGAAATCTATATCGTTGCTATAAATAACGCATTCAAATTAACTAAAGTATGTATACTTGTTTACACATGGATTGAGCATATTTTCTATGGTAGTGGTCATGGTAATATTAATCGTTTCTTTATAAGGAAATAGTGTTACAGTTGGGTGAAAATTATAAAATATTTCTGTTAAAACAATTTCACAAGAAAATAAGTTTCTAAAGTTCACTGATATCACTCTTTCAGGTATTAATAGAGGCTTCCTAACTAAAAATTTATTCGAAGTACTGTATATCATTATTTTCTCTACAAGTTAGATGTGCTGTCAATTTTAGTTGTTACTGCTGTTCAAAGTTCTCAAGCGATGAAGATCTCGTGAGCGTGAAACTAGGGTTACGATTGAAAGATCTCGTAGGCGTGAAACTAGGGTTACGATTGAAAGATCTCGTAGGCGTGAAACTAGGGTTACGATTGAAAGATCTCGTAGGCGTCTAAACTAGGGTTACGATTGAAAGATCTCATAGGCGTGAAACTAGGGTTACGATTGAAAGATCTCGTAGGCGTGAAACTAGGGTTACGATTGAAAGATCTCGTAGGCGTGAAACTAGGGATACCTTTCATAGGAATTAAGGTCTTCTAGCGTTTTTGCTCTGTCTAGGTAGTCTAGGAATTTAGCACTTTACTGAATAGGTAGATATTTGCTTTTAGGTCTTTTTTATTGCTGTCGTCCGAGATTTTATCTTGTTTAAGGGTATTGAGGCAAGTGTCTGTTGGTTCTACCGAGTTTTGTTTTTTCCTTTAATATATATATATATATATGTATATATATATATATATATATATATATATATATATATATATATATATATATATATATATATATATACATATATATATATATATATATATATATATATATATATATATATATGTACACAGCATCAATATACACACCTATCTAAAAACGCGAATTCTCTCTGTCTGCATCTCGTTCTGTTCTCGCTCTCTCTATATTGCACACAGGCGCATACATTGATTTGCACAAATCAAAGTGCATCAAGTCAAATGCACACATACGCACACACACACATACAAACATAGAAATTCAACGATACGCACACATATATTAATGCATGTTTCATTAAATAATATAGACAAATCTTGTCTATTTATTTTAAGTAAATTCCTTTCATATTGTCGAATAAGATTTTTAGCATTATCACAGAAACACGAAAGAAAATCATTATGTTGATACATGTTTTTATTGTTAATCCTGTATACGCTTTCGACTTGCATAAGCCATCATCTGAAATTACAAGTACATTACAATAATTTAAATAATAAATTATATAACAAAGATGGTAATTTTTGTTTTAGAATGGTTATGCGGACATTGCAACAATGATAGTTTGTTTTGTTTGCATGGAAGATTGCTATGCAACGATAAATTCGTGCATATGAAACGCAGGAAGCAAAATATCGCATTGCGGTTCACGACGTCACACATGACCACATGAAAATGAAGTAAAGTGTTAAGTATAGAAAGCCGTTGGTATAAACCAATAGCTCCCGGTATCAACTATAAGCATGTAAGTATATTAAGTGTATATATATATATATATATATATATATATATATATATATATATATATATATATATATAAGATTTAAGAAACAGACGACATTTTTATATATAGTGCTCAATATTAAAAATAGAGCTGTAATAATATTATATGAAAAGATTGCTTATCTTTTAAATATCAATTTTGTCCCTTTTAATGTCAATGGTCACGGTAATATGAATTGTTTGAGTTTTAATAGTAAAATTTTTAATTGATATTTAAGAGTTAAGTAAACTTTTCATATAATATTATATAAATATATATATATATATATATATATATATATATATATATATATCATCCACAGACAGGCTGTTTCGCAGCTCATCAGTGTGACGAGACATCCGACTGCTTCGTGCCTCGATTCAACATTAGTCAAAGTCTCCACCTCTACGCTATCGGCAGCCAGAGCGTTAAATTCATAACTGAAGAGAGATGCGTAATAGCAGGAGCAGCCACTGTTAAAAATTCCCTTTCTCCATAGTACTCAATCACCAAGAGAGAGCACTATATATATATATATATATATATATATATATATATACATATGTGTGTATATATATATATATATATATTTATATATATATATATATATATATATATATATATATATATATATATATATATATATGTATATATATATATATATAAATATATCCAGGTAAGATAAAATTAGTTTAAATTTAAACGTAGGTCATATTTGATTAATAAAGCCCACAAACCTTATAACCTCCACCCTTTTTTTTTTTTCGTAAAAAGAGGTTGTATTTTGCTTTTAAATCTAAAAAAAATCGTTCACTCGTCAGTAATTTACAAGATGCATTGATACGCATTGAAGCATAATTGCAATTGTGTCGCGATTTTGACGTGCTGTCGGTGTAATATCTTAAAATAAATATAATACACGCGCGTGCGCGCGCGCACACACACACGCACTCACACACACACACACGCACGCACACACACACACACACACACATATATATTCGGTGTATAGGAGGCAAATGTCACATACATAGAAAAATACGGTTTACCTCCGTAAATAAGGACAACAAATAAAGTCAATAAAAATAAAATATTTTATCAATTTTAACGCTTCAAAAACAAAACTGCTCTCTATTACTCATCATAGAGAACCATCCCTGCCCCCCTACACTCATTAGAATGTCTGACGCTCAACTCGACGAGAGCACCTCTTTGCAACTACTCGGCCTCACATTTACTGCTGACCTGAGATGGAACAAATACATTGAGTCAATAGCTTCGTCCAACGCAAGGAAAGTTGGCTCCCTGTGCAGCGCCAGGAAATTTTTCTCGCCGGAGTCGATCTTTCAAATCTGTTCAGAGTCCTTCTTGGATGAGATCAATTTTGTCAAGGATACCTTATGCGGTTTAGGTTATCCACCTAACACTGTTCATTCGGTCATCCGTAACAAAATCGAGGAGTTCAGAAGTGCCAAACTGTGTGTTGTTAAAAAGTGCCCTTCAAAAATAACTTTATATATATATATATATATATATATATATATATATATATATATATATATATCTTAAAAAGAAGAGAGAAACATTTTTTGTTGTAATGTGGATTCTTTTTTTTTTTTTTAATATATTATACTTTATTTTCCATAAGGTTTCGGGTGTCGCGACCGTCTTCAGACAACAAAGAGTGGATATTTCCACATATTAAAATGAATTAATTTTTCTTATGTTTTTCGATGTTAAATATTCTCGACGTTAAACATTCTCTTTTTGTGGTGTACTGACACAACAAATGTCTTTCTTGAATATATATATATATATATATATATATATATATATATATATATATATATATATATATATATATATATATATAATAAAATCATCAAAAACAAAAAAGTTAGCATAATAAAATATGTTCAGTAGATGTTCTTATTTCCATTCCAACACCGATTTTGAATTCAGACTTGTTTATATTATGATTTAGAATACATTTTTGTCCATGGCTCCGAAGAAAAGTTCCAGTGCAAGTGCTAATGCTAAGCGTAAAGTTATATCGCTAGAAGATAAAGTGGAAAATAATTATTTTATACTGTACATACATATAATAAATAATGTAATAGACAATGGGGGTGCACTTTTGCTTATTTGTTTATAGTGTGGTTATTTCGACTTACGTTGTTTTCGACCTAAGTCGTGACCTTTGGAACCACTTCACGATGTAGGGTGAGGTATACCTGTAATATAATCCAAAGTAAGGTAATAATTCCACTAAGACAGACCTGTGGGACTTGCTACTAAGACAGGAGCAAATTATTGCATCATCAGAATAAATACCTATTTGGGAACTGATGAAAACAGAAGGGCCGACTCCCAAGAGAATGCTTTCCCGGTCACTACATTCTTAACCCGTTAATCCAGAGTTAACCGTTATCTTCCACACATATCCTCGTAAACTATGGCCTTTATCGCTTACTTTCTAACACTCTACCTCGAGTGTCTCTTGGGCCTTGTACAGGGTGAAAATTATTGTAAAAAATAAATATATCCTTTAATAAGCGTTACCAATCATCAGAAGGAAAATATACAAATACACACTTGTGAAAATTAATTAAAACAGCCATTTTAGTTTTCTTTCTTTCACCATACGGTCAGTTTTAAACCCACTGGAGTGAGATGGTGTGATCGATTTTTATTTTTTCTCAGATTAGATTATTTGAAGTGGTGTGCAGTAATATGAATCTTTTTTCGGGGTGTGTGATGAAATTTATTTGGCTTGAAAAATATTGCGTCATCCGTGATTGCATCAGATTTTTATCACGCCCAGGCACTATTGTCTCTACTGTCGATTAGTTGTCTAATGGACATTGTCTGCGATGGGCGTTACTTCAAGGAAGCGTACGAAATTTGTAACGCTGCACGAACACACTGGCAAGCCATAACAGTGAGCAAATCAAAGTACTATAGATTTGCCCAGAATATCCAGTCCAGAATCTGTGATTAATCTGCAAGGAACGACTTCGTGGAATGGACATACGAAGTACTAGCATGTGCACAGGGTCATGTTTTATTGAAAAAATACGGAAAAAGTAAATAATAACAGAATTATTCGTTTTGTTTCAATTAATTTGCATAATATTGTATATCAACGATTGTAGAAGAAAGATAGTAAAAAATCTAGAAAGAAATATTGAGCTTTTTTAAAAAAATCTTTTCACACCAAACAAGGTAACAGAGCCACTAAGACGCAGGGTGTTACTGAGTGTGAAAGAATATAAAAATAAACATTATCAATCAGCGAGAATAATAAAATAATAGGAATTAAGGAGACAGAAGATAACGATTGACAGTGCATTTAAATCTTTGAAGATCAAACTTGGCTGGAAAACAAAAAGCCGGAAGAGAGTTCCACAAGCACATAACTTATGGTTGCATCTATCCATTTTAACTGTAAAATGAGGTGATCTTCCCGCCAATCTTAAATTCATAGTTTTTAGGTACTACAGAGGAGAGTTTATCAGAACAATTACCACGAAAGTGTTTATACAAAAGGCACTGGAAAGCTACATTAAAACTGAGAGAAAGTGACTGAAACCGAGATGACGGGTCAGGATCGATTAAATTAGATTTAGATTTTGTCAAGAACCTCGAGATATATAGCAGGGGCACTAGACCATATATGTCAGGACTAATAACATTAAATGTTCTTATTTGGATTTTATCAACGATGTCTAAATAGATATCAGGAGCAGCAGATCATATGTGACAGCAATATTCAAAGCATGGACGAATGATGGACATAAATACGTAAGATAGATTCAGGCGAGAAAAATTGTCTAGCACGACACAGAGAACCAACTTTCCTAGCAGCAGAGCTATCAATTGATTCGATATTATCTTTCCACTTCATGTCAGCGGATAATGTTAGCAACAAGTCACTCCCTTGGAGGTTAGCACCAGCCGTAGTGATGAAAGGAAAATAGAGTTCTCTCAGACGATTAATTGCGAGAAGTTTTGTTTTGACGGTGTTAAACTTAAGTCATGCGTTGCCCCAGGTAACAACAGAAATAGGAAAGATTTAGGATTTTAGCAAAAATATTAGACTTATTTTTCTGGTCAGAATAACTCGCATAAATTTAAATAAACACGACCAACTAAACATAAATTTACAACATTAAATGTAAGATTATACACACTTATGGAAATTAATTGAAAAAAACACTTTAGATTCATTTCTTTCACCATACGGTTATTTTAAGACCCACTGGAGTAACAGGGTATAATCGATTTCTATTTTTTCTTCAGATTAGGTCATTTGCAGTGGCGTGCAGTAATATGAGTCTATTTTCGGGGTGTATGATGAAATTTGTTTGGCCTTGAAAAATATTGCGTCATCCGTGATTGCATCAGGTTTTTATCACGCCCAGACACTGTTGTCTCGACTGTCGATTAGTTGTCCTACGGCCATTGTCTGCGATGGTCGTTACTCCAAGGAAGCGTACGAAAACTAACGCTACACGAAGACACTGGCAAGCCTTACCAGTGAGCAAATCAAAGTAATAAACTGGTCTGGAAACTCTCTTGATTTAAATCACAATCGAGAATCTGTGGTCAATCTGCAAGGAACGACTTCGTGGAATGGACATGCTTACGTTTACTGGGACTCTAGACCTCAAATGGAACTCGTACACACGATCCATTGCTAACGATGCTTGAAAAATGTTTCGTTCATTCTATCGTTCCAGGAAGTACTTGACTCTTTCTGCCATATTTTATCATTCGGATAGACACAAAATAATGTATTGCGGCCACGGTTGGCTGGAGTTGTTTAATCCTTACTTTTCAGACATTCTACTATTTAGCTCCACAAGTTCAGACCTTTACCTCTAGGACTCGCTCTCGATGTCGTATCACTTAAATTCCCCCCACACCGTATTCCAATTGTAAAGAGGAAATTCCACTCAAACAGCTTTTCCAGATAACTGATATATTATGGAATAATATTATTAAACCCCCACGCGGATGCTTTCCTGAACACAATAATCTTAACTGTTTCAAGTCTATCTATCTATCTATCTATCTATCTATCTATCTATCTATCTATCTATCTATCTATCTATCTCCTCATAATCTTCACTTCCTTCTACACCCTCTTGCAGACCGTATTCAGTAACACCAGTAACATTCAATAACTACCATGAGTCACTCTTGATCCTTGGATTGGGTAAAAAATAATAAAATAAACCTTGACTTCACTAAAAAGACTTTGGATTATGATCAAGTTATTATCGACTGCTGGGAAAAATCATGTTTAGTTTCAGTCTTGGATTGTTTTGGGTGGAATTTTACTATGCTTACTTTTTAGAACATGGAATAAATTTATTGATTTGTTGCTCGGATTGAACAATCATCGATTTTTTTTAGCTTCTAATTCAATGCCGGACCACTAAAGTTATTATTCATGAAAAAGCATAATATTTGCTGACAGAAAAGATATACGCAAAAAAGGGGAAAAAAGTCCCAATCATTCGCTGAGAGACGTGATTGTTGATCGATGTTTGGAAAAAGAGAAAGTCCATTGTCCATACAACAATAGGTGGCAAAAAGAGACAGCGTTGTTAGAGAGAAATGCAACCACGTGATTATTGCACCTGCTTCAGGTCAACCAATCAAAAGGCAATTTGCGATAATGCAAAAAGGAAAGGGATTATTGGTTTGATTTACTTGCTTATAATGCCGTTTCTTTACGTTACATATATATATATATATATATATATATATATATATATATATATAGAGAGAGAGAGAGAGAGAGAGAGAGAGAGAGAGAGTGTGTGCGTGTGTGTGTGTATGTGTGTGTGTTTATTTAGTGTGGGTCTTTTCGGATATAACAAACAAAAGACTTAGTTGAGATTTCGCATAAGCAACAAATGTTACCGTTTTTTTTAAAGCGTGATCTTCTCACAAATCTTCAATTAAACTGTTAATATTTCTACTTTTAACAGAATGCTCTGACTCCGTGATTATATAATTCTTTGTTTATTTAAACGACTTTGTGAAGGAATAAAGAAGGAATCCGGAATTGTTCGAATAAAAGAAACAATGAATGAATGAATGAAAAGAAAAAACGAAGCAAAGAAAAATAACGAAAAAAGGAACAAGAAAGAAAGAAAGAAAAAAGAAAGAAAGAAAAAAGAAAGCAAGACAGAACAAAATGAAAGAAAGAAGGAAGAAAGAAACGGTCGAAACATAAAGAGAAAGAAAGAAAGAAAGAAAGAAAAAGAAAAAAATAACGAAAAAAAATAATGAAAGAAAAAGAAAAATGAAAGAAAGAAAGAATAATAATGAAAAAAAGGAAAGGAGTGAAAGAAAGACTTAAAGAAAGAGAAAGAATGAAAGAAAGAAAGAACAAGAATGAAAGAATGAAGGAAGAAAGAAACGATTGAAAGATAACGGAAAAGAAAGAAAGAGACAAAAAACAAAGAAAAAGAAAAAAAGAAGGAAAGAAAAATGAAAGTAAGAAACAAAGAAAAAAAATGAAAGAAGAAAGAAAGAAAGGAAGAATAGACCAATTTAATATTTGTTGATGTAAGATTACATTCCAAGAACGCTCCTAGCAGGTTGCAGACGAGACCGAATTTATATTTATTGCCCGAAGCCAATTTGTCACAAAACAACATCCGCGTTGCATTCTACGATCAGTACAGTACAAATATACATAAAATCTGAGGTTGCATTATTGGCACCAAACTTATAAGTTTTATTTCCGAGGGAAAAAACACATTTTCGACAAAAAAAATTAAATATATTCTGAAATTAAACATTTTCATTATCTTTTGACAAGCTTCTATATTTTATTGCTATATTTTTATCGGCGATTTCAAGGTCGACTAATCTCCGACCGTTAAAGTATTTATAATGAAGGAGCATTTAAATACACCAGAATTTGAATCTCGGAGGCTCGTCTATAATGAGTGACACATTAATCAGTCCGGAACGGAAGTCTATGGATAGACGGTATGCAAATCAAATTATATTGTATATAGTCCAAATTTCCATGCTATATACAATGAGGTAATCCTAAGAGAACTAGAAGTCCTATTAGGATTTATTATTAATTATCAAAATTTTAACAACATATGTTATTCAGTCCCTTTCACATAGGAACTAATGGAAAATTGGGTGTTTCAAATAGAGAAGTTATAGTTAAGTAAAAAAAAAAAACACTTTCAACTTCTGAACCGACACACAGATTGTTGGAATTATATCTTACTTCTGAAAGACGATATATTTGATATGCTCATTTCACGGGTACATGACCCACATAAAAAAATAAATAAATAAAACGTGATGTGGCAGTGCCTTTATATTGACCGATGAATTGATAACTCATTTCAGGGTACAAATGATTTTCTTCAGTGAGAATCTTCGTTACATAGGGTATGTATCTGCAGTGCTATGATTGATCAGTTTCTCTCACCCACTGTACCCTCTCCGTCGCTAACAAATACTCGATAAATTTTCCCTACTGGGGACCATAGAAGTAGCCAATACAAACCATATGCATTGTGCTATTTATTACAACAAAAAAACATTTCTCTTAGGGAAAAGATACTTGATATGACTTTCAGTAAGAAACAATGACAATACAACTTTGATGTATTGACCCGAAGACAGCAGTGGAAACTAATGCAGGGACACAAACGAAATGGTTCCCTATGGAATAATGACGTTAGTCGCCAAACACCACCTAGAGACATTTAAGTTCGAATGAACTGGAAACAAGATTCGTTTGACAAGATTGCGCCAGCATTTCGATGGCGATATTCTCCGTTGAGGTGGAGTTAGATGCTGTGACATCAATAATAGAACCGTTGTAAGTCGACATTTATGAAACGCCATGGAATACAGCGTACATTTTGGTATACGTTGACAGATATGTTGAACAGCAGCAAGAATGTGATTCGATGCAATGCTTGTTTTTGCTGAGTGGTTACCATCTTTGTAAGTCAGCGTCGATCTCATCCTGTAGACGACTGCAGTTTTCACATGATACTGACGACTGTACGGAATTCACTTCATTTGTTTTCCTATTACTGTTGTCCCCCCTCCCCACAAGAAAAACTAAAGCAGCTGCTATGAAGAAGAAATAGTGCACTATCTTTCTGGACTCTCAAAAGTCGTTTTGCGGTGAAATGATGTCAAATCATGTCAGTTTCCAAAGAATGTCACATCTACATTACCTCTTTTCTTATTACTTCATACACGATAGAAAAAATGCAAATACCACAACGACCACTGAAGGCCCAAGTTAAAACAAAATAGCTTCTCTATCTTGATAAAAGCTATGTTTGATTTCGTCTATCACAATACCAAGGGAGAAGAGAAAATCTGTCATGTTAATCAAGCAAGTAGATAATGTCCGTCGGTTTCTCGAAAAAGTCAGCATTTTAAATTGTATATTTTTTTCCTGGGCTAAAGTATCGACTACTGGTACCATTGGAAAATATGTAACTACTTAAGCAACTAAGAAGTCTCGTGCCTGCTTTCTCTCTTTCTGTATATATATATATATATATATATATATATATGTGTGTGTGTGTGTGTGTGTGTGCGCGCGCGCATGCGTGACTAACTATTTAGGATATATGCTTTACGGCCATGAGACCCGGATCTGATGGTCGTTTTGTCAGGAAGGTGATTTATTGATGTTATCAGTCTGAGGACTCGATCTCACCATGGGAAAGTGTCTGAAAAAATCATACCAACGATTGATCCAAGCCTCTGTGTATATATATATATATATATATATATATATATATATATATATATATATATATATATATATATATATATATATCTTTGCTCTCCCGTCGAACTCGACGTATGAGGGTCAGACAGATCAGTTCCCAGAAACTGAAAGCCCGACAGCCACACAGGATTTGATTATAGTGGTGAAGGCTTTGTGCAGGGCCATCCACACTTTTTGGAGGGACGAATACAGGGACCTGGTACAACGGATCACCACATGATGCCACAAGGTCCCCAAACGACCCTCCGCAGGTTTTGAATTCAGAGTTGTCCTTCTCCTAGACCAGTTGCCATCCAAGGCTATAGAACCCAGTCTGTCCTGCTATTTACCCATAGTTGGAGGGAGAAGAAGAGGATTCACACCTTTCTCCGATTCCTCAATCCAAGCCGTTATCCATTACTCTACCGTGCCTCCTCTCTCTCTCTCTCTCTCTCTCTCTCTCTCTCTCTCTCTATATATATATATATATATATATATATATATATATATATATATATATAATATCCTACAATTTCTTAAATCAAACTATATTCTAAAATATAACTTCAGCAAAACTGCAATATAAAACACACATATTACCGCCTCTATTAATTACGTCCACACAAAGATGAATGAACACAAAAGCTGAGTATCATCTACCATGTATTCAATTGTGAAAGTAGAATAATGTATATCATATTTTTATTACTTCCAAGAAAATTAAATTTCGGCATTAAATAACCCATAGAGGTTGATATGTCGCTAAACAAAATCAAACAAACAACTCCGTCCACAAACAGTTTTTCATGCTTGTAAAATAAAAAGAAAATACCTGAATGTTGCAAGGAAAAACAACGTGTACAAAGAATGTTTTATGTTCTTTCTTTTAGATCCCTGATCAGTTATTCGAAATAAAATATGAAGTTATCGATCTGGAGGTGCGGCTGGTGTAATCGATAACGGCTCATAACAAGAAGACGGAAAGTTCGAATTCAAGCGCTGTTAAAGTCACTTCACCGCAAATATCATTGGGAAAAGTATGAAACTCCCCAGCTACTGGTTAAATAGTTGACCAGAATGGGTTTTTCAGCCTTTATTGGCGACCAGTATACAACTTTGAACTCAGAAACGTATGCAACGCTGGCGAAGCACACACTGTGCAGTTGATGAACGTATCGTGGTGTTTACAATGACTATGATCCTTATTGTAGTTGTTTAATCAATCAGTGGAGTAATTTCAATCGACGAAGGTACAAAGATCAAAAGTAATATGTATATATATATATATATATATATATATATATATATATATATTACCTTTCTATAAGGTCATAGGTAATATATATATATATATATATATATATATATATATATATTACCTTTGAAGACAAAGAATTTGAGGCACTACTTCATGAAAACTCATGACAGGTGCAAGGTGAACTTGCAGAATCATTAGGAGTTGATCACACAACAGTTTTGATATGTTTTAAAGCATTAGGAATGATTCAAAAGCAAGGACATTGGGTGTCATACGAGTTGAAGCCGAGAGACGTCGAACGGAGTCTTGTCACATGTGAACAGCTGCTTCAACGGCAGGAAAGGAACGGTTTTTTGCATCGTATCGTGACCGGTGATGAAAAGTGGATACATTACGGTAACGATAAGCGTAGAATATCGTGGGGTAATCCCGGCCTTGCATCAACATAGGGGGCAAAGCCAAATATCCATGGTTCGTATTTTCTGCTCTGCATTTGTTGAGATCAACTGGGTGTAGTTAATTATGATCTGCTCAGACCGACCAAAATCATCACGGGAGATCGCTATCAACTCCGAATGATGCGTTTGATCCGAGCATTGAAGAAAAAAATGGCCGCTATAAGAGCAGAAACACGACAAAGTGATTTTGCAACATGACAACGCTAGGCTACATGTTGCAAAACGGGTTAAAACCTACTTGGAAAAGCTTAAATGGGAAATCCTACCCCACCCGCCGTCTTCACCAGACCGATTATCACTTGTTCCGATCGATGGCACATGGTCTGGCTGGGTAGCACTTTCATTCTTATGAAGATGCCAAAAATGGGTAGACTCGTGGTTAGCCTCAAAAGACATGTCGTTTTTTTCGACGTGGACTTCAAATGCTGCCAGGATGATGGGAAAAAGTAGTGGCTAGCGTTGGTCAATACTTTCAGTGACATGTTTCTTACTAATTTTTGTGATTAAAACATTACTTTTCATGAAAAATCAGCGAGAATTTATTCAAGGTCCTGATACTTTCATAGTATTTTGTTTTTGTTTGGGGGATCACTATTTTTCCATAGCTGGGACGCTAACAAGTACTACCACCCCAAATCAGAGTGAATCTGGATACAACAGCAAGTAATAGGTGGTTCCACGCTGTTCAAAATCTCCAATCACTCGATCAGAGGCCTTGCCTGTCGGATATGAACGGAGTTACAGAGAGCTGTCGTCTGTCTACAATTTACGCTGGCGCAGTTTAAATAACTGCCGTTCTCATGAAGCTAAGCGTGTGTAATTCCCAAAACTTGAAATGGTTGTCTCGTATGAAGCCGCAGTGACGGTTTTCAGTAACAGCAGGTGATTGGGAAGGTGAAATCTCGGTAATTCCGAGGAGTTAGAAACTCGAATTCCCTTACGATCATAAATGGCAGTCACACCAATCTCCACTGTTGATCTCAACGAGAGGGATTTGGCAAGGACATCAAATACTGGGCAGGGAATCAATCAATGCAAAGGTCAGTGAAACAGTAGGTCACGGCCAGGCTTTGTCAGCAATTTACCGAAACGGGATTAAGTCGAACAGTAAACTAAGTAAAAGGTAAAAGTAAAACGAAGAAAAACAGTAGTGCTTTGAATTTTCTATGATATTTTTGGCTTTCGAGGAAAGAGCCATCCAAAACTAATCGGTTTAAAAGATGTAACATTTTCAACGATATTGACGCTATACAATCATTTGAAAAAATATGGGTTGTAAATACCAACACGCATACGCTTGTACATAGGTAAGCCAGCTGCTGTAAGGCTGTGGTCTGCAAGCCTGTGTTGAAGGCCATTAGCCAGAGTAGTGAGTTCGATCCACAGGAGGTCGTAGTATTATGATCCTATGATGCCTGCCGATATTTTCACTCACATGTACGAGAAGAAGTTTATATATACATTTTCCTTCCTTCCTTCCTTCCTTCCTTCCTTCCTTCCTTCCTTCCTTCCTTCCTTCCTTGCTACAGATTTGTATGGATGTGCGGTTGATATAATAGATAGCGGTTTGGAATGAGGAATCAGAGAATCGAGTTCGAAATCCAGCCAGAAATTTCGTAGAAAATTATGTGCTTCTCCGACGCTTCTTTGTGGTTGAATGGTTAACCGCACATCAGATCAAATGATGGTTCCCATTAAAGGTTACAGGTTCGATTCTTGTTGAAGAAGCACATATTTTCTACAAGATTTTTCTAACATTTAGGCCGGTTAATGTAATTAATACTGTTTAATTAAAAAAAACTACAGAGCATTTACTTAAATAAATTATGTCTATAAAAATAACGTATAAACCGAAAATATGTTAATATATATATATATATATATATGTGTGTGTGCGCGCGCGTGTGTGTGTGTGTGTGTTTGTATACGCATCCATATATTAATCCAAAATTTAATCAGTTTGTCTGACGATCGCAAATAGCGGAGCCTCGTCCGGGTTGCTCTCTGCTCAGAGGCAGAGAGTTCGACCGTCTATCACTTAACGTGCTGCCGACTGTCGTCCGACATCGACTAATATTTAGTCACCCCTCACGAGGGTATCATGTGGCACAAGGCCGGTTCAACGTGGGATCCCCGAGCCAGTGGGCCCGGCCAAAAATATATACCCTTTGAACCCGTATAAACGGGTTCAGGGCCGGTTTACCTGACCGAACGAGACTCCGCCCTTCGGCGTAGCCTCGTTCGGGTTCCTCTCCGCCCGTAGGCAGAGAGTTCAACCGTTCAGACTGTCGACTATTATTTAGTCACCCCCCCACGAGGGTATCATGTGGCACAAGGCCGGTTTAACGTGGGATCCCCGGGCCCGTGGGCCCGGCCAAAAATATATACCCTTTGAACCCGTATAAACGGGTTCAGGGCCGGTTTACCTCCCCGAACGAGACTCCGCCCTTCGGCGTAGCCTCGTTCGGGTTCCTCTCCGCCCGTAGGCAGAGAGTTCAACCGCTCAGGTTGTCGACTGACCCTAGTTCCTCTTACTACTTCTACTTATATTAGGTGGGAGAGTCTAATAACTATAGAATAGGTGTGTGTTACCATAACAGAGGTGCATTTAGCAAAAAATATTGTGATGACATTACATAAATATTTTAGTTAAATAGGCTTATTCTAGTTCGTCAAGCGTTTTATTAAAGTCTCTGCCTGACAGTGTGCCCGATAAACGGTAGTCAAACCCGTCTTTGGTATCCCCTTTCTGTTTTCTTTTGTTCTTTTTTATTAGTTTAACTGGGTATATATGTTTTATTCTTCTATTAGATCACTGAAGAGTAAGGAAGAGCAATATTCTTTTTTTGTCTGGCTTTGCTTGTTATATGGTATTTATATACATACAGACACACATGTATACATACACACACACACATATATGTAAAAAAAAAATAATGGAAGCACTAATAATAATGGAAGCACTAATAATAATGGAAGCCCTAATAATAAAAAAGAAAAAGCCAACACTCAATTACATCAACTATGAACACGGCCATAATGTGCTGACCGTGTTTGGAAAAATATTACCATAATTCTAGAAACATATATAAAAAAATATAAAATTAAAAAAATATATATATAAAATTTATTTTATTTTTTTTTAGTATATGTTTCTAGAATGATGGTAATATTTTTCCAAACACGGTCAGCACATTATGGCCGTGTTCATAGTTAATGTTATTGAGTGCTGGCTTTTTCTTTTTTATTATTTGTACATCCATTATTATTAGTCTTCTTTTACATATGTGTGTGTGTGTGTGTGTGTGTGTGTGTGTGTTTAAGCATGTGTGTCTGTATGTATATAAATATATAAGTCAATTTATTATAAAATAAAAAAATTTAAAAAATCCTACATAATGGCTAATAGAATAAGCAAAATTGCTAGGATATATAGGACAATTTTTACACATTTATTATGTCCAGAAAACAAAACTCTTATATGAACACAAGAAAAATTAAATAAAAAATTCAAGTACCTTGTCAGTCGTCTTCAATGAAACTTGTACAAAGGAGGGATTACTGCCCAAAGACACTATATATATATATATATATATATATATATATATATATATATATATATATATATATATATATATATATATATGTAGTAAGATAAAAATCCGTTGGTATATAATCCAAGTGGATCCTAGTAATATAAAAATATTAGAACTGATCCACAAAAAAGAATTCGATGTATTTTATTTAATTTATACAGAGTATTATCATTAATAATCAGGAAAATCCTTTTTCCTCGGAAATGGGGAATAGGCTATTTCCGCAGACCACGAAAGTGGTGGTCTGTATTTGCAACCCCGGATTTGAAAAGACAGACGAACACTTTCGTCGTCTGCCGAAATAGCTTATTCCGCATATGAGGTAAAAAGATATATATATATATATATATATATATATATATATATATATATATATATATATATATATATATATATATCTTTTTATCTCGATTTGCGGGATAATATGTATATTCCGGTTTTAGTTCCCCCAAGTCACCTCCTCCCACCCCATTTTACTTTTCCTCCCTGTCTCTCATATTCCGATCTTTCAGATTTTATCGTCTATTGTGTGTGTAAATCACCAAGAAATGGATACGCTCTGCCGGTGTATCTTTAATGTATCAGACTTTTAAAAATATGCATATTTTTCTCACTTAAACCGTCTTTGCCTCTCCCTTTTTTAAAACTTCTCTCTGTTAAATTTTAATCCCCCCTTCATCTTTAGACCTTCCTATTCTTCTCTAGTCTGTTACCCCTCCCTTTAAATTTCATTCACTCTAGCATTCGCCCCACACTCTCATACATAGACTCTCACTAAATTCTATTTTTTATTCCCGGAGATGTTTTTTCTGTTTTCTTTTTGAATTTGTAGGTTTGATGAATTGGATCGTATTTGCGATTCCAATGTAAAAAAATATGACCATGGAATATTAGTGTTGAAGTCATTTTATTATATATATATATATATATATATATATATATATATATATATATATATATATATATATATATATATATATATATATCTGTGTGTGTGTGTGTGTGTGTGTGTGTGTGTGTGTGTGTGTGTAATTCTTCTGATTGCTCTTCTTCACTCTCTTATATTGATTTCATATATCAATGGGGAGAATAGAGTCGATAATCCAATTACGACTGGACGTTTCTGACTACATAGATATTTTCGTAAATTTTTATAGTTAAAGTCTGAATGACTTATACCTAAACTAAAAAGGATGAAATTCTGAAGCTGTCAAGGAAGAATTGAAACTTATTTAGAAAAAAAACTTTGACCGCTACGGGAGAAAGTTGAACGGAAAATCTTGTACATGGATGACAAGAGTTACCGTAATTATTATTTATTATTATTATTAGGCAAAGTTTTAACCTAGTATAAATTTTGTTAACCCTTGCGGAAACGAAAGTAAATTGAGAATCTTGTTCCAAAATGCGAAGGACAGTGCCAGAATAGTCAGCGTTTGGTCGAAGTTCTTCGAGGCCTTGGGATTCTGACAGTTATATGTTGCTTTTCTTTGGGTTTTGGATATACGCCCCAAAACGGTGCGATTTTAACAAAAACCTGCAAATATTTTGAAGTGTCGATACGTTTGCCACACTCAGGTTCGAGGGAGCGACTAAGATCACCTGTGGAGTGACTCTAAGCCAACATTCGCTTGACGGTAAACTTCCCGCTGCTTCTTAGAATCCAAGCTGCCACGTCCCTCTCTCTCATCTAATAAAAACGAATAAGTAAAAGAAATCGTCCTTTTCATTAATGCCATTTTATGTAATAGCGTTGGTTCCCAGAGACGGCACAGAACGCAACACTCTACATTGTATTCTCTTCTAAGAATGTTGCTCATTAACAGGAATAATAATAAAAAAACAAATAAATAAATAAAATATACATAAAATAATAATCTCTAAAGAAATAATAAATATTTATTTATTTATTTATTAATCCCTCTTTAATCCTCACTTTTAAAGTGCTAAAAATAAGTAGGATTAATAAATTATTTTTAATGGATACCCATATTTAATGTAGACGCTCCGTTTATTTTAAATAGTATTTTATTTCGTCTACCGGTCTCAATATTCGAGAAATCTTATTAAAGAAAAATGCGCCTTCTTTTTGCAGAAGAGACCGTTGATAGATTCGATGTGCTTTAGAAAACTCGTCTACGAAGAGCGTCGTGATTAAGTAAGGTTCTATACGGTCTTTAAGCCCGCCTTTCTCGTTTAGATTCACGAATCGTCATAAATGCTAAGTTTCGTATCCGAAACATAAACAAAGCAATTTCTAAAGAAATTATGAACTTTCATTTATTAATCCGACATATTTCATAATATAAATTTTACCTTTTTACAGCTGACTTCTGAACTCAGTGTAGATGGAATTAACAAGAGTCAATGGCACGACCATTAGCATTTACCTGTTTCTTACTTAATGGAAAAGCTGACATACCGCCCTTGCGTTCAGTCCAATGTCAGTTTTGTCTTATGTTCCTCCTTAGCCACCTGTGGACGAGCTTCTGAAAGATATTGGTACTTTCTTTTATCTTTTTTTACTGTTAGTTCACTCAATACAAGGCCCAAGGGCCTTTCAAGGTAGAGAGTTACTGAATGAGATTGTAAGGGACGAGTCATAGAGAAGTATGAGGATAAGTAGGATAGATAGCGTTTGACCCTGGACCTAAAGAGACCAAAATTGAAGTTTTCAGGGAACCATCCTCTCAGGAGTTGGTTCCACAATAACCGTTCTGGGGTGGAAGCTGTGTGAGTGGAACTTTCTTTTATCAAATAAACACGAAGTGGATAGGGTTGATTTTCCACTGTGTACACGGCATGGTAGGTCCGAGCTGTGAACGTCCAAGCTTACAATTTTATAACCCAAAAATATATTAAAATTACACACGCACACACACATATATATATATATATGTGTGTGTGTGTGTGTGTGTGTGTGTGTGTGTGTGTGTGTGTGTGTGTGTAATTTGGCAGCAACTTTTCTTGTTGTGTTGAATGTTAAAGACAACATTGTCCTGCATATTTTCTTTTGAATTTTTTTATTTGAAAATGATATCGAAATAAATATTGTCCGTACGATAACCTAGTACTTTATTTTTCTAATTTCCTTTTTAATTTTTATTAAAATGTATAGTTTACTTTGTGGTTTTATCTCGAAATTAAGAAAAATAGACTAGGAGATATTGACCTACCCTCCGAATATATAGCTTAGAGCAGTATTTCTCAATTGGGGTCCATACGGACCCTAGGATGAGGGGTCCACACAAAAAATAGCAAATTGGGTGTCCACGGTAATATGCTAGTGGTCTTTGGAACAATTTCACTTCGCAATAGTTGTTACAACTGAGAATTGGAATTTCTGCAGTAATCTACGCCATATTAAAATACTAAAAATAGAAAAACAACTCTAAAACTAGCAGATACCGAGAACAAGCGATGTAAGATAGCGTCGCTTTTCCTCTGCCTGATGTTTTGTTTGATATATAAAGAAAGAATTAGATATATAAAGGAAGAATTAGATATATAAAGAAAGAATTAGATATATAAAGAAAGAATTAGATATATAAAGGAAGAATTAGATATATAAAGAAAGAATTAGATATATAAAGGAAGAATTAGATATATAAAGAAAGAATTAGTTATATAAAGAAAGAATTAGATATATAAAGGAAGAATTAGATATATAAAGAAAGAATTAGATATATAAAGGAAGAATTACATATATAAAGGAAGAATTAGATATATAAAGGAAGAATTAGATATATAAAGAAAGAATTAGATATATAAAGGGTGAATTAGATATATAAAGGAAGAATTAGATATATAAAGAAAGAATTAGATATATAAAGGAAGAATTAGATATATAAAGAAAGAATTAGATATATAAAGAAAGAATTAGATATATAAAGGGTGAATTAGATATATAAAGGATGAATTAGATATATAAAGAAACAATTAGATATATAAAGGAAGAATTAGATATATAAAGAAAGAATTAGATATATAAAGGAAGAATTAGATAAATAAAGGAAGAATTAGATATATTTATATAATATAAATATAATATATAATATATATAAATATATATATATAATATAATATATATATATATGTATATATATATATATATAATATATTTATATTTAAAGGAAAATTATATAAAGATTATAATTTATTATATAAATTAAATTAAGATATTAATTATATATATGAATATTAATTTTAAATATTAATAAAATAAAATATTAATATCAATTCTTTAATATAGTAATAGACTCGACATTATAAAAAGTGGGGGGGGGATCTCTGATTATCATTGAAATCAATGGAGCCGAACATAAAAACTCACAGAGTAGCATCAACCACAGGGATCTTAATGAATAAATCAGCACTTTTTTAATTTATTAATTACTCAAATATTTTAAAATGTTTTATTATGAGTTATTGTACATAAATGTTCCATAGAATTTAGTTGTTAAATACAAGTTTATTTTCATTAAATTAGTTTTACTTTAGAATAAAGCATTTACATTTACTATTTTTATAATACTATTCTTAAACTTATCTATTAGTAAAAAATAAAATAAGCTTTTTTTTTCTTTTTTTTTTTTTTTTTTTGTTGAATGGTTATAGGGGTCCACCAAAAACATTAAGAGTAAAAGTGGCCCATGGGTAAAAAGAAAAAAGGTTGAGAACCAGTGGTCTAGGAGGAGACCAACCAGTGGTTCCACAATATCAAGAATTCATCTGATAGTCATGCAGTTACTTCTAAAGCAGCACTGAGGACATCCTCATGGCTGAAGACAGTTTTAATGAATAGACGTTTTTTTTTTAAATTTTATATGTTGAACTTATGTACAAACAACTTACATTGCTTTTCCATCATCTTACCTTGTTGAATCGGGTTTTAGTTGTCTTTAATTTACTATCAAAAGCCTGTAATAGACTTGACATTGTGAAAAGAGGGTGATCCTTGACTATCATTGACATCGATGGAGCTGTATATAAAAAAACGCGTAGAGCTGCATCAACCACAGGGATACCAATGAATAAATCTGCACTTTTTTAATTTGTTAATTACTCAAATATTTTAAAATGGTTTATTAGGAGTTATTGTAGAAAATTGTCCTATAGAATTTAGTTGTTAAATACAAGTTTATTTTCATTAGTTTTACTCCAAAATAAAGCATATACATTTACTATTTTCATGATACAATTCCTAAACTTATCTATTAGTAAAAAATAAAGTAAGCTTTTTTTTCATCAAATCGTTACTACCAAAAAAGTTAAAAGTAAAAGCGGTCCATGAGTAAAAAAAAAAAAAAAAAAGATTGAGAACCAGTGGCTTAGTGACTTACAGAAAAATAGGCATATCTTAGTCTAATGTTTGGTTGGTTTGGTTTGTTTTACGGCATATCAACCTCAATGGGTTATTTAATGCCGACAATTTTTTTTTATTGCTGGTAATATTTTGTTTCAAAATAAACTATAGTTGGTAATATCTTTTTTTTTTTCTAAAAATGTATTGCTGGTAATAATTTTTTTTTTTTTTACAAAGTATTTCTGGTATGTATTAAAACCTATTTTTACACTTTCATAGTGTTTTGGTCCCAGTTTGGGTGTCAGCTATTTGTCCATAGCTGAGACCCTAACAGGTGCTACCATCCCGAATAAGAACATCAGCAATTAAGAGGTGGTTCCACGCTCCTCAAAACCTCCTGTCTTAGTCGAAGGTGAGCTTAATAAGTAGTCACATAATAAACAAAAATCACATACACGTACGAGGGATATTTAAGATCCGTACACATTATGCATAGATACTCTCCAGTAAGTGCAATAATTCATTAATATAGCAAGACACTCGACATTGTGAAAAGGGGTTGATCTTGGATTATCACTGACATTGATGGAGCCGAACATTAAAAAAACTCACAGACCAGCATCAACCACAGGGATATCAATGAATAAATTTGCACTTTTTAATTTATTAATTAAGTATTTTAAAATGGTTTATTATGAGTTATTGTACAAAAATGTTACATAGAATTTAGTTGTTAAATACAAGTTTATTTTCATTAGTTTTACTCCGAAATAAAGCATATGCATTTACTATTTATATAATACAATTCCTAAACTTATCTATTAGTTAAAAAATAAAGTAAGCTTTTTTTCATCAAATGGTTATAGGGGGGATCTGCCAAAAGTATTAAGAATAAAAGTGAGTAAAAAAAAAAAAAAAAAAAATTGAGAACCAGTGTCTTAGAGATATTTGGAAAAAAAGACATTGTCTTAGTCTAAGGTGTGCTTAATAAGTAGTCACATAATAAACAAAAATCACATACACGTACGAGGGATATGTCAGATCCGTACACATTACCAACGCTCTGCATAGATACTCTCTAGTAAGAGCAATACAGACGATCGCATGTGTTTGCATCTGATATAATTACTAGTTGTCTACGTCATCAAACATGGAGACCGCCATGACCGACCCCAATGCAACAATGTCTTTTTTCCTTTGGAGAGCGAAAAAGGCGAAAGATAAGCTTGCGTCCGGCTTCTGTTCTTATCGATTATGACTTTTTATGTAGCTCGGCTTTCCACTTCAGTTGCTTTCGATTTGCGTCTTCAAGGGACAATCGTCTGCGTTACACAAAACACTCGGGTTTAACTTTGTATTTTGTCGTACCTATTTTTTTTTTTTGTCTCACTCTATCCCTCGCCGCTCCTATCTCCGGGTTCATTCACAATTTGCCTATATTTTTATCCTCCCCCCCACTCTCTCTCTCTCTCTCTCTCTCTTTCTATCCGTCTCTATCTATCTCTGTCTATCCCCCTCCCTTCTCTCTCACTCTCTCTCATATATGTATTCGGAAAATAACACATATTTTTCTTAAGACATAAATATTTCTAATATATAGCCCCCTCCAAGATTGTTGGAATCGTAAAGCCAATTCTTTGTTGTTCACTGAAGACATTTGGGTTTAAGATCAAAAGATGAAGATGAGACAAGAGTTTACAATTTCAGGTTGGTTCTGTTATTTGCATTTAGATTTGTTAAACTGACTAGGACATACCACCTTTTGTATCAGATCACCCTATTTTTAGATGTGCAAAAGTAATAGATAGTCTTGAAATAAATAACATTTAATATGTTAATTGCTTAACCCTTACTTGCAAAACTGCATCAAATCTGCGACCCATTGGCATCTCCAAACTTGCATTCTTCATTCATTATGATTTTCTAGACGTTTTTAGTTTTTGTTTGTTTCGGGATGGTTATTCCTTCAGTCTTCTCTTCAGGAAATGAAACGCATGCTCTATTGGATTAAGGTCTGGTGATTGACTTGGCCAGTCTAAAACTGTTCACTTTTTCTCCTGATGAAGTCTTTTGTTGTGTTGGCAATATGTTTTGGGTCATTGTCTTGCTGCATGATAAACTTCCACCCGATTAGTTTGAACGCTTTTCTCTGTAAATTCGCAGACAAAATGTTTTTGTAGACTACTGAATTCATCCTGCTGTTACCATCATTAGTTACATCATCAATAAATAAGAATGAACCTGTTACAGAAGCGGCCATGCGAACCCAAATTAAGATACTGCCTCGACTATGCTTCACAGATGAGCTTGTATGCTTTGGATTATAAGAAGATCCTTTCTTTCTCCACTCTTTGGCTTTTCTATCACTTTGTTAGAAATTAATCTTAGTCTCAGAAGTTTTGTCCCTCATCTCTGTACTTACAAATCCCAATCTGGCCTTCTGCTTCTTACTGCTGATAAATTGTTTTCATCTTGCGTTATGGACTCTATATATCTACTCTCGAAGTTTTCGAACGGTTGATTGTGAAACCTTCGCCCCTTCTCTGTGGAGGGCGTTGGTGATGTCAGTGACTGTTGTTTTTGCTTTATTCCTCACAATGTTTCCGTCATCAACTGCTATTGTTTTCCTCGGTCGACCTGTTCTACGTCTGTTGCTCAGTACACCAGTAGTTTCTTTCTTATTCAGGACATTGTAAATTGTTGTGTTGGCTATGCCCAATGTTTGTCCAATGGTTCTGGTTATTTACTTTTACAAAGACTGCTGAGACTTACTTTTTACAAATGTTGAATTAAATTTCGGATTTTATTTTCGGGAAAATTAGTTTGAATGAATTCTACTATTTTTTAAAATTTTATTTCGTCTTATTTCGTATGCATAAAAGTGAACTCAGAATATGAGTCATTAAAATAATCCTGCATAATATATAGGAGAACGTTCTTTAAAAAAGGGATACAAGATGACATGGAGGATAAATGATAAAAAACAACTTGACGGATATAAGACGACTTAGAAGATAACGAATACAAGACGACTTATAGGATGCATACAAGATGACTTGGAGGATGAGCGATTCAAGCGAGCTTGGAGATTGAAGGTTAAAAGATAACTTGGAGGATGACGGTTAAAAGACGTCTAGCAGATTGATGGTTAAAAGACGACTTGGAGGATGACGGTTAAAAGACGTCTAGCAGATTGACGGTTAAAAGACGACTTGGAGGATGACGGTTAAAAGACGACTTGAAGGATGACGGTTAAAAGACGTCTAGCAGATTGACGGTTAAAAGACGACTTGGAGGATGACGGTTAAAAGACGACTTGAAGGATGACGGTTAAAAGACGTCTAGCAGATTGACGGTTAAAAGACGACTTGGAGGATGACGGTTACAAGACGACTTGAAGGATGACGGTTAAAAGACGTCTAGTAGATTGACGGTTAAAAGACGACTTGAAGGATGACGGTTAAAAGACGTCTAGTAGATTGACGGTTAAAAGACGACTTGGAGGATGACGGTTAAAAGACGACTTGAAGGATGACGGTTAAAAGACGTCTAGCAGATTGACGGTTAAAAGACGACTTGAAGGATGACGGTTAAAAGACGTCTAGCAGATTGACGGTTAAAAGACGACTTGAAGGATGACGGTTAAAAGACGTCTAGCAGATTGACGGTTAAAAGACGACTTGGAGGATGACGGTTAAAAGACGACTTGAAGGATGACGGTTAAAAGACGTCTAGTAGATTGACGGTTAAAAGACGACTTGAAGGATGACGGTTAAAAGACGTCTAGTAGATTGACGGTTAAAAGACGACTTGGAGGATGACGGTTAAAAGACGACTTGAAGGATGACGGTTAAAAGACGTCTAGCAGATTGACGGTTAAAAGACGACTTGAAGGATGACGGTTAAAAGACGTCTAGCAGATTGACGGTTAAAAGATGACTTAGAGGATGACGATTAAAAGACGTCTAGCAGATTGATGGTTAAAAGACGTCTAGTAGATTGACGGTTAAAAGACGACTTGGAGGATAACGGTTAAAAGACGTCTAGTAGATTGACGGTTAAAAGACGACTTGAAGGATAACGGTTAAAAGACGTCTAGTAGATTGACGGTTAAAAGACGACTTGGAGGATGACGGTTAAAAGACGACTTGAAGGATGACGGTTAAAAGACGTCTAGTAGATTGACGGTTAAAAGACGACTTGAAGGATGACGGTTAAAAGAAGACTTGAAGGATGACGGTTAAAAGACGTCTAGTAGATTGTTGGTTAAAAGACGACTTGAAGGATGACGGTTAAAAGACGTCTAGTAGATTGACGGTTAAAAGACGACTTGAAGGATGACGGTTAAAAGACGACTTGAAGGATGACGGTTAAAAGACGTCTAGTAGA
The DNA here is from genome assembly GCA_964036315.1 of Acanthosepion esculentum. Classification (NCBI taxonomy): domain Eukaryota; kingdom Metazoa; phylum Mollusca; class Cephalopoda; order Sepiida; family Sepiidae; genus Acanthosepion; species Acanthosepion esculentum. Next base: position 30,438,639 of record OZ038477.1, on the reverse strand, counting down.
TTGATGGTTAAAAGACGACTTGAAGGATGACGGTTAAAAGACGACTTGAAGGATGACGGTTAAAAGACGTCTAGTAGATTGACGGTTAAAAGACGACTTGGAGGATGACGGTTAAAACACGACTTGAAGGATGACGGTTAAAAGACGTCTAGCAGATTGACGGTTAAAAGATGACTTGGAGGATGACGGTTAAAAGACGTCTAGCAGATTGATAGTTAAAAGACGACTTGGAGGATGACGATTAAAAGACGACTTGAAGGATGACGGTTAAAAGACGTCTAGCAGATTGACGGTTAAAAGACGACTTGGAGGATGATTGTTAAAAGAAGACTTGAAGGATGACGGTTAAAAGACGGCTAGTAGATTGACGGTTAAAAGACGACTTGAAGGATGACGGTTAAAAGACGACTTGAAGGATGACGGTTAAAAGACGTCTAGTAGATTGACGGTTAAAAGACGACTTGAAGGATGACGGTTAAAAGACGTCTAGCAGATTGACGGTTAAAAGATGACTTGGAGGATGACGGTTAAAAGACGACTTGAAGGATGACGGTTAAAAGACGTCTATCAGATTGACGGTTAAAAGACGACTTGGAGGATGACGGTTAAAAGAAGACTTGAAGGATGACGGTTAAAAGACGTCTAGTAGATTGACGGTTAAAAGACGACTTGAAGGATGACGGTTAAAAGACGTCTAGTAGATTGACGGTTAAAAAACTACTTGAAGGATGACGGTTAAAAGACGACTTGAAGGATGACGGTTAAAAGACGTCTAGTAGATTGACGGTTAAAAGACGACTTGAAGGATGACGGTTAAAAGACGACTTGAAGGATGACGGTTAAAAGACGTCTAGCAGATTGACGGTTAAAAGATGACTTGGAGGATGACGGTTAAAAGACGTCTAGCAGACTGATGGTTAAAAGACGACTTGGAGGATGACGGTTAAAAGACGACTTTAAGGATGACGGTTAAAAGACGTCTAGTAGATTGACGGTTAAAAGACGACTTGAAGGATGACGGTTAAAAGACGTCTAGCAGATTGACGGTTAAAAGATGACTTGGAGGATGACGGTTAAAAGACGACTTGAAGGATGACGGTTAAAAGACGTCTATCAGATTGACGGTTAAAAGACGACTTGGAGGATGACGGTTAAAAGAAGACTTGAAGGATGACGGTTAAAAGACGTCTAGTAGATTGACGGTTAAAAGACGACTTGAAGGATGACGGTTAAAAGACGTCTAGTTGATTGACGGTTAAAAGACGACTTGAAGGATGACGGTTAAAAGACGACTTGAAGGATGACGGTTAAAAGACGTCTAGTAGATTGACGGTTAAAAGACGTCTAGTAGATTGACGGTTAAAAGACGACTTGGAGGATGACGGTTAAAAGACGACTTGAAGGATGACGGTTAAAAGACGTCTAGCAGATTGACGGTTAAAAGATGACTTGGAGGATGACGGTTAAAAGACGTCTAGCAGACTGATGGTTAAAAGACGACTTGGAGGATGACGGTTAAAAGACGACTTTAAGGATGACGGTTAAAAGTCGTCTAGTAGATTGACGGTTAAAAGACGTCTAGTAGATTGACGGTTAAAAGACGACTTGAAGGATGACGGTTAAAAGACATCTAGCAGATTGACGGTTAAAAGATGACTTGGAGGATGACGGTTAAAAGACGTCTAGCAGATTGATAGTTAAAAGACGACTTGGAGGATGACGATTAAAAGACGACTTGAAGGATGACGGTTAAAAGACGTCTAGCAGATTGACAGTTAAAAGACGACTTGGAGGATGACGGTTAAAAGACGACTTTAAGGATGACGGTTAAAAGACGTCTAGCAGATTGACGGTTAAAAGACGACTTGGAGGATGACGGTTAAAAGACGACTTTAAGGATGACGGTTAAAAGACGTCTAGCAGATTGACGGTTAAAAGACAACTTGGAGGGTGACGGTTAAAAGACGACTTGAAGGATGACGGTTAAAAGACGTCTAGCAGATTGATGGTTAAAAGACGACTTGGAGGATGACGATTAAAAGACGACTTGAAGGATGACGGTTAAAAGACGTCTAGTAGATTGACGGTTAAAAGACGACTTGAAGGATGACGGTTAAAAGACGTCTTGAAGGATGACGGTTAAAAGACGTCTAGTAGATTGACGGTTAAAAGTCGACTTGAAGGATGACGGTTAAAAGACGTCTAGCAGATTGACGGTTAAAAGATGACTTGGAGGATGACGGTTAAAAGACGTCTAGCAGATTGATGGTTAAAAGACGACTTGGAGGATAACGATTAAAAGACAACTTGAAGGATGACGGTTAAAAGACGTCTAGCAGATTGACGGTTAAAAGACAACTTGGAGGATGACGGTTAAAAGACGACTTGAAGGATGACGGTTAAAAGACGTCAAGCAGATTGACGGTTAAAAGACGACTTGGAGGATGACGGTTAAAAGACCACTTGAAGGATGACGGTTAAAAGACGTCTAGCAGATTGACGGTTAAAAGATGACTTGGAGGATGACGGTTAAAAGACGTCTAGCAGATTGATAGTTAAAAGACGACTTGGAGGATGACGATTAAAAGACGACTTGAAGGATGACGGTTAAAAGACGTCTAGCAGATTGACGGTTAAAAGACGACTTGAAGGATGACGGTTAAAAGACGACTTGAAGGATGACGGTTAAAAGACGTCTAGTAGATTGACGGTTAAAAGACGACTTGGAGGATGACGGTTAAAAGACCACTTGAAGGATGACGGTTAAAAGACGTCTAGCAGATTGACGGTTAAATGCATAATGATTCGGAGGATGATGAATACAAGTGGACTTGAAGGTTGACAGATAAAAGAGAAATTGAAAACTCCGAAAAAGGGAATGCTGATATCGTTCTTATGTCAAACTAAGTTATCCTTAAGGATGTGACACTGACATTGAAGCAGAATGCGTCAATGGGGAGTGGGGGGCGGACAGTGGATAAGTGTGTTAAATTGTAATGTGTTCTTAAGTGTAGGATATTTACCATATTTATTCATCACGCTGAAAGATATTCTTTCAGTTCTATTAAAATTATTGCGGCAGATGACGTGGAACTGTGAAGAGTAGGTTAGAGAAAAAATTACATACGGTGTTTTCTCGTTTGAAATTTGTTCAAGAGTTTAATAAAGAAAGAAAGAAAGAAAGAAAGAAAGAAAGAAAGAAAGAAAGAAGGAAGAAAGAAAGAGAAAGAATTAGTGTCATTTACAATACGAAATAAGATTTTAATTTAAAAAATACAGTATAAATAAAAAAAGATGAATTCAAAGACATGGAATAACAGAAAAATAAAGAAAAAGAAAACAGGCAAAAGAAAGAAAGAAAGAAAGAAAAGACAGGAGGAAAAATGATAATCGTAAAGCAGAATGAATATAAAAAAGATGAAAGAAAGAATAATGAAAAACAAAAAAGAGGAAAATAGGGAAGAAAATAAAGTTGACAAAGCGTAAACTAGAAAGAAAGAATGAATGAATGAATGAATGAATGAATGAATGACGAAAATAAAGAAAGAAAATAAAAAAGATAGCAAAAATTAGAGAAGAAAGAAAAATAAATAAATAAAAAAAGAAAGAAAGAATGAATGAATGACGAAAATAAAGAAGAAAGAAAATAAAAAGATGGCAAAAATTAGAGAAGAAAGAAAAAGAAAGAAAAAAAGGAAAGAATGAAAGGAAAAAAAGAAAGAAAGGAAGAATGAAAGAAAGAAAAAGAAAGATAGAAATAGAATAAATATAAAAAAAAGAATGAAAGAACAATGACAAATAAAAAAAGGCGAAAATAGAAAATAAAAAATAAACAGAGGATAAAAGGTAAAGAGAAAAGAAAGATAAAGTCATAAAACTGCATGAACATTATTAAAAGAAAGAATTTGATGAAAAGATTAAATAAATAGGACGGATGGTAAAGAAAGTAATAATAACAGAAAAAAAATTAAAAGCAACAAAAAAAAATAGTGAAATAAATACGAAAATTTGATTAAAAAAAGACCAAATAAAAGAAAAAGAGAAAAGTACGACAAAAAAGACCTTAATGTATTTTAGAGTGAAGTCTTTTGGCTAAGTCTGTCGTGAATGTAAAATTTCTGATCGTGATCCAAGCTGAGAAGGCAACACGTTCTCTCGACTCCAAACACGGCTTTTAAATCGTGAGGAAGAACTTTCCCACCCATCAAGTTTTTCCTTTTTTTTTTTAAGTGTGTCCACAACGCTTTTTCACTTTGACTGTACCCAAAAATATTTCATGCCTGTGCACCCGAGAAATATCTGCAGCCTGAGTCATCGTAAACCACAGAAAACTTTATTTTCAATAAATAAATAAATAAAACCGACCCTACAAAGATAGTGTTGTGGCCGTGGTGTAAAAAGTAAAGTTTAAGAGTTGAACTCAAGTGCCAAATAAAGTGCGGTATTTGACGGCATGCACAACGAACCTATTTACATTTACTTTGAGAGAATTGTAGAGTAAAGCGAAGTACAAGTTGTTGTTGTCTACGGTATCTAAATAAACATTTCTATGTGCCGTGTCCCATCAGAACGTTGGCAATCGTTGCTCTCCACAATTTCCTGTCCTTTGTAGCTCTTAATAAATTTTGTCTTTTTGTCATCTCTCCTAAACCTTGTTCTGTAATCTATTTACTCAAGCTCTCCAGATAGGTTATTCATTGTTTTCTTCTGTCCAACTAGCCTTCAATCTGTCCTGTGAGTATCAAATTTTTTAAGTCCTCTTTCCTCAATATGTGCCCTAAAAATTTTAATTCAATCTTCCTGATGTTAGTTTGATGTAAGTGTCTTTTTTTGTTTACATTTTCTCTAAAACTTCGTCGTTTCTCACATGTTCGGTCCATGGTATTCTCAGCATTGTTCTATAGAAACACATTTCGGTAATTTCAAGTCTTTTCATCTGTGAGGAGATTGTCCAGAATTTAATGCCATATAGGAAAGCTGATACTGCATAATAGTTCAGTAATCTTTTCTTTGATACATTAGCCTACCAAAGACCTCAGTATTGCATAGGATATCTGGGCACCTCGGCGTGGCGTAATGGTTAGCAAGCTTGCGACTGAGTAATGAGTTCGATCCTCACTGGGTGCCCCATACCTTCGTCCTTGTGCCACATCTAAACCACGCTTAGAAAATCGATATTGCATTAGACACGGAAAATAGTTTTCAGGTATTATTTATGAAAAGTGTGGGGTTTTAACTTCTTTCTTTTAACCTTAACTCCGGAAGGAGTCGCTGGGATGCCGATGTGTTGAGCTATCCACCATTCTTCTCCATCTGCTTCACTTGTATACTAGAGCCTGGGTCTCCGTGGATGGTTTCTTAATGTGCTCATCATGCCATGGGCGTTTTAACCTGGCAGAGCCCATCCCTCTCCAGGAAACTACCGTTAAAAGCACTACCGTATGTAATGGGATTTTATATATACCATTAAATACGATAGTTCTTGCTTAACATCACACTAAATGATTTTTCTTTAATATTTAGCAAGTGGCGCGTCAGATTTTCATGATTTGTCAAGTAGCTTTCTGAATACTTTTGTCAAGTCAAAAAGGCGGTTTCTGGTTTTAGTCATGTTTGTGCGAATTGCAAGCACATGGCCGCAAAGACTGCCTGTGATAATTGTGGTAGAAACGTAAGCAATGCTAACGTTCATTTCCTTGTTCATTGCTTGGAATGTGAAAGAAATAGACGAAAAGGAGTCAAATTGATTATAAATATCTTTTATACTGTGCCTCGCTTTACGCTTCGTCTTCATTTATAATTCATATGACGATTAAATCTCCGTTATTATGGCGGGGTGTTTGAATACCACACAAAATGGTTTTCCTTAATATTTAGCAAATGGCAAATCAAATTTTCATGATTAGTCGAGTAGCTTTTTGAACATTGCGAGCCTGTCACGACTCTATCGCTGTTTCTATGGCAAATATTTCTTTAGCTCCACCAGTTCAGACTAAGAATCGCTATCTTCCGTTCACGGGTCGAATTACCTTCATTCACTCTGTATTCCATTTGTAAGGAGGAAGTTCTACCCAGACAGCGTCTTCCCAAGAATCTCTGACTTCTGGTATATCTTGCACTTAGTCAACCAGTTTTTACTATTAGAAGCTACTTTGAATTAGAATGTATTTCTGTATTTCCCAGAGAAAAATATAATTTTAATATTATTTAATGTCAAATATAGCAATGAATTGGCAAACTTTTTTTACAAAATAAAACAGTTTCGAAGAAAAGATGAGAAAACTGAATTAGGAAATTCAAACTCAAATTAAATCAAATTTATGCAATTAGTAAAATAAAACTGAAATGAATTATTAAGCTTATTTTAAAGCACAAAATTTTAAAAAAAAGAAGCTTCTCCGTAAAAGCTGCTACTTTGTGGACTCCCGTGTGAATGCTTCACGAACACTACAACCTTAACTTCTTCAAAATAAAAGATTAATTGTTATCTATCCTCCTTTTCGTCATAATTTTCACTTCTTATTTATCATACTCTTCATTCAATAACCCTCTATTTTGAGTGGCTCTTGAGCCTTGTATTAGGTGAACTTTAGTAAAAGAAAAAATAATTAAGCAATGGCAAAAGCATTTAGTCAATATAAGTTCTTTGTTTTCTATTTGTTTTAAATAATTACGTTTTAAATTTAAAAAAGAAAAGAAACTGTTTTGAAATTACATATTTTCATATAAAAATACTTACTTGAGACTTGAAGCAACAGGAATGTGGTTCTACAGAAAGATGCTGAGGATGCCATGGAGCAAACATGTGTGAAACGACGAAGTATTAGAGAAAATGGAAACAAAAAGGAAACTTAAACTTAACATCAGGAAGAGGCGATTGAAATTTCTGGGGCGCCTAATGAAAAAGGAGGGCTTGGAAAATTTGATACTCACAGTACAGTCTGAGGGAAAAGGGGAGAGAGGAAAGCAACGCGTAACATACTCGAGGGGCTTGAGTAAATAGATGGTAGAACTAGGTTTGGAGGAAATAACAAAACGACAAAAATTAATAAGCGGTACTAGGGAGAGGAAGATGTAGAGGGCCATGATTGTCTATGTTCTCTAGGGACACGGCAGATATAGGATGTCCCCGTAGCATTAAATGTTAACGTTCTATGTACCTAGATGCTTAACTTAGCCGATCTCATTCGGTTTTTTAAAGCTTTTGTTTTTTATGTTTATTTCAAGGGCTATTGCTTTTCATTATCCCACATTGTCTCAACTGTAGCTTTGAGAGGAAAAGCAATATGTTGTATGATCAGGTTAAACCGTACGGATAATGATCTAAAACTAAGCGTCTATCAAAAATCTACTAACAAAAGATCTCATCGTGTTTTCGTTCATTTTTTGTGGGTTTTTTTTCACAATTATAGGTTTGTACTTAAGAGCAGTCTCTATTTACATGGTTAAGAGAAATGAATTAAAAATACTTTGAAACAATATCCTAATTATTTCATATATAATGCAAAGGGTAAAAGTCTTGGAATTTATGAAAATAGAAACAGAAATATCACAAATAATTAATCTATTAATTAAAATAGTCACAAATAATTAATCTATTAATTAAAATAGTTTTAAAATAAATATTTAATAAAAAAATTCGGGAGTATTCATCATCCTTCCGAATGGACATATTGTTACAGAATGCCAGGGCCAGAATGGTCAACGATTAGCCGGAATGTCTCATAGACGTGGTATTCTAACAGTGATGGATTGCCTTTGTCTGGGTGTTGTATGTAAGTCCAAAACGGCGCGAATTCAACAGAGAGCCCCAAGAATTCTGAAGCGTCGATACGCCTCCTACACCCAGGTTAGCGACCAGCTAAGATCATCCTTGGATGGATCCTGACCCAACGTGCGATATGCGTTCCCGGGATGTCACTCCTCCTACTGCCTCTTAGAATCCAAGCTGCCACCATTCTCTCCTAATAAAACAAATGAGAAAAAGAAATGGTCCTTTTCGTTGATACGATTTTATGTAGTAGTGTAGGGACACAGAGAGGATACAGAATGCGACAATATTCTAGGTTTAGAGAAAGTCATATTCTAACTATAATTTAAAATTCCTTGAAACAATTTTCAGTAAATCAAGACAACCCTCCTTATGGAATTAGAAAGATTGGTTGTTAGGACTGAATGAGATTTTCCAAAATCAAAATATAGGATAAGCATGTTTTCTTTTTACTCTGTGTCCACAAATATATTAATTTATGTTGTATCCTTAAAGAAGGTTAGAAACAGACAAAGGTGGTACTGGAGTGAAAGTAACAACAACACGGGCGTAGATGAAAGAAAGAGAGGTTAATTGTAAAAGAGAATACACTATTGAAAAACAGGGAATCGGTTAGCAGGCTAGTAATTCCCCAAGGATATCTACCAACCGCCCCACCCGGTCAGATGTAGCACAAGGCCAAATTTAATGTGGGGTATCCGAGCCAGTAGGCTCGGCCAAAAATTCACCGTATAAAACGTGGTCGGTTATCTGTTTCCCGAGACGAAATTCTGCCCTTCAATATAGCCTCGTTTGGGGATCCTCTCTGTCCGGAGGCAGAGAGTTTGGCCAGCACAGTTGGAGAGACGAAGCTCCAACTCTAGACTAATTCCCGAAGCAAGTTCGCCAGGCATATCATGTACACAATATATATATATACATATATATATATATATATATATATATATATATATATATATATATATAGTCAGTCAGTTCACATCTGCGATAGGGAGTGTGGGATATTATATTAAAACACTTTACTCGATAGAGTTCCGACAAGTGAGGAGCGATAACCGGTTAGCACATTCTCTAGTATTTTTCTTTTGTTCTCCCTTTTTCTCTTTCTTTTTCTTACTCCTTTTTCGTCTTGTCAACTACCGTTGTTGTTTTACACTTTGATCTCTTTCAATTATGTCCGTTTATATTGACTTATATGTTGCAACTCCACTAAGATTTTCAAATAAACTTAAAATAAAATTTGTTCCAACTGCTTCAAAAACAATAAGAGACTGAATTAATACAAAACAAAATAATAACCTAAAACCTGAAGCCGGGATTTACATTAGAAATTGTAGTAACTATCATTTCCTTCCCACGGAAGAATCACAAAGTAAGATTTATTTTAATTGGATGCCAAGTTAATCAAGGACTCGCCACTAATTGCCGAAATATTCAAATTAGTTTGATATATTCTGGACACATGTGAATGTGTGTG
>OZ038477.1:30401891-30424391 GCA_964036315.1 Acanthosepion esculentum | reverse complement strand
CTACATATATCCAGAGTGTTGCAAAAATACTTTTACAAATTTTTGGGGCGGGTTCATCACACCAAAACAACGACAAATGTCTATATAAACATATGTCCGCAAATCCTTCGTTTTTTAGCTATTACGTTTAAAATTTGCGGTAGACGCTGTGAAATGTACAATCCAGGATAAAATCAAAAATTACTTATTACCATAGTTTGTGGAGGCGACAGATCCTGTATCAGCAAGGCGACGATAAACAACAGCAAAGGTTGGATGACTCGGCTGCCTTCGGTTTGGAAACGCAATATGATACAGCCGTACAGCCTCGCGTCCATTACCATTCGTGCGGGCGTATGTAAAGATCATATCAGCGTAAACTTTCTTTAAATTTAATAACTCAAAACTGATATATATATATATATATATATATATATATATATCAGTTTTGAGTTATATATATATATATATATATATATATATATATATATATATATGAGGAGTAATGGATAGCGGCTCAGATTGAGGAATCGGAGAGCCGAGTTCGAATTCCAGTCGAATCCATTACTAATAACCTTGGGAAAGGTATGAATACTCTTATTCTCTGCCCAGGTATGGGTAAATAGCAGGACAGACTAGGTTCTATAGCCTTGGATGGCAACTGGATTACCGAAGAAAGAAATAGCAACTGCGCGAAAAAAAATCTGCCTCGTCAGTCATGTATCGAAAGATACATGATTGCCTAAGCGTGTATCACGCATGGCACATAACTAACTTCCAACACTACTTTAGACCAAAGTTTAGTAAAGAAACCCCTCATCACAAATAGAAAGAACGATAACAGTTAGTGGACTTGAGAAAGCTATTTTCCTGAAAAAACTGTTTCTATAAATTACAACCGATATCACTGCTAACTCTTCGGTCAATGAATGCCGAATGTTTCCTCATAAGGAAACGGCTAATCTTACCATCGCCATTACCACCTGTGTATGTGTTCCTTCACTATGTCTGAATAACTGATATTGATGCTGTCTTTATGGAGAGCTCGATCAACACACAAGCATAAATATGTATCTATATATGTATCCACAAATGCACACATCACATTGTTTCAGTATATATACTTCTACATAATAAATATTCGTGTACTTGGTATAAAATATTGTTTTATTTTATGCTTTTGTACGTGAGTATTTTATTACGCATTGCTTACGCACACACACTTGCACTTGCTAGTGTGTATCTCTGTTTATACGTACACGTCGACAAACAGAGGCGTGCCACTGCTCTTTGCGCATGCGCTCTTCATCATGGCATGTGTATTCGAGAGCGCTGAAACTATCCAAGTGTGAATATGAAAAGCTACCGAAAGATCAAATGGAATTTATTATTAGATTTTTCAGCAACGCTAAATATAACAAAATAAAAAGGAAAAAGATAATGACATCAACTGAAATAGTACCCAAACAAAATTCCTGTAAGTAGACAAGCACGTCGATTTTTAGTTTTAAAAAAATGAAATTTACTCTTAATATAAAGAAAAAATATTTTTATACGTATAGTTTGAAGAAGACGAAAAGTTATGAGCTAGATAGATATATATATAGATAAATAGAGAGATAGATCAACTTGTAAATTTATTACACAGAGAATAATTTGTAATAAGAACTGCATTTTTAAAGGAGTTTGTCGAAAGAAAAGAGGAGATCTTTGTGTGTGTATATATATATATATATATATATATATATATATATATATATATATATATGTGTGTTTGTGTGTGTGTGTGTGTGTGTGTGTGTGTGTGTGTGTGTGTGTGTGTGTGTGTATGTGTGTGTGTGTGTGTGTTGTGTATACATATATATTGAATTTAGCCCGGAATATTTTTTCCATTTCATTTGTGATTTGCTTGTAGGTCTTGAAAATTATTACCTATGAGATTTTAAGTGTTTGATATTCTTTAATTAATAATAATTCTGTTCTGTCTTTTGACATAGACCTCTCCCTGGGTCTATATCCTCCTGGAAATTCCATACGGATTACCATATTGTATCGTTACTATATATATATATATATATATATATATATATATATATATATATATATATATATATATATATATGATAAAAATATAGTTTTAAGCTATGCTATTGGTTGAAGTGATCAATATGAGTGATAGAGCGTATGTAAATTTAAAAGTGGACATTGAGATCAAGACATAACGGCGATGATCGGTTTCATGCTTAAACGCAATTTTCAGGACATATATATATATATATATATATATATATATATATATATATATATATATATATATATATATATTATGTTTATTTTAATACCCATACTTGACTGGTATAAAAATTCCTCTAGTACAATTTACAAATAAAAATATATTTAAACAAGCTGATATCAGGGCGAAAAAAATTGGAGGAAAAAAAAAAAAACATCCGCGTAAGTCGAAAAAAATCGCCCACGCCGCAATGTATAGCCAAAAAAAAAAACAATCGAGTAAAATAAGAAAAAAAAACGTAAAGTGCCCAATACACTAAGTAAAGCAGAGTATAAAAGATCCTAGTGATCCAGAAACTACCTATTATGTCTATTTTTATTTATTCCTCTCAAGTTCACGGATCAATTTATTAGTGCTGTTACAAGACTGAATAAGAAAGACACCGTAGTTTTTGTTATTTCTTTTATTTTTCCAAGTACTTTCAAGATCATCTTCAGAGGTGAACTGCTAGGACAAAAGTAATGTAATTGATGGTTGTCAATTTTTTGTAAATGACATGAGACGCGCTCCGTTACAGTCAATTTATGTTAAGAATATGTAAGGGAGGTAACTTAGTTTAATTTTTTTTAAAGATTTTTTCACAATTCGAGCATCCTAAAACATTATTGCTATACTCATAATTAATTTTATTTAGTGCTGGTTTCCTTTTTTCTATATAGTTCACTTCGAGAATTTGAAGTTTTTGTTTCTCATTTTCATAGTAAAATATTCTTTTATTGTCAATTAATATTTTTATAAAACGTGAATGTGGACAGGAATCTTCTTTCAAATGTTGTGCAATAGAACTTGAATCCGACATGTGTAAAGTAAGCTTCCTTGATTATGTTGTCGTCATAGTGAAACCAATATATATGTTTACGTTTTTATCAAAGATACAATCTCCCAAAGGTTATTTAAATTGGTATACGATTTTGGTCTTTTGCAAAACATCAGTTGACGGTGAACAGTTATTGCAGATGATTAAGTTGGTTGTATTAAATTTCGTATAGTATATAATTAGTTTATCTTTTTTTTACTGGGATTGGTGAGGGATATATTAGTACTTCTATGTTTTTTAGGATTTTTTCATCTTGTTTGTGTATTTGATTGCAATATAGTAGGTTGATATGTCTGGGGTTATTTGAGCAATTATTATGTTCTTTTTGATTTATGTTAATATTTCTAATGGCTCGTCTGATTTGTTCATCTGTTCAATGTAATTAGGAAAGTCATTATTGATGAGTGTTGTTTAATGTTTTTTTTTCATTCCGTGTATAAATTTTCTTTCGTGGAAGAGTTAACTTTTGCAGGGTTTATTAAATTTTGTATAATCGCTGTTTTGTAATAGTCTTGACACTCACTTTTATAGTTTAGAGTGCACGTATTTATGCTAGTTATTTTTTTTATATAGGGAGGTAGTAAATGTATTATTATTGGTGTTTATCAATATATCAATAAAAGGAATTATGTCGTCATTGTTAAGTTCTTACGTGAACTTAAAAACGGTGCCTTTTTTAGATTGTTGTAGATCATATATTTCGTCTGTTTTTAAAAAAGTGAAAATATCTTAGGTCGATGAAGAATTTTAGTGGTATTAAATATCTTACTTTCAAGTTTAGCCATGTAGAAGTTACTAAATGTTGGTCCCAGAATTGAGCCCATGGACACGCCATCACGTTATACGTGGATATTATTCTGATTGTCATAGAAGAAAACCTCAGTAGTAGAGGTCAAGAGTCATTTCCGTAACATGTTATGTTTGATTTTTAATGGATCGAGAGAGGAATTGTTGGAAATATTCTTTATAATTACATGAATCGTTTCTCTGAAACATTGGTAAATAAACTTTCAACATCAAGTGAGGTTAGGGTTGCATTATTAGGTTTTTTGTGTTTTTAAGATTTGAATTAGTTCCTGAGTTGATTTAATCCTGTATTCGTTAAATTTGTATGGTGTAACGAGTTGGTTATTAATTTTGGTTAATTGATAAATCGTAGAGGGTATTTAGGATATAATACGACGGAGAAGGAATTTAGGTTTATGTATATTTAGAGTTCCATACATGTATCCCGACTAATAGTCCTCAATTATTTGAGGAAGTTTTAAGTTGTCTTGTTCTGCGTTGTAGGCTGTGGTTAACTTGTTGATTTTCAATTTCAGTTGGTTAATAGAAATGTCAGTTTTAACCTCTTCCTATGTTGCAAAAGCTGTTTCTTCCAAATGATTCTGTAAGCTACGAAACAAATGGTAGTCTGAAGGAACAAGGTCGGGAGAATAAGGTGGATGAGGAATTTTCTCCCAACCAAGTTCTTCGATCTTTTGTGACATGATTCTTGCTGTATGTGGTTGCGCATTGTCCTGATGAAACATCACCCGTTTTCGATTCACTAGAGCAGGTCTTTTTTTCCTCAAAGCTTGGTTCAAACGCTCTAATTGCTGACAGTATATTTGAACATTAATTGTTGCATTAGGTGGTAAGAATTCAAAGTGGATTATTCCTTGGCAATCCCACCAGATTGAAAGAAGAACCTTTTGCCCATGAAGTTCCCTTCTCGGCTGTGGCTGGGCTCCTTCCCCTTTACCAAGCCACTGTCTACGACGCTTAACATTTCGATAAAAGATCCATTTTTCGTCACCAGTCACAAGTCTATGCAAAAAAGGTGAAACAAGTTGGCGTGAATGGAGAGAAGAGGAGATGTCAACTCGGGATTTGAGGTTGTTTTCAGACAATTCATGAGGCGCCCATTTTCCAAGTTTAGGAACTTTTCCAAGTTGTTGAAGATGACGATGAACAGTTGTATGGTTTGAACTGAGAACCACTGCCAATTCCTCAACTGATAAAGCAGGATTTTCTTCAAGGGCTGCTTCAAGAAGCTTTTCATCAAACTCAACTGGACATCCGGTTCAATCTTCATCTTCAAGGGTGAAATCTCCACCTCTGAATTTTGCAAACCATCTTCTGCAAGTTCTTTCATTCACACATTCCTCTCCATAAACTGAGTGAATGTTTCTAGCCGCTTCGGCTGTTGAATTTCCTTTCTTGAACTCATAAAGCATTATGTGCCTCAAATGATTCTTGGGTACTTCCATGTTAGCAGGGTTTTAATCAAACAAAATTTAATTTTATTGTTCTCTGAAATAAAATTTGATCAGTTTAAATGCATCTAAACATAAAAATAATGTTCAGCTCCATTAGACATTATAAAATACTCTTTAAATTTCGTTCATTTTAACAAAAAGTTAGAATTCGGACAGAACTTATGGGATGACCTAATATATATATATATATATATATATATATATATATATATATATATATAAAAGAAGGCTCTAAGTGTTGACTTCAATGTTCACTTTTATATTTACACACGCTCTATCTCTGATATTGAGCACTTTATCCCATAAATGTAGCACACCATAAGAGTATATTTCTTCATATATATATATATATATATATATATATATATATATATATATATATATATATAGTTGTCCCAGATATAATGTCCGATGTTAGAATCAAATTTTATTTCTGAATTAATGTATTTAAACACAGATTAAATCAGTCAAAATAGGAACCATGAAGATTTATACATTTCTGCCATCGATTTACAAGTTATTTATGCCTTTACAAACTGGACGTCAAGAAACGGAATGTCAGTGTGTGACAGATATGGTGGATGTAGCAGTCTCGTATCCCACATGCAGTTGTGGTCGAGCAATGTCATGATGTCGATTAACCAGTGCCCGTCGCATTTTGCTTAACCGAATGTGCACTTCATCTAACTGCTTGCAGTAAACGTCGGCACTGATGCTTTGCTTAGATTCCCAAAATCTGTAATGGATAACGCCAGACAGTCACTATAATCATCTGTTGGTGTAACTTCAGTTTTGGAGAAGAGTTTAGGTACTTCGGCAAGATCAAGCCATTGGGTCGATCGTTTACAATTGTTATAAAGGATCCCCTTCTCATTACATGTCACTATTTTATTAAGAAATGAAACACTCGAACTCTTTGACTGAGTTCATTTACCGAGCTTCTTCACCTTGCCAATTTCCTTGACATGGGTTAATTTCTACTAGTGTTTTCAGATACTGATTGTCAATTGCAGATAGACATCCTATAGCACCTTGACCTTCAAGACTCGTCTCCCCACCGCGGAACTTCAGAAACCGGTACCATACTATCGGATCACAAGTGGATCCTTCAGCTCATGTTCTGTTAATGTTGGCAGCAGTTTCAGAAGCATTATGACCAAGCTTGAAATTATGCAAAAGAGTAAATGCATCACTTCTTTTTTGTTGTTCAAAATGAGAGGTATATAAGATTTTGAGTTAAATTTCTGAAAAGGATTTATATAAAATTAATAAAGAGGAGACATTAATCATTACTAATGAGTAATATATTTTTGAGCAACTATGTTTGAACGCAATTAAAAAGTTTATTCTAAAATCGGACATTATTTTCCGAACAAACTAATATATATTTTCCGTGTATATATATATATATATATATATATATATATATGTATATATATATATATGCAGAAATATAGTCTTAAAGTGTGCTATATTTATGGGGTGAAGTGCACAATATCAGAGATAGAGCGTGTGTAAATATAAAAGTGGACATGGAAGTCAGCACTTAGAGGCGACAGTCTGTTTCATGCTAGTGCAATCGTCAGGCCTGACGATTGCACTAGCATGAAATAGACTGTCGCCTCTAAGTGCTGACTTCCATGTCCACTTTTATATGTATATATATATATATATATATATATATATATATATATATATTAATTAATTAATTAAAACGAAGAGAGAAGCCGCAAACGTTTTTGGTTATAATGTGTATTTTTTAAAATATATATTATACTTTATTTTTCATAGTTTTGCTACACGGGTTTCCGGTTTCGCGACCTTCATCAGGCAAAGAGTGGTTGTTTTCACATATTATTAAAAGAGATTCATTTTCCTTATGTTTTCCAATGTTTAACCATTGTCTTTTGTGTGTAGTCGCAATCCAAATTTTTCTTGGACTTGAGGAGACCAATATTCTTCTGTTTAAGGGGTAATAAAACAATTAGGATTGTTCAAAGGAAAGGTGAAGGAGGTCTTTGTTCTTATCTTTTTATGGTCCTTGTATCTTTTTAAAGCTATCTCCATTTTTGTGTCTTGTGTGCGCGTGTGTGTTTTTGGTAGTATGTGTATACATATCCTCCATATATATATATATATATATATATTGTTTTATTATAAGGAATTAGTACATATATATATATATATATATATACATATATATATATATACATATATATATATATATACATATATATATATATATACACACATATATATATATACATATATATATATATATATATATATATATATATATATATATATATATATACACTTCCTATGTTGTGTAGGTTTTGTGTATGTGGTTGTGTTTAGTCTATTATGTTTGTTTTTGCCAGTATGTGTATATATATATCGTTCCCCATAGATATTTGTGTGTGTGTGTGTATGTGTGTGTGTGTGTGTGTGTGTGTGTGTGTGTGTGTGTGTGTGTGTGTGTGTGTGTGTGGTCTGACTAGTGTATTCGCACATTATGTGTATATGCTGTGTGCTTATGTGTTTGGGGTTATGAACTGTCTAGTGCTGGTTTAAATTTGTCTATGAAGTTTTTTCATGTACTTGTAGGTTAGAATAATTGTCTGTTTGATATATTGGCATAATTTTAAATTTACCTTGACTATATTTGTAGATATGTTTTGATACAAAGTGTCTTCTGTTGTCTAGTAATTTGATGTTGTTATTGTGAAGGGAAACTCTGTTGTTAAGTGCATTTAATTTCATTTAATGTTTAATTTAAACTGTTAGTCTTCATTCATTAACATTTATTAATTTTAACCATTATACTTGCTTGCAAGTTAATAAACAGTGCATTTATTGTTATTTAAAGAGGGAGTACATTTTTGTGTGACACCATATATATATATATATATATATATATATATATATATATATATATATATATATATATATATATATGGACTCTCCCGTCGTATTCTATCTATAGATATTGGCATTTGAATATAAACACTACTATAAAACTTTTTCTTGTTCATCATTCGACCAAAAAGTCATTAAGAAGGAACTAAAATAATAAGAAGTTGTAAAAAAAAAAAAAAAATGAAAAGCACAACAGCGACAACAGATTAATTACTACTGATGCTGGCTTTACGGAAAATGAGTTTAATCGAAAGCCATGTTGGAAAAGTGCGGGCAAGTATCCGGGCATACTGGTTTAATTACAACGGCATCCTCGTGAGTCCACCTTCCGCGTCTGTCACGGCCAGTGGCCGGTAGTCTCTCCGGACATCCTACTGCCAACTTGCAACGTTCCAAAACCCGTAAAGTAAGGAAAAGATGGAAAGAAACTAATTGAGCTACTTTTTTTTTTTCATAATCATTTTTTTTTTTTCGTATTCTCGTCTGATAAATGTTTACGGTTATAAATGATTTGTGAACTTAACTGCGCATGCTCACAGCGTTATGATTAACACCAGGATGCTGCTGCGTGTTTTCAAGATGGTGAATGGTGACTCCCAACCACTCTTCTCCTGTTTGCCTCCCGAGTTGTCAATTCAGGTGACGTCACTACAATGATGATGAATATTTCTTCCGGTCAGAAACTTCTCTACAGTTCTATCATGTTCTAAAACAGAAGATATTCTTTTCTCTTCATACTTATACGCTGTATGAAATTGAGGTGTGTAATGTGTATGTTTATATGTTTAAGTGTGTGTGTGTGTGTGTATGTGTGTGTGTGTGTGTGTGTGTGTGTGAGTGATGCTGGAGAAAATCGTCTCAAATCTGTTCGTCTTTTCATATGTATTCATTAACTATCAATCTGGGAACTGATGCACTTGATCGATGATAGATAAATAACAATAGACATAGATAGATAGATAGATAGATAGATAGATAATGAACCAACTGTGATAGATCACCTGTTGATAGAAAAATCGATAGCGAGATATAAATGTATAGAAAGAAATAAAGAAAGAAACAAAGAAAGTGGTCCAAAAATGACAAGCTTTTGCGTTTCAAATAGACAGGCTGGAACAATTATTCATTTTGGCCAGAAAAATATTCACCTGGGACCTCCTTATTCCAACCCCACCACTTTTTATTCAGTATCCAGGAAATTTCCTCTCGCCCTTTAATTTAGTCAGCGAGCATTTTAGGATAAATCGTTTCACTACTGACAATAATAATAATAATAATAATTTAAAGACCACAAACAAAAAAGTGCCTCCTTATTGATATGGCAGTCCCTGCAGACTGCAATGCATCTTTGAAGATATTCAAAAAGCTGTCAAAATACAAGGACCTTGAAATCGAAATCTCAAAAATGTGGCACATGAGAACATCAACAATCCCCGTTGTAGTTGGAGCCCTCGGATTGGTTGGAAAAGATTCCAGTAGACTAATTGAAGGGATTCCTGGAAGCCCATGCCTCAAAGACATAAAAAAATTGTTCTCACAAGTACAGCCCACACTTTACGAAGGGCTTTATCTATGTAAAATTTTTTTTTTTTTTTTTGTCAGTGGAAAATGTCACGATGCCATTTCTATCCTTAGGTCCCTGGGCGGGACCCGGAAAGAAATGTGTACACGCCAGAAATCAAAGGAAATAATAATAATAATAATAATAATAATAATAATAATAATAATAATAATAATAATAATAATAAATATGTATATATATATGTGTGTTTTAAATACAGCCCTTTTATTTCAACCACCCTTCTTTTTTAAACCTAAGTGTAGATAAGTGAATAGAATAAGATACATTAATCCGTTTTGAGTAAGCTATCATTGACAGTATGTTACATTCTTGAAGCATCCTTTAGGGTTGAAATGTCTACCAATATTACTGGAAATCAGTAACTGGTTCTGCGAATGTTTAGTTATTGTAACGTATATCGGCGCCAAAAAATAGAATCGGAGTTCCGACCGTGTTTGTGTTCCTTTTGCACTAATGACATCGGAGGAAAGGAAGAAGTTCCTTTTCCTCAGCTATGTTTTAAATAGCAGAGGCGACTGGGCTCTCGTGCTTTAGAATGTCGGTCAGTCTAGATGGGATTCAATTCGAGGCTTTAATCAATACTGAAGTGATTAAATATCTAAGTGACATACGCTCTGACAAAAAATATGGCTTCCATTTTGCTGACGCTGATGTGCTTATGGCCATCACTGAATATGTATATCAAGCTCAACTTTGTAGCTCTAGATATCTCAAAGGCGTTTGACAGGTTTTGGCACGCTGGTCTTCTACGTAAGCTTCATGGCTACAGTATTACAGGACGATTCTTTGATTTAATCCACTCATTCGTATAAAATCGTGAAATGAAGATAGTTTTGAACAGGCTGGCTTCCAGATCCTTTCACACGAACGTGAGTGTCCCCCAAGACTCTATCCTGGGTCCTATGCTGTTTCTGATCTTCATCAATGATCTTTCTGATGTCATCAGTTCCCAAGTAGGAATTTATGCAGATGACACTACCATTTACTACTGCCTCAATAGCAAATCCTTCAGAGCTGACAAAGTTAACCTGGCCGCTGCTTTTGAAAAGGGCCTCCAATCAGTGGTTAACAAGGGTAGAAAATAGCTTTTAAATTTTAATACCTCCAAAACGAAGCTGCTCACTTTTAAGCATCATAGACCGCCATCAGCATGACTAATGCTAGACTCCTAGAGAGCGACACACAGCACCTTCTTGGCCTCATATTTTCAACAGACTTGAAGTGGAACAACTACATTAAATCAGTAGCTGCATCTACTGCAAGGAAAGTTGGTTCATTGTGTCGTACCAGAAGGTTTTACTCGCCAGAGTCCATCTTGCACATTTACAAATCTACCATTAGTTCGTGCATTGAATATTGCTGCCATATTTGGTTCGGTGCTCCTGCTATTTCTCTCAATGTTCTTGACAAAATCCAAAGAAGGGTCTGCAACGTAATCGATCCTGACTTGACACTATTAAAAATGCATGCAATCACTATATTGGTTTCCTTACAATAATCTTTAATATAAAGTGGAAATCCGATTTTATTTTGTCTGACCAGCGCACAGTGCATTCATTAGTGAAGAGTGGACACACATAAACGAGTTCATAAATAAAATGAGAATAAAATTCCACATACATGCACATCATCCCCCAGTTATTCAACTGTCTGTCTATCTAGAAAAAGGACAGAGGATATACTTTAATCAAAATAATACCGCAGATAGAATTGCAAATCCACGATCAATAACTGATGGCTTTCTTCACAGTGTCAAACTGATGATTATGCAAGAAATTTTGTATTTTGTCGTTCCCGAATATTACACATGGGACATTAAAAATAACGTCTTCAAAAGACGAGTACAGGGGAAACCAGTTCCAGGCTACCAGGCATAAAAAAGCTAAGGTTTGGGGCAGGGTGTACACAGTGCATCCAAATCAATGGTTAAAAGACTTAACAGACAAAGAAAAAATAATTCCTTTAAATAATATGTGGAAATAATCATTCTTCGCTTGATGAAGGTCACAAGACCCGAAACCCGTGTAGCAAAATATACAGAATAAAGTATATAAAAAAACGAACATTATAATCAAAAACGTTTGCGGCTTTTTCTTTAATACACACACACACACACACACACACACACACACACATACATATATATACATATATATATATATATATATATATATATATATATATATATATATATATATATATATACTGGGGGTAGAAATTGATATGTACATTTTTAGATACCGTTAATGACTGGCCACTCTTATTGGTGGATACCCGTCTATTAGGGCGGCTAGCGTGTTCACGCTTGTTCCACACCCACAGATCCCACCTGTGGTTTATACTGCAACTATGCTGAGCAGACCTTAGTTACAGTTTCTGGGAGAGAAGGGTGTTATCTAGCGTTATCAACAATCTGAAAAATCCAGCACGCTCAAACACTCGGTCACGATGACTTGTGACTTCGTGCTAGCACACATTACACTCACAATTCTTGGGTCAACCCGTGGTATGGCTTCAGGCACTTTCCAAAGGTGCCGCACGCTGAGATAGCCTCCTCTATGGGTCGATTTGTGGAGGAGGCGATCGGACCAGAAAGTGAACGATCTAACTACTCGGCCACGAGACCACGATGTGGGATATTTAACAAAAGCGATAAAAATATAAACAAAAAGAAAAAACTATATGAAATTGGCTAGACTATATATCTGGACAGGTTAAAAATAATTAAATTTAAAAGTTTAAAATTTGAGCGTACACTCTCCTTCGTAGTTACATCCACGTAAAAGTCATTTCAGCCTGATGAAGACCTAATGGCTGAAACGCATCACACGAAAATATAATGTCTATGTGTGTGTGTGTGTGTGTGCACGCACGTGTTTGTATGTCTTCCCGCCGGTTTATTCCGTAAGTTGACTCAGAGAAAAAAGCAGCCAAGCTATTGAAACCAAAGCAACAAGCACCAAGCTGTGGTCCTATACTCCAACAGAGGAGTCCATATGGTTAACAAATACATATACTATGGGAAATTAGGGGTGTTCTATTTATTACCTAATTATAGAACAAGTATGATCCCCCACTTACTACCAGATCGTCAGTTAATTTGTTAAATAAAAAAATTATTATTTATAAGTAAAGTTACCAGATTGTTTTTACAAGTAAGCGAATCGATCCATGAAAGACCAGCTTTACTAAATTTTGTATTGCCTTTCTCATTTAACGCCGGTAACGCAGCTTATTTACAGGGAAAAAAAACGTAGCTTAAAAGACGCAAATATCGAAATTCAAAATTTATTAGCGTTTGACTTTTTAGCAACACTGCATAGATTTGTGGCGTTCCTTACTTTTTCAAACAGAAAAAAATATTAAGAATTTGGGAGTTTATTGATCTGAGAGCTCAGTTAATAAATGAAAAGAACAATCTAATTTTAGAATATTAACTTTTATTTAAATTGGACGTCTCATGCGAGGAACTGTGTGTGTCATCGAATATCGATAAGCTGTCATCAGGTCAGTGAGCGTGACTTCGACTCCGATATGTTGCAACTGGAACAAAGACTATTAAAATACCAGAGACAAAATTTTCCGTTGCAATGAGCATGCGCATAATAAGCACGGTAAATAACGAACGGCTTCCGCTTGCCACTGAAATTTTAACAGTAGACGCCAAGAAACGCGAATAAAAGTCGCCCTTCACTGAACCGAACAAGATAGATAAATAGATGCCTGAATCTGTATGCATAAACCGGTAGGAGCGTATATTTAAACACATGCGCATATATATATATATATATATATATATATATATATATATATATATATATATATATATATATATATATATATATATATATTGTTTGTTTCCATGTATGTGTATGACTATATTAAATGAATATATATTGATATACAGACATATAAATAAATATATGTATTTGTATCTTTATATACGTATGTATGCGTTTTCACGAATTTATATTTAAACGCACGCATATATATATATATATATATATATATATATATATATATATTCTTTTTATAATGATGCTGGTTCATAGGCGTAATGTTAAATTTAAGTTTTACTATTTTAGTTGGTTGTTACACATATTGATTCATTTTTTTTCTGATGTTCCGCGAATTATCTCGAAGAATAATTTTTCAGAGCATTATTTGCTTCTTAGTAACTGTAATAATACTGAAATTTTGTTTCAGATTAGGCACCCCTTTAGATCGTAAGCCTAGTAGACAAAAATGACCCTCCTCGGCATCTTCTACTCTTTGCTTTCAATCAAGGTCACAAAGTATCTCGAGACATTTGTGCTGTGTACGCAGATGAAATCCGTCCAAACAACCAAACTGTCAGTGCTATGCTTTATGTTGAACAAAGAAACACAATCAAAGAAACATTTTTTTAATCATTTCACCCCGGGCAAGTCGGGAATACCACTAGTACGCAAGGGGTTACAAGGAGTGGAAGTGAGAGAAAAAAAACTGTGTATGGGGGGGGTGAGGAAAGAATAAATGATGAACGGGATTCAAGAAGACAGAAGATGGCGATTGACGTTGCATTTAGATTTTTTAAACTTTCTGGGAAGCAAATAAACGGAAGCAAGTTTCACAAGCGGGAAGTGCGAGTAAAGAAACTGTTACAGTAGAAGTGCCTGTTACATTTAACTATTTCAACAGTAAAAGATGCCAGTCTAGTAACACACTTAAATTCATTTAGTCAGGGCACCATAGAAAAAAAGCTTGTCAGAGTAGTTGTCATGAAAATATTTGTAGAAAAGCTAAAGAGAAGCTATGTTAAATCAGTGAGAAAGTGACTGAAGTTGAGATGCCATGTCAGGATCGATTACATTGCAGATCCTTCTTTGGATTTTGTCAAGAACCTCGAGATGAATAACAGGAACACGAATGCAGATATTACAACAAGATTCAATACAAGGACGAATGGTAGATTTGTAAATGTGCAAGATGTATGCTGATGAGAAAAACCTGGTGCGACACAGTGACCCATCTTTCGTTGCACTATATGCAGCTATTGATTCAATGCAGTCGTTCCACTTCAAGTCTGTTGAAAACGTGTGGCCAAGAAGGCGTAGTGTGTCGCTCTCTAGGAGCCATGAAGATCAGAAGCAGCGTAGGACCCAGGATAGAACCTTGGGGGACACCAACGTTCGTGTAAAAGGATCTAGAAGGAAACCCGTTCAAAACTACCTTCATTTCTCGATTTTATTGAAATGACTGGATTAAATCAAAGAATCGTCCTGTAATGCCGTAGCCATGAAGCTTACGTAGAAGATCGATATTATCAAGGGCTTGATATACATATTCAGTGATGGCCGTTAGCATATCAGCGGTAAATCTGGCAAAACAGAAAACATATTGTTTCTCAGAGAGTGGGTCGTGAGTAGTAAGATGCTTAACCACTCCAGTATTAATTAACACCTCGAATACTTTGCCGAAAAGCGCTAAAAGACAAATAGGGCGATAGTTGGAGGGCTCAGCTGGTTCTCTTGCGTTCTTGAAAACAGGAAGGAGGACTGCCAACAAACTGGAAAGCAGGAAGCAGCGCGGTAATAGTTGTAGAGTTTGGAGAGAACTGGAGCCAGCTCGGGAGCACATTTCTTTAGGTCGACGGCTGGGATCCCTTCACCTCCACTTGCCTTATGAGAGTCTAATTTAGAAATGATGTCTGAGTCCAGGGACAGCGTTATGCGCATATCACTCAGTAGAACCTCTTTTCTAGAAGGGAAATCAGGTGTGGGTACTGCAACTGAGTCGAGTGTTGAGTTGGAAAAGAATTTCCGAGCAAAGCATTCAACCTTATCTGCTCTAGATGTCAGGATTTCGAATTAATTGAATGGAGGAGGTATCGAGGATTTGCTATTATTCAGCACGCTCTTGAACAGCCGGCAATAATGTCTAAAACCGAACTTTCGAGATGCTATATGTTGTTTGATTCTATCAACAAACAGTAACTTCGCTTCTTTAAGGACACGCTTACACTCGTTACGAGCAGAGACAAAGAGACGTCTGTTGCAATCAGACGAGTCACTCTGGTACAGCTGGAATAATTGATTCCTGTCGTCTGTAGCGGCAAAACATGCAGATAAGAACCAAGGAGATGAATGCGGTTAAATTTGGTATTTTCTTGCTGGAATGAAAGCATCGATGCCGGATTTCACAAAGCAACAAGCACCAAGCTGTGGTCCTATACTCCAACAGAGGAGTCCATAGGGTTAACAAATACATATACGATGGGAAATTAGGGGGGTTCTATTTATTACCTAATTGTAGAACAAGTATGATCCCCCACTTACTACCAGTTAATTTATTAAATAAAAAAATTACTATTTATAAGTAAAGTTACCAGATTGTTTTTACAAGTAAGCGAATCGATCTAGGAAAGACCAGCTTTACTAAATTTTGTATTGCCTTTCTCATTTAACGCCGGTAACGCAGCTTATTTACAAAAAAAAAAAAACGTAGCTTAAAAGACGCAAATATCGAAATTCAAAATTTAGTAGCGTTTGAGGCATCAGGCGCGCATTTTTAAACAGGATGATTAAAACCTTCACTCCACGAGACGCCACGAAAGAAATCACGGAACGAGTCCCAATCCGTCCGTTGATAATATAAATATATTCTGTTGGCAGACGGTTCTTGGTTGGTGGGGGAGAGGAAAGAGATGTTTATAGACACTACTGCATAATCAGCGTTGCCAAGAGGGCAGAGCTGCATAGTATGACATGAGACGTGGATAGAGGTAAAGAAGAGATCTAAAAGAGAAGCGTATTCGTCAGGGTTACCGGAGAAACGCGTGGGGAAGTCCATCACTTGCATGAGAGATTGAGTGATTGAGAAGTTCAGGTTTTGGATGCTAGCAAGGTCAGTGACACAGGGTTTAAACTACCTGGCATAGTGAGCATTAATGTCGCCGAACACAAATATATTTGCAAACTAGCGTAGGGAGATTCAGCTGAAAATACATGACCGGCGATACAATGGGATTATTCTACATGACAATTCTCGCCCCGACGTCGCTAAAATGACCAAATATGCAATTAAAGAGCTCGGTTTGGGAGGTTCTGCCACACCCACAATATTCTCCTGATTCTCCTTCTGACAACCGCCTTTTTTGATCGCTTCCTAACGATATGGAGTTTAAAAGGTGGTTCGGCGAATGTTTCGAGTCACAACCTAGTGATTTCTATCGTCGGGGCATTGAACAGTTGGTGGATCGTTGACAGGAGGTCGTAATCAATCAAGAGGAATCCATTGTTGAATGATTTACCGGATCGATTAATACTTACTAAGTATTAGAATAAATGATAAAAAACGAACGAATCTAACAGACATTTGAACTTCTTTCCGTATCTATCTATCTATCTATCTATCTTTATACACACAACTATTAATATATTTACGTAGAATTTTGAATTCTTTTTCCTTTAATATAATATAATGATAATAAATAAACAAAATCAATGCAAATGAATGGAATTAAAACAACAATTAGTGTTACTACTCTAAATGGCGTCATTATCGTTAACATTCTGAGTATCATTCACTGCCGGACTGATTGTAACAGGAATAGTTAAAATAGTAAAGGAAAATGATGAAGCAATTTCGATACTTATGACTTACAATTAGTTTGCAGCCATTTTGGTGAGGGAGAAAAAAAGTCTAAAAATCCAAATTCCTACCCTGATAATCAGGATTTAATTTTCATTAGAATATGGAACCGACCAACTCGCAAACCATTACTAATATAATGAGGGCGAACGTCGTGGCTCAGATAGTTGCTCATTTCACTACGGTCGGTGTGCGAACTAAGACAGAGGTTGGGATTTTGAATGTCGATATTCAAGGCAAGCAAGTCTTTTCGATTTCGAAAAACGGGTGCAACAAAACCTTTCTAACGCCATGTATCCTTTGAATTATCAACCCTTTGTAGGTTATTTAAAACCGAAAAAAATTCGGATTGTAGCGAAAGTTGCTCACATTACCCATTGTTTCCAAGCGGGGATCGAGGAAGATTCTTTCATGTCAGCGAGAAGATCTATGTCTTACAAACAAACTGCCAACATCATTAATTTTTACTGAGACTCGATCACCGGGTGCTGGCATGAAATTCGGAATTATGCACATTCAAATTAAGCCATGAATTTGCATGCATTTTTAAAAATTTAGAATTACGCTTATGCAGGTGAGATCTCACAATGAGGGTTGTTGCTAAGAAAGTAGTGCTCGATGTATAATAACAGAGCTATAATTTATATTAATAAGAAAATACATTTTTTCCACGCCGGTAGCACAACTGTGAGTTTCATGGACAACGCAGTCATCAGGTGCTGATTGAAAACGAAAAAGTTTTCAATCAGCATCTGACAATTACGTTGTGCTACCGGTGAAGAAAAATGCATATTTATTATTATTATTAATAATAGTTAATGGTCAGATTTGAATTAAACCAAGAAACAGTAATATTCACTCTTAATTTTATACATACATATATATATATATATATATATATATATATATATATATATATATATAATGGAAAGCCAAAACTTTAAAAAAACAAACCTTACAATAATCATAGTAATATCTGCAACCTTTTGTGACACTATTTATTTATGGTAATTGGCTAATTAACCATAGAAATTAAAACAGAAAATAGACATTGTTAAAGCGAAAAAAAAAAGAGTTATAACGAAAGATAGACTGATCGACGTTAAAACAAAGATTTTAATTTGTTTATAAAAAAAACGCGAAGAAGCCACGTGTGCGGTCTAGCCAAGTCGAGTTATCGCCGAGGGAGATAGAAAGAAAGGCAAATATAGAATTATCGGCCAAAACACTTGCCGATACAGGCAGGAAGATTCAATGATTTAAAGAAATTAAACGATATCTTGGAAAGATAATTATCTTTCCAAGATATCGTTTAATTTCTTTTCTTGGATACAGGCGAAGAGAAGCAATGTGGCAATTATAAAATTTTGGCATTGTCTCGATATAGGTAAGAGGATTGTTATCATTTATTTGCCAACAGACGCTAAGACGCCGAATGGCAATGTGACAATTGTAAACCTTTGGCAATCTCCAGAAAATTAGAAGTGGAAAATTGAGATTTGACGAGATAAAAAGAATTTGGTTTCTTAAGAGGTCAGGGATTCCATGATAAAGCTGATTTGGAGTAGGGAACCAGATGGCAAACTTTGACAGTGATTAATGAGACGGTAAGAGCGCTGGGTAAGTGACTTTTGGGTGGCCCAATAAAAAGAGAACATGTGATAAAATAATTTTGTATACAAAAATTCTAGATTATAATATTAAGGAGGCCAGCGTAGCCACATCCACACTGCCGGGAGATTATTGGTCGTATGGTAGCATGATGATGGGCGGAGGTGAATGGACGAGAAAGGCGGAGAAGATGTTAACGCTCACTGAAGGGATTGGTATGAGATATCAATGTGCGAGAGAAAGAGTTTAGGAAGATAACTCTCCTCCGACCTTCCCTCACGAACGACGGAGACCCCCCCCCCACCGAAATGGGAAGTAGTTAATTTTCCAAAAATGGGAAATAATCAATTTTCCTGTCCTGACAACAAAGAGATTTCTTGTTAGAAATAGAGATTACCGAGAACCCCAGGCCTCGTCGGGCCCACACACCGGGTTTTTGTCGGTACCCACATAAACGAACGACGATGGATCGTTACACAATAGAGTTGGAGAAGTTGGAGTTGGAGAAGCAGTTGCAGTCACAGCTTAACCAGAGTGTTACCTCGCAGAAGCTGACCGAGAGATTCCATGACCTCCGACTTCGCCGATGCTACCGATAGAAAGTTATACTGACGAACGAATTTAAGCCAGCACTTAAAAACTAAATTAGTTAACTTACGATACCAACTTGCTTGAAATATAGAAGTGATTGATTGATCGGAAATTATCGTTGCATACACACTAAAAAGTTCCTTTTGTGTTCATATGAACCGGGATGAAAAGAAAGTATGTACATTTCATTTAACCCCCCACCTCCACCTATACATTTCCAATACTCTTGATTTTCTCCTCCTCCTCCTACCGTTCTATCACATTTCATGTCGTGTGTTTATTTATTTATTTTTAAATAATAAAGCATTCATTATTTTTTAAGAAAATAAAGCTTTAGGAAATCAATTGACCGAAATTGCCTGAAGATACCAAAAATATTAAAACCAAGGTAGCGGAATCGGCTACTCTCCTAATTTTATATATTAGCAAGGTCGAATTACTGCATTTAAACTAACCATACTCTTCTCTGTAGCTAAATGGTATAGCACGTCAGGCTATATGACGGTTCCGTGTAGGATACAGGTTCGATTCCTGTCGGAGGACACATATTTTCTATGAGATTTCTCGGACATTCAAGCCGGTAAATGTTGTTAATACTGTTTATTATAAACAGAGAATTTACTTAAATTATCTAAGTAAATATATGGTGTGGTAAATATATAAGTATCTATAAAAATAACGTATAAACAATAAATATATTAAAATAATTATCGAACTTAGTCCATTTCATATATATATATATATATATATATATATATATATATATATATATATATATATATATATATATATATACTGCCCCAAAATGTATTGTTTAGATGTCATGGAAATATAACTAAAAGTCATATTAACAGAATCTATCTTACACCTGCACCATTCGTCCATGCATTGAATATTTCGGTCAAATCTGCTCTGATGCTTCTGCTGTGTATATACAGATTCTTGATAAAACCCAAAGAAGAATCTGCAATGTTATCAGTTCTGACCTGGCATCTTGGCCACAATCACTTTTCCACTGCTGCAATATTGCTTCCGTGTGATTTCTATAAATATTTTCATGTTAATTATTCTGGTGTTCTTTGGTACTTCGACTTTATGAAATTAAGTGCCGTATCAGATTGGCAGCTCGGTCTCATTATTTTACAACTGCTTGATTTGATTATTCGCTTGCACTTCTTGTTTGTGGAAACCAGGCAAATCTGATCTTCAAAGATGTAAAGGCAATTTCAATCGTTATCTTCTATCTGCTTAATTTCACTTCTTTTATCGGTCAGTCTCCTAAATTTTGTTTTTTCGGGTTCTTTCACACTCAGTAACCTCTTGTGTCTTAGTGGCTTCATCGCCTTACTTGAAGTGAAATAATTTAAAAAAGCCTAGATATATGTTTTAGTCAGGTAACATATTCTCTAACAAATATTTTTTTAGTGTGTAAACACCTAGTTAAAATTTTGGCTATTTTATTTAAAAACTGGGTAGGATTGAGGAAAGTTAGTATTGTCAATTTCTTCTCCTAGAACAGCCTTCAAAACCTTGTTCCTATTCTAGTTATTTACTTTGTCTCCCCACTAAGACGAATTGTGACACAAGGTCAGTTTTTAAGGTGGGGACCCGAGCGCGTACACCCGGGCCAGGAACAAAAATTGCCCACTGTCCCTGCAACCGTCGCAAGCACTGATCCCTCTCAAGGATCCAAGGCGGGGTTTACAAACTAGCTATTGACTCTGTCTCCCCACTAAGATGAGCTGTGACACAATGTCATTTTTTTAAGGTGGAGACCCGAGCGCGTACACCCGGACCAGGAACAAAAATTGCCCGCAGCCCCCGCAACCGTCGGTTGCGCTGACCTCAGTGCAAGCACATATCTCTTTCTCTGTTGCAATGACAGGGCGCGGCCTCGAGCAGCTGTTCCCCAAGACTGTGCACCTCTCAGTCTAATTTTCCTCAGTTGCGACTCTGTCCTTTGACGGAGTCGTCCCTGATTGCACTCTGTCCAACGACAGAGACGCAACTGAGTGATGATAAATAATCTGTTGCAAACCACTCCAAAGAGAGGTTGACACAGTCACCTTGTTCCTACACTATAGCTTCTACTATTTATTTTTGTCACTATATTCCTTTCAATGTTCGGCTTCAGTTTTTTCTTTTCTCATACTTCCCAAACATATTTGTGTCCATATGTATCTACGGATGCATGTAAGTGCCCGCACATAAAATATATATAAATAAGTTAGTGTTTACGCAGAATTTATCCAAGCTTACATGTAGGTGCGTGCGTGGGTGTCCAAAAAGAGGTATCAGCTCTCATTTCACATATCCTGAAACATGTTTTTTCTTGTAGAGAACTCCTCCATCCCTGATAGCAATCATGTCCAGACATGTGTAGACACTTACATATGTCAGTCTGCTTTATGCTTACACCTACAAGTTTATCTCTCTCTCTCTCACACATACGCACAAACACACACACACACACACACACATATATATATATATATATATATATATATATATATATATATATATATATATATATATATACTAAAATTTAAATAAAGGCTTATACATATATTTTGCGAGTAGAATCTCTGACTGATACCAAATCGGAGGGGTTTCGATCTCGACTTTCCGTTTCTCGCTGCCGTTCGACTATATCCTAGAGGTAAGATCTCTGATTGATGCCAAATTGGTCGTGTTTCGATCCCGGGTTGAAGTAATCGGATGTCTAGCGACATTGAAGAGCTGTGATACAGCGAAATAGTCTATTCATTCTTTTTAACAAACGCTTTTGCATTGACAAGCCCAGGCAGAATATCCC
>OZ038477.1:30381891-30396891 GCA_964036315.1 Acanthosepion esculentum | reverse complement strand
ACTACTCCCCTCCTCGCCAGCTGTGGGTAAATAGTGAACAGTCTAGGAGAAACTCTGGACTCAGAATCTATGGAGGGTCATTTGGGGACCTTGCGGGCATGCTCTACACCAGTTGTCTGTATTCGACTCTTCCAAAAATTGATATTGGTTCTGCAGAAGCCTTCACCGCTATAACCACTTGATATGAGCGGGTAATATGACTGTTCTTTCTAAAAACTGAGCTGCTTATACGTCGCAAACGACGGGATAGTCCAGTACACACACACACACACACACAGATATATATATAAATATATATATATATATATATATATATATATATATATATATATGGGAAAATGATATATAAACCTTTTTACATACCAATATTAGTAAAATTAATAACAAAGTTGGAATTTTTTTCGTGTAAATCATTTCGTTCTTTACGACTTCAATGAACTACAGTGATGTAACCACACACACCCACACGCGCACATACACGCGCGCACAGGCACACACACACACACACACACACACACACACACACACACACATATATATATATATATATATATATATATATATATATATATATATATGTAAAAGTGAACATTGTCAACACTTAGAGGCCACAGGGTGTTTCATGCTAGACGCAATCGTCAGTCCTGAGGGTCAATCAGCTCAGTTTCTAGGAACCGACAGCCATGATATGATTATAGCGGTAGGGGATTTGTGCAGAATCAACCACCCTTTTTGAAGGTCCGAATACAGAGACCCGGTGCACTACGTGCTTCCGTTTGATTTCGTGTTACACTTTTAAAATATTCAAATACAAAGTGACATTTTTTTTTATGCCACTGTTTTTACCAAATGAGCCACAGTACTAACTGATAATCTTTTAGTATTACACATACAATTAGAAATCGCCGTCCAGGACCGACTGCCCACTGATGTCGATGAGCGATGAAATGCTTCCATCCTCTTCCTAGTTTCAAATTAGCGCAAACTGATCCAAAAACTTTATCAGACAAGCTAACACTGTTACCCAGAAGTCGTTCTTTAAGTAAATGCACAGCTAAGTGCATGACAGTCCGCATCCGAATTAAAGTTTATTGTTTGTGTTCAGTTCTGGCTGCTTGGTCACCATACATCATGACTGGCGGGTGGGAGGGTATGAAAGCGTTGGGGCAAGGGGGGGGGGGCAGAGAAATTCGCTTGTTCGTGGCGTTCGGCAGGACGGACAAAGGATGTGTACAGCGATATTGCTTATAAATATTGTATGCTAACTGAAGTAGGTTTTCTTTATGCGTCAGATAGATCAGTTTACCTGGGTCGATGTCAGCGGGTGTGGGGTATTCACTACGCGTGGGCACTTGCAAGTAATGCATATGCACGGGGATAAATACGCAATAAACACCCACTTGCGATTAGGCATTCAGGGCAATCGAGAAAATATAATTCAACATACCATAAGTAGGTATTTCTGTATATATATATATATATATATATATATATATATATATATATATATATATATATCAAAGTGGACAATGAGATCAACAATGAATGGAGACAATCTATTTGGTGCTTGGACGCAATATTTACATATATATATATATATATATATATATATATATATAGAGAGAGAGAGAGAGAGAGAGAGAGAGAGAGAGAGAGAGAAATAGATAGATAGAGAGAGAGATTCGCACTTAAAGTCAAGTTATATCTATAACCAAAATGCGTATATCTGCATATGTATTAATATATACTAATAACACGCACATATAAATATAAATACATGTATAAATCTATATTTACACGGTGCGATGGGTAAACTGTCGCCATTTTATATTTTTAATTTCGCGCATGCGCGTTGTTTTAATTTTGTTTTGACTGTTGTTTGCTAGAGACCAACAAAACTTCTTGTAACACCACAGATGAACCGAAGGCAAAGATTATGGCAGCATTCACCACTTAAACAAGGAGACCGTCCAGAAGAGTTGCAGGAGATTCCGAAGTCGTCTGGTGGACATGGTTGAAACTAATGGCGATTTTATTGAATAAATTCACTCTTTAGTATTTCAAGTTATTTTTTGTAATTCTGGTAAATATATCTGTTAAAATGAGATGTCAGTGCTATTTTCAGTTTTGCTCCATTTTGACAAGAATCTCACTCTGTATGTAGAGCAAATCTTCTTTAAGGCAATTATTATTAAAGACACCATATATTTTGTGTCGATTAATTTTAATGATCGACTTTTCCAAATTATGAATAATCCTTTTTAGACGAGGAGGAAATTCCATCAGAAACTTATGCCAAAAGGGTAGGCTGACTTTAAACTTAAACTGCTCCAATTGAACGGCAAAAATTCACAGTATTCAAACACCCGGTCGAAGACGGGTTATAGTGCTAGTATATATATATATATATATATATATATATATATATATATATATATATATGAATGAAGAAATATAGTCTTAAAATGTGCTATGTTTATGGGATAAAGTGCTCAATATCAGAGATAGAAGAGCCTGTGTAAATATAAAAGTGAACATAGAAGTCAACAGTCGGTTTCATGCTAGATGCAATCGTCAGGCGACAGTCTGTTTCATGCAATCGTCAGGCCACGAGTGCTGTTATTTTTCTCGGCTATTTATATGTACAGGTCAGTGGTGCATTGTGGGTAGTCTATTTTGGCGGTTATTTTAACGGAAGTCGTTTATTTGTTTATTTATTTATTTGGGTTAAATTCTTTTGCTTGTTTTTATTTATTTTTATTTTATTTTTTTATCTTATATATTTTTTTTATTTTGATCGATGTGTATATATATATATATATATATGTGTGTGTGTGTGTGTGTGTGTATTTATGCAGCAATCGTTCTTTCATGCACATTTCATTGTCTGTCGTATTCAATGAAATGTACATAAATATACATACATACATACATACATAGATATATATATATATATATATATATATATATATATATATATATATATATATATATATATATATATATACATACACTAAGTGAACTTTGAATTCAACACCAAGAGGCAGTTTGTTCCATGCTAGACGCAATAGACGATTGCGCTTACCATGAAACACACTGTCGCCTCTGGATGTTGATTTCAATATCCACTCTTATATTTACATACGCTCTTTACCTGATATTGAGCTGTTTAGCCTATCAATATAGCATTCCATTAAACTACAGCGTGGTCCGAAAATTTTGTCACCCCTATATAATATATTTTTCTATTTCAGATAGCTTCTACAATTTGGAAGAGATGTAGGGGCTGACAAGACTTTCGGACCACCCTGTATATTATATATATCATAAACATACACACAAAATAAAACACTACCGAATGAAGAAAAATTATAACGTTTAAACTACTTTGAAAATTGTCAGCGTGAGGTAGAACTCATTTTATGCAGGACCTAAAAAGAAAATCTCTCTCCCAAGCGTTTTCTCCTAAAATTAATGAAACTAAAAGGTCTTTCTGATGGTAACAGCTCAAACAAGTGATTATAGCGATTTACTAAGTGCAGCTTAGATGTGGCACAAGGACGTAAGTATGGCGCACCCAGAGACGATCGAATATCACTATTCAGTCGTAAATGATCTAACAAGATAAGCTTTCACAATTAAACCACCTCGAGGTGCTCCAAGCAAGTGATTATACTCACTGAAAATATCGGCTTTGTATTAGACCCATTATTAGACCCTTTATAGCAGTAGCGTGCAGAAGTGTGGTATGAGAAGAGGTTTAAACACCCCCGGGCATCCATATTGGTAGGGCATCCAATCAAAGAGCGAAATAAAAATTTAGTTTATATTTAATTTGAATTAAGTGTTTATTTCATGTTTCATCTGTTTATGCATATTTAAAATGTCTTCCTTTCTCCCATTTCTTAGTACTGGGCCCTATAGGCCACCCCCTGCTTAAGTCTTAGAGGCATACAATCAAGGAATTAGCCCCAGGCATCACCAAAACTCTGCATGTCACTGGTTTATAGAAAATCAAATTTTAGCTATTGCAAGTGTTCTTTTCTTCCGGTGACGGCAGCTCGAAGTGCTCGGCGTATGTATACACAAATATGGCGCATATTTGTTAACGTAAAACAAAAAAAAAACCCACTGTATCCAAGATTAATGACACGAGAAAAGTATAACTATAATTGTTTTCATGTATAAATAATGAATATTTAGTGGCAAATATGAATACATTAAGATTTATTTATTTCCAGAAAATCAATATCGTTGATTTCAGTCGCGCTATATATATATTCAGAATTTTGAGGGAGTTTTGAAAATGTCACAATACAGAATGTCCCCCCAAAATTTGATATCATTTTAAAAGCAATTATCTTAAAATCTACTAAGTCTGGATCAATGAAATTGAACAGTTTAGGTGCTGAATATCATAAGTTTATTATGGGACCGATTTCATAAGTGTTCAATATGTGTACCGCCTGTGACACGGCACACATCAAGTCGGTAGTTAAGCTCTTGCCAAACACGCTGTAGCATGTCTGCGGTAACATTATCCAGTGGGAAAGTGATACTTTGATTTAATTCATAAATACTAGCAGGGTGACATAGACCAGTCCCATCACATATCCGCATAAAAAGAAATCACACGGTGACAGGTTTTCATCAGAAAATTCTCTTCATCTCCACCAACCCCGATTCATCTCTCTGGAAGATTCTCATTGAGATAAGCACGTACTGTCCTCTTCCATTAAGTATAAAATCTTGATTTGTTTCAATACATTCTGTGAAAATTTGAGGTTATTTCAACAAGAATTGCCAAAATTATTACCTGCGAAATTATGTCAGTTTTTGGGGGATGCTCTGTACCAAGATTATTCGAACTGACAAATCAGGCAAGGAATATGATGAAATTTCTAAAATATGTATTTTCCAGTATCTGTCTATATTTCTGAGATGAGGTATTATGTACACTATTTACATTGTTCGGACTATCATCCTCATCTTTGTTGTCATATTTATCACATGCCGTTGCACGCTCCGGCCTTCTTCAGGTGGTTGGAATGTCGAACTGAACTGAACTGAACTGAAAGAAATATAAAGGGGAGACAGGCCAACCCCTTATGGTAAAGTTTCAAGAACACCAAAAAGCTGTAATACGAGGGGAAGTGGAAAAATCAAGCGTGGCTGACCACATATGTAGAGGAAAGGGAAATCACCGCCCTCTGTGGGATCAGGTTGAAATCATAGACAAAGAACATCATTGGAAAATTCGTAAACTTAAGGAATCAGCACATATGTTAGGTCACAAAAATCTCCTGAGCCGACCAAGCATAGAAATGAATATAATATGGGAACCAGTAATAAGGAGTGCCAGAGAAGAGCAATAAAAAAAAAAATGCAATGATAACAGCAAAAAAGTGCAATATGAGCACTGGTAAAAAATAATAATAATGTCCTGTTTCTTAATATTTTACACTTTACTCACGAAAAAAAAACGGTTGCTGAAAATATTAGGGTTATAATACCCAGAAATTCATACACAAATGTCCTCAAGGACATGGCACAGTGGATAAAGGCGTTAGTTAGATCCAGTGACAGGACCCAAAGAATGTGAGTTCAATATCTGGTTAAGGCGGTGGAAAAGTTGGAGAAGAGAATTAACAGGAAATAATTGACATCCATTAGACATGGCACGTGGAACTAGAACAGTTTACCCCAGTGAGCGAAATAGAGGGTTCAGTTCGACATTGTTCGGAGCGTACAACGGCCGAAAGTTTGTGATAAATATGGCAACAAAGATGAGGATGATAATCCGAGAAATTGCTCGAAAACATCTTTCTAACGTTCAAAAGAGAAAATAGCTTTGCAAATAAACTTGGATACAGTAAAAAGAAGGAATAATTTGGAAGCATTTGGACTGAAAATATCAAGAAATACTGCTAGTAAAATTTATGGCATAGAGCAGTGCCATAATTTTAACAGACTGAGGATTCGGAGATCCGAGTTCGAATTCCAGTCGAATCCATTACATTCACTTACGTGCTAATACCCTTGGGAAAGATATGAATCCTCGTCTTCCCCCCACCCCACACACACACACCAAACTATGGCTAAATAGCAGGACAGACCGGGTTCTATAGACTTGGATGGCAACTGGTCTACCGCACAAAAAATGGCAACCTACTGCGGGAAAAAAAATCTGTCTCGTGAGTCATATATCGAAAGATACATGATCGCCTAAGCGTGTATCACGCATGGAACATAAGACATACAAACGGGAGTACGGAATTATATATATATATATATATATTATTGCTGTATATAATTTATTACTATTTGAATGTTTGTCTGCTTGCATTTTATAAGCTCCTCAGCATTTGGACCTGATGAACCGAAACTTGGCAGGTGGCTTCCTTTGGTCCCTGGGAAGGTTTTAGACCACGCACCGGCAAGTGGGCGTGCGCGACCAGCCCGCAGGTTAAGTACAAATGTTGATCATTTTTTAACAAAAATTGCACATAAAGCTAAATTTGAGTATAGACAAAGGGAAGATATTGTGCCACATGTCGGCGTGTGCAACCCGTCCCCCCCACCACCCTGCGAGTCAAGTGCGAATTTTGTTTATTTTCTAATAAAACTTGTTTATAAAGACTGAATTATAATTTTAGGGCCTCCCGAAGGCATGCGTGCCAATCGCGTTTTTAATTTCTTTCAGAGCAATTAAAAGAGGTCATGAAATTGCAAAATATCGCAGGGTGGGGAAATGCTGAAAAAAAATCATCTTCTAAAACCTCAGCTTCAAAGAATATATATTTGAACTGTTATGCTTTCATGTGAGCTGTTTTTGTGTTAATAAAAAAGTTTATAAAATTCGTACATTTTTATGCAATAGGTTATTTAATTCCGGATACTTCTGCTAGTGTATATATATATATATATATATATATATATATATATATATATATATATATATATATATATATATATATATATATATATATTAATGATATTTTTATTTTAAAATATTTTACATTGCGACACGGATATTTCTGTTTCCCGACTTAAATTTTTTTATCCGTCATCAGGAAATGTTCGCTAACTTTTGATGAAAATGATTTACTTTTTCTATATATAAATATTATTTATTATATGATTTACTTTTTCATATATATATATATATATATATATATATATATATTTACTTTTCCTATATATAAATATTATACTCTACATTGTATTGAGCACTTTTTTTAAAAAAAGTAAATGCTAAAGAACTTTGTATTCTGAATCTATTTGTTCTTTCTCCACATTTGTAAACACACACACACACACACACACACATATATATATATATATATATATATATATGTATGTATATATATATATATATGTATGTATATATTAAACACGTTTCGTTGAATATGACAGACAAGAAACGTTTAATTAAGTTTTTATTTAGTTTTTACACCATTCTTACGTTTTTACGTTTAGTGGGTATAACGAATGCAAATATATATATATATATATATATATATATATATATATATATATATATATATATATATATATATATATATATATATATATATATATATATATATATATATATATATATATATATATATGGGATAACGATATTTATTTTGTTATATACCAAGAACAATTTTGGGTGGAAAGATATATGACAAATTTGAAAAAGTTCTCGTACGATACGTTTCATCCTTTAGGAATTCAACGGCCTAAATTGTTTACGGTGATGCGACTACGCATGCGCACAAACGGGAGACGCTGGGAATTTTGAATTCAAAAATAATTAAATATTCTTTTAACCATTTCATTCCGCAAACAGATCTGAAAACCCATGTTTAGTGTTATATGAAACATACGCATTAAAACTTATCTCAATATATATACAGTCGGGAAACATATAAAATATAATGTTCAGACTTATCTTCCCGATTCAGAGTTTCGCATAAATGGTATGGAACCCCCCCCCCCCCGACGAGTGGATGCTATTTCTATGAAACTAAGTCTGGAAGATAAGCCTTTATTTTATTTGGTTCCTAATAATGTCCTGTTTCTTAATATTCTACACTTTACTCACGAAAACTGCTTTCTTTAAAAGCGTTGTCCCCCAATAAAATACATTGGTCCATATTTGTTCTTTTTTTTTTTTTCAAAATAGAATCTTTGTTATCATTATTATACATATGTACATTTGCGTACGTATAATAATACTTATGAAGTACTGAGGCATAAATGCAATTTTTTGTTAAGCTATATTCGTTCTTATACATAAGGAGTACGAATAAGAGCCCGTATAATAGTTAATAAGATTTAATCGCTGTGTTGAAATACATACAATGAACAAAAGTCAGTGAAAATCTCATTTCCGTAGACTTTTTTCGCTCGAAAAAACTAAACAAAATAGTCGTGACATCCACTCAAGCTGTTGCAGACGCTAAGCTGACAATTTACAGTTCAAGGGAGATAATCCAAATTTAAACAAACTGTTAGCCATTCATATTGCAAGTTTTTTTTCCCACATTTTTTTTTTTATTTTTATTGAGATCGTATTTATCATGACCTTTTAATCTATTTTTAGTCGCATCAAAAAAAATCGGAATAAATTCAGTTGTCTATTTCAGAGAAATAAAGGGAGCAATCGTTAACTTCATCTGCAACACGAAAAGGGCAGAGAAAATATGAAA
This sequence comes from Acanthosepion esculentum, assembly GCA_964036315.1. Taxonomy (NCBI): domain Eukaryota; kingdom Metazoa; phylum Mollusca; class Cephalopoda; order Sepiida; family Sepiidae; genus Acanthosepion; species Acanthosepion esculentum. The sequence continues at coordinate 30,388,192 of OZ038477.1, read as the reverse complement.
AATATTAAAAATAGATTTTTTTTTAAACATTTTTTTAATCAACTGACGCACACATTATTACGCGCACATTCGATGACACACTAGGATGGACTCAAGGGGTTCTGTTTCAAAGATACCGACTCAACTAATATAACAGAAGGCCACAAGATTTGAGCTCACAAATTAGCATGTAAATAGTTCGGACACAGACTACCCCATGAACTGCTGTTCATTTACATTATAATGTTTGTAGAATAAAGAAAATTCGATGGTAAGTATGGCACTGTGGTGGTCCTGGGACTTGGTTTTGAATAAAGCAATTCGGTTAAACCCCACGCCATCACTGACCCCCCCCCCACACACACACACACCCCGCTGTTGTGATGATGATTCTAGATTATAATAGACGACGATTCTCTGTCCGTCACTCACTGTCACTGTCTACGTGTGACTTTACATGCGTGCATGTTAACATTAAACATGTCTCTTGTGCTTGTGTCATTTATTTAATGTACACACATGCACACACATACACAGAAAATTTAACAACTACTCAATTTGAACAACCCCTACCCTGGGCTGAGAAATGGAATGATAAAGAAAAATTAATTTTTTAAATCCTAACAATCTGATTTTATTGAAATTTTCAGAAATTCGGCAAAATAGAATTATTTTTAAAATATTTTTAATTTTTTATAGAATTATTTTTTAAAGATTTTGTATTATATAGAATTATTTTTAAAGATTTTTTTTTTTTCATTTTATAGAATTATATTTAATTTTTTATTACATAGTATTATTGTTAGAGTTTTTTTTTTAATTTTATAAAATTATTTTTAAAGAATTTTTTTTTTAATTTTGTAGAATTTTTAAAAGTTTTTTATTTTATGGAATTATTTTTAGATTTTTTAAATATATAGAATTATTTTTAAAGATTTTTTTTAATTTTGTAGAATTATTTTTAAAGTTTTTTATTTTATAGAATTATTTTAAAGATTTTTTAAAATTTTATAGAATCATTTTTTAAAGTTTTTTTTTTTTTAATTTTATAGAATTATTTTAAAAATTAATTTTTTTAATTTTATAGAATTATTTTTAGGTCTGTCATTGACATAAAATATATGTGTGCATGCAAACTACATGCACACAATTTGAATGAAATTGAAATTGACATTGGTGTCGTGAGGCGTAATAGCACTTTCTGTCTGGCACCAACCCTTGGGTAACTGGAAATGAGTATTAGCCAGACTTTGAAGTCATTTTTATGATTCCTGCATTTAAACTAAATATATTTTCTAATAAATTTCCAGTCGAATCCGTTACTTTCACTTACGTGCTAATACCCTTGAGAAAGGTATGAATCCTCTTCTTCCCCCCCCCCTAGTTATGGGTAAATAGCAGGACAGGCCGGGTTCTAGAGCTTTTGATGGCAACTGGTCTACCGCAGAAAGAAATGGCAACCTACTGTGGGAAAAAAATCTGCCTTGTTAGTCATGTATCGAAAGATACATGATCGCCTAAGCGTGTATCACGCATGGTACATAACTGACTGGCTGATTAAATGTAGTGTTTTGAAAAGACAAACAAATTTAGATGTGAAATTTGATCATCATGTCGTCAGTGAAGCGACTGGCGACAAATTAGTTGATTATTTAAAAAAAGGTGAGAGAAAAAAAAAACGGAAAAGAAATGGATTCAAGAGTGCATGGCGTTGAAGATTCTAAACCAATATCCAAAAGCAATGTAAAAAGGACGGTCGTATAATTTGCGTCCCCCTGCATAGACAACATTCCAAACCTGAAGAGCATTTATAAAATATTAAAAAAAGATTAAAATTACAGAAAATTATTTTGTTTTGAATATAACAAGCATAATAACAAAATAAGATGCAAAAACCTATTTTAAAATAATTAAAATAGGGCTTTTTCATGTAATAAATTTGTTTAGGAATATCGAAGGAAATGTAAATTTTTACAATATGAGCACTATCAAAAAAAATCCCTTAACATTAATTGACTTATAGTGTAACTCACAGAGAACTTCGACGTGGTCTAATGGTTAGCAAATTTGTTTAGCTAGAGCAATTACAACTTAGTAGTGAGTTCGAACCTCATTAGGTCCTCCCTACTTTCGGTTTTGTGCCACATCTAAGCTACGTAACTGACAAAATACATGTTCAATGTATTGCCTAACCAGATAGGTAAAAATGACAATAAATGATGAAACTAATTTTGATTGCGACTTCATTTTTTTCTAAATCACCTAAATGCCGCCCCAAAATTTTACCGCCCCGGCGGAACACCCTACTCTAGTTCCGCTAATACATGGGAATTTGTTGTTCTTCATACGCCATTTTTATTGTAATACGACTCAAAATTTGAGCTGACTCACACTTATCACTGACACTGGACCGAATCGTTAGCATTTAACATTAGAATATCAAAATGTATATCCTACGAATGCCTCGAGCGATATTACTCTCTCCTTAATTCAGAACAGAAAAATGATCTTTATTAATAGTATCTATCTAGCTTGGCCTTTTTATTTCACTGCTACATTTGCTACCTTATAACGTTTGAACGAAGTTGGTTTTCTTTTTTTTCTTCTGTAGACAAATGTTGGAACATTTTTTTTCTCTTGTAGAAAAACTTACACCACAGTTTTCTGCAAATGGCTCCACCGCCGTGGTTCATTTAATAAAGGTGCTGTTTGTTTGATCGGTCTTCTTTTAATACCGTTTGTCACCCAATATAAAACCCAAGAACCACCCAAGAGTGTAAAGGGAGGAAGTGAGAATGCATATTATGAGGATATGTGAGATAGATAACGGCTGACCTCAGGCTCGAAAAGGTTAAGGTCATAGTAATCGGGGAAGCAAATTAATAGATCTTGCTGTCTGAGTGTAACTTCCTACTTATTAATAGAATACAAAGGGAATGTACATGTGACTCTGTATACGTCAAATGGCGGGTCCTAGCTGTGAAGATGCAAAATGTAACGCGTCTGAAACTTTGTCATGAAAAAAACGATAGAATAGCGTTCCAATTCCAGTTGGGTTCATTATATTCACTTAGGCGCAAATACCCTTGGGAAAGGTATGAATCCATCTCTAAAGATGGTAGTGTGGGTAAATGAAACAAAAACAAATAAATAAAATAATAATAAATAATGAAAAATAAATAATTTCATTTTCCCATGATGCAAGTTTTAAAGAGACCGAAAAAGGTTTCTGGTCACATATGCGATTTTATAACCCCACTTTCGGAAAGGAAAATTTTTCTCTATCCAATTTCCAATGAGATCATTCGAACGTGTTTTTAGCAGCCCTTTTCATGAAGTAGAGATTCGGCCATCCCACCTCAGCGCGCGGTTGACTTGAGCTCGACCATCTTTACCCATTCTTATCTATACTACCCATAAATAATTTTTGAGCCAAAAAGGAAAACGAACATACTCAAGTGGCATTTAACATTGTTTCAATACAGTCAACATAAATGTCCATAGCAGAGACCCGAGTATTTTGTATGCTTCTTCTATTTTCTTTATTTATATACTGAACACGCACCTTCGCCTAAACAAGTACACAAAAAATCCACAAGCTTATTAATATCCACACAAGCAACGTTTCGCCTGTGGGAAAGGGCTTGTAGGGTGGAAAACAATTCATCGCTCACAAGGCCATGTAAACTCTGTTAAAGGCTGGAAAGTGAATATTGGGTAACCAGCACAGATATATATTCCTTTTTTCGTCTGGTCTCACTCATGCAAAAATAGAGTCGGGACCGTGACGAAGATAATATACAAAATATTTCATAACCAGATGCTCTTACCTGTCAGTCGGATGTAGATACTGATTTTTATTTTGATATTCGAAACTGGAAGTGTTATGAATTATTTGTGAAGTGTAGTGTTGTTTACCAAATTCAAGTGCCGGCACGATTAAAATATTTCCTTCAACATGGGATATTATTCTGATGTTAATTTTATAAGCTTAAGTTTGAAAATTTTCGCCAATTCTATAGAACCCAGTCTGTCCTGCTATTTGACCCATAGCAGAATGGAGAAGAAATGGATTCGCACGGGTATTTGCGCGTAAACAAACCCGACTGGAATTCGGACTCGGCTCCCCGATTCCTCAATCCGAGCCGCTATCCATTACACCAGAACGCACTATGTGGGTTATTTAATAACGAAAGTGATAAAAACAAAAAAGACAAAGATAATATGCAAAATCTTTCATAGCCAGAAGCTCTCACCTGTCAGTCGGATGTAGATACTGATTTTTAACTTGATATTCGAAACTGGAATGGTTATAAGTTATTTGTGAAGTGTACTGTTGTTTTACTAAATCCAACTGCCGGCACGATTAAAATATTTCCTTCAACCCGTAACCCCAGCTGGCACCGTGCTTATTTGGTACGGTACGCTTAATATTTTTGAAATAATTTTCTCCGTGGCACGACTAATTTGTTTCACGTTTATCAAACTTATATAAAAATGTTCCGGGGAACGTTTATTTGAAGCGGCACACTAATTTTATAGTGATTTACTAAGTATAGCTCAGATGTGGCACAAGGCTGGAAGTAGGGATCACCTAGTGATGATTGAACTCGCTATTCAGTTGTAATTGGTCTAGCGAGACAAGCCTGTTAACCATTACATCATGTCGAAGTACTTCGGCGCACTAACTTCTTACTTTTAGAAACACGTTTTTAAAAGTTAGTGAACCAAACTTACAGAGAATAAAGAAAGAAACGAAACCCCAAAGTTCTAATAATGGTACATTCAAATGGCTGACCAAATGGCAAATATTTTGCTGAATCCTTAAACAACAGAATTCTGAATAAGGTTCTTTCCATTAGGGGATTGTGAAAGAAAGGTAACCACATAACTCAATAGATTGTAAAAAATATTTTTGAGATATTATTAAAAAAATATTTAGTGATACAAGTTTTAATAAATAACCCATATCTAGGAGGAGAAGAGGTGGTTTCATACTTTTCAAAGGGTATTTGCGCTTAAGTGAATAATTATATATATATATATATATATATATATATATATATATATATATATATATATTAAATTAAATATGCCACGTATGCAAAACAAATAATGTAACGAAGATTTTTAAATCGCTGTTGCATGATGATTCTTTCTCTTCTAATGTCATTCTCAACTTTTTCTACATTTCGTTTTGCTTTTGTTCTTGAAACTTTTTTAAACGAAAGACACTTTTTAACTGCGTGCGTTATTGCAATCGTCATAGCTGAATGCTGGATTTCTTTCCATAAAATTGACAACCTTTTCAATAGCTTTTTCAATTTCAGTACAGGTTTCATCACAATCATGTTTTGTTTTTATTTCCTTGTTCATTGTGACAGTGTGAACACTGGAGAATAGTTTCTTTGGGAGATTTTATGTCATACAATGTTGACTTTTCTATATTTAACGCAGACATTAGTTACAATGAACTTTCACCAGTATCTAGTCCGTTTAAAATTTCCACTTTTTGCGATATCTCCAAAGTTGTTCATTATCTTTTCCCCCAATCCAAGCCATTAGGGTTAAATAAGCATAGGCAAATATCCAAAGGAATTTTCCTGAAAAACAGAAATTTAAAATCAGTTACATATCAACCAAATAGTTCAAATATACACATCAAAATCATATCCTCATATGCGAGATTCCGGATATGAGGCACTCCGGATATGAGGGGTTCCAGATAAGAGGGATTCTACTAGAGTAAGATAATATAAAATGCAATGAAAACTCAAATAAACAGCACTTTGATGCAAAGATTATTTGAGAAGGATTATTGAAGCGTTAAAAGGGAACAAAATCCCGAAGAACCTCTTATTAACCCCAGCTTTACAGTAAACGTGCGAAGAAGTGGGGCGTTCATTCGTTTGTACTTGCAGTTGAATCAAACTCTGACGCTTCATCCCTGTTTTTATTTGATTATTAGATCTGTGAATAATGGCATACTATTTGAAAGTTATTACGGCCATAGGAAATTAAATGAATATCTAAAACACTGAAAAAATTTAACCCTGAACAACGATCACACAAGGTTTTATCGATGGAATTCCTTTATTAAGAACAATCAAACACTTGCAAAGGACATACCGTAAAAAAGATGAGGGAGGGAGTGATGCATGGAAGCGGGAGGTTGCGGTTATACAATTGCAGCCATGTATACCCAACCAACTTCAAACTAAAAAGAACATTTTTTAAATCAATTCGCCCCAAGCAATACGATGATGTCACTAAATTGCTACTGGCAGTGAAAAAAGAATCGGAAACCCAATCCTAAATAGGA
>OZ038477.1:30286891-30376891 GCA_964036315.1 Acanthosepion esculentum | reverse complement strand
CAGGTTGTGACACAAGGTCGGTTTTTAACGTGGGGACCCCGAGTGTTTTCACTCGGGCCGCTGGTCTAAGCTGGTCATAGCTTGTCCATGCTGGTCAGGGCTGGTCTAAGCTAGTCATAGCTGGTCTTGGCTTGTCATAGCTGGTCCAGGTCTGAGCCGGTCCAGGCTAGTCGTAGCCGTGATACTACCAGAGCAGGGGCGAATCCCTACAGCAGGTATGGGGTTCTCAGTTTCTCTCTATCCTTCTTGCCTTCAGTATGTCATGTAAGTGTTAAATTCCCTAATTTTTTTTTTATCATAATGCTTTCAAGAAATTCCAACTGTCTCTGTCTGATTCTAAGTAGACGTGTCATTTTTCTTTCTCTTTTCTTTAAAACTTCGTCGTTACTCACATGCTCACTCCATGGTATTCTCAGTGTCCTTATATATAACCACATTTTGTTACCCCAAGTATCTTCTTCGGCTGTGAGGTGATTTTCCAGCTGGATTTATATTACGTAGCAGTTCAGCGTGCTCTTCTTTGTTTCTAACGACATTTACCTGTTTCTTAATACTTTGCTTAATTTTTGGAAGGCATCATTCGCCATTCCAATGCACCTTCGCATTTCGCTGTTATATTTTCCGCTCTCTGTTAAAATATTTCCCAGATATGTACATTCTCACCCTTGCTTGATTTTGGTAACTTTATTTCGTAGTACACCTCTTGAGATATTTCTCTAGCTAGCATCCATACATTCTGTGTTCTCGCAACTGATGTTTAGTTCTTTCTTCTCGTTTTACTCTTGTGGTTGTTCCTGGAGTTTCCTTTCTGTTTCTGCTATCAACATTGGGTCCCCCGCATATCTTCCGTTGTTGCTGGCCTGTCCCCACCAATAATAAATCTTCGTAGGACTTCTCGTTCTTTTAAAGATTTTAATTTGGTAAAAAAATACAAGTATGGAGCGCTCATATAGAATAAAAATACAATATTTAGATTTGATAAACTGGCTTGAATTAACGCATTCTTATACATCTAACTTTCAGAATATTTTTTATTTATTTTGGAACTCATTTCATTTGCACAATTCGTAGTGCTGTCCTCCACACATGTGTCTATTATTATTAACTCGTTAACTGCGACAGACTCTTTTCATTATTCTTAATTGGGTCATAAAATCGCAATGACAAAAAAAACATTAATTCGGAGTTAATGAGGTCATGCTTATGGATTCTCATACTTTCAATTATTTTCCGATTACCGATTCTACTTTTCGTTTTACAAGACTTTTCTCGGCTGTTCATATCACTCGGATAATGATTCATATTATCGTCAGTTTCATATTCTGTAATTCTTCACAATTTCGATCTTTTCTCCTTTTAACTCTTGTGGTCTGTTAAAGTGAGAAGAAGAGTCTACGCATAAACTACAATAAAACAGAATGTATGGTCATCAGTAAAAGGTTTGGTTTGGTTTGTTTTACAGCATATCAACTTCAATTGGCCATTTAATGTCGACAACTTTTTTATTCCTAGTAATATTTTTGTTTTATCAAAAATCTATTTCTGTTAATATTTTTTACTCAAAAATGTATAGCTGGTAATATTATTTTTCAAAAATGTATAGCTGGTAATATTATTTTTCAAAAATGTATAGCTGGTAATATTATTTTTTCATAAACGAATAGCTGGTAATATTTTTTCAAAAACGTATTGCTGGTAATTATTTTTTCTTCAAAAATTTATTTCTGGTAATAATATTTTACAAAGTATTTCTGGTATTAAAACCTATTTTTACACTTTTATAATCCTTTTTACCTCAGTTTCGGGGTTAACTATTTGCCCATAGCTGGGACCCTAACAGGTGCTACCACCCCGAGTTAGGGTGGACCTGGGAACACCAGCAATTAAGAGGAGGTTCCACGCTCCTCAAAACCTCCTGATCAGAGGCTTTGCTGTTGGGTGTAGTTTATCGTCTTACCCTGGACGCGGATGTAGTTTATAGTCATACCCAGGACGGCATCAGTAAAAGGATGAGCCCGAAATGCGATTTGCAGGTCGGGGGCATTAAAATCAAGCAGGTGTGGAAGTTTAAATATCTGACAAGTGTTTTGACAGAGAACAGCAAGTGCGACATCGAGATCCGTAGACGTATTGGGATGGCCAAAGACACCATCCAAAAGCTGGGCGGAGTATTGCGAAACAGGGGTATTTCTTTGGTAACAAAGAAAAGAATACTGAGCTGTTACATGGCATCTGTCCTTCTTTACGGCAGCGAATGTTGGACGGTCTCCTCAAAGATGAAGAAGAGTCTTGAGGTGACGGAGATGTGGTTTTACAGAAGGATGCTGAGGATATCATGGACCGAGCGTGTGAGCAACGATGAGGTCCTGGAGAAGATGCAAAAGAGGAAGCTTATACTTAACATCGGAAAGAGACAGCTGAATTTTCTGGTACACATAGTGAGAAAGGAAGGCCTGGAGAATCTGATACTCACAGGTCGAACAGAGGCAAAGAGAGACAAGGGAAAGCAACGTATGACATACCTAGCGAGCATGAACAAGTGGATGACAGAACATGGTCTGGGGGAGGTGGCAGAGGGACAAAACTTATTGAGAGCTACAAGGGATGGGGTAGGGAGAAGTGGCGAGCCATGATCGCATAAGTCCTGAAAGGACATGGCACATAAAATGAAAGTTCTGTTAAAAAGGTGACATTCACAGTATAACAGTTTTTTTTTCTTTGTTTTCGATGGCTCTATCTGGTCTCTAAGTTTTGATTAGGTAATCTGTATGAAATTCAAAATCCCAAAGAATTATAATTTTTAATTCTCTGAGACAATTTCTTATTTATAATATTAGAGTAAAAATCTCATTTATTTGCACAATTCCTAATGGGTGATTGTTCTTAACCTTTCATGTGTGCTTTTGTTCTTTTTTTAAAAAAATCAAGACCACGAATCCCGTGACGGATTACGGTCGCTGTGGCAGTCGTGGCAGCAATGGATGTATCTACAACAAGATATTTAACGGAGCTCGTCTCTCTTCAGGATGGCTTTTGAATTCAGATTTGTCCTTCTCCTAGACTGATTGGCACCCAAGGCTAGGGAATCCAGCTTGTCTTACTATTTAACCCAGTGATGAATAGAAGAAGGGATAAATTTATGCATTTCCCAAGGGTATTTGTTCGAAAGTGAAAGCAACGGACGAGCCCCGAATTTGAACCCCGTTCGTCGATTACGTTTTACGCACTACCCGAGTGATTTTTTTCTACAACTTCAAAAATGATTTAATACATTTCTTCTTCTCTCATATTTGACTGTTTTATCTTGTAAAATTTGAATAAATTATTATTAAATCTCCCGCCTTTTGACATTACGGATGTAAAACTTGAACAGTAGATCCTGCAGTTGGGAGCTGGATGATTTAACCAGGTAGCTAACCGAGAAATGACAACGAGAATAAGCTCTTGGAATGTGCAACAGTTTTTTTCTGCCCCAAATGGTCGCGCTAATCTTTTTGACCAGAAATCAGGAAAAAAGTGTGTACAACTTTTAATCTTACAACCAAACCTGTTTATATATTTCACAAAATGAATTCAAAATGTATATAAAACTCAAAATGATGACATTGTATGCAAGCAACTGTTTCCTGCTAATGACAGTCATGGTCATAAGTTATGCTACCTTACCCCCAAACTTCAAGTTAGAACAGCCAATAAACCTGATCATAATGATACTATGAAGCCCTTTAGATAGGGATAATATTTTGTTTCAACATAATGGACATCAAGTAAAAAAAATGTTGTGTGCCGTGGTTTTCCTTTCTGTTCATCGATATAAATTAAATATTTATAAAATTTCAGCGTTTTCATTCTGATTAAAACCGTTGAGAATTAAGTGTAAAAGTAATGCTTTTAGAAAGTAAAACAAATATGTTCATATCTGTCTATCTTAGTCTGGTCGCATTAATTGATCTTTGTGAATTTTTTTTTTTTGTAGAGATCTATAGAGGGAGGATTTCAGCCTTTCTCCAAATTCCTTATCTCTCTCTTTCCCTCATTTCTCTCTCTCTCTCTCTCTCTCTCTTTCCCTTTCACTCTCTTTCTCTTATGCCGTTACTTAAATATATATAAAGAGAGATAATAAGATCGTCCTGTGGAGAACTGCAGTTGAAAGAAAGACAGAACTTCGAGAAGAAATAATGTATACATAAATATACTTACCAGTAAAAAACAAGAATCAAGAAACTGATATCTGTTAAGCGTCGCAAAGAACTATTTATTGCCTTAATTATCCCTACCCCTTGGTACCTTGACCGCATAAATTTAAGTGTAGTACCAGATTGGCGATTATGTCCCATCGTTTTACAGATGAAATAGATAGATGAGACCATTCTATTCTAATAGTTTCCTTTCTCTCAGTTCTCGCCTTTGTAACTCTCTTCCGTTTTTTTTTTCTTCCCTGCCACTTACGACCGTCAGAACGTTAATCGTTATCTTCTGTCTTCCTGGATTCTGTTATTTTATTGTCTTTTCTCCTCACTAAAATTTTCTCATTCTCTTTTACGTTCAGTAACCCTTAGCATCTTAGGGGTATTAACGCCTTGCGTGAAGTGAAATGATTTTTCTTTAAATCACTATTATTCTCTTCGCCACGTAACGGCTCTTAGTTCTCAGCACCTTTCATATCTTATAATATCTCTTATGAGAGCAGATGATAAGTAAAGGGTGTTCCAATAACTTGGACCGATTTTAAATGTGAATTAAGTTTAAGCGTCTAATGATTTTTTCCTTAAGTCTTTGGCAATTTCAATCATGGAAAGATTAACAATCAAACAATGTCTTAGTTATCGCAGCCTATTCTAAAAATGGCTTTATTGAATGAGAAGTTCCCAGGTCGCATCATCTCTCGAAACAGTGAAGTCAGTTGGCCATCACAGTCGTGCGACTTGGCGCCTTTAGATTCCTTCCTTTGGAGTCATCTGAAAAGTAAGGTCTATGCCACCAAGCCAACAACAATTCAACAGCTGAAGGATGAGATAATAAGGCATATTGGTGAGATCGAGGAGTAACTATGCAGAGACGTCATCAAACATTTTGACCATCGAGTGGAGGTTTGCCGCCGAAGCCTTGGCGGACATTTGGGCGACGTTATTTTTCACACATAATTGCCATGACTTAAATAACATGATCCAATAGATAAATAAATAAAGTTTCACGAATAACACTGATTTATTTACTGCTGACTTTGATCCGTCTTAACGAAACACCCTTTATTAAGATGAAAGGAGAAAACCTGTTCTCCTCCATCTTGAAATTAACTGTTTTTATCTTCCGGTCTACAGTAACGGATCATTTTTCAAAGTATTTTAGAGTTCTTCAAGCACTTCTTACAAATCGATTATGAAAATACGAGAGTCCGTTTTAATGCTCACTTAGAAAATTTGTTCTTAAATATTCTTGTCCGATCAAGACATTCATATGGATGCCAGTCATGGTGCCAAATCGTTAAGAAATATCTCAACGGTCTGTTGATTACAACTGCTTTCTCAGATCGATGGTTTAAAATGGCCTCGAGAGAGTGAAACGTGTAGGTCTTAGCGAGGACCACTTTTCTTCGAATTTCGTGCATTGGCGCTACAGAATCACAAAGAACTCTGCCACATAATAGAAACCATATCACTTGAGAGAATTTTCAACGGCAGCAACAATTAAAATGGATGGCGCGTGAAAGTCGAAGAGAGAATATGCACAAAATCAAGATGTTGACGTTCCACAATACCCCAAACAAAACGCTAGAAAGGAAACCCCCATCAATACGAGAAAGAGCTAAAACAAGTTGGAATTGAGAAAACTAAGTTCATGAAAAATTGTATTAAAAGAAAGATTTTATAAATGTCAACGAGTACGGTCAATAAATGCCGAATGTTTCTTTACAAGGAAACTGCTAATATTACTTAACATAACGTATTACTTAACATTATGTATTTTTAATAAAAAGAACTGAAGCGTAGTCAGGTCCTGACAGTGAATAATGGGCTTTGATTTTTTTTTCTAGCCATTCTATATAAATTCATTTATTTATTTTAAGCACGGCTTTAATCGATTTTGAAGAGATGTATCTGCGATTATCGAGATTAAATAAATGGTGATATTAAGTCTGTTATAAATAAACGAAGTATCCGTATTATGTAACACGTGAGTATAAACAACACATCGACGGACTCAGACAGATTTACAGATGCGAACACAAAATACAATAACTAAGCATAAAGATCGATTGGAGCGAACAGATTAAGATTGATAGAGATGCCAACAGACTAAGAAAGATCAACAGATACGAAAAATATCGGAATACATGCAATGTGACTGAGATGGAAGATAGACCGAGAGAAAATTATTGATTTGTAAAGAATGGGACATAGATATTTACGGAGCTCAGTTTAGAATTAGACTCAGACAAATAGTGGGGTTAGGAAGGTTGTGTTCCGATGGCTTCCAAGAATAGTACGCTTGTCTGCCTGCTTTGAAAATCACCATTAAAAAATCCTGGCGTTCAACTCAAACACTGCCATAAGATAAAGTATTAGCAAGCTTCATATCTTCTTTGGTTTAATTAACTCCTACTAAGCTAGAATATTGAAACTATTTAACCTATTAGTGCTTGCTATCCAATTATTGGAGAGGGGTTACCTAAAATTTAAAATCTACCAGTCCTTAGATTAACCATTAGCCAGCAAGGTAGATGAGGCGAAAAAAAGCAAAAGATGAAAGGAAATTTTATAGTCATGGGTTAATTTCGTTCTTCTTCTTCTTCTTCTTCTTCTTATTATTATTATTATTATTATTATTATTATTATTATTAAACATATGAGAAAGACATTCAGGAAGAGAAATTCTCTCTGGCCATAAACGAGCTAATGAATTAATTTTGAAAAAACGAACGCAACCTTCGAACTTTTGCCCTATACTATATCTATCTATCATATCTCTACACACACACACACACATAAATATATATATATATAAAAACACACACACACACACATACACATATAAATATATATATATATATAAACAAACACACACACACACACACACACACACACATATATATATATATATATATATATATATATATATATATACAGGGTGCGAACGGATAAATTGTCGTCTCTCTGGCCATAAACGAACTAGTGATTTAATTTTGAAAAAACGAACGCAACCTTCGAAGTTTTGCCCTATACTAAATCTATCTATCTATCATATCTCTACGCACACACACACACATATAAATATATATATATATATATAAACACACATACACATATAAATATATATATATAAACACACTCACACACACACACACACACACACACATATATATATATATATATATATATATATATATATATATATATATATATATATATATATATACACACAGGGTGCGAACGGATAAATTGTCGTCTAAATTACGCAAAAATGAAAATAACACTCACATATCATTTTAACAGATATAATTACCAAAATTATACAAATATATCTTGAAATACTAAAGAGTAAATTTATTCCATAAAATCGGCATTGGTTTCAACCACGGCCTCCAGTCTACTTTGGAATCTCCTGCAACTCTTCTGGACGATCTTGTTAAAATGGTGAATGCTGCCATAATCCTTGCCTTTAGTTGATCCTTAGTGTTACGAGGAGTTTTGTTGGTCAAGTGTGTCCCACACATAATAATCAAGAGGATTGCTGTCTGGAGAATTAGGTAGCCAGATTTATTGGGTGATGTGATCACGGGAAATTGTCTGAAAGTCATAACTGAGTTCTCCTGCTTGTGCATGGTGCAGAATCCTGTTTCCAGAAATAGGGTCTTCCAACAGGCACCTTCTTGACCCAGGGCCGCAGCAACTTCTCAAGGCACTTGATGTAGACCTCTGTGTCTGAGGTTCTGTGGGAAGATGAATTGATGCAAAACATCTGCACCATCCTCATATTGACACCCAAACCCTCTGAAATGTTCGTATGAGAGCTTCCGACGCGAAAGCGAATCAATACAGTATGCCGTTTTCAAATTTCTGGCGGAATTAATTGCGTTCTTTTCTTACAGATGGTGCCCAAGTGACCCTACTATACTGTGCAATGTACAAAATCAAAACCAAACAACGCGCATGCGTGAAACTAAAAATATGAAATGGCGACAATTTACCCATCGCACCGTGTATATATATATATATATATATATATATATATATATATATATATATATGGACACTGAGGTCTATAACGAGAGCCACTCAATGTGGACCTCAGTGTCCATTTTTATATTAATGTAAGCTCTATCCGTGTTATTGAGCACTTTTACCAACTTAACACAACTTAAAGCTACATTTTAGCATATATAACTATATAACTTAATGTTACTATACATATATATATATATTTATATATTTATATATATATATATATATATATATATACATATATATATATATACATGTGTGTGTGTGTGTGTGTATACGAGACGCGGAAGCGAAAATCGCGTCTCAGCTCGTGACGTCACACATGACGATGTGAGAGTGAAAACGAGAAGTATGGGAAGCCGTTGGTACAAAGCTATTGGTTTAGAAAGCTTAGATTGGATTTAAACATGTATCAATATGGTGATTTCCTTTTGACTTTCAATGATAATGTTGTTAAGCTTATCAGACAATATGAAAGGAACTTACTTAAAATAAATAGACAAAACTTGTCTATATTATTTAATGAAGCATGCATTAATATATATATATATATATATATATATATATATATATATATATATATATATATATATATATATATATATTTCCCTTTGTTCACATCTATTTCATTTTGTTCATAACTATCTATCAATCTATTTCAGTTTGTTCATATCTATATATCAGTCTCTCTCTCTATATATATTTTAGTCTGTTTATATCTATTTATCGATTTCAGTTTGTTCATCTCTCTCTCTCTCTCTCTCTCTCTCTCTCTCCATATATATATATATATATATATATATATATATATAATAAGTACCTAACAATAACGTGTCTCCCACGAATCATCATTTCGGAAATATTTAATATCAACCGTGAAAAAAGAAGGAAAGAAAGAAAGAAAGAAAGAAAGAAAGAAAGAAAGAAAGAACGAAAATCAGTTGTAAAATGGCGCATCGTTAATTGAGCGCAACGTGCTCGCATGAAGAATAGTCGAAGATAAGCTGAAATTTTATCTCATAACTTATTAAGGGAGAGTGGAATGTAAGCAACCAAGCTGATGCGCTGACCTCCAGGCTTTTAAAAGGACCAATGAAGACAACCATATTGATAAGAGAAAATCCTAGCTTTATTCGCTCGCATTCTCTGGGTTGGCATTCTTTGACTTTTTTGCTTCTAATTGTTGTTTGTCGATAGAGAAAAGCAGGGAATATCGTACCAAAGAGAAAATGGTCATATCTCTAGATTCCTACTTGCCCTGGGCCGTCCTTCTGACCAGGCGTCCAAAAGCGGGTGGCTGCCATCATAGTTCTCCTTGAAACAGGACTCGTCAAAAAGCTGAACTGGTTCCCTGCGGAATGCTAGAACGAAATGAAGAAAGGATTTGTTTAACCTTTATATTTACGCGCCTCTGATCAAGCTTTTTCACTTTTTCGTTGTCGATTTTTCCCCCCAGAATTCTCCAAGTATTTCTTCAGATTCTGATATTGTGCTTTTGCTTCAATATCAGTAACATCCAATAATTTCTGAATGAAAAGCAAAATGAAAATTGTCTCAGGTGGCGAAGGTAAAGAGTATATAGAAAAATACCAACCTGTTTGTCAAAATGACATAGAAAACAATTTCCTTTTATTTATTGTTTCGTTCTTTCCTCGTTTTCTTCTTTCTTTTTATCAGTATAAGATAGTCTCTTCATTTCCCTCCAAATGTAATTCTTCTGTTGTATAAAAAGCCTTTTGTGAGCACAAGGAAATTCTCGGAAAAGTCCGTTTGATTCTACTGTTTTGATTTCATTTACGTCCATCTACCGATTGTCAATTTTTTTTTTTACGTATATTTATTTTAGACGTATATTTATTTTGGGAATATTTTTTCCTTTGACGATTATTTTTATTCTTATTTTATTCATTTATTTTCTTTATTTTTCATTTTCCATGTGTTTCTTTTTTTAGCTTCATTATTATCATTATTATTGTAATTATTATTATTATTAGTAGTAGTAGTAGTAGTAGTAGTAGTAGTAGTTGTAGTAGTATTCTTTTAATTCTTCCTTTAACCGCTTCCGTTTTAGCCACCGCTATGTCTCTAAAATCAGTTTCTTCTTTCCCCGCTTCTCTTTATCTCTTTTATTCTCTCTATCTTCCTCTTTCTTTCTTTTAACCCTCCCACTTAAACCCAATGTATATAACCTTCTTCACTCCTCTCTTGTCATTATTATTCTTTCACTAAATTTACTTATTTATCACACAGTTTAATTTTCACATTTTCCATATCCCTCTCTCTCTCTTTCTCTCTCTCTCTCTCTCTCTCTCTCTTATCCACTCTTTCTTTGTCTTTCTTACGGTTTTAATGTTTCAACTTTAGTTCTCTTCCTCCTCCTCTCATAATCATTTTTACTTCTCTTTTTTTCCATATTTCTGAATCGTGGCTTATCGATAGAGCCATATTCATTTAATCTTATCGCATCATCGTATCGATGGATTGATTCCCCGCTTCCTCCAACGACAACTGGGAATTGGAGATTTTGGCGGAAATAGAGGCAAAGATGTTAATTATAAAGTCATCCTCAGTTTGGGGTCCCCTTCCACACACACACATACTTCATTTTTCACAAAGGGAGATAACTTAAAATAGGAAACAAGGCATTCAGACGAAAATGAGGCCACGCGTCGAGTGGCTAAAAGTCAAAGAAGAAATGACAGCAGGCGTCGACCTTAAAGAGATCATTACTTGTCAGTGTGTCTTTCTTTGTATGTGGATGGGTCGTGGAGATTGTTCGTGCGAATCTATGTAAATGTATGCACCTAATCTGTGTGCATGAAATAGCACTTTTGCGCGCGTGTGTATGAGTGTGTGCCTGAAAGAGCGTAGGTATAGGCTAACAGGTATTCAATATATTGAATCAAATCGGACAGGATGTATCGCATATTGTATAATATATGTACTTTTGTCGATACGTATATGTGCTTCTGTTAAAGTGCATGCACGAGCACACACACATATATATGTGTGTGTCTGTGTCTCCGTGTGTGCAGTATTAGTTTGTATTTGTGTATGCGTGTACGTGTCTCACTAGTATGCGCACGCGCAGATCCGTTAAAGGAATAGCGAAACATGGTCTGAAGATTGTTTGATGCTCGAAATAGACAGTCATTCACGGTTTCTAAATAAAACTTTCCTTCCAGCCAAATATAAACGCTCTATCATTGATACTGAACGCTCTTTCGCAATAAATATAGCAAGTTTTAAGCGACACACATACACGTAGAACCACACACGCACACACATATATGAATATATTTAGGAAAATCTATGACAAAGTGAAAAAATATGAGGAGGAGTAGTGGATAGCGGCTCGGATTGAGGAATCGGAGAGCCGAGTTCGAATTCCAGTCGAATCCATTACATTCACTTACGTAATAATACCCTTGGGAAATGTATGAATCTTTTTCTTCTCCCCCCAGCTATGGGTAAATAGCAGGACAGACTGGGTTCTATAGCCTTGGATGGCAACTGGTCTAGGAGAAGGACAACTCTGAATTCAAAACCGTTTGGGGACTGTGTGGCACGTAGTGCACCAGGTTTCTGTATTCGGTTCTTGGTTGGTTCTGCACAAAGCCTTCACCACTATAATCATATGTGCTGCTTGAGCCTCTTACGTCGAATACGACTGGAAAGTCCACCATATATATATATATATATATATATATATATATATATATGTGTGTGTGTGTGTGTGTGTGTGTGTGTGTGTAGATTTAGAACGATTGGAGTCCAATTCCGACGTTCGTAACATTCAATTTAAAGAAGGGCTCAATACAAAAGTAGATCAGTATTCTTTATTTTAGGATATTACATCAAAACATGTAAAAAAAACGCTACACAAATGCAATCATGTTTCGATGCGTATTAACACATCTCATCAGGCGTTAGTAAATAACTGGTGAGTAGACAATTTATTGAGATTTAAAAACAAGATACATCCTCTTTTCACTAGAAAAGGACGAAAAAGAAAAAGAGTAAGAAAGAAAAAAGAGAGGATAGTTGCAGGGTTTGTTTTGTTTGTTCACAGTTCACCCAATCGAAATGACCGACGGTAAGTTCAAAGTAAGGGGAAAAAACGAAGTATACGAGAACGTGTTATATAGCTGACACACCATTCGAGTTTCACACTTGGGATCATCAACCAGTGCAAGTTGAATTGTGAAATCCCAAGGTCTGTAATGGCTGCATTCATCAAAAATAGATTATGAATTTGTATATTAATTTTCTCCCATATAACATCTCTATAATTTTAAACTTTTCACATGTAATTTTCATATGAAAATTCTCGCTTTTTATATTCAATAAGTTGTATTTTTTGTACACTGTGGCCGCTTCATATTACTCATGTAATTTAAATTTAAGAATTAAATATATATGTGTGTGGGATATATATATATATATATATATATATATATATATATATATATATATATATATATATAGTTTACGAAAAACTAGGTAATCCGTATGGGTAGACCCAAGGAGGATAAAAACCAGAGAGCTCAATGTAAATCAGAGCTGATAATTTAAATAAAAACAGACCACTTTAAGGTCCCATGTAATAAATTATTTCACCACAGCCCTTTTAAAGGACAGCGGATCATCAGACTTTACTTCCAAAGGTTGAAACGAAAAATGAAAAGAAATTTACACATTTTTGATATATACGCATGTTTCATTAAAAACGACAGACAAGGTACTACGATAGAGCTTTTTATTTAATTTTTCTTGTGTTCGAACAAGAGCTTTCTTTACAGGACAAAGGGAGCGTAAGAACTGTCCAAATGTTTTATGTTTCCGAGCGCTTTCGGCTATACCTTTAGTCATTATCAAGGATGATTCGATTTTTCAGCTTAATTGAGTGTGTGCATTATGTGTATTTAAGTGTTCCTGATCAAATCGGACTCATGAATAATTACATCGGTTACACAACTACATGGTTATCCAGACGTCTTACGTTACACCTATCTGACCACAGCTCCATTAGAACGCATTTAAACACGCACACAAATTTACCGGAATCCATTAGAAACATACTAGTAGAAAACACAAATACATTAACTGCATCCATCTGCAAAAAAAGATTAAAAATAATGGAGGCTTTAATAATAAAAAAGAAAAAGCCAACTCTTAACAATATTAACTACAAACAAAGCCACAATGTGCTAACCGTATTCGGAAAGACATACACATAATGCACACATTCAATTAAGCTGAAAAATCGAATCATCCTTGATAATGGCTAAAGTACCTTGTCTGTCGTTTTTAATGAAACATGAATAAACGAAGGATTGCTTCCTAAATATACAACTATATATATATATATATATATATATATATATATATATATATATATATATATATATATATAATAGTATCCGAAACAAAAAAGAACATGAGGAGACAAAGTGGAAAAGCTGATAAACGACGCTTTTTTACGACGTCTGTTGGGCTTCGTTTCTTCAGATTAGAATGAAAGAAAACTTTGTGCAAGAAAAATTAATTGGGAATTTTGAGGATAAGAGGGTCAATAAATTAAATTACCTTAGCAGAAAATGAAAATGTTTTTATTTAAAATAAAGTATAATATATATTTTTAAAAATCCACATTATAGCCAAAAACGTTTGCGCCTTATCTTTTCTCTTTAAAATATACACTTTTTTTTCATTGGAACATTTATAATCTCTCCCTTAGATCCGTTGGTACCTGTTGGATTTTAAATCAGGTCATTTTTTTTTCTTTGCTACTTGCTCGTATGCCGCATTGTGCGGTTATTGCACTTGCGATGAGACGTGATATCATGTATGGTCCTGGTCTTAATTTTATTGTCGAGAACTGTCAGATTAGCACACTCTCAATGCATTTTCTTCTGAGTTAATCCTTTTCTCTCAGACTGGCATTTATTAAATTGAAATTGTGGTCATATTTATTACGGTAATCCATCACTACGTTTAACGTGTTCTTATGCAACATAGTTCTGTGATGGGCATATAGTCATTTGGGGAGGTTTCTGGATTTTTCAGCGATGTACATCATTGTGCATTGTGTACAATCTATTCTGTATATTCCTACCAATATCCTGTTGTTCTTGCTATCGCGTCTGGTGCTAACTATATCTCTTATTGTTTGTTATTCATCAACACCCTCTTTAAAACAATTTCCTCTCGTTGATCACATGCTAATAACGAGGAAGCCTTAAAGAAAGTAAGAACAAGGAAATGGGTACATACAAACAGAAAGCAACAGCAGAAATTTCTAGGACACATAGGAGGACTGATATTGCGAATCAATTCAGTACTCTTTTCTTTGTTTCTAACAAATTTTTTCTTTTTCTTATTACTTTTCTTGGGTTCTGGAAGGCATCTTTCGCTCTCTCAATACACTTCCGGATTTCAGTCTCATACTTTCCGCACTCTGTTGCACCACTTCCATTATTCTCTCTCTCTCTCTCTCTCTCTCTCTCTCTCTCTCTCTCTCTCTCTCTCTCTGTTTATTCTCTTTATATATATATATATATATATATATATATATATATATATATATAAGTACAGGTTTGGTGTATACGGAATAAATTCCAATAACCAACAAATACTATTCTTAAAAGAGTGCTCAATACAGAGTAGAGCAAATATAATCATTTATTCGAAAATTGTAACATACAAATGTTATAAAATCACCATAAAAATAGCCATTTTGTTTCAACACTTCTGGTGTCTTCTCAAGTGATGTTGTTGAATGTAGAATAAAGGGTTTTAAAAGGTTCAACTCTAGGGGAGACGCTGTTACATAAGCTGGAATGACCAATCAAAATACAATTATACGAGAATTCAAAAAACTTGGTACCTCCATGACATCGCTAAAAATGAGCATAGCATGATGAATAAAACGCCAAACTTGACGAAAACAAAATTTTATCGCCTAAATGTTCATGTTATTATTAAGAGGAACGATCAAAGTATTTTGGAGGGTTTTTTTTTACATTTTTAATCGTTTCGAGCACGTCTGAAATTTTCGTTAAAAATCTTGTTTTGTTTTTTTTTGAGTCAGCAAAATTGACAGATAATCGATCATGGCATCCATTTTTTTCATTTTATAAAAAAGATGAAAATCTCACTTTGAAATTCTTTTAAATATCAATTATCATTTTTTCAAAACTTATTTTAAGAAAATCAGAAATTATAATGTTTATTTAAAATATTTTGAACCAAGGTTGACTTAGCTTCTGCGCCGAAAAGAAGTAATTTGAAAATAAAACAAAGCAAACCTTTCGCGTCATTTGACAGGTGTTGAATGACGTTTGACGGATTACGTGATCATAATTTGTTCTACGGAAGGCGAAAAGTGAAGTTATTTAGATTTAAGTGAACAAATTATTTACCTCGTTATTTTTAAGGAAAACTTTCAGCGCTCTAATTTTTTTTTGTACTTAACTTTCACCTTTACGTTTATGGAAAATATATTATAAAGAAATTAAAATAAGACTGTTAAAAGTGAGATTAAATTTCATATTTCATAAGAAAGGTATCTAATTAATTTATCAGTACCATTCTTATGAAATTTTATCAGAAGTGTACATAAAATACTATAATTTTATGTACATTTATTACATTTTACTGTGTTAT
Organism: Acanthosepion esculentum; assembly: GCA_964036315.1. Classification (NCBI taxonomy): domain Eukaryota; kingdom Metazoa; phylum Mollusca; class Cephalopoda; order Sepiida; family Sepiidae; genus Acanthosepion; species Acanthosepion esculentum. The sequence continues at coordinate 30,361,001 of OZ038477.1, read as the reverse complement.
TTGTATTTCCATTCATGGAATAATGTCATAACTGAGATTAATATAAAAATAAGATCATATAAATTTCATAAGATGATACTGATACTTGTAGGTACCCTTCTCAGTTGAAATTGAAAAATCAAATTAACTTCTCCACACGTGTTTCGCAAAAGTCAAGGCCTTAACAGCGAAGAACAATGCTTAACTCAAATAACGCAAATTAATTATATTCTAGTTGGTCTTCCGTACTTTTTAATTATAGCCCTATTATAAACACAAAATTACATTTCTTAATTACTGCGGATCTGCTGATTAGTCAAAATGATATAATTTACAACGCGCTAAAAAAAGATCTATCTCATAAGGACACTTACGAAAGCTGATGCGGCTTTTAACTAATTTTATAATATTTTAACAACTTAAATATAAAAATCTATTATAATTAAAGAAATATCAAATAATTGTATTAAAAATTCATTTTTTTTCAAAATTTTTTTTTGCTTTCAGAAAATATTGCCCATATTCATAAAAACAACTAAAAGCAAATAAAAGCATTTGAAATTAAATAATATCTTTGTTTTATTGAGTTTTGTATGTTACAATTCAGAGCTGATTTTCAGGTAGGGGGGTCCAATTAAAAAAAAACATGATTTGCATTCATCAAAGCCTTGTGCTTTTAACTATTGTAATCACTAAACCTGATTCGATCGAATTTCTAGCGTTCATAAAATTAGTTAATAAATATAAAAAAAATTTCTGCCATGACTTTAATAAAAAAAAAACATATTTATAATAATTTCGATCATCTGTGAATAGTTTCTGAAAGTTTCATTAACATCCGACAATTGTTTTTATTTTTGCAAGATTTTCCAAATTAATGTGTGTCATGCAAAAAAAAAGTGCTAAAAATTGTATATGTTATTTTAGTAGTTCCGGTGATACAAAGAGAAACGAGGTTTTTTCAATCAAAATTTAGAATGTTCTAAAAAGAAGGATAAATTTTTTAAAATAATTTTTAAAAAATTTGGTCTTTCCTCTTAATAATATCATAAGCATTTAGACGATACAATTTTGTTTTCGTCAAGTTTAGCGTCTTTTTCATCATGCTATGCTCTTTTTTTTAGCGATCTTAAGGAGGTACCTATAATAATTATATTGGGGTTAGGCTAAAATAGAATTCATTCTAACTAATAAATATTAAATTATACTATAAAATTAAAAATTACCAATTTTAAATTTAATCTAAATTTAAGTTAATCTAAGTTTAAAATAATAAAATTATTTAAGGAAGACACTGAGTAAAAAAATACATGTTTTTTTTATTTATTTTGTTGAAATTAAGTTGGAATAAACGTTAAGATCTAATGCTGCCCTGAACTCAGTTACATCATAGATACATTTGAATGGGTTAGGGACAGGGAAATTTTGCAAAAGGCAATACATACACGATCAGATTATAATACACAAACACGCAGACATATTTAGATCGCTTTGCCCGATCTACAGCCGATGTGCTTACGGCCATCACTGAATTTGTCTACCAAGCTATTCATAATAACGATGAAGCTCGTGCCGTGGCCCTAGACATCTCCAAAGCGTTTGATAGAGTTTGGCATGCCGGCCTTCTTCGCAAGCTCCAGGGTTATGGCATCACAGGTCGATTGTTTGACCTAATACAATCATTCCTGTCAAACTGTGAATTGAAGGTCGTTCTCAATGGATTCATCTCCAGATCCTATCCCACTAATGCAGGTGTTCCTCAAGGCTCCATCCTAGGCCCTACTCTGTTCCTCATATTCATAAACGACCTTCTTGGCGCCATAGATTCCCAAGTCGGCATCTATGCGGACGACACCACAATTTACTCGTGCCTCAAACACAAATCTAGTGATGCTGACAAAATTAACCTAGCAGTTCGAATAGAGAAGGACCTCCAATCGGTTGTGAACTGGGGCAAGAAATGGATGGTTAACTTTAACGCCTCTAAAACTAAACTGCTCTCTATTAACCACCACAAGGATCTATCCCTGCATCCCATTAGAATGTCTGAAGACCAACTTCTCGAGAGCTCCTCTCTGCGGCTGCTCGGTCTCACGCTGTTCGCTGATCTGAGATGGAACAAATACATAGAGTCAATTGCATCATCCACCGCAAAGAAAGTTGGCTCCCTGTGCCGAGCCAGGAAATTTTTCTCCCCAGAATCGATCCTCCAAATCTATAAATCGACCATTCGCCCTTGCATGGAATATTGCTGCCATATATGGTCTGGAGCCCCTGCTGTTTGCCTCAGGGTTCTTGATAAGATCCAGAGACGGATATGCAATGTAATTGGCCCTGATCTGTCATCTCGTCTGCAGTCGCTCTCTCACAGACGCGACGTTGTCTCGTTCTGTCTTTTTTACAAATACTTTCACGGTAATTGCCCCGAGGAGCTGCTTTCGCTGGTTCCTAGGCCTCATGAATTTAAACGTCCCACGAGGCTGGCATCCCGTTCCCACCCCTTCACCGTTGAAACTGTTAGATGTAGACGTCTCTTCTACTCCAATGGCTTCATGTCTCGCACATCTCGCCTGTGGAACTCCCTTCCTTATTCCTGTTTCCCTGACAAATACAAGCTCCAACTATTTAAGTGTAACGTCAATCGACATCTCCAGCTGCCTTGATCTATCCACTTCCCTTCTCCACATCCTTTCACCTTTCATTCCTATCTGCTCTCGCTCCAAATCTTCTATAACCCCCTTGCCTTGATCGATCTACTATCTTTCTCCACATCCTCTCCTTTACCACTCCTATCTGCTCTTCCTCCAAACCTTCTGTAACCCCTCGCGTGCTAGTGGCTTCCAGCCTTGCTTGGGGTGATAAGCTTTAAAAAAAATATAAACACGCAAAAAAAAGCGACGAGACAGGAAATATGTCCCCGGCCCTTAAGAAATATATATATATATATATATATATATATATATATATATATATATATATATATATATATATGTGTGTGTGTGTGTGTGTGTGTGTGTGTGTGTGTGTGTGTGTGTGTGTGTATTTTAAATATTTCTTTTGTGCCAATTGTTAATTTAAAAATAGAAAACTAATGTCATTAGGGTGCGTTAAAAGTGTTTGGGTTATTTATTTGCCAGATATTTAACTTTTTGCGCTTTGGTATCCCCAATTTGTAATTTACATGTTGTCCTTTTGCTGAAGACCATGCATTCTGTTTTCTTGCAAATGATGTTTAGTACTTTCGTCTCAATTCCCTTCACTGCCTTCTGTCGGGGTCCTTGTGGTTTACTTTCAGTATCTGCTATCAACACTGTCATCTGCATATCTTATGTTATTAAGATTGTAGCTGCCAATAATGAATCCTAGTAGTGCTTCTGATTCACCCAGAATCGCCTCACTGTATAGGTTGAATAAGTCCGGTGAGAAAACCCATCCTTGTCTTACACCCCGTTCAATTCTTGTATATTTACTGAATTCCTTTTCTATCCGTATGCAAGCGGTTTGTTCCCAATTTAACTTCTGGATTATTCAAATATCCTTCCCAAATATGTCAATGTTACCGAGAAATTCCGACAGATCTTTGTAACGTACTTTATCAAAAGATTTCGTATGATCTATAAAACATAGGTATATATCCTTCTGATTTTTATTGCTCTTTCTAATATCATTTTGAGCATAAATATCGTGATCATCACTTAAAATACTGAAAAAAAGGCTACAATAATGAAACGGTGCAAATCTAGTGATAAATAACAATTGTTAAAATGCTTCATATAAAGATATAAAAAAAAACAGTAATAAGACAATGATGCTTACAGATTTGCATCCCGTTTATTCTTTGTATTCAAAGCTTCTGTGGTCAAAATGGTTATGTCGACGTCCATTATTTGACAAAAAGTCGCGTCGCTAATTTTATTTTGCTACCATGTTAAAGTGAGTATCGACCCAGAGTATTGTTTAGGAGTATTTTTTCTTCTATGTACTGTATCCATTCAGGACGTAGGTGATCATGGCTCTCCACAATTTCTTGTCCTGTAGCTCTTAATGAATTTTGCCTTTCTCTATTTCTCCTAAGCATTGTTCCGCTATTCATTTACTTAAGCTCGCGATGTTATGCGTTGTTTTCCCCTGTCCCTCTTGCCCTCAATCTGTCCTGTTAGTATCAGATTTTCCAAGCCCTCTTTCCTCATTATGCGACCAAGACATTTCAAGTGTCTCTTCCTGATGTTATGTATAAGTTTCTTTTTTGTTTCTGTCCGTCGTTGCTTACATGTTCGGTTTACGGTTTCCTCATCATCCTTCTGTAGAACCACATTTCTACTACTCCAAGTCTCTTTTTCATCATGAAGTTCTCATGCATTGCTTTGTCGTACTGATCTCCAAGACCAGCTTGACATCCTTTAGACCCAGTCTTTTTTTCTTTTCTTTTTTGCTTCCTATTTTTGCTTCCTTTTTTTTTTACAGTAATGGCAGACACGGAGAGAAAACTACAAGAATTCCTATACAAGACTCTAAATGAAAAGAAGAAGAAAGGACTAACCATTAATTGTAAGAAAACATAATGTATGATTGTCAGCAATAGGGACAGCGTAAGATGCGAGCTACAAATTGAATAACAAATTTGTTATTATAAAAGATTTCGGAAAATATGACACCGAAATCCGAAGACGAATTAAAATAGCAAAACGTACATTCCAAAAACTAAGCACAGTATTATGAAACAAGAAAATTTAATTAGAATCACATAAAAATGCTGAATTACTGTATAAAATCAATCCTACCATATGACAGAGAATGCTGAAGAATTTCATCGCAGATGAAGAGGAGACTTGAGGCAACAGTGTGTTTCTACAATAGAACGCAGAAAATACCATAGCCGAATTATGTGAGCAACGAGGAAGTTTTATAGAAAATGTATTCAAAAGGTATACTTATAATCAGAAAGAGAAGAATTAGGAAGAGACCATCAAATTTATGGGACGTATAATGAGGAAAGAAGGTTTGGAGAATATAACACTACATGATATATTGAAGGCAAAGAATGAGAACAATAAGTAACCAAAGGAGCTTGTGTAAATGGATAGCAGAAAAGTCTCTGGGAGGAATAGCAACGGGACAAATACTGCTTAGAACTGCAAATGACAGGAAGTTGTGGAGAGCCACGATCACGCGCGTCCTGAAGGAACATAGCACATAAAATAAGTAGAACATACACTGAAACTAGTAATAAAATAATAGATAAAACACCTCATTTGAAAAATCAAAAGATTTAGTACTTTTGTTGGTAAATCAGAGTTCACATTTCCTAAAGAGAATGCATAGATAGATACTTATTGTCTGGTACAAGACTACAGAATTTGAGCACTTAAAGGAAAATCGAACTCATTAGCCTTGGCCTATGAGATTAGTTTGCTAACCGCTACGCCACGACAGGTATTCTGATGAAGATTGCAGACGGTTGATGTCTGTGTCGATGTGTAAGCATTGTAATGCTTTCTCATATGCCTCTCTGGTTGCGTGAGAATCCGTGCCTGTGCGTGCGTACGACTCGGCCTAATGAGATTGTCCGCGACTCTAAAAATTTTTAAACAAACCGCTGGAAGGTATAAGAGCCTGGCGCAGCTCAAAACTACGCCATTTGCAAAGAACTTCGCCTCCGGTCTTCAACTGATCGAAAGGCAAACAAATCTGCATTCGTTAATCAGCGTTGATTTCGTCACGTGATCGCGGGGAAGAACTAAAACTTCTTTCAGCCATGTTTTTTTTTTTTTTTTTTTTAATTACTGCCAGCGTTGAACGGCTGATTATTTTTGTGCTGAGAAAATCTCTCAGAATACTTCACGCTAATCGTGAAGAACTGTTTTTTTTTTTGTTTCTGTTTCTTCGTGTGATTTATTTTTTTTTGTTTTTCTTTGTTTTTTTTTATGGTGTTGTTTTATTTTATATTATACTAAAACCGATTCTCTTTTATTTGGGTAAATTAATAGTACAAACTCTTTTTATCGCACCCCTAAGTGACATTTTAGTCTTCTATTTTTTAAATTAACAATTGACACAAAAGAAACATTGAAAAGATTTTACAAAAGCACACACACGCGAGCATATATATATATATATATATATATATATATATATATATATATATATATATATATATATATATATATATATATATAAATAGATAGAGAGAGAATAATGGTGAATAAGCTGAACTCACTGATTGCTGAATAGGGTGTTTGATTCTTATGTGCAGAACGTAGGCGATCATGGCTCTCCACAAGTTTCTATCTGTTGTACCTCTTAGCAATGTCTGTCTTCTTATTTATCCACCTGATTCCCTGTTTTGTCATTAATGCACACAATCTCTTTAGGGAGAATACTTGCTGCACCTTTTCACTTCAATATGTCCTGGGTATGTCAACTTTTCAACGCACTTTCCTTATATATCCTAGGAATTCACCAGTCTCTTTCTGATTCGACGTATAAGCGCCCTTTTTGTTTCCATTTTGCTCAGAACTTCCACATTGCTCACATTTTTCATCCATGGTATTTTCAGCATACTTCTATAGAACCATATATCTGTCTATATTTCTCAGATGAAGTATTTTAACAATTTACACTATTTACATCATTCGAACTGTTGTCCTGAACTTTATTGTCATATTACCAATGTTTTGGACTTTTCTAATTGTATCAATATTTTCCATATATTGTGTCCGTACCGATCATTCAATATCTGTCTATATTTCTGAGATGAGGTATTGTAACTATTTGCACTATTTACAGTATTCGGACTGTTATCCTCATCTTTATTGCCATATTCCTGACGTTTTGGACTTTTCTAATTGTATCAATATTTACCGTATATTCGGTCCGTACCGATCCTTCAATATCTGTCTTTATTTCTGTGATGAGGTATTGTAACTATTAACACTATTTACAGGATTCAGACTGTTATCCTCATCTTTATTGACGTTTTGGACATTTCTAATTGTAACAATATTTTCCGTATATTGGGTCCGTACCGATCTTTCAATATCTCTGTTTATTTCTGAGATGAGGTATTGTAACTATTTACACTATTTTGATTGTTCGAACTGTTGTCCTCATCTTTATTGCCATATTCACGACGTTTTGGACTTTTCTGATTGTATCAATATTTACCGTATATTGGGTCCGTACAGATCCTTCAATATCTGTCTATATTTCTGAGATGAGGTATTGTAACTATTTACACTATTTACAGGATTCAGACTGTTATCATCATCTTTATTTTTTTAAGACTATCAAATCTCTTTAAATATCATCTTACATTATTCAGCCCTTTTTTCTGACCGACAGATCAAGAAATTCTAAATATCGCCCATTTTTTCGTTAAATGTTTCTGAAATGTTGTAAATTCTGACAAGTCAAATAAGGTAAATTTCTAAAAGTCTTCATACTTTAAAATATTAGCCAATATTAGTCGGTGTTTCCGACTGCCGCATATAACTAGGTAACATTAGTTATTTCTGCTATTTATTAGATTCTGGAGCAAGCTCATCTAGTATCTGCCACTCAGTAGTTGGTGACCACAAAATTATCCTGTCCTGAGTATGACAATAAACTACATCCGCGTCCTAGTTAAGACGATAAACTACGTCCGACAACAAGTCCTCTGATCAGGTGGTTTTGAGGAGTGTGGAACCATTTTTTGATTGCTGATGTTCCCATGTCCACCCTAACCCGGGGTGGTAGCACCTGTTAGGGTCCCAGCTATAGGCAAATAGTTAACCCCGAAACTGGGGTAAAAACACTATGAAAATGTAAAAATATGTTTTAATACCAGAAATACTTTTTTAAAAATTTACCAGCAATAAACTTTTGAAGAATAAAAAACTATTAACAGCAATACATTTTTGAAAAAATATATTGCCAGCAATACATTTTTGAAGGGAAAATATTAACAGAAATAGTTTTTTGACAAAACAAAATATTACCAGCAATAAAACTTTTGTTCGCATTAAATAACCCATTGAGGTTGATATACCGTAAAACAAACCAAACCAAACAAAATTATCACTCCACATCTCTTTTAGTCTTCCTCTACTTCTTTTTCCAGACACCATAATGTGTCGAAATAGTTTCAAGGATTTACTACGACGGATGGAATTGCAGAGTGGAAACAAATTTGTTACATTTCTAAAGGAGGTTATTTTCAAGTTGTGTATCAGGTGATCAGTGATGGTGCGTATCATATGGTTTTGAAACATTTCGATCTGAACTGAAATTTTTCATCAATATTATTAAGTTACTAAGTGTACCCGTGCAGTCAAAATTAACAAGAAGTTAATATAAGTAACATGTATTATATTGTAAGTAATTTTTGTTTAATGAATCCAAGTACAATTTTGTTATTTAAAATAGTTCGTTGTTAACGTTAATAATTGAACAGTGTACAATTTATAAACACTTCAGGACAGATATCTGTATTTTATCCGTATTGTGTACGCGCGCTTTTGTGACACACAGCGTGTGTTCTTGAGAGTCAAATTTGCTGAGAAATTAGAACATCGCTAGTGATAGCTGATCCCACGAACCAAGACACCTCGAAAAAAAGTAATTTTATGTGAAGTTTAATTCAAGCCGAGATAAAATATAAACCTCGGGCGCGTTTTGTCTGACAGATACTTATCTCAACTCTCTCTCTATCCCTTTCTATCCCCCCCATCTATCTATCTCTTTCTTATTCCTGTTTCCCTGACAAATACAATCTCCAACTATTTAAGTGTAACGTCAATCGACATCTCCAGTTGCCTTGATCTATCCACTTCCCTTCTCCACATCCGTTCACCTTTCATTCCTATCTGCTCTCGCTCCAAATCTTCTGTAACCCCATTGCCTTGATCGATCCACTATCTTTCTCCACATCCTCTCCTTTACCACTCCTATCTGTTCTTCCTCCAGACCTTCTGTAACCCCTTGCGTGCTAGTGGCTTCCAGCCTTGCTTGGGGTGATAAGCTTAAAAAAAAAATTATTCTTACTTCCCTTCACTCCTTTCGCTTTGATCGTAGCTTGCATAGTGAGGGAAAGAAGGGGACTACTTTGTAGATTGTTGGCGCGGTAGCTTTTCTGTCTGTGGACATGAATGGGGTCAATTTGCACACTTGCCCCTCAATTGTTCCACAGAAAAAAAACTTATATATGGATATGTATATGGATATGTGTGTGTGTGTGTTTGTGTGTGTGTGTGTGTGTGTGTGTGTGTGTGTGTGTGTGTGTGTGTGTTTGTGTGTGTGTGTGTGTGTGGCGTATTATATTTAAGGATTACGTGACCTCGTTTAGTACCACACTCTTCTTGACCTAAGGGAACCGGATAGTGAATGTTGTTATTGTATCTGTTAGGAACACCGACAAAGTGTTAGGGTGGTTCTTACAAAAGTTTTATTGAGCTACAACATGGCGCCGTGTAGACGCCTTTTATACTTCAAGAAGAATTACAATAGAGAGGAGAGGTAACACAAATAGATTTTATCACCGTAGTATTTAACAGGAGAAAAAATAACAATGAAATCAACGTCGTTGACTTTTAGTGCGGAAAAGATATAATGTTAAGTAATTGCCATTACATTACCTAAAACTTGTGTGATGAAATAAAGAATCAAAGGAAATTGGAAACAAAGGAACTCGATATGTCAGGTGAAGAGTAAGATAAAAAGAAATCTACCAAAATAGAAATAGGCGTACGCGGGCAGAAATAGAATGAATGAGTATCGTAGATAAGACTTCTCACCGGGTTAAATCAATCTTTACAGCTTGGCAGTCCCGGGAGAACTAGAAGTCCTACCTTCTTCTTCTTCTATCTACCGTATCTCTTCAGGGCTTTGGCGATTATTGAGCTCCACAATTTCCTGTCCTTTGTAGCTCTTAATAAATTTCGTCTTTTTGTTATCTTTCCTAAACCTTGCTCTGCCATCCATTTTCTCAAGATCGCTAGGTAGATTATGCACTGTTTTCCTACTTGCCTTCAATCTGTCTTGTTTTCCAAGCCCTCTTTCCTCATTATATGCCCTGGAAATTTCAGCTCTCTCTTTCTGTTGTTAAGTATAATTGTCCTTTTTATTTCCATTTTCTCTAAAACTTTGCTCTTGCTCACATTTTAGATCCATTGGTATTCTCAGCATATTTCTGTAGAACGATACCTATCCCAAGGGTATTTGCACCTAAGTGAATATGTTGAAACAAACTGGAATTGGAACTCGGCTCTCCAATTACCAATTCCGAACCATTACAGCACCTGTCCTTTGTAGCTCTTAATAAATTTCGTCTTTTTGTTATCTTTCCTAAACCTTGCTCTGCCATCCATTTTCTCAAGATCGCTAGGTAGGTTATGCACTGTTTTCCTCTATCCCTCTTGCTTTCAATCTGCCAATGATTATCAAATTTTCCAAGCCCTCTTTCTTCATTATGAGCCATAGAAATTGCAACTGTGTTCATAAGTGTTGTTTTTGTTGCCATTTTCTCGAAAACGTAGTCGGTCTATGAAATTCTCAGCATCCTCCTGTATAACCACATTACTCTTCCTTCGCGTCCCTTCTTCATCTCTGACGAGAAGTCCTGCCAGCATTTATCATTGGTGGCTACAATCTTAACAACATGATATGCAGATAAAACAGATTTGGTAGGTGACACAGAAATAAAACTACAGTAACTCCTAAATACGGTAGAGAAAGAAAGTGAGAAGAAAGAACTACCGTAATTCCCCATGTATAATCCGCCTTCATCCATAATACGCACCCCTAAAATTGTGCTGAAAGTGTGGTAAAATGCTTCTACTCGTGCATTATACGCACCCCTTGTTTGGTAATCAAACCTTGTAAATTGTACCTCTCCAATTTCATTACGGCCAGCGTTTCCTACTCTTATTTGAAAAATGGTTTTAAACATAGAATAATATTATTTTAATTTAGTTTTATGATAATTCTTATTTTATTTTACATTTGTAAGTATTGTTAGGTACATATGATTGTATTTGACATTCTTATGGGTCGCAATCGCTGAGTGTTAGTGTCAAATTGTCGTATGTTTGTGGTGAGTAGTCATTTAGCAACTGAAATCGACCTATGAAACGGCAAATTTTTAAAGATTTTTTGTAGCTGTGCATAATACGCTCCTCTAATTTTGATTATTATTTTTTGGGGAAAAAATGCGTATTATACCTGGGTGGTTACGGTAAGGACCAATTATAAGACAATATATGGTTAGCAGTAAGAGAAACAGCCCAAGATGCGATCTACGAATTGAAGATGCCAAAATCAGGCAAGTACGAAAACTTAATTATCTAGGAACTGATTTAATAGAAAACGGAAAATGTGAAACAAAAAAGAAAAAAAAGGTGACTGGAATATCAAAAAATGCCTTCCAAAAGTAAATATATTTATTAAGAAACAGGAATATTTCATTAAGATCAACGAAAAGATTGCAGAACTCCTGTATAGTATCAGTTCTCTTATATGGCAGTGGATGCTGTACGATCTCCTGACTGATGAAGAGTAGTGTTGTGACAATAAAGATGTGGTTATATAGAATGATGCTTAAAACACGATGAACTGAACATGTTAGTGAAAAAAGAGCAAATAAAAAAAAATAAACAGTTGAATTCCCTGGGACGCATAAAGAAAACGTGGAATATTTAACACCCAGAGGATATATCGAAAGCAATATGAACAGAGGTAGACAGTAAGCAACCTACCTTACGAGTTTATGTAAATGGATGGAATTTTCTAATGATACACAAATTCTTAAAAATTAGAATACATATACACATTGATACTGTAATTATTGATGTATAATACCTACGGTTTACGCCTAAAACTTAGATGTGCGTTTTATACACATGAAGTAGATATTAACGTTTTTTATTTACGTGACAATTATTATTTCGGTTGTCCAAACTAATGTGTAACTAAGTGTTGTGGGGCAGACCCCTTTTACACAAGATGGACTTATACTTATACTGACAGAGAGAGAATACCTGCGGGTGGAGATACGTTGAGTCAGGGTGAGAGATACGGAGACAGTACACAGGGTGTTCACAGAGAGTTATACGAGAGTCCAGAGAGAGAGATAATTACGGCTTCACTTACAGAGATTTGTACATATACTTTCTACTAACCCGCATTACTGGACTACTAATCTTCACTTCAAGCCTGTATTCTTACGTTTAATACACTTATTTTTCTATCTCAATTACTGGCGTTGTTTATTTATTTGTGCAGGATTCCATTCCCGGAATCCACAACACTAAGAGTTTAAATCACTAATCAAAAACTGTATTTGTTTGAAAAGTAAAAATTATTCATATTTAGTCATTGCTGTCCATGACAAATATAGACATTACGGTACTTTCACTAAGCCGTTTAACTGGGGCAGCGTGAGCTAACTAAAGGGACTTTAGTGACGTTTTAGACTGGTCTTTACTGACTCCCTCACTGCTTTGTTCGCCTCATTTTCCTGTGTATCTTATGAGAACATCTTTAGAGCCAAGGTACAATTATATGTTGTCATTTAGCGTATGCTAAAAATTCAATGCTATGTGAGGATCTGACACTTTCGGAAAAAATTGCTTTTCTAAAACAAATTTTAAAATTTCTGAAACCAGTTTACATCAACAGGTATAAATATCAAAATGTGCAATCGCTTGTCTGATTTTGTAGCAAGACAAGCCACGACAAGAATTGTTGAATAGGAATTGTCAGTTAAGACTACCTATAACAAAAACCAGCAACCCTAAATTTTGAATATCACAACTTGCGATTTCCATGGTTACTTCTTAGCTAACTTTGAACAGGGGGTCCATCCCTTGTTTCCTGTTTAGGATTGAGTTTCCGGTTCCTTCGCAACGCAAAGTCGAACAAACTCTAGCATATGTCTCAACATACAAGAACAATCCAGAACTATTTACAGAAATTACAAGAAATCTAGAACGACTTAACAAGAATGATAAAAAGAAAAATATACTAAAAACAGCCAAAATAATTAAAACAAACGCCAATCAAAAAACCTAAAACACATATTAACCTCATCCAAACTTAGCCAACACACAATACAGGGGTCACAAAATGCAGCAAAAAGAAACATAATGGTAATGGGAATATTAGCCGTTTCTTTAGAATGAAACAATCGACGTTCATTAACCTAGTAGCTAATGCTACTTTCGGTTGAAATTTATAAAACACTTTCCATTAAATCAATTGTTTTGGAAAACAGATTTCTCAAGTCCATTAGTTGTTATGTCTCTTTCGTTCTCTTCCAGTTTCTTCCCAACTATTTTGTGCAACAGGTTTTAGCTTCAACTGACTAAAATGAGTTTACAATTCACAGACACTTTAACGCGTGTATGATAAGTGTTGTGGATTCCGGGTATGGAATTCTGCACAAATAAATAAACAGCGCCAGTAATTGAGATAAAAAAATAAGTGCATTAAACGTAAGAATACAGACTTGAAGTGAAGATTAGTAGTCCAGGAATGCGCACACACACACACACACGCGCGCGCGCGTGCACACACACACACACACACACACACACACACATATATATATATATATATATATATATATATATATATATATATATATATTGTCATCCACAGACAGACTGTTTCGCTGTATCACAGCTCATCAGTGTGGATAGACGTCCGGTTGCCTCTGGCTAGAATCGAAAACCGGCTGAATTCGCGTCAGTCGTAAATTTTACCCTGAAGCCGTTGGCGCACGGCAGAGAAGAAGGTGAATTTAAGCGTATTTATATTTAGATAAACACACAGTGACTGAGAGAACTCGATTCGATTTACCGAAGAGTCTTGCATTATTAGCCGTAATAGTCACTGTTTACAAACTCACACATCCTCCCCAGAGATATATATATATATATTATTCCAGGGTGATTTTCCAACTTATTCAAGGTGATCTCACCCTCTCTAATCTTCTAACTTTCTGTCTTGGAGTAATAGGTTGCCTCACAGGTATCACGTATCAAGTGAAGATTAGTAGTCCAGGAATGCGGGTTAGTAGAAAGTATATGTACAAGTCTCTGTAAGTGAAGTCGTAATTCTCTCTCTCTCTCTCTCTCTCTCTCTCTCTCTCTCTCTCTCTCTCTCTCTCTCTCTCTGTGTACTGACTCCGTATCTCTCACCCTGACTCAACGTATCTCAACCTGCAGGTATTCTCTCTGTCAGTACAAGTATACTTTGGACGAGTCCATCTTGTGTAAAAGGGGTCTGCCCCACAACAATAAGATTGAATCAAATTTTATTGTTAGTAGGTTACCGTCTTTTCATTTGCGAACGATTTCTCACGAAGGTTGTTATCCAAGGTGATAACCTGTTGGCGCAAGTCCCGGGGAGTTAGGTGGAAGGCACAGCTAAGTCGCCGTATGGTATCCCTGGCCACCTGCACCACATGAAGCCTGGCATTGTCATGGAGGGACAGTTCACCGTTGCGATTAACCAATGCTGAGTCCTTCTGCTCCAGTGCTTGTTGCACACGTTCAAACAGCTGCAAGAGCAGGTCCACAGTGATGGCCTGGCCCTTTGGTAGCAGATCATAGTGCACCACTTGTCAACTAGTCCACCAGATACAGAACATGATCTTGCGTGGGTGTAACGGTGGTTTTGTAGTGGGAGGTACAGCGTACCATGGTGAAGACCAACGTCTGGCATGCTTGGGGTGTAATACAGTACCTACTCTTCGTCAGTGGTGAGCAGTCGATCAAATATGGGTACGATGTGGTGTCAAGAAAGCAACGAGAAACAAGCTGTCACTCGTTGTTGATTATTGGCTTCCGATTTGCTCAACATGCACGCTTTCCCTATGCGGTGCAGGTGAAGTCTGGGTATTTCACCAGAACCCTGGAAAGGTTCGGTAATCTCACCACAGGTTTGACTGTTGTTCTCCTCTATGGCCGCATTCAGTACGTCATCATCCCGGGCCACTGTCATCAATGGAACCAATGCCTGGGGGATGCGTTCACTTACAGAATTATCCCCAACTTGATGCGGCTGCGGCCAAGCTTTACCGGCACATGAATAATTCACTATAACTTCTTTCCACACGAAGTAAAAAAACGGCAAACGACATTTTTGGTTACTTTATTTATGTTTTTATGTAATTGCTATATTATATCGACCAGAAGCAACCATAACATAAGAAAAACCACCATTTGATATGGTATCACATCCTAGCAATGTTCTAGTTATCCTTTTACCGAATGCACAACCCCACGTGATGAAATCGATCATAAACGAAAAGGATATGTTCATCATTAATTAATCATAGCTAAGGATAGAAAGCACATGAATGATTGAAATAAAGTTCACATACACACACACACACACACACACACACACACATACATATATATATATATATATATATATATATATATATATTATTCCAGGATGATTTTCCAACTTATTCAAGGTGATCTTCACCCTCTCGAATCTTCTAACTTTCTGTCTTGGAGTAATAGGTTGCCTCACAGGTATCACGTACGATTTCATTTTCAAGTCCATTTTCTCACTGTTTCTTGGACTGTCATAGGTGAAACTCCTCTCTCATGTGCCGCCAAACGTCTTATGAATTGATTGTTTCTAAGTGATCTATTTAGCTCTCAGTTGAAATGATGACCCCCGTCTTCCTGTTGTGATCGACTGATCCAGTTTTCCTCTCTACTGTTCCCTCTTTTTAAAACTTATTCACCATTCTCTTGATGGTTGTTGATGGTTCTTGAATGGACTTTGAAGATGGAAGCCAGAATATGAATGTTAGTACCATTACTGAAGGCCTGAATGTTTTTACTCTCACCATTGCTCTATCGGGAAAACACTGGGTCTGACACAAAATGATTTTAACCTGTTCTCTTTCTAACTGAATAACTCAAATGGTTCTTGCGACAAATAGTGTCAAGATGGCCAAACGTCTTATCTGAAAACCTGGGGAAAAGAAACTCAATTCGCTTAGTGGGCTTTTAGATATTAAGCATCTTACAGGATGGATAATTATGATGTTACACGATTTGGACAATTTTGCTGTTACACCCGGTATATACCCGATCTTTTGAACATTAGACGTTTATTGCTTGTTTCTTATTCAGGGCTGGATTTCCATCTAAAGTCCTCTCATTCGCTTTTAGTTCTAATCTCTCCTTTGCGGCTTAGTGGCATTATCGCCTTCCTTGGATTGAGATGAATCGATTAATGCATATACATACATATATATATATGTGTGTGTGTGTGTGTGTGTGTCTGTCTGTGTCTATGTATATATATATATATATATATATATATATATATATATATATATATATATATATACATATGCTGATGAGTAATTGCAATGAACAATAGGGTTAATGTGGATGTCACACTCACGCACAAATGCACACACACAAACATATGTATATGTGTGGGTTTATGTGGGTTTGTGTGGGGGCTAGGTGTGGGGGTGTTTGTATATATCTAATCAGAGAGCTGCCCTCCACTGTTGTCCATCGCAATGATGAAAAAAAATATCTAAAAGACGAATTCGAAAACGTGTTTCAATTAAAACAGCTGTGGACACTTTTGCCCAGATATCGATCACCATTTCTCATCTATTTAGTTGTTTATTTATTTATATTTTGTTTCAAAGGACTCATTAAAACTCGTCAATTTGAATAAAAAAAAATGTTTAAATTCTGATAAATAAAGCATCCTTCCATATTTCTCCATTTAAGAGCAAAAGGAAAAATCCGCAGGAAAAGAAGGAGAAAGGGCAAAAGTAGTGAAGAGATTGACGGCGAAGAATCAAAAAACTTTTCGTTTAATAGGGAAGAAGAAAAAAAACACAGAAACACCGCTGGCAGTATTAATAAGAAAGAACCTGGACAAAAATAGAAAGAGTTATCTGCTCTTGTTGAAGGTTTATTTCAATGCAAGGAATGTTTAGAGAATAATCCTGGGGCGTTACTCAAAAGATTTTTCTCTTCAGCACTTTTTAAGAAGAAATGAATTTAGATTTTAAGTTTTTCTACGATCAGAATTCTTTTGAGAATCCCTCATAATTTTCAAGAGTTTCTAAGAAAACTTCAACCATTATAGTTCATCGCTCATTAGTGATGTTTACTTAATGAACTCTTTGCAAACAAGTACAATTATTTTGTAACGGTATGTTACTAATGACAAGATAGGACGGGGAATAAACTATATAGCGATATGCTTGATTTTGCTTACCGAATTACCTATCGAACTACTACCGCTTATTTGCCATGTCCCTTCAGGACATGGGTAATCATAGGTCTCCACAACTCCCTGTCCTTTGTATACTATAAGTCAAATATTAGGTTGGTGCAAAAATAATGTCGATTTTTGACGTTCAACTTCATGTGAGAAAACGACATTATTTTTGCACCAACCTAATATTTGGTTCCACCCTCTGGATTTAATAATTCGTAAGTTTCGTGCCTTTTTGAGTTTAATTAACTCCTAGTAAGCTAGGGTGTTGAAAATATTTAAAAGAGTAATGCTTTTTTTTAATATTTAATCATTTCAACCCAAGCAAGGCAATAAAGCCACTAGGATGCAAGTGTTAGAGAATATGAGAAAGATTACTATTAATGAGAGAGGACAATAAAAGAAGTGAAATTAAGAAGACAGAAGATATTATTGACATTGCATTTAAAGTTTTGAAGATCAAAATTGACTAGGATTAAGAACCCGGAAGAGAGTTCCACAAGCGAGAAGTGCGAGAGAAGCTTAGCATCCAATTATTAGAGAGGGGGCTACATAAAATTTTAAATATACCAGTGCTAAGATTGCCATTTGTCAGCAAGGTAGATTAGGCAAAAAGAGCTAAAATTTGAAAGAAACTTTATTCAGTAATGGGTATATTTATTTATTTATCATTGTTTGTGTGTTATGTCTCCTGTTTTGTATCCTGTAGAGCCGGGTCCTAACTATGGTCCTTAGGCCAAATAAAAGAATTATCATTTAATTGATAGCACTTTCCTTAGTTTATGGGATGTTTCTAGTAGGGTGATTTTCTGGGCAACTTGTATGTTGATGTTACCTGGAATACTGTTAGCAAAATTGTCCATTCCTTTTCTCCCGAGATCCAGAGCACCGATTACTATCGGTACGACAGTCTCTGTCTTCATTCCCCACATCCTGTTAATCTCGATCTACAGGTCCTTGTATTTGGATAATTTCTCGATAATTTTTATGGAGGTGTTGTTGTTGTTGTTGTTGTTGTTGTTGTTGTTGTTGTTGTTGTTGTTGTTATTATTATTATTATTATTATTATTATTATTATTATTATTATTATTTCTAGTTCTATTTCCTTGGATTTCTGTTGTATACACATTTCCATCCGGGTCTCAACCAGACACCCAAGATCAGAAATGGCTCCATGAAATTTTCCACTGATCATTTTTGTAAAAAACAACAAAAAAACTAAGATCACACATAGTTTACATCGATAAAGCTCTTCGTAATGTGTGAACTGTACTTATAAGTACATTTTTTGTATTTCTTTAAGGCATGGCTACCGAGAATCTAGAGTCTATCAGAACCTTTTCCAATCAATCCGAGTGCTCCAATTACAACTGGAATTATTACTGTCCTTATGTGCTACACATTTTAGATTTCCATTTCAAGATCCTTGTATTTTGATGATTAGCTTTGATTGTTCCATCTGTGTATATTGTGAAGTCCCACAAAAAAATTTTTACAGGTCCTATCTCTGTAACCGCGCCTGGGTGATGTTCATACCAATTTCTTGCTGTTTCTTTCGCATAAAAGTTTCATATTTTTCAGTGCAGATATTGTAACAGGTCCTATCTCTATTATTATTATTATTATTATTATTATTATTATTATTGAATATATGATAAAACCCATTAGGAAAATAAAACTGAAAAAGGCATGCGGCCTACAAAAGCGATTCTTCAAAATCCAGAAAGTAATCTCAAACTTTTGGCCTATAGTGTAGACCCAAGCAACGTTTGACTATTTACTGTCCTTCTTTCCCCGGCTCTGGTGCAATGGATAGCGGATCGGTTTGAAAAATCGAGGAGCCGAGCTCGAATACCAATTGGGTTCGTTGCATTCTCTTGCGTACAAATGCCCTTGTGAAAGATTTGAATCCATCTCCCCCCATCCAAAGGTTAAATAGTAAGTTTTGTGTCTGAAAATATTATTATTCACAAAAAACAAGACTTATTCTTACAATCAGAAATATTTTTCAGCTTTTCCAAAAAGTCATAAATAACAAATCAATTAAATCATTTCTCCCAGCTTTACCATCTATTCACCCAGACGTGTTAGGTAATTTCTTTTCTCTTTCTCTCTGTCCCTACTTCCTTCAATATATCTTGTGAATGTTAAATTCTCCAAACCTTCTTTCTTAATAACGTGTTCCATAAATTTAAAATGTCACTTTCTGACTGTAAGTATAAATGTCCTTTTAGTTCTTACTTTCCTTCGAAATTCTGTAACGGATAGCGCCTTGGAATGAGAACTTGAAGATCCAAGTTCGAATTCCAGAGGAGTTCTTTACATTCATTGACGCGCAAATATAAATTCCACTCTTCTCCAAGCTATAGGTTAAATAGTAGGAAGTGTATAATTGTAATCTCATAATCATTGCAATCTCATAATCTTTGTAATCTCATAATCATTGTAAACTCATAATCATTGTGATCTCATAATCAGTGAAATCTCATAATCATTGTGATCCCATAATCATTGTAATCTCATAATCATTGTGATCCCATAATCATTGTGATCTCATAATCATTGTAATCTCATAATCATTGTGTTCTTATAATCATTGTGATCTCATAATTATTGTGTTCTAATAATCATTGTGATCTCATAATCATTGTGATCCCATAATCATTGTGATCTCATAATCATTGTGTTCTTATAATCATTGTAATCTCGTAAAAATTGTTAAACGAAATATTTACTCACAAAAAAAAAGAATGATTCTTACAAGCTAAAATAAATTCAGCTTTATTTGAATATTATATTCAAAATGATTTATAAGCCCTAAAACATTATCAATCAGCCGTTCAAAATTCCTCCTTACTAATATGTGCTGTCTGTCTATGGTATTCTTATTCCGTTTGTAGAACCACTTCAAGTTTCTTCATCTGTTCGTCCTGGGTACGACGATGTACTACATCCGGCATCAAGGCTTCTGAGGTTTTGTGGAGCAGTGAGCCACCACATAATTGCTGCTGCTTCTATGTCCACCCTGACCCAGGGTGATAGCACCTGTTAGGTTCCCAGCAAATAGTGAACCCGCAAACAAAAATCAACAGTACATTTTTATAATAAAATAACCGACAGTACATTTTATAGCAATATGACAATCAAAGCAAGATAATAAATATTTTTTTAAAATTTATAGTAAAATTACCAACAATAAATTTTACATATATATATATATATATATATATATATATATATATATATATATACCTTTACTCTGAGAGTATTAAATTATGTATAAAATATCTGTAGTTGAAAGCATAAAATTATGTTCTAAATATTTTGATTTCGGCATTAAAGAACCCATAGAGATGTTGATATGCCGCTAAACAAAATCAATAAAGGCATTCTTCATCTGAAATGAAATTTTCCAGCTACGCTGCCATATAATAGGATAGATCTGACAGTAGTTCACTACACTTTTATTTGTTTTCAACAATAATTTCCCGTTTCTTAATACCCTGTTTATTTTTCTAGAAGGTATTTTTCTCTATTTCAATGTGCCTTCAGATATCTGTGTCGCATTTTCCATCGTCTGTTACTACACTAACCAAATATTTGAATTTCTGTACCTTCTTGGTTCTGACTTCTTCAATTCAGAGTACCGGTCTTGAGTGATTCTCCCTTGTTGACGACATATACTTCGTACATAAAACTGTTTTATCTCCCTGAAGTAAAACTGTCCGAACTGTTATAACTTATCATACTGCTCATAGATTCATTAGTGATTCATCCCAGCATTGAGACTCTCTGTATTAATCTACAACAATATCCAAGGGCAATCTTTTGTAGGATTGAATTAATAAATTTTATATATATATATATATATATATATATATATATATATATATATATATATATATATATATATATATTCAAATAATAGGAAAGAACAGTCAGATAATCCAGAGTTCTTTAGCATTTATTTTTAATTAAAAAAAAAACCTGCTCGATACAAATTAAAGCATAATATTATAATTTTTTTTTTAAACATGTCTCCATCGTGACAAAGAAATTTCTGTTTTGGAATCAAAACTTAAATCTTAAAATTTAATTTTAAAATTTAAACTTAAAATTCGGAGCTCAGTTGCATTCTCAAGCGATGCTAAGAATAATTTATGAAAAAATTGTTTACTCTATTTTTAAGTTAACCCATTACCTGCCATAAGCCCCATTTGGGGATCTGTAAACATTAAGCTCACTACATGTTATTCCTTGTATTTACATTGAATTGCTTACATACATTGCATTTGCAGAGGTATATTTTACAGCACTTGGCCTTTAAAGGTTTTATTATTAACCGTAAGAAGACACTTTCTGTCGTAATTTTACATTTCACGAGTAGAAAAATAATGACTATTTTGAAAAGTATTTTTTTATTATTTCTAATCAATATTATTTTTTGATGTTTTATACACATATATATTTGATGTTCTAGTTTCTATAAAAACGACAATGGTAACTACTGAAATTAAACATAAGGAATAAATAAACTCCTAAGACACCTGTCTGGGCCAAAAATGCGCATTAAAAAATTTGGCAGTTAATGGGTTAAGTTGGTGGTGTTAAGAGAATTCCCATTTATTTTTATTAAGGAGGTGTTGGCTTTTTTACGAATATAGAAAGCAATTGCATCTTTGTGTGGTAAATTTAAAGTCGGTTAAGGTTAGGTGGGGGTTTAAGATTTCTGTCTGGCTACACTGACTTTCTTTCAAGTTGTCAAGTTATTACTGTCTGGTTTATTTTATCTTATTAAGGTTTACACTACAATATATTTGGCATTTTTTATTTATTTATTTTCTTTTTTTAAAACTACATCGAAATTTTCTTAAAGGGGTATTCAATATGATTAAATCATATTTTTGTATTTTTATTTATACATATCTAAAATACTATATTTATTTAATTTACTAATAGACTATATTGGGCACTGTAAAATTAATATATTAGAATTACGCATTTATAAATTATTTAATTTATGATCAAATAATATATTTAACGTTTCAGATAACCAGATGAATATTGATGAGCGTTCCTAACTCAAAGATTTTGTAAAAACCAACACCATTTTTGCTCTTGTATATAAATATTTGTTACAAAATAAAATCCATGCATTTGCCTTGATAAACTCCCACAGAGATCGAAACGCGTGGGCTAAGATAAGTTTTTCTTTTGTCTTTATTCATATTGTCTTTTTACAGGTATACTCTACCTGAAACATACACACACACATATATATTAAATTTATCAAGACGAGAATGTTATTGAATGCTAACTTCAATTTCTTTATTGCTCTCTCTATATATATATTAGAATGTGTGATCGAGCGGCGCTATATCGAGTCTAAATACCCTTCTAAGGTTAGATTATCTAAACTCTCCCTTTATCTTATTAGTGTGTACGTATGCGTTGTAGGGGTCTGGGCGGGAGCATAAGATTGTATCGCCTAAGGGGTGTGAGTGTCACCAAGAAATGTACACTCTTCCAGTATATCTTTGAAAATACGCACCCTTTTATCACTGAAATCCCTTTTTAAATCTTCCCTCAGTTAAATTTTAGTGCCCTCTCCGCCTAAAGTCCGCACCGTCTCTCTCGTCTATTACCCCTCTATATAGATCACGGGTCCCCCCACACTCTCACACATACTCTCACCAATTTCTCCCGGAGTCGTTTTTCCGTTTTCATTTTGAATCTGTAGGTCTGATGAATTGGGTCGTTTTTGCGATTCCAATGGAATAAATTATGACCGTGGAATATTAGTGTTTAAGTCTTTTGATTATATATATATATATATATATATAAACACGAAATTATAAATTATAACTAAAAGGAATATTTAAGGTTGTCTTCGTGATTATTATTATTATTATTATTATTATTATTATTATTATTGTTATTATGCTCTGTAGTTTAGATTGAGCTCTCCCTGGATTAATATCCTCCTTGGAATTATCCCTACCATAACAAACTTGCAATACATACATATATATATATATATATTTATATATAGATATATATATAGCACTGTTGAGTGATAAGCTAATTCTATAAACAACACCCACCTGCACTAATGCAAAACTCTTCAGTAAAATGAATGGAGAACTTTGGCTGATTGGCATTTGTTTACATTTGTAAAAACAATACGCTAGATTTAGTTAGATTCATGATTATTATTTATTATTTTAGCGTTTATTTCTTACTAAACCCTGGTATTTTGGTTTCAGATGATTGTTTCCATAAAAAAATTATTTGTAGCCTCCAGAAAATGATAACAATTATACAATGCCGACCACTCATATTACAAATGATGTCACAATGCCAGAAATGCTCAAGGAAATATCAACTTATAATTTGACAGCAGGATCGTTAATGTCAGACCCATAGAGAAAAGGTTTCAGAAATTTCTGAAAGTGATGTAAGCCTTGAAACTAAACAAAGAGGAAGAATTATTTCATTCATAAAAATCGTAAAACAAAACGATTGATTGTATAATAGTGCGCTTTGAATAAATGGAAATTATTTTTTGTCATTCATCAAATTACAACAATTCAGATCGGACAACCCTACATATATATATATATATATATACATATATATATATATATATTAATTGATTTAAAATACGGTTTTATCGCGATAAAACCATATTTTAAATCAATTAATATAAAATATTAATGCTCTGTAAATTTACATTGAGCACTATTGTGTAAAAATAAAAATATCTATAAGAACACCGGATTTTATATCTTACTGTTCTTTCTTTTTATTTATATATATATATATATATATATATATATATATATATATATATATATATATATATGAGGTAAAGAGTGATCAGTATCAGAGAGGGACTATTTATAGATATAGACAGTGTGGATATAAGGGTCAAGACTGTATGACGACTGCCAGTTTCACCCTTCAACGTGATCTCCAGACCACAGCTCTATTAGAACCCATTTAATCACACACACAAACTTACCAGACTCCATCCGAAATATACTAGTAAAAAATACGAACATAACATCATCCGCATGTAAAAAAGATTAAAAATAATGGAAGACTTAATAATAAAGAAGAAAAAGCCAACATTCCATAATATTAACTACGAACACGGCCACAATGGGCTAACTGTGTTCGTAAAACATCCCTATAAGTCTAGAAACATACACACAACTTATACAGCCAATTAAAAAGTCAAAATAAAATCATCCTTGATAATGGCTAGAAGTATAGCCGAAAGCGCTCGGAATTACAGGACATTTGGACAGTTTCTACACACTACTCGGTGTCCAGAAAAAAAAATTAAATAAAAAGCTTAATCGCAGTACCTTGTCTGTGGTCTTTAATGAAACATGTATAAATGCAGGATTGCTGCATAAATATACAGTATATATATATATATATATATATATATATATATATTATAATTATTTTTTTTAATATGATTCCTTCGCTACATAAGAGTTCTCATGTTTCAAAAACGAGAGCCGAAACCTCAATTATTAAAATTAAATTGAATTAAGGTATCAAGCCCTGTTTCATTCTCAAGCGAAAATTTAGGAATAACCAATCTTGAAATTTACGCATCTTTATAAGCATGTTCGTTCGCAAAAATAATTACCATGGAAACGACTGGAGCGACATTTTGATAAGGGGTCTAACAGTTAATATTTATCCACATATCAGTCACCTTCGGAAAGAGGTCAAGCCGAGGTAGGGTTCAAAGCGAATGATGGCATTCATGTACGCATATCGTCTGATCAGTCATAGCGAAAGATAGCTTTTGGCATCATGTTTATGTCGTGAAGTGTCCAGAGAATTTTGTTTTATTTCATTTTATCTAATTTTTTTTTCTTTTTCTTTTTTCCAAATGGCTGTTTCATATATAAACGCGTCGCACTGAAATACAATTTGTTTTTTAACGACTTCATAAAGTTTTTTTCAATTTTATGATTGAGTTAAGCTTTTAAGCCTTTTATTAGACTATGAAATTTAATTTTTTTTAAGCTAATTATTTAATGCAAAAAATTGTTGATGTCGGCAAAAAACCGTTAACTCATGTCTATGGTTTTTATAAATTTTCATTATTTAGAAACTTAATGTGTAGTTTTTCATGTAGGCATAAAGGGCATAGGTCATCCCAGGTTTTACAAGTTCTTGTTCTATTTATTATTTTCCATTTTAGTTTTGGTGTTTTATTCATTTCTTTTAAATACCAAAAATATTTGGATAAAGATGTCTGATTTCTATTTCTAATATTATTGAAGGAGCTTTTGTGTTGTCTTCATCTAATTTTAAATTCATTCTTCGTTGATCCAATGTATATCCTATTAGTGTTAGAACTCTCAATGGATGAGATAGTGCATTGGTATACCACAGATTTTATGAAGCATTTATTTTCCAACGGGCAGTCTTCAGGGTTTCTACAATCACATAATTTTTCATTATTTTTGTCTAATTTTAGTTTAGGATTTTTATTGATACTGTTTTGGCATGCGTGTTTTTCCAGGAATTTATCTTTCAAACCCATTGAATAGGACAAATAAGGAAAATTTGATGAATTTTTCATTTATTTTTTTCTAATATTCTTACATTCTTTCCGTCTGCTGGGAATAAGGGAATGTAAAATTGACATCGGCCATTTCTTCAGTCATTTTCAAGGAGGTTGTTTATTATTTTGTAAAATGTCCCTTTTGTGTTCATATAATGTATTGTTTAGATTACTTGAGGTTTCTCCTATGTACTTTTGTGACAATTATTACAGGCGATACACCCCTCCTTCAGGTTCTGTTAATTTGATTCAACTGCAAAGAAATATTTTAAAACAGTCTATTTGAACAATAACAATAAATAAGTAATTAAACGCAAACATTCATTGATTCCTAATGACTGCATACTTATTGACACCCCACATTCTGTCAGTAAGGAGAGGAAAAATAAAACAATGACAGTAGTATTATAGCGGCAGCTGTATTTGAAACTGGCATACAAGGAAATTTTGTCTGCTTTCCTTATCACGATCAACTGACTTTAGTCCTGGGTATGACGATAAACTACATCCGGCAGCAAGGTCTCGGATCGGGCGATTGGAAGTTTTGAAGAGCTTTAAACCACTTAATTGCTGTTGTTCCCGGGTCCACCCTGACTGGGGTGGTAGTACCTGCTAGTGTCCTAGTTATTAGTGAACTCCCAAACGAAAAGAAAACAATATGAAAGTATAAAAAGTATATTTTATAGTAAAAATACCAGGCATATATTTTTATATACAAAAAATACCAGCAATACGTATTTATCTTAAAATTACCAACAATGCATTTTAAAACAAAATGGCGAGCAATAGGTTTTATAGCAAAATTACCAACACTAAAATTATAGTAAAATGACCAATTTATCTGTAGTGGAAATGTATTTAGTGGAAACCATAAAACTGTTCAAAATATTTCAATTTCGGCATTAACCCAGAGAGGTATTGATATGCCGCTAAACAAAAACCAACCAACCAACTGACTTTATTTCTACTTCGCTACTTGTTTGCTTGGCGCGTGTCGTATTTTTGTGCAAAATAAACATTTCTAGCTAGAGGAGCGATTAGATGACTAAGAATAAAATCTGGCAATTTTATTTAAAGTTTCTTTGACAAACGTTCTTGGCTTAATTTACATTTTGTGCATTGAAAAATTAAGAGAATAAAGAACTGTCAATGGTCGGGAATTAAGACAAATATTACTGAAAAGTGGGGTTGTCCCAAGTCTAATATTCTGAAAATGAGGCCCTCGTCTACCGAACGATAATGAGAGTGAATTGCTGGAAAATGTTGAACTGTTGGAACAGAGATTGTGACATTTTGACATATTAGAAAGAATGAAAGAAAGAAAGAAGCCTGAAATGAAATAGGAAAAAAAAAGAAAATTATGAAAAATATTTTAGAATATGAAAGGATTAAACTGAAAAGGAAGAAAAAAGGTAAGCAAAATCTAAAAGAAACAAACAAACAAAAGAGGGACGTGATTCCAAGTAAAGAAAGGAAGAAAAAAAAGAAAGAAAAAATAATTAAGAGGAAAGTGATTTCAGTTGAAGAAAGAAAGAAAGAAACGTGATTTCAGTTGAAGAAAAGAAAGAAAGAAAGAAAGTGTTGTATCGTGGATTATACGATATAAACAAGAAAGTAATCCCGAGCGGAAAGATTACAATAACACAAGAAATCAGGTAACAAATAACAATGGTTTATTGTACGTAAAGTACAAGTGAGCAAGAGTTCGCAATACAGTGTAAACCGGATATAAGAGAGTTGTCGGGACCGGAGAAGAAGTCTCTTATATCCGGGTTTATCTTATATCCGGGTTCGGTCTATTTTGTTTAGGTAAGTATGGCTCTAATTTGGGATCAGAAAAATCTCTTATACCCGGGTTACACTGTACGAAGGAAAACAGGAGATAAGTCACAGAGGTTCGTAAGGGTCGCCTTCGCTCTCTCTGTGTCTCATTTCCTCCTTCAATAGCTCGTCAGTCTTTTATAGACTGACCCATCTATGTCGGTGTGTGCCAGGTTGTTCGACTATAACACCTTCCCCTGAGCTAAATTCTTCCCTAGAATTTTGCTTTCAATATTTTTTTCTCTTTGGATTTGGACAGACGTGTAGTCCTCTTTCTTTTTCTATCACTTTTTCTCCTACCATTCCGAGTTGGTGTATTTTTTGATTTTTGAAAATCAGTGATTTTTGGAGTTGATGTTACCTCCATCGGTACTTCACTATTTATGGAGGGTTGGATTTGGAAAGCACCGTATAACACTTCCATCGGTATTTCGCTGTCATTTTCCACGGTTTCAATGTATCGGTATCTCATTTGGTTAATATGTCTTTTGCAAAAAATTTTTTTCCTTTTACAATATATATCACTACCGATTCTTTTTGACACTATACCGTCCTCCCAAAAACACTTTCCTGACCGATAGTTCTTAAAGAAGACTTTATCGCCCTCTTTATACGTTGTAAATTTTGTGTTCACTTTCGTATAATTTTTCTTTTTCTTATTTGGTAAGATCCTATCGAACACTGAACGTATTTTCCTTGCAAACATAATTTCTGCAGGTGATAGATTAGCGTTTGTATTCTGATTTGGTGTTATCCTATATACCGTTAAAAACATTTGTAAGCTTTTTTCTTCAGTGTCGATTCCGTTATTTTTTCTTAATGCTCTCTTGAATGTGTCGACAAACCTTTATGCCTGTACGTTTGATCTAGGATTGTACGTCCGCGTTGTTACGTGTTCAATTGCCAACGAATCACAGTAATCTTTGAATTCCTTCCCGGTAAACATAGTAGCATTGTCGCTTACAATTGTATTTACTACTCCAAATCGACTAAATACTTCGTCTAACGCTTTTATGGTGTTTGAAGCTGTCGGGTGTTTATACCTATAAACCTCAGGCCATTTGGAAAAGCTATCTACGATTACTAGATAATAGTATCCCTTAAATGGTCCTGCATAGTCAATATGAATACGTGTCCACGGAACGTCCGTTTTTGGACAGGGTTGAGACCTTATCGGTGGAGCTTTGGCTGCTAACTGACACCCTTTACATTGTTTTATCATATCTTCCATATTTTGGTCCATTCTAGGTCAATAAACGTAACTTCTCATTAGCGATTTCATTCTGGAGGTTCCAGGATGGCCCATATGAAACTTTCAAAACTTTTTTGTACGACACGCGGTATTACGACTATCCGTATACATCAGCGTTTCGTCGCATATCGAAAATGGAGACACCCTTAAACCTTTTTTTTCTTTTCGTTCCACCTTGCATGTTTCTTCATGTTAGTAATATATTCATCCATTTTCGCTGATATTTTTATTTCTTCCAGTGTCACTGGTAGCTCTCTAACAGTGTTAACAAGTACTTCCGCTAGTTCTTTTTCCTCTTTTAGTGCTGCTATAACCGTTTCTTCTAGCAATTCAGAGTTTTGGGGGATTAATCTAGATAGACCATCTGCGTGTGCGATTTTACTTGATGGCAAGTATTGCATTTTGAAATTGTAGTTGAGTAAAATAATACTCCATCTCTGTAATCTATTTGCAGTATGGGCTGGTACGCCTTTTTTCGAACCAAAAATCGACAGTAGTGGTTTATGGTCCGTTTGCAAAACGAACGATCTACCATGAATAAACCTGTGAAATTTCTTAATGGCGTAAATTATTGCCAGATCTTTTTCTACCTGACTATAATTTTTTCCGCAGGTTATAAAGTTCTTGATGCGTGTGCAATCGGTTTCGTTGATCCGTCCTCGAATTTGTGTAAAAGTACCGCACCTACACCATATTCGTTTACATCTGATGCTACAATTAATTCCTTTTTCGGATCGTACTGTGCTAATGCTAAATCCGATGATAAGCACTTTTTTATTTTTTGAAATGCTTCTTCACATTCTTTTGTCCAGCACCATTTCTTACCTTTCCTTAACTCGTTTAACGGAGCTCTCAACTCGTGCATTTTAGGAATATATAAACTATAATAATTTGCTAAACCTAGGAATGATTGTAATTTTGTTACATTATCCGGTATAGGCATAATTCTAATAGCTTCTGTTCTATTTGGGTTAGGCTTTCTTCCTTTATGATCAATTATCTGACCCAAATATTCAATTTTGTTCATGCAGAAATCGCATTTGTCAAGGCCCACTTTAAATCCGTAATTCTGTATTCTCTTGAATACTTCTCGAACATGATTTTTGTGCTCTTCCAAATTTTGGCTCTTTATCAATATGTCATCTAAGTATGCCATTGCGAATTCAAGACCAGCCAGCATCGTATCCATAATTTGTTGAAACACTTGGCGCTACCTTCAACCCGAACGGCAAACGTTTAAAGTTGTATAGCCCTCTATGTGTATTGATAGTTAGATACTTTGTACATTCTTCCTCGACTTTGACTTGTAAATAAGCTTCGGGCAGATCAATTTTCGAGAAAATCTTTCCTCCATTCAACCTCGAGAAAATTTCTTCAGGCGTAGGAAGAGGATAGCTGTGGTCCTTTAGACATTCATTCAACCCCGTTGAACAATCAGCGCATACTTTTTTTTTTTTTTTTACGTACACCGTGGGTGAAGCCCACTCAGAGTAATTTACTTTTTTAATTACTCCAATCTTTTCTAGTCTTTGTAATTCTTTGTCTATCATTTCCAATGACGAAAATGGCACCTTTCTTTTCTGCTTAAACACTGGTTTTGCATTATCCTTTAACTCGAACTTTACTTCAGTCTTAGTACAGCAACCTCGTCCGTCAGCAAATACTTCCTTAAATTCATCTTTTAAGTCTTCAACGAATTTTTCTGTTTGCTATTTTCTATATTCGAGACTTAAGTTTCTACAAAACGTGTTAATTGGTTTTTCCCATAAATTGAATAACACATTCCAGTCAATACCAAATAAAATTGAATTTCTTCCAGATATGACGTAGATTTTTGCCTTGTACGTTTTATCGTCAAATGACACTTTCGCGTAAAATTCTCCTTTGAATTTTAGCTTTCTTCCAGAAACACCTCTGGCCCTTTTCTGAGTGTTTTGTAGTTTTGGTTGTCCAATTTTCTTCCATGTAACTTCGTCGATTATAGATATTTCACTACCGGTATCAAGCAGACAGCTTATAGTTCGACCATTTATTTTAACGTCTACATACTCTCTTCCTTCATTATTTGTATCTCTTTTAGATACAACTGTATTTATCCTTTTGGACTTCTGATGTGTTTTTTTTTTGCAAAAAGTAGCTTTATGATTTTTTCGACCGCATTCATAACATATTTTATTTCTAAAATAACACTTGTAGCATGGTTTATTCCACCACATGCTTTGCAGTAGTATTTTACTTCCTTGTAGACTCGTTGTTTAACTCTTTCTACTTGGGCAATATTTTACTCCTTACTTATATTATCCCGTTTTATATGGAGTAATTTCTGACATTCCTCCGTAACTTTCTGTAGCGTTACTTCTGTATCTTGTTCCATAATTGCCAGTATTCTTGAACGAATTTCTTTATCCTTTGTTGCAGTTAACCCTTGAGCAAAAATTAAACACTTAAACATGTCTTTAATTTCTTTGATCTTGAATATTTCACACTGAGAATTCACTTTTCCTGCGTATGAAATAAAGTCGTCTTCCTGTTTAACCATATTTAAACATTTATAACATGTAAGAAATAAACTTTCACGTTCACTAAATATTTTAGACAATATTTCAATCGTTTCTTTGAACGATATAACATCCGGCTTCTTTGGTAGAATGAAATTAGTGTACTTGGTGTTTTCCTGAGTACCTAATTTTTGTAATAGTAATATAATTTTTTCTTCGTCAGACCATAACTGACATCTTTTTGAAAAAATTGTTTCGTACCGTCTGAAGTACGCTGGAAAAGTTACACCTTCCATAGGTTTGTAATGGAATTCTGAAAGTGAATTAGTAATCACTTCAGCAGAGAAAAATCTTGATCTTTCCTTTTGATCGACTTGTTTTGTTAATATCTTTTCCAAGACTTCTTGCTGCTTTAAAGTTTGCTTTTGTAAGTCTAACTGCTGTTCCTGCAGTTGTATCTGTTGTTGTTGTTGATACTGGAATTGTTGTACTTGCAATAATTCGATTTGTTTTTGAATCGATTTATTTTGTTCTTCCCAATGTGTCTGTTGCTGCTGCATAGCAGAACACATGGTTTTCGAAAATTCCAAGAACTCTTTCATATCACTTTAAGACACAACCAAAATAAAAAATCACTGTACCTTTAGTCGATAAACTAGTCCAGCGACTAGTAAAAACGTATTATTCGACGTTTGACATGGTCGTCGCTGTTATCTTTGGAGGGGTGTCTTTTTTCACTCCTCGTTCGATACTGTTAAATTACCTTGTGAGTTTATTTTGAGTTTACGTTCACCGCTGTTATATCGTTTTGTGAGTTGTTTTCGAATCCTCGTGGCTCACTGTTATGTTGTGTCGTGAGTCGTTTTCGAATCCACGTCGCCACCGTTATATCGTGGATTATACGATATAAACAACAAAGTAATCCCGATTGGAAAGATTACAATAACACAAGAAATCAGGTAACAAATAACAATGGTTTATTGTACGCAAAGTACAAATGAGCAAGAGTTCGTAATACTTAGGAAAACAGGAGATAAGTCACGGCGGTTCGTAAGGGTCGCCTTCGCTCTGTCTGTCTGTCTAATTTCCTCCTTCTTCAATAGCTCGACAGTCTTCTATAGACTGACTAATCCATGTCGGGGTGTGCCAGGTTGTTCCACTATAAAAGAAAGAAAGAAAGAAAGGTGATTTCAGTTAATGACAAAAGAAAGAAATGTGATTTCAAATGAAGATACAAAAAAAGAAAGAATAATTAAGAGGAAAGTGATTTCAGTTTAGGAAAGGGAGGAAGGAAGAATTAAAAAAGCAAGAAAGAAAGAAAGAAAGCTTATTTCAGTTTATGAAAGAAAGAAAGAAAGAAAGGTGATTTCAGTTTATGAAAGAAAGAAAGGAAGGAAGAAAAAAGGAAAGGTGATTTCATTTGATGAAATAAAGAAAAAAGAAAGAAAGGTGATTTCAGTTAATGAAAGAAAGAAAGAAGGTGATTTCATCAATGAAAGAAAGAAAGATGATTTCAGTTGAAGAAAGAAAGAAAGGTGATTTCAGTTGAAGAAAGAAAGAAACAAACAAACAAACAAACAAACAAAGAAAATTGATTTCAGTTGATGAAAGAAAAAAGAAAGAAAGGTGATTTCAGTTGATGAGACAAAGAAAGAAAGAAAGAAAGAAAGAATGGCAAAAAAAGTAAAAGGGAAATCAAGCTTGTCAAAATAGAAGAGAAATTTGACATTTGGTCAAATCTTGAGATGAAAAAGAAACGACTTCGTAATCGAAGTGTGCAATATTTTAAAGGGAAATGCAATATTAAGCTTAATCTTCGACCGAATGTGACAACACAATCTAATAGGAGAAAAGGCCCAAGAAACACACATAAAAACAACATAGGCGACAGTAAACATTGTTCTTTCTTTATATTTCGACTGTTTTTTTAGGGGGGGTGGCTTGTTTAAAAGGCTCAAAATTAAATCTTACAGCCGCGAAACGTCAACCCTGTCTCTTAACACCCAAACGAAACAAATCCACCTTATATAAATTCAAGAAAAGTATTTAAAAAAAAAACGAATGTTAGCTGAAACGTTGTCAGACACAACCCCTAAAGAAGGAAGAAAAAATATTTTTAAAATCTATGGAATACTGAAGGTGGGGAACTGATTGAAAAAATAAAAGCTAAAAGAAAAAAATGTAATTAAATTAGGAACGAAATAAAAAGTAATTTTAAAAATGAACGCGGATTATGAAAATCAGGAAAAACATATCTTTCAATTGACAGAAGACTAAACCTTCACTTGTCCAGTGGAGCTTCGTGCATCGATGGAATGATCTGCCCTGATTTTGTAGATTCGACTTTTTAGCCTGGTTGGATGAAAAATAGAAGAGAGAATAATTTAAATATGTCTTGACAATAAAATGGCCAATCTACACTCCCCTCTTGTCTTCACATCTTAAATTTATTTTCTTTTGTCTCATCAACTAAAATCATTGTCCTTTTAATTATTTTCTTTCTTTCATCAACTGAAATCAACTTTCTTTCTTTCTTTCATCAGTGAAATCATCTTTCTTTTTTTCGTTCTTTTTTCTTTTTCTTTCTTTCTTTCTTTCTTTCTTTCTTTCTTGCATCAATTGAAATCACCTTTCTGTCTTTTTTCTTTCTTTCTTAAACTGAAATCTCTTTTCTTTCTTTCTTTTTTCATCAACTAAAATCACCTTACTTTCTTTCATTCTTTCTTTCATAAATGAAATCAACTTCTTTCTTTCTTTTTTCTTTCATCAACTGAAATCATCTTTCTTTCTTTCTTATTTCATCAACTGAAGTCATCTTTTTTCTCTTGTTTTCCTACTTAATATTACTTTCTTTCTTTCATTCTTCCTTTTTTTTCCTTTCATTCTTTACCTTTTTCTTTCTTTCTTTCTTTCTTCATTTTTACTTTTTTCTTATTCTTCCTTTTTCATTTTATTCTGGATTCTTTTGTATATTTCCTTTTTTTAAATTTTTTTCGTTCGTTCTTTTTTCTAATTTTGTCTTTCTTTGTTCATTTTCTCTTTTCTTTTTTCTCGTTTTTAATTCTAGTCTCTTTCATGCATTTCCATTGAAATCACCGCGGTTAAGCAAGGTGAATCTGGCCAATGCCAAGATGGGTGACCGTTTGCAAATACCAGATGTTGTAACCTTCGATGTGCGGGTGGTGTAATGGATAAAGGCTCAGAATGTGAAATCGGAATGCCGAGTTCGAATTCCAGTTTAGTTTATTATATTCCCTTACGTGCAAATACCCTCGGGGAAGGTACGAATCCGCCTCTTCTCCTCACAGCTATGGATTAAATAGTAAGACTTGCATCAGAAAATCATCGTTATCTCCAAAAAATCTTTGAATCACAAAATATGTTTCGGCTTTACATAAACTTAAAAAGGTTGATAAGCCATAAAAAAATCAATCAATATTTTATGCATATCCCCCTTTCTCCTTCCCTCCCTCATTCCTTTCTTCCTCTCTTTCTTTTTCGCTTTTTTCTTGTATTTTTATTTATTTTATTTATTGCATTTCGTTTAAACTTTTCGTTTTATTTTCCAAATTACTTTCATCATTTCCGCCTGAATTTTGGAAATGAAGAGTTATCAAGTATTTTTGTTATGTGCTATGCGTGATACCCGCTTAGGCGATCATGTATCTTTCGATACATGACTGACGAGGCAGATTTTTTTTCCGCAGTAGGTTGCCATTTCTTTCTACGGTAGACCAGTTACCATACAAGGCTATAGAACCCGGTCTGTCCTGCTATTTACCCATAGCTGGGGTGGGGAAGCAGAGGAGTCATACCTTTCCCAAGGGTATTAGCACGTAAGTAAATGTAATGGATTCGACCGGAATTCGAACTCGGACTTCCGATTCCTCAATCCGAGCCACTATCCATTACGCCACCGTGTAAAATCGGACTGATTTCCTCATCTTTATTGTTAAAACAACAACATATCGGTCTTTGTGCTCTCCGGCCTTCTACAGGTGAAATCATTTCACCCTGAGCAAGGTGGGAATGCCAGTAGTGCGCAGGGGGTTACAGGGGGTGAAAGTGAAAGAGAATAGGGTGGATTGAAGAAAGGACAAAAAGATGAACTGGATTCAAGAAATCAGAAGATGGCGGTTGATGTTGCATTTCAATTTTTGAAGGTTGTAGTTATCAGGGAAGCAACTAAACGAAAAGGAGTTACACAGGTGGAGAGTGTGAGAAAAATCTGTTAGAGTAGAAGTGGCGGTTGCATTTAACTATTTAAACAGTAAAACGGTGGCACCTAGATGCACGCTTAAATTTGTGCATTCGGGGCACCAGGGGGAAAGGTGATCAGGGCAGTTGCTCTGGAAATATTTGTAGAAAAGACAGAGGGAAGCTACGTCACGTCGATGATAAAGTGAGTGGAGACTAAATGCCTGGTCAGGATCGATTGCATTTTACAGATTCTTCTTTAGATTTAATCAAGAATCTCGAGACGTGCAGCAAGAAGTATTCAATGTACGAACGAATGGCAGATTTATAAATGTGCCAGAATGGATTCTGTTACGACACAGTGACCCAACTGAATCCATTATTGAATCTACAGGTGTATATTTTTCTAATCCCGCTGTCTATGTTTAGGTTGTCTTGGTTAATTATTTAGTTATTGCTCGTCCTGTTTCAAGTGAGTCAGAGTATATCCGTCACAAAAATATTAATTTACGCTTTAACCAATTAACCCTGTAGAGTGATAGACATCATAAGAAGGCCGGAGGGTACAACGGCCAAGATGTTATGATCATAAAAACAAAGATGAAGACGTTAGTCCGACTGTGAATAATATAATTTTTGTTCACTCCTATAATCGTTCTCGTGGGATCACTGAAGTTAAGCGACGTCGAGCCTGGTCAATAACTAGATTAGAGACTACTTGGTAATACTAGGTGTTGTAATCTTAGATGTGCGGGTGGTGTTATGGATAACGGCTCAGAATTGGAAATCGGGGAGCCAAGTTTCAATTCTAGTCGGATCCGTTATATTTATTTACACGAAAAGGAAAGATCATGAATTCACCTCTTCACTTTCCCGTCTATGGGTTAATTAGTATAACTTTTATCAGTAAATCATTTTTATCACAAAAAAATTCTTACAATCCAAATCATATTTCCTGGCTTTAAATAACCTGCAAAAGGTTGATAAGCCATAAAAAATGAATCTCTATAATCTGGAAAGCTGTTTACTAGGCAAGGTTTAGTGTCGGACAAGGCCAAATATAAACGAGAAAGATTGTGATAGGATGCACGCTGGAGTAATGGATAGCGGCTCGGATAGAGGAATCGGAGAGCCGAGTTCGAATTCCAGTCGAATCCATTACAATCTCTTAAGTACTAATACCCTTGAGAAAGGTATGAATCCTCTTCTTCTCCTACCAGCTATGGGTAGACAGCAGGACAGAATGGCAACCTACTGCGGGAAAAAAAATCTGCCTCGTCAGTCAAGTATCGAAAGATACATGATCGTCTAAGCGTGTATCACGCATGGCAAATGACTGACTGAAAGATTGCGGTTTGCCAGATTTCCCAGTGAAGGAGGGTTTTCTAGTATCTGTCTATATTTCTGAGATGATGTATTATGTACATTTTTTGTACTCATCTTTGTCGCCATATTTATCACAACGTTTCGGCCTTTCAGTATCTGTCTATATTTCTGAGATGAGGTGTTATGTACATTTTTTACATTATTCGGACTATTGTCCTCATCTTTGTCGCCATATTTATTTCAGGTGGTTGGAATGTCGAACTAAACCCTTTATTTCGCTCAGTGGATGTCACTGTTCTAGTTCCATGTTTAATGGATGTCAGTTATCAGTTGTCTCCTGTTAATTTCCCTCTGAAAGTTCTCCACTGCCTTAACCGGGTATTGAACTCACACTCCTATCACTGGATCTAACCAACGCTTTTATCCACTGTGTCATGTATCCTTGACATCTGTGTATGAATTTCTGGGTATTATAAACCTAATGTCTTCTGCAACCATTTTTACCAGAGTTTATATTGCAATTTTGTGTTGCTATTCATTGCCTTTCTCTAGCACTCCTTATTACTGGTTCCCATATTGTATTCATTTCTATGCTTGGTCGGCTCAGGAGATTTTTGTGCTGATTCCTTAAGTTTACGAATTTTCCAATGGTGTTCCTTGTCTATGATCTCAATCTGGTCCCACAGAGGGCGGTGATGCCCCTTCTCTCTCCATTGTGGTTAGCCACGCCTGATTTTTCCACTTCCCCTTGTTTTACACCTTTCTGGTGTTCTTGAAGCCTTACCTTAAGAGGGCGGCCTGTCTCCCCTTTTTCTATCTTGAAAATGTGTCTTTCTAGTTTTTTTGCTTTTTTTTATATCTAGGCTCAAGTGTCGGCCATTAAAAGTTACGGATAAATGCAAAGTTATCTCAAGCACAAGACACGCTTGATTATTCTTCCTTTTTAAGAATTTGTTTCATTTTTTCTTTTCTATCGTTTCTTTTTCTTTGTTTCGCTTCTTTTAAATAACGTTTTTATTAAAATTTCACTTTTACCTGAATTTTTTTATTTCTTTTTGGATACTTAGTGTTACCATTGTAATTAATATCTTTGCACTCAATATTTTACCGCCTGTTCTTTCCATTTCAATTTTTTCTTTTCTTTACTATCCCTTTTCTCTTTCGATTATTTCTTGTCTTTTACTTTCCCCTTTCATCTTTGTCTAATCCTTCTTAAAAGATCTCGCTCGATCGTTGTTTCGGCGTTTATTTTCCGACTTGTCTTCATTTCATTTTTTTTCCTTCATACTTTTTTTTAACATTACCTTTCTGTTACGCTTTATAAACAGCTAACATTACCATTATCATTTTCACGATCATTCTGTCTATGTTCCTCTGTTCACTTATATGTATATGGTTTTTTTTTTCGTATCTACCAAGCTACCTACAAGGGTTGGTGTGCTGAAAAGTTTTTGATCCGACCTACTTCCTGAAATTTGAACAAATGGCTGGAGATCAGAATTTATTTTGTAATCCCTTCTTGGTCGGACCGAAAACTTTTCAATATATGAATTGACTTTGCTGTGTTTATCAGTTATTTCTGCTCTTTTCTCTCTCTCTCTCTCTCTCTCACTCACTCTCTCTCTCTCTTACTCTTCCTCTACTTCATTTCTTTCCTGTCGCTCTCTTTTTCTCAGTCTTTTCTGTCATACTTCCTTTTACTTTTTCTTACATTTCTCCGTCCCTGCTTTCTTTCCTATCTTTCTCTTTCTCTTTACTTTCTTCCATTTCTCTCTTTCTCTCTGTCTCTCCCTTTTTCACTCACTCCTCTCTTCCTTCTTTCCTCTCTGCTTTTCTCTTTCCTCCTACCCATGATCTCTCTCTCTCTCTCTCTTTCACCTTTCTTTCTTACGTATCTCTTATTCTTTTTCTTTTTTTCCTCTCACTCTTTTCTTTCAACCTTTTATCTTTTTTCTATTTCTCCCTGTTTTCTTTCCTATCTATCTCTTTTCCTCTTTCATTTCTCTCTCCCTGCCTTTCTCTTTCACTCTGCCTCCCTCCCTTCTTTCCTGTCTCTTTTCTATCTCTTTCTCCCTCACTGCTTTCTTTTTATCTATCTTTTATTACCTTTCCTTTCTCTCTCTCTCTCTCAACCAGTAAACCTCTGCCTTTTTGTCCATATTTACGAACCCAACCCTAGTTTTCCTCCTCCTCCTCCTCCTCCTCCTCCTCCTCCTCCTCCTCCTCCTCACTCTTCTTCTTCTTCTAATCATCACAATGAGGTTATCCGTGGTTCTGATGTCACCAGCTGGTCTTGACATCTGTGCCAAGCCAAACAAATCCTTCGTCTTGTCCACAACTCTCTGATTTATCGCTCGGTTCACCAATCGATGACGTCACCAAATCGTCCAGGCCATTGATATTTGAAGAGAACGATACAGAAGAAAAGGGTGACAAAAGCATATTTCACAGGGACGCCAGGTGGCGCTCCCTTTCGGGTGAGCTCCTGTCAATCAAATTTACGTCTCCTTGACGACGCTCCCGATTGTGCGCACTGATTGGCCAGCATCTGATGTAATAATCGCAGCTGGGCGGAGATTGGGGATCTTTAAAACGCTTGAGTCGCGACAAAATCCTCGGCGGGTTATGAGATTAAACGCTCGTAAAGAACCTTCACCTGTTTTTCGGTGGAGCGGGGATAGGGAAAAGAAGAAAGAGGTAAAAGAAAAGAAGGAAAGGACTAGAATAAAAGGGTGAGAGGGGAGAGTTCAGAAGAATGTGTGTGTCTGCATTTGCATACGTACGTTGCGTTCGAAGGCATCTTTGAAAAGCGTGTATTCATGAACGAAGGAAAAATAGATTTACTAAGCTCAGCTTGTCTGGCACAAGGCCACGGTACGAAGCAAAAAGGACTCATCAGCGATGGTTTACGAAACAAACTTAGATAACTAGAGGTACTCTAAAGAAGTATTGGGCTTTTGTTTACTAGGTTTTACACAAGGCCACATGTATGGAGCACTCACGACTAATGATTTACTAGTTCAGCTTGCAGACCATTACACCGGGTCGAGGTATCCACTTTCAACGTATTGGCTGGGCAAAATATTCGTTTCTTGGAAGGAAGGTATTTTTTTGTATTTTTGTTTATATTTTTACTCTATCGTTTTCTTCTACTATCTTCTGCCATCTTTCAGGCAACTTAATAATTATATCCTCCCCTCAAAATTGTGTCTCTATAAGCAAATAGCTGCAGTCTTAAAGGGAACTGATTGTTTATTTCTTTAGATTTTTTGCAGGTCTTAGCAAGAACCATCCTTCTTCGGACCTCATGGACCGGTGCTACAGAATCACAGACAAAAACTGTACCAAATATGAGAAACCGCATCACGTGAGGGCTTTCAGCAAGATTAACAACTAAAATGGGTACCATATGCAAATCGAACACAAAATAATAACATAAACGCCATTACTTCAAACAAAAGGTTAGGAAGGCAGTCCCTATCAATACGAGAAAAAGCGACATGAGTTACTGGACTTGAAAAACCTATTTTTCTTGGTAAATTGTCTTAAATAGAAAACAATTTATAAATTTCAACCGACAGTAGCGCTGATTGTACGGTCAGTGAATTCCGAATGTTTCCTTATAAGGAAACGGATATTACCATTACAATTAATGATTATCTGAAGGTGCCATATCTGGTAAATATGACAGATAATTACAAGATCCGAGGAATCCACAAACTGTCTGTAAAATGTCCAGCTATTTTGAATATCTCGACTGATCATTGCTTCACTAGGACAGGTCGATTTTTTACCGTTTTTAGAAGGTCGGAATTGTACTCGGTTTGAAAATTGGGTTTTGATGAGATAAGTACTGTCACGAAAGATTAGATTCACAGCTTTTATCAATTTTTGAGCATTTAGTTTTAAAGATCTTCTGAAAAAAATGTACAGGAATACCTAATTTCTGAAGGATTTTGCTTCCAAAATGACTTTAATTCAAACCAGAATTCTAATTAATCACCACAAGCAAAATACGCAATTTTTATTGTATTCGATAAGTAAAAACTGTGTAAAAAAATTGTAAAAAAGCTACTCAATGAATAAGACCTTACATCATTTGTTAGTGTTGAGTCTTGACTCATTGTTGAATCTCGCCTATTGCATGGAATAATAATGCAACACAAAATGTACTTAGAACAAGAATGTATTATAACAAGAAAGTGTATACAATAAGTACGTATAGTATTTCTGTATATTTCTGGGAAGACGTTCCTGGAGAATGTGTTGACTAGTCGCAGTCGATCAGAGTCTCTAGGTGGATCTCGTGATTCCTCCCCTCTCTTCCGGTACCAACCATTATTTATATAGTTGGTAGTCACCTATGCA
The DNA here is from genome assembly GCA_964036315.1 of Acanthosepion esculentum. Lineage (NCBI taxonomy): Eukaryota > Metazoa > Mollusca > Cephalopoda > Sepiida > Sepiidae > Acanthosepion > Acanthosepion esculentum. Next base: position 30,319,711 of record OZ038477.1, on the reverse strand, counting down.
GATTAGGTGGATCCTACACAACACCCCCCTCCCAAGCCTTGGAATCCTTTTGGATTTCAAACTGGCTTCTATATGGGATGATGATTATGGTTATTTCTTTGTAGATCCCCTTTGCATAGTTCATATATATATCTGTTGTTTTTTTTTCAATATCTTTTTCGTTTTGGATTCACGTCCAATGGGTCCGTGAACTTCCGTTTCCTACCGGATCTTCTCGGTTCAGGAGCACTCTGCGGAGGTTCTACTTGAAAAGTATCATACATTACATCAATGGGATCTTCCTCCTCATCCGGTATACTCTCTTCATGCTCTAACACGTAGCATTTTTTGAGTTGGTTCTGGTGCCTCTTATGAGTATTCTTCGGCCCTTTTATTATGTAAATCAGGTCACCGATTCTCTTGTCCACTATGCCTCGCTCCCAGAACTCAATGTTGTTCCTATAGCACTTGAAAAACACCTTCTCTCCGGGGGTGTATCTTTTTCTAGCTGTATACATAGTGTTCTTTATTCTATTTCTTCCTGGCAAAAGCTTGTCAAACACTGACTTAACTTTCCTAGCGAACATTAGTTCAGCTGGTGCCATGTTTGATGGTGTTCTCTGGTTAGGCGTGATTCTGTATACTTGTAGGAATTGCTGAAGCGCCTTTTCCGTTGGAACTCCTGAGGCTTTCTTCAGAGCGCGCTTTAACGTATCTACAAATCTTTCTGCGAGTCCATTGGATCTCGGATGATACGGCGGCGTCGTTATGTGGTTAATTTGATATAACTCACAAAATTCCTTAAATTCGTCAGAAGTGAATTGTGTACCATTGTCACTCACAATACACTCTGGCACACCGAACCGTGCAAATAGTTCATGCAAAAAAGTTGTTGTGGTATTGGACGTAGGCTTTTTGCAGCGTAGTACTTCCGGCCATTTTGTAAAGCTATCTACCACTATTAAGTAGTAATAATCTTCTACTGGACCAGCGAAATCAATGTGTAATCTTTCCCACGGATGATCCGTCTTTGGCCATGGTTTGTGTACTATAGGTGGTGCCTTAGCTGCTAACGCACACCCTTTACATCGATGAACCATGTTTTCGATATCCACATTCATTCCTTTCCAATATACAAAGCTTCGCATTAAGCTTTTTGTTCTATTAATCCCCGGGTGACCCATATGAAAGTCCCGTAGGATTCTTTTCTGCAACTTTTTTGGTACTACTACTTTCTCTACACTTGCGTAAGGCACGTTACGTTTCTTTTTAAATATAGGCATAGTATTTTCCTTTAATTCAAATTTAGCTTCAAACTTGTTACATCTTCCAAGACCAGGTGTAAAGGTTTCCGGAAACTTTTTCTTTAATTCATCTTTAATGTCCTGTTTTGTTTGCGTATTACTTTCTACTTTTCTGCAGAATGAGTTTAACGGTTTATCCCACAATTCGAATGTTTCAATAAAATCTGTACCTAACAAGTTTTCTCCATTTCTCAGAATGAAAACTTTTATTTTTTTAACGATCCCATTCAATTTCATTGGAAGTACAACCTCGCCTTCGAAGTTAATTTGCTTTCCAGTTACCGTTCGAGCGAGTTTCGTTGATTTCATTATTGTAGGCCTTTTTAAAATTTTCCATGTTTTATCGTTCATTATTGTTAAATCTGACCCCGAATAGAGTTGAAATTTGATATTCTTTTTGAATATTTCAGTCGTCACATATTTCCTCAAATCTCTATCTGATTTGATATTCGAATTTGTTTGTCTAATTCGGCTCTTGAATTTTTTCGTTTTACAACACGATCCTTTGTGACCATTCTTTTGGCACACGAAACATTTCTTATTTCTATATGGGCAATTTATCTCCCAATGTCTTTCGTTACAACGTCTGCAATTATATGGTGGGACCTTTTTATTTTCGTTCTTTTTATTTTCTTGTCTATTATTAAAATACGCTGAATTTTTTCTCCAATTTTTCTCTAATGGGTACTTTGACTGCTTTTTTATTTTTTTAATATAAGCAATACCAGCTTTTTCGATTTTTTGCGACTCTTTCTTTAAACTTACGGCCCGTTGACACTCCTCTACTAACTTTTGCAGGGTAAGGCCTTGTTCAGATTCGAGTTTAGACAAAACTCTACGTCTTATTTCGGCACTCTTACTGGATACCAGTCCTTGAGCAAAAATTAAGCACTTGAATTCTTCAACCGTAATCTCTGCCAATCTGAAATTGTCACAATGTCTATTCACTATAGATGCATATGTTAAGTAATCCTGATCGTCGGATTTAGAGACATTCATGCATAACCATCGCTTATGCCAAAGCGACATATTTGCTCCAAACAGCTCTTTTAGCAATTTCACTGTTTCCGAGAATTCCAATTCAGTTGTTTTTCTCGGTAGAATAAAATCTACAAATTTGCTATGTTCTGCTGTACCTAGCTTTCTTAGTAATAGACTGACTTTTCTTGAATTCGACCAGTTTTCACAGTCTGTGTAGAAAATATCTTCATATCGTTTAAAGTACGCTTCAAACGTTTTTTCTTCGTCTGGCACATAGTTGAAAGTTTCCAGCGAATTAAATATGGTATTATTATAGTATGAAGAATTTCCCTCATTTGCCTGATAGTTGTTTAATTTCTCCAGTGTTAACTTTTGAATTTCCAAAAGTCTTTCCTCTTGTCGTTCTTGATATTTTTGCATTGCTATCAGTTGTTCTTGCTGTGCTATCTGTTGTTCTTGCTGACGTTGTTGACTCAACTGCTGGGATTTTAATAATTCAGATATGACTTTGGATAGTTCCTCCATTTTTAGCTGATAGTGTTCATGCAACAAGGAATATACTTTTAATTTGTGTATCCACGAATATCATATAAGCTGACCAAAAAATCGAAACAACGTACGACTTTTCTATTTTATGTCTTGCTTTTACATTCACGCCCGTGCTAATCAACTTTGGTATTTTTTTTTTTTTTTTTTGTGAACAGAGAGCGTCGGACTTTTTTTTCGTTTTCGACTTCTGTTCGCGTATTTTAATGACAACTTCTGATTTTCTTATCAGAGGTAATTTGTCACTATATTGTTGAACAAATGAAACAAAAAAATTTTTTAAAGTTCGTTACCTTTCAAAGTCGACACGGTGTATTTGTGCTCCTTTTAATCCATGCATGTTTTTGTAGTCGGCCAATTTTTCTTTTTAGCGGGTGTCTCGTTGTAGATAATTTTTTAATTTAAAATTACCGTTACTCGTTTACGACACCTTTCAATTTTTCTGAGTGAACGTTCCTTTATGCTTAGTCGTCTTTTAACGAGTTTTACATATCCAGAAGTTCAGAATCCTTCGTCGTTACGTTAACGTTGGACTTTGAATTAATAGTTTTTTTTTCAGCCTGGGTTCTTCAATGACTTGTCCCAATTGTTGAAAACTCTCACTATTAATTCTTTCTTCTTTCCGTATGGTTCGTTCTACTTCGTGGCCATTGTTGAAACTTGACGTATGGTTCGTTCTACTTCGTGGCCATTGTTGAGTCTTGACTCATTGTTGAATCTCGCATGGAATAATAATGCAACACAAAATGTACTTAGAACAAGAATGTATTATAACAAGAAAGTGTATACAATAAGTACATATAGTATTTCTGTATATTTCTGGGAAGACGTTCCTGGAGAATGTGTTGACTAGTCGCAGTCGATCAGAGTCTCTAGTTGGATCTCGTGATTCCTGAGATTCACTTGACCTCCCACAGGGCCAGGTTGTGACACAAGGTTAGAGTATAACGTGGGAAGGGGAGGGGGAATGGACCCGAGTTTTCACCCGGGTCGCAGTGCTTTGGCTTTAGCTAGTCATAGCTGGTCTTGGCTGGTCTTAGCTTGTCCAAGCTGGTCAGACGTAGCCACGATACTACCAGCGCAGGGACGAATCCCTGCCGCCGGCCTGTACCGGAGAAGGAATCCCGGCCCCATAGGCGATCATTCAGTGAGTAATCTGCGAACAGATACTACACTTTGATCTTAGCCTTGGGATTTACTTGACCTCCCACAAGGCCAGGTTGTGACACAAGGTCGGAGTTTAACGTGGGAAGGGAGGGGGAATGGACCCGAGTTTTCACACGGGTCGCAGTGCTTTGGCTTTAGCTAGTCATAGCTGGTCTTGGCTGGTCTTAGCTGGTCATAGCTTGTCCAAGCTGGTCAGAGCTGGTCAGAGCTAGTCAGACATAGCCACGATACCACCAGCGGAGGGACGAATCCCTGCCGCCGGCCTGTATCGGAGAAGGAATCCCGGCCCCATAGGCGATCATTCAGTGAGTAATCTGCGAACAGATACTACACTTTGATCTTAGCCTTGGGATTTACTTGACCTCCCACATGGCCAGGTTGTGACACAAGGTCGGAGTTTAACGTGGGAAGGGAGGGGGAATGGACCCGAGTTTTCACCCGGGTCGCAGTGCTTTGGCTTTAGCTAGTCATAGCTGGTCTTTGGCTGGTCTTAGCTGGTCATAGCTTGTCCAAGCTGGTCATAGCTAGTCAGACGTAGCCACGATACTACCAGCGCAGGGACCAATCCCTGCCGCCGGCCTGTATCGGAGGAAGAATCCCGGCCCCATAGGCGATCATTCAGTGAGCAATCCGCGAACAGATACTACACTTTGATCTTAGCCTTGGGGCCGTGATCACCGTTTCTCGGGATTTACTTGACCTCCCACAGGGCCAGGTTGTGACACAAGGTCGGAGTTTAACGTGGGAAGGGAGGGGGAATGGACCCGAGTTTTCACCCGGGTCGCAGTGCTTTGGCTTTAGCTGGTCTTAGCTTGTCCAAGCTGGTCTTTAGCTGGTCATAGCTAGTCTTAGCTGCGATACTACCAGCGCAGGGACGAATCCCTGCCGCCGGCCTGTATCGGAGAAGGAATCCCGGCCCCATAGGCGATCATTCAGAGAGTAATCTGCGAACAGATACTACACTTTGATCTTAGCCTTGGGATTTACTTGACCTCCCACAAGGCCAGGTTGTGACACAAGGTCGGAGTTTAACGTGGGAAGGGAGGGGGAATGGACCCGAGTTTTCACCCGGGTCGCAGTGCTTTGGCTTTAGCTAGTCATAGCTGGTCTTGGCTGGTCTTAGCTGGTCATAGCTTGTCCAAGCTGGTCAGAGCTGGTCAGAGCTGGTCATAGCTAGTCAGACATAGCCACGATACCACCAGCGCAGGGACGAATCCCTGCCGCCGGCCCGTATCGGAGAAGGAATCCCGGCCCCATAGGCGATCATTCAGTGAGTAATCCGCGAACAGATACTACACTTTGATCTTAGCCTTGGGATTTACTTGACCTCCCACATGGCCAGGTTGTGACACAAGGTCGGAGTTTAACGTGGGGAGGGAGGGGGAATGGACCCGAGTTTTCACCCGGGTCGCAGTGCTTTGGCTTTAGCTGGTCTTGGCTGGTCTTAGCTGGTCATAGCTTGTCCAAGCTGGTCAGAGCTGGTCAGAGCTGGTCTTAGCTAGTCAGACTCAACCACGACACTACCAGCGCAGGGACGAATCCCTGCCGCCGGCCCGTATCGGAGAAGGAATCCCGGCCCCATAGGCGATCATTCAGTGAGCAATCCGCGAACAGATACTACACTTTGATCTTAGCCTTGGGATTTACTTGACCTCCCACATGGCCAGGTTGTGACACAAGGTCGGAGTTTAACGTGGGAAGGGAGGGGGAATGGACCCGGGTTTTCACCCGGGTCGCAGTGCTTTGGCTTTAGCTAGTCATAGCTGGTCTTGGCTGGTCTTAGCTGGTCATAGCTTGTCCAAGCTGGTCATAGCTAGTCAGACTTAGCCACGATACTACCAGCGCAGGGACGAATCCCTGCCGCCGGCCTGTATCGGAGAAGGAATCCCGGCCCCATAGGCGATCATTCAGAGAGTAATCTGCGAACAGATACTACACTTTGATCTTAGCCTTGGGATTTACTTGACCTCCCACATGGCCAGGTTGTGACACAAGGTCGGAGTTTAACGTGGGAAGGGAGGGGGAATGGACCCGAGTTTTCACCCGGGTCGCAGTGCTTTGGCTTTAGCTAGTCATAGCTGGTCTTGGCTGGTCTTAGCTGGTCATAGCTTGTCCAAGCTGGTCATAGCTAGTCAGACTTAGCCACGATACTACCAGCGCAGGGACGAATCCCAGCCGCCGGCCTGTATCGGAGAAGGAATCCCGGCCCCATAGGCGATCATTCAGAGAGTAATCTGCGAACAGATACTACACTTTGATCTTAGCCTTGGGATTTACTTGACCTCCCACATGGCCAGGTTGTGACACAAGGTCGAGTTTAACGTGGGAAGGGGAGGGGGAATGGACCCGAGTTTTCACCCGGGTCGCAGTGCTTTGGCTTTAGCTAGTCATAGCTGGTCTTGGCTGGTCTTAGCTGGTCATAGCTTGTCCAAGCTGGTCAGAGCTGGTCATACGTAGCCACGATACTACCAGCGCAGGGACGAATCCCTGCCGCCGGCCCGTATCGGAGAAGGAATCCCGGCCCCATAGGCGATCATTCAGAGAGTAATCTGCGAACAGATACTACACTTTGATCTTAGCCTTGGGATTTACTTGACCTCCCACATGGCCAGGTTGTGACACAAGGTCGGAGTTTAACGTGGGGAGGGAGGGGGAATGGACCCGAGTTTTCACCCGGGTCGCAGTGCTTTGGCTTTAGCTAGTCATAGCTGGTCTTGGCTGGTCTTAGCTGGTCATAGCTTGTCCAAGCTGGTCATAGCTAGTCAGACTTAGCCACGATACTACCAGCGCAGGGACGAATCCCTGCCGCCGGCCTGTATCGGAGAAGGAATCCCGGCCCCATAGGCGATCATTCAGAGAGTAATCTGCGAACAGATACTACACTTTGATCTTAGCCTTGGGGCCGCGTAGAGACCGAGTGATTCCTGAGATTCACTTGACCTCCCACAGGGCCAGGTTGTGACACAAGGTCGGAGTTTAACGTGGGAAGGGAGGGGGAATGGACCCGAGTTTTCACCCGGGTCGCAGTGCTTTGGCTAGTCATAGCTGGTCTTGGCTGGTCTTAGCTGGTCATAGCTTGTCCAAGCTGGTCAGAGCTAGTCAGACGTAGCCACGATACTACCAGGGCAGGGACGAATCCCTGCCGCCGGCCTGTATCGGAGAAGGAATCCCGGCCCCATAGGCGATCAGTGAGTAATCTGCGAACAGATACTACACTTTGATCTTAGCCTTGGGATTTACTTGACCTCCCACAGGGCCAGGTTGTGACACAAGGTCGGAGTTTAACGTGGGGAGGGAGGGGGAATGGACCCGAGTTTTCACCCGGGTCGCAGTGCTTTGGCTTTAGCTAGTCATAGCTGGTCTTTGGCTGGTCTTAGCTGGTCATAGCTTGTCCAAGCTGGTCAGACGTAGCCACGATACTACCAGCGCAGGGACCAATCCCCGCCGCCGGCCTGTATCGGAGAAGGAATCCCGGCCCCATAGGCGATCATTCAGCGAGTAATCCGCGAACAGATACTACACTTTGATCTTAGCCTTGGGATTTACTTGACCTCCCACATGGCCAGGTTGTGACACAAGGTCGAGTTTAACGTGGGAAGGGGAGGGGGAATGGACCCGAGTTTTCACCCGGGTCGCAGTGCTTTGGCTTTAGCTAGTCATAGCTGGTCTTTGGCTGGTCTTAGCTGGTCATAGCTTGTCCAAGCTGGTCAGAGCTGGTCATAGCTAGTCAGACATAGCCACGATACCACCAGCGCAGGGACGAATCCCTGCCGCCGGCCCGTATCGGAGAAGGAATCCCGGCCCCATAGGCGATCATTCAGTGAGTAATCCGCGAACAGATACTACACTTTGATCTTAGCCTTGGGATTTACTTGACCTCCCACATGGCCAGGTTGTGACACAAGGTCGGAGTTTAACGTGGGAAGGGAGGGGGAATGGACCCGAGTTTTCACCCGGGTCGCAGTGCTTTGGCTTTAGCTAGTCATAGCTGGTCTTGGCTGGTCTTAGCTGGTCATAGCTTGTCCAAGCTGGTCATAGCTAGTCAGACTTAGCCACGATACTACCAGCGCAGGGACGAATCCCTGCCGCCGGCCTGTATCGGAGAAGGAATCCCGGCCCCATAGGCGATCATTCAGAGAGTAATCTGCGAACAGATACTACACTTTGATCTTAGCCTTGGGATTTACTTGACCTCCCACATGGCCAGGTTGTGACACAAGGTCGGAGTTTAACGTGGGGAGGGAGGGGGAATGGACCCGAGTTTTCACCCGGGTCGCAGTGCTTTGGCTTTAGCTAGTCATAGCTGGTCTTTGGCTGGTCTTAGCTGGTCATAGCTTGTCCAAGCTGGTCAGAGCTGGTCTTAGCTAGTCAGACGTAGCCACGACACCACCAGCGCAGGGACGAATCCCCGCCGCCGGCCTGTATCGGAGAAGGAATCCCGGCCCCATAGGCGATCATTCAGCGAGCAATCTGCGAACAGATACTACACCTTGATCTTAGCCTTGGGGCCGCGTAGAGACCGAGTGATTCCTGAGATTCACTTGACCTCCCACAGGGCCAGGTTGTGACACAAGGTCGGAGTTTAACGTGGGAAGGGAGGGGGAATGGACCCGAGTTTTCACCCGGGTCGCAGTGCTTTGGCTAGTCATAGCTGGTCTTGGCTGGTCTTAGCTGGTCATAGCTTGTCCAAGCTGGTCAGAGCTAGTCAGACGTAGCCACGATACTACCAGGGCAGGGACGAATCCCTGCCGCCGGCCTGTATCGGAGAAGGAATCCCGGCCCCATAGGCGATCAGTGAGTAATCTGCGAACAGATACTACACTTTGATCTTAGCCTTGGGATTTACTTGACCTCCCACAGGGCCAGGTTGTGACACAAGGTCGGAGTTTAACGTGGGGAGGGAGGGGGAATGGACCCGAGTTTTCACCCGGGTCGCAGTGCTTTGGCTTTAGCTAGTCATAGCTGGTCTTTGGCTGGTCTTAGCTGGTCATAGCTTGTCCAAGCTGGTCAGACGTAGCCACGATACTACCAGCGCAGGGACCAATCCCCGCCGCCGGCCTGTATCGGAGAAGGAATCCCGGCCCCATAGGCGATCATTCAGCGAGTAATCCGCGAACAGATACTACACTTTGATCTTAGCCTTGGGATTTACTTGACCTCCCACATGGCCAGGTTGTGACACAAGGTCGGAGTTTAACGTGGGGAGGGAGGGGGAATGGACCCGAGTTTTCACCCGGGTCGCAGTGCTTTGGCTTTAGCTAGTCATAGCTGGTCTTGGCTGGTCTTAGCTGGTCATAGCTTGTCCAAGCTGGTCATAGCTAGTCAGACTTAGCCACGATACTACCAGCGCAGGGACGAATCCCCGCCGCCGGCCTGTATCGGAGAAGGAATCCCGGCCCCATAGGCGATCATTCAGTGAGTAATCCGCGAACAGATACTACACTTTGATCTTAGCCTTGGGATTTACTTGACCTCCCACATGGCCAGGTTGTGACACAAGGTCGGAGTTTAACGTGGGGAGGGAGGGGGAATGGACCCGAGTTTTCACCCGGGTCGCAGTGCTTTGGCTTTAGCTAGTCATAGCTGGTCTTGGCTGGTCTTGGCTGGTCATAGCTTGTCCAAGCTGGTCAGAGCTGGTCAGAGCTAGTCAGACATAGCCACGATACTACCAGCGCAGGGACGAATCCCTGCCGCCGGCCTGTATCGGAGAAGGAATCCCGGCCCCATAGGCGATCATTCAGTGAGTAATCCGCGAACAGATACTACACTTTGATCTTAGCCTTGGGGCCGCGTAGAGACCGAGGGATTCCTCGGGATTTACTTGACCTCCCACATGGCCAGGTTGTGACACAAGGTCGAGTTTAACGTGGGAAGGGGAGGGGGAATGGACCCGAGTTTTCACCCGGGTCGCAGTGCTTTGGCTTTAGCTAGTCATAGCTGGTCTTGGCTGGTCTTAGCTTGTCCAAGCTGGTCAGAGCTGGTCATAGCCAGTCAGACGCAGCCACGATACCACCAGCGCAGGGACCAATCCCTGCCGCCGGCCTGTATCGGAGGAAGAATCCCGGCCCCATAGGCAATCATTCAGTGAGCAATCCGCGAACAGATACTACACCTTGATCTTAGCCTTGAGACCGAGGGATTCCTCCCCTTCTCTTCCGGTACCAACCATTATTTATATAGTTGGTAGTCACCTATGCAGATTAGGTGGATCCTACACAACAGTTAGGTCAAATTAATGAAAAAAAAATAGATAAAAGTATATATAACACCATAATATAACTGAGCCCAAATTATAACAAAAAATGTTTTAAATTTGCATCGTTTATTGAAAATCGCACTAAAACTACTGCACTGTATAATAGAGGGTGTCCATAAAGTTCGTGTGCAGTTTTAAAAATTTATAACTTTATTTGTATTTGCGATAGAGATAATTTGTAAAAAGGATTAGAAAGAAGTAAATCTATATTTTTTAAGGTTTTATTGAAATTTTATTTAAGTTTCCACATGTCCTCCATCATTAGCAATACAAAGGGTAATACGATTTTGCAGTTCACGGAAAACATTTGCCAACTGATTCACAGTAATGCCATTAGTTATTTTAGCTATACTTAAAACTAGGTCCATTAAACTTTATAACATTTTTTACAGATTATTTCTATCGCAAATACAAATAAAGTTATAAATTTTTTAAAGTGCACACGAACTTTATGGACATCCTGTATATTACATCATAATATAACTAAATTGTTTTATAATAGTATAATTTCTCTTTGAAGTAAATGAAGGTCATATTTGATGGCATAATGATTTAGTAATAATATGCTTATGTCATGCATCTTAACCATATGCAATTTTTGAAGCTTCAGTAAATTATAAATTTTATGACTTGTGCTATAAGTTCTTCAATGATCAATGAAATGAAATTCCAACGTTACGATTTTGAAACTAAACTTAATTTCCTTAAACTCATTTCCTCAAAAAACGGTATCGATTTGAAAAAAAAAACAACATATTTTGTGTTGTTATTTATCATGTCAAATCACAACGTTCAAATTGAGTGGAATACCATGCTTCCAAAATTGACCTGTCCTATTCTTCACGACTTTTACAGTGTGTTTTGGCAATACATTGCATCACACAGATCTGTTAAGCACTCCTGTAGTTTTGTTTTGGCCTCACTGTGACTTCTGGATATTCCAAAATATTAAATCGCCGTTGAAAGAAAAGAGATTACAAACCGTGGTCGAAATGAAGGAGAAATTCAACGAACCAGCTGATGAGAATCCTGAAGAAGGTCTTTTCAATGTAAAGGATCTTGTGGGCTGGCGCTACAGAATCGCAAACAAAGAACTGTATCAGACAACAAAAACAATATTACGTGAGGACTTTCAACAGCAGCAACAGCTACAATGGATATCACATGTATTGAAATGTTTTTGTCGTTAGATAAGGCTTTGATTGAAAACAGAGGTGTTTATTGAGTAACTCTTGTTAGATATATGCATGCGAACTTGGTTGAAATTGATATTCACCAGGTGCCTCGTCACTTGGGACTTTGTATTCTACTTAGTTATTTAAATATCCATTTGGCATGTTAGATATATAACCGTAGTTAGCTATCTAGTCGCACTAAACCAGATTGCGCTAAGGATAGTTTCGCGAAACATCACAGTTTTCTACAAAACGAAGACGACATTAGCCAAAAAATTCAAGTCTTGTTCTTAAATGAAACATGACCCAGTGCACATGTTAGTACTTCGTTTGTCCATTCCACGAAGTCGTTCCTAGAAGATTGACCACAGATTATCGATTGGATTTAAATCAGGAGAGTTTCCGGGCTAGTCTATAGTATTTTGATTTGCTCACTGATAAGGCTTGCCAGTGGGTTCGTGCAGCGTTACAATTTTACTACAAAGCTTACTTTGCTATCATTAGGGGTATATATATATATTAGGCCGCCACAAATCAACTCCTCTTAAAACGAGTTTCCTGATCGACATTAAATTCAATTCAAACCTCTGTCAATATATATAGTAGGTAGGTGTGCTGTCCTTGTTCGAGATTTTATCTTGTCTAAGGGTATTTAGGTATTTTGGCAAGGTGTCCGTTGGTTCCACCAACGCTTTTGCTTTTTCTTATATATATATATATATATATATATATATATATATATATATATATATTTGTAGGCATGTCTGATTGAATAAATTTCAAACATTATGTCTGCTTATTTTTATTATAATCCTTTCATATTCACGAATATTTTTCTGCATATTACAATTGAATAGCGCAAGAAATTCACTGTAACAGTGAAAATCACTTTTATTTCCAAAGTACTTTCCATCTCTTTCTGAGATTGTCAAATAGAACATGGTACTTCTTCAAAGGACCCTAAATATATCAAACTCTTATATTGTAACCAGGTTCATCTTAACTACAATCTGGATGAGAAAATCATAAAAAAACCTCATTCGTACCAATATATCTCCCACGGATCCCAATAAAAGAAATAAAATTAATATATTATACAAAATACAATACAACTAATTTAATTATTCGCAATAACTCCTCCTCACCAACTGCTGTATTACGTAAATCCAACATTATATATCAAATCAAATGTATCGCCGACATAAAAACAAATATATATTTTGGATATACGGCATCTACATTATCAAGACGTCTGACCATTCATCCATTGCGAGACATTTACACGAACATTCGTGTTCACATTCACAGTATAGAAAAATACTGATTGATAACACAACTATTTTACACCGAGAAAATAATCTACATTAAAAAAATTGAAGCCTCACTGAATAGAATCCGCTATGAATACTGTAATAATGTTCTAAAATGCTTATAAAAAAGAACAGTTTTCACACTTTAATGCATTCTTGACCATGACATTCCAACATAAAAGAAAGAAATTCTATAGTGGCTAATTTTTCAGGTTCTAATCAACGCTAAAGCATAACTGTCAATCGTAACATTTATTAGGTTGGTGCAAAAATAATGTCGTTTTCTCACGTGAAGTTGAACGTCAAAAAACGACATTATTTTTGCACCAACCTAATAAAAAAAAATCAGTAATGGATAGCTACGCATAGTTTTTGCCTTACCAGTTGCACCCCTGATGATGATAGTAGAAAGTGATGGAAAGTACTTCGGATATAAAAGTGATTATGACTATTACAGTACATTTCTTGTATCATTTTATTGTAATATACGGAAAAATATTCGTCAATATGAAAGGATTATGATAAAAATAAGCAGGCATAATGTTTGCAATTTATTAAATCAGACATATGTGTGTGTGTGTGTGTGTGTGTGTGTGTGTGTGTGTGTGTGTGTGTGTGTGTGTCCTATAGTCTAATCGAAGCTTTATTGCTCCAGAGCCTGCTCGGTCGGATTACCAAAGTCATATGGTTTGATTATGAAGTAACAACTTAGATCAGTTTTGCCCACTCATTATACAGGTACCAGGTTTTTAGTTCCACGAATTAATGCAAAGAAAATCAATAGTAAATGTGAATAAAATACTTCCTTCAAAGTTTAAACGGAAGTCGGCTAATACATAATGAACTTACATGTGTGTGTGCGTATGTGTGTATGTGTTAGACAGAAAGAAAGAAATTAATTTGCTTTGGAGGGGGGGCATGAATATTGCATTATCATTTTTTAGAATAATGATTTTTCTAGATACAAGTCATACTATTTAACCCATAGCTGGGTAGAGGAGATGGATTCATACCTTACCCAGTGGTATCTGCGTGCAAGTGAATGCAACGCATACGACAGAAATTCGAACTCAGCTAATCGATTTCACATTCCGTTATCCATTACACCAACCGCACATCAGAGAAAGAAAGTAATTTTGCATAGCTTGATACCCCCCCCCCCGAGAGAATACACACTATGTAGATTTGAACTAAAATATCATTTTAGTCTGTCTCTGGTATTCAACAGCAGGAAACCCGGGGAAGAAGTGTGTGTGTATTTGAGTTTATGGCTGTGAACTTGCTTGCTTGAATGTTTGGTGTATAAGTTAAAAAGAAAATTTGCAAATGTGCACGTTTATTGCCTCTTCAATTAAAAATCAATACTTTCAAAGTCCATGCTTCTACTTCTTCTATATGCCCTATCCCTTCAGGACGTGGACGATCATTGCTCTCCACAGTTTTCACTCTTAGTTTTTTTTTATACTATCTTTCCTAAACCCTCTCCTGCCAAACCAAACTCGTTAGGTAGGTTATGCGTTGCTTCCTGATGTCCCACTTGCATTCCATATATCATGTGAGTAGCAAATTTTCCAAGTCCTCTTTCCTCATTATGTGCCCTTGAAATTTCAACTGTTTCTTTCTGATGTTAAGTATGTGTCTTTTTTTCCCATTTTCTTTTAAACTTCGTCGCATGTTTAGTCTATGGCATTCTCAGCATCCTTCTGTAGAACCACGTTTCTGTTGCTTCAGGTCTATTCCTCATCTTTGAGGAGATTGCCGAGCATGCGCTGTCACATAGGAGGACTGGTATTTCTTAATAGTTCAGTACTCTTTTCTTTGTTTCTAACGAATTTTTCTTGTTTCTGGCTTAGCTTTTGAAAGGCATTTTCGCTATCCCAATGTACCTTCGGATTTTAGTATCGCATTTCGCGTCCTCTGTTAAAACACTTCCTAGGTATTTAAATTGTTGTACTTGTTTGATTTTGATATCTTCAATTTGTAATCGGCGTGTTGAGCGGTTCCTTTTGCTGACAACAGTGCATCCTGACTATTTACAATTGATGCTTAGTCCTTTCTTCTTGCTTTCCTTCACTATATTCTGTAGGAGTTCTTGTAGTTTCCTTTCTGTGTCTGCTGTTATCTGCATATCTTATGTTGTTAAGATTGTTGCCGCCAATAATTAATCCTGGTAGAACTTCTAGTTCTCTCAGCATTACCTCACTGTATAGTTTGAATAAGTCCGGTGAGAAGGCACATACTTGTCTTCCACCCTTTTCTATATTTGTATATTTATTGAATTCATATTTTTATCCGTATGCAGGAGGTTTGCTCCCAGTATAGGTTCTAGATTATTCTAATATCCTTCCTAAATGTGGCAAGCTTATCTAGCAGTTCATTTTTTTGTAACTTATTTTATCAGACGCTTTTGTATAATCTATAAAACATATTTATGGGAAAAAAACTGAAGGCACCAAATACTTTATTTACCTTGTCGCTCAGTATCTCATCTTTACTTGAATATACCGACTCTTTTCGGTTGACGCAAGACACGAACCAATATCGTCGGATTTCTGAGAAGTTTTCGGCTCGACCCACTTTTTAAAAAAATCAGATTTTGCAAGAGGGGCTTTTTGGTGATGCTGAAAAGCTTACAGCACCCCTTTGTTATACGATTTTTGCTTATTGCCAGATATATGTGGCACTATCCCACATTGTCTGCTAATAGGCTTCGCTTAAAGTTTGGTGACGTTATATTCAGGACTATGAAAGAAACGGGTATAAGCCCATTCTCTGTCTCTCTCTCTCTGCATGCGCGCGTGCGTGTCTATGTGTGTCTCTGCTCCAGGGTGTAGTAACCACAACCGGGGTGTCCTCCGGAGAAACACTCTCCGGGCAGGTCGGGTGTTTAATTTCACGCAACGATGTGGCTCATCACACACTCATTCACTATAACTAATGGTATAAATGTTTGTCTTTCCTAATTTAGCCATCTATATGTACGTAGATATCATTTTACTTTTCTCTTGTTTTATGAACCATGTTTCTCTAAAACATATATATGCATATTTCTTATGAAAGTTGGTGATGAGCATGAAATCTAATTTGGGTATGACGATAAACTACATCCAACGGCAAGGCCTCTGATCAGGAGGTTTTGAGGAGCGTGGAACCACCTCTTAATTGTTGGCCCTCCCAGTTCCATCTGATCTGGAGTGGTAGCACTTGTTAGGGTCCCAGCTATGGGCAAATAGTTGACTCCTACTATGAAAGTGAAAAGAATAGGTTTTAATAACAGCAATACATTTTTGGAAAAAATTATTGCCAGCAATACGTTTTGGTAAAAAAAAAATACCAGCAATATATTTTTGAAGGAAAAAATTATTAACAGCTATACATTATTACCAGCAATATATTTTTGAAAAAAAATATTACCAGTAACACTTTTTTGAAAAAAAATATTACCAGCAGTAAATTCTTGTCGGCATTAAATAGCCCATTGAGGTTGGTATGTCGTAAAAGAAACCAAGACGAAAGTATGTTCATGAGAGAGAGAGAGGAAAAGCTCAAGATGAGAGATTGGAGATGTCAACATGAAGCAAGCTCAGAAGGTTAAATATCTGGGAAGTGTCTTAACAGAGGATGGAAAATGCGACATCGAAATCCGAAGATACAATAGACTAGCGAAAGAGGCATACAAAAAAGCTACACAAAGTGCTGAAAAATAGAAAAGATTTGCTAGAAACAAATAAAAATGTGCTGAATTGCTATGTGATATCCATTTTCTTCTATGGCTGTAAATGCTGGACAACCTCTTCACGGCTGAAGAGAAAACTGGAGACAACCGAAATGTGGTTCTACAGAAGGAATAAACAGCGAAGGGGTTTTAAAGAAAAGGTAACAAAACGAACACTTATAGTCAAAATCAAGAAGAGACTACTGAGTTTCCTTGACATATAAGGAAATGGGAATTGGAAAACGTAATAGGGAATACTGAGGTCAAGAAAGATAGAAGGCAGTGAACCCCCTAACTGACAAACTTGTGTGAATAGATGGCGAGACATGGGGAAAGGGCCCTAGCGAAAGTAGAAAAAACTGCTAAGAGCCTGGAAATTTCGAAGAGCCTAAAGGGACGCGGTACATAGAAAATGATGAATGAGTTAAGGTATATATATATACGAGTAAGGAGTTGATAGGGTTACCTATCATCCGGTTCACACTCCTCCCCAACCTTTTGAACCGTAGAGGTTTATCCTTTGTTCCCTGTTTAAAATTGGGTTTCCGGTTCCTTCTAAAGTATTTTCCTTCTTTTCCACTTCCGGTGGCTCCTTGCATCTTGTTAGCATAATCACCTTGGTGCCTCTTACTATGTAACCCCCTACCTCGAGTGGCTCTTGGGCCTTGTACAGGGTGAAAATTATTGAAAAGGACATCATTGTAAAGTATTAATTTACCTAAGTCATCGTCTATCTACGTACCGTAATTCCCCAAGTATAATACACCTTCATCCATAATACGCACATCCAAAATTGTGCAGAAAGTGTGAGAAAATGCTTCTACTCATGCATAATACGCACCCCTTGTTTGGTAATGAAACCCTATAAATTCTATCTCTCCAATTTCATTACGGTCAGCGTTTTCTACTGTTATTTTAAAAAATGGTTTTAAACATAGATTAATATTATTTTAATTTAGTTTTATGATAATTCTTATTTTATTTTACGGCAATTTTTTAAAGATTTTTGTAGCTGTGCATAATACGCACCCCTGATTTTAGTTATTACTTTTAGAAAAAAATGCATATTATACAGAGGAAATGACGGTATTTGTATGTAGGTTTAACTGGCTGCGACATAAAAAATACATTTTTGAGTGGAAAGATGCCGCCATACTAACGGTGAGTGTGTTTGTCCTTTTGCGTTTGCTCAAAGAAATGTGTGTATCGGATTTGACAGATCTTTTTTTTTTCTTAATCTCACCAAAACACATGAAAAAAAAGGAGGAAAGGACAAATAACCAAAAAAATAAATAAATAAATGATAAAAGATTTAATGAATTATTTGTCAAATATTTAAGTTAGCAAATGTTAACACAAATGGCCGACGACAATGAAAAAAATTCTTAACGATGTCCATTATCGAATTTCAGATTAAGTGAAAGGTGTCTTATTTGAGCTTAAGTCTTCTCTCTTGGCCAATCATCAGAAACTTCCAGAAAATTCTTTGTTTTTAATCTATTTTTATTTGTACCATTTATTTATTTCAGAAAAATCAGAATGAAAGCCCACATTGGCAATTTCTCTCTTACAATTCAGTTGGATTTTTCTGGATAAATATAAATCCTGCGAATTTAAGAATCCGTTTCTTTTTCTTCTTTTTTTTTCTTTTTCTTTTTTAAATTTTCAACAAGGCGGTGTTGTTATAAATAAGTTCCGTTTCGGTCATATCGTAAAATAGTGGGGGTAGCAGATTTGTCTAACAATTCATTAGCTTTGCAGTGAAGTCCAGCCTCACCAAAGTCTTTTCTTTAACTTGATTGTGCAATTTGATGACAAAATAGAGAGAAAATTCTATGTAACGCGTTTCGTGTTCTAAAATGAAACAAAATTTTAAACGAAAATAAAAATATATCTATTAATGGAATTATATATGTGAAGGGGGGGTACAGAAGCAGATATAAACGTAAACGTCGGTTATAATTATGAACCGAGGAGAAACAATGAAGATATAGGGACGTTAAATTTTAAATTCTCGCGTCCGACGTGTCTAGACGCACGGCTCAACCGATCTCATTCGGTTTCCCAACGGTTTTGTTTTTATCGCTAATATTTTTAAATAACCCACACCGCGACAACAAAAGATTTGTAAAGATGAAATGTTGCAAGAACCTGGATACAAATTTACTGAGGAAGATTCAGAAATCATTACACTTTCTATACATTTTCGTCTCAGTAAATTAATTTTTCTTTTAATTAAAAGCAACATTTTTAAATCGAAATTATGGTCAGGTACATTACGATGAGCAACTAATGATGTAGTCTGTTGTTTTGTAAAATATCTCTTTTGTGTTAAATTCCTCGAAGTATTTTTTGTGAAAATAATCATAGGCTAGAATATAAATTCGTTTAGGTTGTTAGTATTTTAGTTTATATTAAGTTTTTTTCTAATTGCGTTGGTGGAATAATGCGGTTCGAATTGAGAAGTCGGACAGTCGATTTCATTACATTCACTTACGTGTTAATACACTTGGAAAGGTACGAATCCATCTCTCCCCCCATCTATGGCTAAATAGCAGGACAGACTGGATTCTATAGTTTTGGTTGGCAATCGGTCTAGAAGGAAAAACTTTGAATTCAAACCAGACTGGAGATCGTTGGGCTCCGTCAGGTTATCTTACCAAATAAATACCATTCATACCGTGAATGCAGTACGCATGGTGCCCCTATAACCCGAAAGAGTTTCGGGACGCATGATTGTTTTAGTATTAGTTTTAACAGATTTTATATTAAGTTTAGATAAATTCTTTTAGATTGTCGTCATTATTGACGGTATCTCCCAACTGCCCCACGCAGTCAGATGTGGCACAAGGCCGAATTTAATGTGGGTTTCACGAGCCCGTAAACTCAGCCAAAAATTCTCCGTAGACCCCGTATAAAACGGGGTCGGATAAGTATTTCCTGAGACGAGCCTCTGCCCGGAGGCAAAGAGCTTAACCAGTCCAGCTGAAGACAAATCTCCAACTGCAGGCCGGCAGACGGTATCTAACAACTGTCCCATGCAGTCAGATGTGGCTCAAGGCCGAATTTAATGTGGGGTTCCAGAGCCCGTATGCTCAGTCAAAGATTCTCCGTAGACTCCGCATAAAACGAGGTCGGGTAAGTGTTTCCCGAGACGAGACTCTGCCTTTCGACATAGTCCCGTCTAGGGATGCTCTCTGCCCGGAGGCAGAGTGCTTAACCAGCCCAGCTGAAGACGAATCTCCTACTGCAGACCATAGGTAGTTTTTTTGTGATCATAAAATGTGATAGTAGGTAGTTTTCTGTGATCAGTTTTAGTAAGATAATTTATATCGTTCATTTTTATTTATGAATTTGAAGAGCTTTCTATTTCTCATTAAATATAAAATAATTAGGATATTAAAAGAGTTTTAAAATATTCTCAATGTGTTTCTCATTTTCAATTAAATATTGACGGCTGAACTTCATACAACAGCCATAAATTGAGGTATGACAAAATCAAGATATGACGCTTTGGATAGAGGAGTTAACAAGGGGTTAATATCTCAAACTGCTACTATAACTGTAGTGAGTTCGAGCCACGCCGAGAGTCTCTCACTCATGACATTTTTTCCACTCAGTTAAATTCAGTAAATAGCAACGATATAAAAGTCAGGTTGCCACACCGCGGATAAAGAAGCCATTACTAATGAAGCTGGACGTGTCTAATGTCATTGAATGCCTTAGTAAGTTTAGTAAGTAGCAATGAAGATGTAAAAGTCACGAGGCCTCATCGTAGAGTAGATGCCTCACAAATGCAGTTTGTCTCTGGTATATTTCAGGCTCAAGTTACTTATAATATTATAACCTTATCGCTAGACTTAATGAGAAATAGAAAGCTCTTCAAATTTATAAATAAAAATGAACGATATAAAGACCAGGTTTAGCCGGAACTGTTTTGGTTTGAGGACTTTGTTCCAGTGACAATCTATCAGTGTACCTTTTCTTGTGGGTGTGCAAATTTCACATAATACGGAAAGAGGTCTTAGAGAATTTGACACCCACAATACCTACTGAAAGCAAAAGAAACAGATAAAAACACTGACCTAACGAGCATATGCAAGTCGATGGCATAACAGGGAGGAAAAGTAAACCAATAATTAAAAAAAAATGAATACCGTCTCGGCTTGAAATTGAACATTTTGGTTATCGGCAACATTTGTAACGATTTTTACGTAAGTCCATTTGTGTAAAGATAATCTCTTCTGAATCAAGCTTGGTAAGTAAACTTTGTATTCTTGGGCCAACTAAATCTTTTCTGTAAAAACGTAAGATGTTTCAAAATTTATGTATCATGACGCTACAATTCTGGAGTACCAAGTGTGGATCGAACTCGCACATTGTACAAAATCGGCTTGTTATCTATACCACAACGAAACGCTAGAGGACTTGAAGACTATCAGTTATGTGCCATCCGCGAAACACGCTTAGGCAATCATGTATCTTTCGATACCGGACTGACGAGGCAGATTTTTTCCCGCAGTAGATTGCCATTTCTTTCTGCGATAGACAAGTTGCTATCAAAGGCTATAGAACCCGCTCTGTCCTGTTATTTGCACATAGCTGGGGGAAGAAGAGGATTTACACCTTCCCAATGATATTATAACAGGTTCTACTCAGTGTGATAATGGTCAACAAGCTGGTCTCATTACTAGTGAAGTTGAGTCTCACTGAGTGTCCTATATTTGTGAATTTGCACCTAACTAAGCAAAGTAAATAACAATATATTGTTTAGAGTAAAGAGTAATGCCAATTATTTATTTCCGAGGAAATTGTAACATATGCAAGGAGCACATTTGGATAGAACAAGTTTTCAGCTACAAAACAAATTTCATATCGTCATCATCATTGGCGATGCCTTCTTTTTTTGGGGGGGGGGTGTTGCTTTTTCTTTTTCCAGCGATGATTCAGAAGATTCATACTGCACTCGGAAATCAGCGGCCGACATTTTTAAAACAGCGATAACGGTATCGTCGCCAGAAAAACAAATTCCGCGTAATTCATATTTAATCGGTTCGATGATAGTCGAAAAACGCCAAATTCGGACTATACCGTGTACGATTTCTTTTTTTGCAGGCTATTTAAAGCCAGAAAATATGCTTAGATTGTGAGAATGTTTTTCTGAGATAATAATGATTTAATGATAAAAGCCATACTAATTAATCCATATCTGAAAGGTGGGTTCGTGTATTTCCCAAATGAAAGTGAATATAACTAACCCAACCGGAATTCGAACTCGGTCTTCTGATTTCCAATTCCAAGCAGTTATCCATTACACCACCCGCATATTCAAACTTACAGTAAATGTCATCTTCAAGAGGTTGCCCATCTAAGTACTGACCAGAAACGGCGGTGCTTAACTTCAGTGATCGAACGAGAAGCGGTGTTTCAACGTGATATATGTTGTGTGCGTGTGATTGGATAGTTAAGCCTAAATTTGCAGCGTGATATGTGGTTTTAAAAATGGTGCGTGGCCTAACGTTAACATGCTACAAAGGGAAAAAAATGGTTATCGGTGGGATGTTTCGTCTTCTGGTGCCAGACCAATAAAATCTATCTGAGAATTCAGAAAATCCGTCTAAGTCAGAACAATAAAATAGAAAGCAATAATTTCAAAGCGAACCTCGTGTCATAAGGAAACATTGGTGATATAATTAACCAATTCAAAAGTTATAAAAGCCTGTTATGGTTCAGAATGATGATGATATTTCATCATTCCAAAAATAATCTTGCCATCATTGATGATAAAAAATAAGGATATTTCATCATTCCGAAAATAACCTCGCCATCAGTGATGCTAGAAAAGAAGGATATTTAATCATTCCAAAAATAACCTTGCCATCATTGATGATATAAAAAATAGATATTTCATCATCATCCTACCAACATCATTATAAAAATGACCCTTCTACCACAATAGAGTAGAGTAGACTAGGGTACCCGTAGCAGTAGTCAGTAGACAAGTAGCGAAGTAGCAGTACAGAAACATGTTTAGCCAGCGCTCCGTGAAGTTCGAAACGCCATCCTCACAAACTAAATTCTCGGAACCAAACCACGTAAATACTAACTTTTAAACAAAAGAGACGCTGAGAACATTTTTACACACATCATACCCATATTCTGTAATTCATATCACAAATATACAAATTGTTGTTAATTATGTCAACAAGTGTCTCAAGTTTTTATTGTTGTTATCGCTGTACGTTTTATGCATTTTAATTTCTGTCATTAACATCAACCCCAGTACAGATAACAACGGGGAAAATAATACATTAACACCAAACCATCCTACTCCATTACAAGCCTCTAGGGCGGCTAGCCAATCCCTACTGCAGACGCTTTCTCAGTCTCATTTGTATTTAGTCAACACCCACAGAGCCCACCGGTGGTTTATACTGCTACTATGCTGAGCAGACCTTAGTTACAGTTTCTGGGAAAGAGCGTGTTATCTAGCCTTATTAACAATTTGAACACGGCCAGCACGCTCAAGCCCTCGGCCACGATGACTTGTGACATTGTGCTAGCACAGCTATCGACGCCCCCAAGTCTTCCGTCTACCCAATTTCATTCACAAGACTTGAGTTAACCCGTGGTATGGTTTTCAGGGACTTTCCAAAGGTGCTGCACGCTGGGATCGACTCCCCCCCCCCGCAACAGTCCGATAACATCAGGAAGTCTTCTTCCTGACAAATCGACCATTCAAACCCGGGTTTCATGGTCAGAACGCGAACGTTCTAACCACTCGGCCATGTGCCTAGTATTTTGCCAAAAAGCAATAGAAGGCTAACAAGTTAATAGTTAAAAGGACCCGACGGTTCGCGCGAGTTCTTACAGACCGGAACTACAGAAAAGGATTTCCAACAATCCTGGAATGCAAGAAACAGCAAGGGATTTATTGTAGAGTTTAGAGAGAACAAGAGTCAGACCAGGAGCACATTTCTTAAGGACTATTGCAGGGATACCATCAAATCTATATTCAAATAAGCTTAAAATATAAAATAAACTGAATTTGGCAGATCTGAAATATAATAAATTATAATATTATAATATGAAAATCCGCTACCCAGATCTCTCTCTCTCTCTCTCTCTCTCTCTCTCTCTCTATATATATATATATATATATATATATATATATATATATATACAAAAAATCCCAAATTACCTCATGTTGGTATAGTCTATTTTAGACCAGCACTGACATATGTCAGACTTCCCCAGCCCTAGACTGACTGTCACGGAATGGGAGTTTTGAATTTAATTTAGATAGCAGTTGGTGAAAATGTAGGGGTTAATTAAGGGGACGCCTCGTTTTGATAATGAGTCTGGGTTGGTGGTAAGGAGATTGACCGGAGTGGGAGTTTATCTATGGCTAAATCCTTTAGTTGTATGTTAATGAATTTAGGTTCCTGCTAGTGGATTATAATTTTAAGTGATGGGGAAATTAAAAACAAGACAATTTAAAGTTAGAATAAATTATCTAAATAATAGATTCCCAAAATCTGTAAGTAAAATCGAGGGATCTAGGTAAATTGCTCAAAATCAATTGCTCGACAGTAAATTGCTCGAAATCAATTGCTTGAAAAATAATTTCTCGAACTATCAATTGCTCGAAAGGCAGATTGATCGAAGTAATTTCGAAGCACCACGTAAACTGCGCCGTCTCACGACACGTCAACGGAGCTGGATATAAAAGGAGCCACAACACTCACTTTAGCAGTCAGTCTTCTCTCTTGGCGGGCTCAACACACGGTGGCAAGGCTACTCTCTGTACGTGTGCTTTTCCCTTTCTTCCCATAGCAACCATATCTATTATCATTAGACTTGTCTTACGGTATTCCCTTAATTGGTAATACTCATCACCGGATTGTCTATTGTTGATATTAAATTAACCTACAATACTACTGACTATTTTCCTAATATTTTTCTATGTTTGTTTTCTATTTCAGTAATTTTGGAGATCTCGAACCCTAGTGATGGACATAACTTTTGTTGAGAGCGAAAAAGGAAAGAAGAAGTTGTGTTTGGATGGATATCTATATATTAAGGACAAAACAGTGAACAATAAGATTTACTGGAAATGTGCAAAAACAGGAAATACTTAGCACGTGTTTTTTTTGTTAACCACGGTTTTCGAGCAAACTGCCTTTCGAGAAAAAAATAAGACCTGCTATATAAATGTACTCGTTCTTTAATTTTAGCTGTTCAGTTAACAACAATAAAGTTGTATTATTTTATCTTATATTAAATATTAAAAACAATGTAATTTTTTTTAACCACAGGTTTCGAGCAAACTGCCTTTCGAGCAATTGATAGTTCGAGAAATTATTTTTCGAGCAATTGATTTCGAGCAATTTACCGGATACCAAAATCGAGACACCGAATGGAATAAATTGTGTTATACAAGATAATGCAGTATAATGCCATGTCCTATCAGATCGTAATCGATAATGATTCGCTTCAGCCTTTTTTATTTGAATTGTCATGTCTTCGTCAGAAAGAAAGTGAAATGCTTCCTCGTTGCCTTCTCATCAGTTTTAAATTCAGTTTTCTTTCTCTTGGACTGGCTGCCATACAAATCTACAGAGGTAGCCATGCCTTTTAGCAAGAGCAGTAGTGTGAAGTGAATGTTAGACTGGAAATTGAACTCGGCCCGCGGAATCCACTTTTGTGTGCGCGAGAGAGATAAGGAGAAATAGAAAGAGTATATCAAGGAGAAAAAAAAACTTAAACAGCATCGTTATGATTGGGCTTGTAGCGAGGGTTGTTGGTGGGCAAAGTCGGGGCTGTCTATATTTGGATGATGACCTTTAGAGATCCGCGATTTCGCCAACCGTGTCGGACAATGGCCATCCGTATGTTTGGCGGGAAAGCGTGGAACGAAAGCGAGACAAAATGTTAAGTAGCGGGAGAGGGGAGATAACAGTGGGCACTGAAACTGCGACAGGGGAAAGAAAATATCAAAACAGAAGAAAGAAAAGATTAAAAATAAAACAGGGCGAAATGAGAACGAAAACAGCAACCATATCAATAAAACAACAAAAAAAGTAAGAAAAAAAAAGTACTTGTTACAGCTTAATGGTTCGAGTATTGGTTTTCAAACTTATGAGATCGTAGCCCACTTATAGGGTAATATTTATCACATAAAATAAACTTGTTTTACTCGAAAAAAAACAAACAATTACATTGGGGTTTTTGGGGTTTTTTTTTTAACCCAAACGTCTTTGTAAATAATTCTAGGTATTCATTACTTTCCAGCCTTGATAGGATTCAAAATAAATTACGGAGCCTTGTGGAAGACGTTTTTCTACTCCATAACCTCTTTCCTTGCAAGCCTGTCGCTATTTCCATGGCAAATGTTTGGAAGAGCTCCATTCTTTAGTCTCGTACTTTCACAGCTAGGACACCCCATGCTACTTCCCTGGATCCGAATCAGTTTCATTTCCCTTGTGTACCAAATGTAAGTAGGAAGTTCCGCTTAAACAGTTTTTCCTTAAAACTGCCACGTGACTACTTCCCTGAAAACGTTAATTATAACCTCTTCAACTCAACAGAGAATTGTTATTTAATCTCCTTATCCTGATAATCTCCACTTGATACCACTTTCTTTTCCACTCATATCACACACCTCATTATCATTTCGACTGTAGCTGTCTATCTTGAGTGCCTCTTGAACCTTGTATTGTTTGTAATTTAGTTTTAAAAATTAAAATAAATGTGTTTTAATACAAACTGTAATGTATTCGTGCCGTTTACTTAATTTTATTTCACGAAAAACCCGGTTTGTTATTTAGAGTGAAGGGTTTTGTGATGTCAACGAACACTTGTTGCCACTTTTGTGATATCAATGAATACTTGTCATTTTCGAAATGCTCGTTGTAGTAGAGACTTTGTAATCGTAGATACAACTATAGTAACGCCGTTGAACAATACTGGTGTCAGACGCCTTCGAATAACACTCGCTCTAACAGTACTTCTTCGATAATACTTGCTCGAATAGTAATAGAGGATAGAGGAGAAATAGCGATCCGAATAGTAATAGAGGATAGAATAGAATAGATATCATTGTCCCCGAATTCCTATATGTGCGTTTCCTCTATGGTCACGTGGTCTACTTAATTCAATAATGAGATCGCCTGTGTTTTTTTCATTGGCGATCTATGTTCAAACTCAACTATCGGTAGCGACACTTTATTCCTATATAACAAAGGGCGATTTTCTTCAGTAGCCCGTAGAGTGAATATTTTCAAATTTCCAAAAAACATATTGAAGAGCAAACAAGTGGACTTCAGCAGACTGATCCTCTCAAATGTGTTAACAAAGGGATTCAAAACGTTGGAATTTGGCTCCAGAAAGAAATATTTACTCATGGCATGTATGTTGCATGCTCAAGAGTAAGAAATCCTAAGAATTTATTCTTCGTTGTTTAAAAGGAAAAAAATAAATAAATTTCATTAAAAAATATTGTTTACCTTGAAGTCCTATAAAATTAGATTAAAGAAATTATTAAACCGCGAATAGGGCTTTTGTCAAAATATTTTACGAACAAATCAGCTTCTTCGAATTTCATTGATTGGTTTGCGAAATTGAACGAAACGTAGAGTTTGTAAATCTCGATAAAAACTATTAGCGATAGATTCAACAATACTAAATAATGTGAAGATATCACGCGCGTCAAAGTGTTGCAAAAAATTTACAGTACTAAAATGGCGTTATGTGCATTTATTGTGAAATTAGATAAAAACACTTTAAAAGTAAAAAAAGAATGTTTGTAATGTAAACGATGCTGACCTGATATCACGACTTCAGTCATTTTCTCACCACCGTGATATGGCTTCCCTCTGTTTATTCTATAAATATTTTCATCGCAATTCTTCCAATGGACTCTCTTCCTTGGTACCTCGACCGCATAAATTTAAGCGGACTTCTAGATTGGATATTCGGTCTCATCGTTTTACTGTAGAAAAATAGCTAGATATAACTGTAATTTAGTTTCTTTCCTTGCACTTCTCGCTTGTGGCATTCTCCTTCGGTTTCTCTCTTCCTACCCATCTACAATCATTAAATCCAACACCAATCGTCATCTTATGTCTTCGTGAACCATGTTCATTTATTCTTCTTTCTTCTCGCTAAAAATCTTCTCACTGGGACATTCTCAAAACGTCTTTGAGTATGTAAATGTTGTTCTTGTTATTCTTGTTTCTGTTACTTCCGGGCTATTCCTCATCTTTAAGGAGATTACCCAGCATGCACTGCCATATAGGAGGACTGGTAGCAACAGAAACGTGGTTCTACAGAAGGATGCTGAGAATGCCATAGACTAAACATGTGAACAACGACGAAGTTTAAAAGAAAATGGGAAAAAAAGACACATACTTCACATCAGAAAGAAACAGTTGAAATTTCAAGGGCACATAATGAGGAAAGGGGACTTGGAAAATTTGATACTCACATGATATATGGAATGCAAGTGGGACAACAGGAAGCAACGCATAACCTACCTAACGAGTTTGGGTAAATGGTTGGCAAGAGAAGGTTTAGGAAAGATAGTATAAAAACAAATTGTACTAAGAGTGGAAACTCTGGAGAACAATGATCGTCCACGTCCTGAAGGGATAGGGCATATAGAAGAAGTAGAAGCATGGACTTTGAAAGTATTGATTTTTAATTGAAGAGGCAATAAACGTGCACATTTGCAAATTTTCTTTTTAACTTATACACCAAACATTCAAGCAAGCAAGTTCACAGCCATAAACTCAAATACACACACACTTCTTCCCCGGGTTTCCTGCTGTTGAATACCAGAGACAGACTAAAATGATATTTTAGTTAAAATCTACATAGTGTGTATTCTCTCGGAGGGGTTTACCAAGCTATGCAAAATCACTTTCTTTCTCTGATGTGCGGTTGGTGTAATGGATAATGTGAAATCGATTAGCTGAGTTTGAATTTCTGTCGTATGCGTTGCATTCACTTGCACGCAGATACCACTGGGTAAGGTATGAATCCATCTTTCTCTACACTGAAAACCAAAAAATGAAGGACACATGATAAACAGCAGAAAGAAACGGTTGAAATCCCTAGGTCACGTAATGTGGAAAGAGAGCTTGGTAAATTTGATACTCACAGGACGGTTCAAAGGCTAGAGGGACAGACGAAAACAGCGCATAAGCTACGTAACGAGCTAGTGTAAATGAATGGTAGAAAAAGGTTTATGGGAGATAACAAAAAGACAAAATTTATTAAGAGCTAAAAAAGGACAGGAAATTGTAGAGAGCCATGATCCGCAACATTTCTGTCAAGTACCTCCCCCACCCCTAACTACGATCAGTGGTCAATTTTTGGCTGATATGGATATCTCTTGATTGTTTTATTACTGTAATTTCCCATATATAATACGGATTTTTTTTCTAAAAATACAATAAGCAAAATTAGGGGTGCGTATTATGCACAGCTACAAAAACATCTTTAAAAAAATTGCCGTTTCATAGGTCGATTTCAGTTGCGAAATGACTACTCACCACAAACATGCGACAATTTGACACTAACACTCAGCGATTGGGACCCCATAAGGATGTTAACTCGACGTATGAGGGTCAGACAGATCAGTTCCCAGAAACTGAAAGCCCGACAGCCACACTGGATTTGATTATAGAGGTAAAGGCTTTGTGCAGGGCCATCCACACTTTTTGGAGGGACGAATACAGGGACCTGGTACAACGGATCACCACATGATGCCACAAGGTCCCCAAACGACCCTCCGCAGGTTTTGAATTCAGAGTTGTCCTTCTCCTAGACCAGTTGCCATCCAAGGCTATAGAACCAAGTCTGTCCTGCTATTTACCCATAGTTGGAGGGAGAAGAAGAGGATTCACACCTTTCCCAAGGGTATTAGCACGTAAGTGAATGTAATGGAATCGACTGGAATTCGAACTCGGCTCCCCGATTCCTCAATCCAAGCCGTTATCCATTACTCCACCGTGCTCAAACATATATACCTAACAATACTTACAAATTTAAAATAAAATAAGAATTATCATAAAACTAAATTAAAATAATATTATTCTATGTTTAAAAACATTTTTTAATAAGAGTAGGAAAAGCTGACTGTAATGAAATTAGGGAGGTACCATTTATAGGGTTTGATTACAAAACAAGGGGTGTATATTATGCGTGTGTAGAAGTTATTTTCCCACACTTTCAGCACAATTTTAGAGGTGCGTATTATGGATGAAGGCGTATTATACATAGGGACTTACGGTAATTTTTCCCTGTGATGACAGTTATTATTTGTCTCTGCTCACAATCATTAGATGACAATGACACGTGTTTTAACCAACGCCTCTATCAGATGTATTTTTGAAGCTTTTTATATTCAATGTTATATTACATTAAATATCACAATACTATACAATTCAGGTACTGACAGCCTGGCTAAACACGCACATCCACACACACAGATATATATATATAACGACAAGTATAATAAATTGATCTAAATACATCCAAATATATAAATAAACTAACAACCGATACCGATAAACTAGCCGTTTAGAAAAAAACAAATAAAGATAATCAATCCAAATAAATAAATTAAAAACTGTTCCCGCCAAAATAATAGTCAGAACAAACCACAACAATCAACCCCAAAATTGAACAAATAGCTTTATCTTCCCAAACAAAAACAAAACTGTTAAATAAGCTATATAAACAAATGTTTATTACGTTAATAAAAACACCGATCAAAATAAAAATAATAAATAAATAATATATAAGATAAAAAATAAAAACAAAAATAAATAAAAACAAGCAAAATAATTTGACCCAAATAAATAAATAAACAACTTTCAGTAAAATAGCCGCCATAATAGAACACCCACAATAAGCTATATAAACAAATTTTTACTACGGTAATAAAAACACCGATCAAAATAAATAAAAAATAAATAAATAAAAATAAAATAAATATAAAGGATAAAAAACAAAAATAAAATTAAATAAAAACAAGCAAAATAATTTGACACAAGTAAATAAATAAACAAATAAACGACTTCCGGTAAAACACCTGCCAAAAATGACTACCCACAATGTACCACTGACCCGTATATATAAATAGCCGATAAAAATAGCATGAAACAGACTGTCGCCTCTAAGTGTTGACTTCTATGTTCACTTTTATATTTACACACGCTCTATCGCTGATATTGAGCACTTTATCCCATAAATATAGCACACTTTTAGACTATATTTCTTCATATATATATATATATATATATATATATTTAGTACAAGTAATAAATCCGTTGGTATATAATCTAAGTGGATCCTAGTAATATAAAATATTAAAACTAAAAGAGTATTTATTATAACAGAGCCACTAAATAGTCTTACACAACAAAATCCCAAACTACTTCATATGGGGTATATACACCGGGGTTGAATAATCCTAACGTAATTTTCGTCGATTGAAATAGATCTCCCCCCTCTATATGAGGTAATTTTGGATTTTGTTGTGTAATATTATATATATATATATATATATATATATATATATATATATATATATATATATATATATATATATATATAGTATTACACAACAACATCCGAAATCGCTTTTTGAATTTGTAGGTCTGATGAATTGGATCGTGATTATGATTCCAATATAACAAATTATAACCATGGAATATTAGTGATTGAGCCTTTTATATTATATTCTTACTCTGTTCTGGAAATTCAGTTCTCCCTAGATTCTATTCTCTTGGAAATTTACATATATATATATATATATATATATATATATATATTGACCACTAATATTATCAATATATTCTCGACTCTCCTGTCGAATTCGACGTATGAGTGTCAAGCAGATCAGTTCCTAGGAAACCGACAGCCCGACAACAGCACATGAGATTTGATTATAGCGGTGAAGGTTTCGTGCAGGACCATCCACACTTTTTGAAGGGCCGAATACAGATACCTGGTGCACTACGTGCCACAGGACCCCAAACGACCCTCCGCAGGTTTTGAATTCATAGTTGTCCTTCTCCTAGACGAGTTGCCATCCAAGGCTATAGAACCCAGTCTGTCCTGCTATTTACCCATAGCTGGAGGGAGGAGAGGAGGTACGGTGGAGTAATGGATAGCGGCTTGGATTGAGGAATCGGAGGGCCGAGTTCGAATTCCAGTCGAATCTATTACATTCACTTACGTGCTAATACCCTTGGGAAAGGTGTGAATCCTCTTCTTCTCCCTCCAGCTATGGGTAAATAGCAGGACAGATTATCAATATATATATATATTGACCACTAATATCGATTTATATATATGTTGACCACTAATATTATCAATATATATACATATAGGATGTATCGAAAATACTTTTACAAACCTTGAGGGCGGGCTCCTCACACCAAAACAAGGACGAAAGTCCATGTAAACAATGTCCGCAAAGCCTTCGCTTTTAATTATTAAGTTTAAAGTTTACGTGCAGGCTGTTAAATGTACAATCCAAGATACAATCCAATAATACTTTACAAAAATACTTTAGAAACTTTGAGGGCGGGTTCCTGACACTAAAACAAGCTTAAATGTCCATATAATTATATATCCAAAAGGTCACCTCAACACTGTAAACTCATAACAAATTTTTAAAATGTCCTCAGCTTGCTTCCACACACACACATGCACCCGTTGGGTCATTGACTGGCGGACCCTTTCAAATACTCCTACATGGTTTCGCAGGCCCCCATGAGATATTGATGAAGTGTCTCTGCATTAATAATGTCTGCTGCATAAACCAATTGTTTTAGGTGGCCGTACAGATAAAAATCCAAAGGATTGAGGCCGAGGGAACGTGCAGGCCACTGAACCAGTCCTCACCTACCTACCTATTTCATCACGAACAGTTAGCTATTCCATCATGCATGAATCACATGCGTTTTCGTATTAGCAGGGGTACATCCTCTAGCAGGTCTGGAAGTGTGTTCGAAAGAAAGTTCCTGTAGACAGCTTCTGTAAGACGTGCGCATATGCACCTACCAGACGGTTACCTACAATTCCAACCCACACATTAATCGCAAACTGATGCTGGTGTCTCGCTTGTATTGTAACATGGGGATTACTGTCCGCCCACAAATGTAAATTTGTTATTCTATCTCTTCCAAATGTTACCTCATCCGTAAACAAGACTGAAGGGACAAACAACGGATCGGCAGTTTGTGCAATAAACCATCGGCAAAAGTTCTCCCGTGGTGAATGATGAGACCCTGCACACGTTGCAAATGATACGGATACAGGAGCCGCTCTTGAAATATCTTCCATGCGGTACTATGAGATGTACATGCTA
>OZ038477.1:30256891-30284391 GCA_964036315.1 Acanthosepion esculentum | reverse complement strand
ACGCACTCTCTCTCTCTCGCTCTCTCTCTCTCTCTAATTAAGTAACTCAATGAATTAATTAATTATAATTATCAAATCCTCCTTACAACTTCTATCATGTGTATATCATTGCTTGATCCGGCTTCTAATGCTTCAGTTTGACCGGCTTGATGATAGTAGTCGTGGCTCCGGGGAGCACAGTCCTATGGTTACAGAGAATTTCAGTTGAGTTCCACCACGGAATATGTGAGCGTGCGGCGCTATATTGAGTCTGATTTGCTACCTCTTCGTTATGAGGCCCGTCGGAACAGTTGGTATGATGTTTGCTTGACAACCTAACTGTCAGGGTTTCAATTCTCGGTAGTGGATGCGCACTGCTGATGAGTCCCAGATATAGGATGAAACGGCCGTCCAGTGCTTTCTGCATTCTGTTGAGGTTTCTTTCAGTCTCAATGAATTACTTAATTAAAATTATCAAATCCTCCTTACAATTTCTATTATATATATATATATATATATATATATATATATATATCGTAAAAATGAAACAGATGTACTCATGAAATCACATATACTTAGTAGGTATATTAAATTTGAAATATTTTCTTCTATGTGTCGAGCATGGCACTCCAAAGCTCCCTGTCCTTTGTAACTGTCTTTGATACCAGTTCCAGTTTTTGTTCTGCTAACCATTTACACAAGCTCATTAGGTAGTTTATTCACTGCTTTTCTCTTCAGTGTGTCCTGTGGGTGTCAAATACTCCAAGCCCTCTTTCTTAATTATATGCCCTCGAAATTTTCATTGTCACTCTCTGATTCTAAGTTTAAGTGTCCTTTTTGTTTTCATTTTCCTTAAAACTTCCTCATAACTCACATGTTCAATCCATGGTATTCTCAGCATTCTTCTTCAGAATTTCATTTCTTCTACTTCGTCTCTTCTTCATCTGTGAGGAAATAATTCAGCATTCACTGCTACAAGGGAGGATCGATATTGCATAAGAGTTAAGCACCCTTTTCTTTTCTTTTTCTAACGAAAATTTAAGTTTCTTAATACTTTGCTTAGCTTTTGGAAAGCTTATTTCGCTGTTCCAATGTACCTTCGGATTTCGGTGTCACATGTCAGGATGAAGCTTATAAAATTTTTCTCTGGACAAGATATGCTCATGTAACGGCTTACCATATATATAGGTACTACTACTATTTATATTAACGATTCTTCCACGTACAGGATTCAATATATAATAACAACAACTCCAATTTGTTAACCAACAAACATATATTGAATAAAATACAACAAGCATGAAATAAGATTATATTCACAATGTGGATTAAAGACAAGAAAGTTCTTTCCATTTGACTGTAGATTGATTGTAATCAACTGTTTGAAGAAAGTTCTCTTGTGAGATAAATGTTCCGAAATAATTGTTAGGGCAAAGTTTGCATGTGAAGAATGAATAACGCCAAGAATACAATTGCTTGAAATGTGTTGTGAATAAACTGGTTTGAATCAACAAAGTTCTAGTTGATTGTGCTTGGCGAAGGTTACAGAGAGAAAATGTAAGTTTGTAGTTACGAAATTCTGTGTCTGTGTGTGCGTTAGAGTGTGATGAGCAAGATCGTGGATTTGTGTTGACGGCTGGGATCTTACTGACGACTTGCGAAAAGTCGCCCAATTTAAGGAAAAGAGGTAGACTCCCACGGAACCGCTGGAAAACTTGATCTTACATTAAAAATATGTGATTGGTTAAAAATTAACCAATTACTACACACGTACTAAACAGAATAGGTAAGTATGCTCAGAACCAAAAGATTCAAAGGAACGACTGCGATGGCTAAATTGTTCTATATAGGTAGTAGTAATTTATTAGCCAATCGCAGGCGAATGACTTGGAGTGTATGTGGGTGCGGAGAACATAGGAACCGCTATACTCATGTTATTATTGTTATTATTGTTATTATTATAACAATGATAACAAAAACGATGATGATAGTAGCATTTAAAAGTCGCAGCAAAGAAAACGATGAAGATATAAAGAATGTGACAAGAGCGCAATTAATATCAATAAATTGGAGGTTAAATGCCGACGGCGATGTTGTACTTTTCCAGGCAGAAGACAAAAGAAGACATCGATTCTTAACGGTGAAATCTAAATGATTCCACAGAAACCCTTACACATATACACATGTATTTTCTCCCCTCCTTATCTCGATATCAATCTCTATCTCGCTTTCTTTCTTTCTCTCTCTCTCTCTCTCTCTCTCTCTCTCTATATATATATATATATATATATATATATATATATATATATATCTTCTGCTGCATCCCACGCCCCATCTACACTTTTCCACTCATCTCATCATTACAATCAACCTTTTCTTTATGTCATGTTTTGATCAGGGTTCTTGTTTTTGTTGCTTGTCGCGTGAACCAATCGACTGTTTACAGTTGAGCAATAAAGCGTGAAAACTATACATACACTTATATGTCCGTGTATATATATATATATATATATATATATATATATATATATATATATATATATATGTATATATATATATATATATATATATAATTACATGTATTTATATATATATATTTATAGATATATGTGTGTATATAAATACATATATATATGACTTTATATATATATTTATAGATATATGTGTGTGTATATATATATATATATATATATATATATATATATATATATATATATATAAGTATATGTATGTTTTGCGTGCCCTTTGATGGACACACCAACAAATAAAATGACATACATAAAACTTACAAAAATATTGATTAATCTGAATGTATACATACGTGCCTGTAAATCCATATCTATATGTATGTGCACATCTCTCTCTCTCTCTCTCTCTCTCTCTCTCTCTCTCTCTGTATATAAAAAATATATATATATATACACATACACACAAACATACCTACCTCCATATGTTTGTGTATGTGTGTGTGTATAAATGCTTCTATGCCCATAAGAATCCATACGCAAGACTTATGTTTTTATAGATGTATCTCTGTCTCTATGTATGTGCAGTCGTGTGGGAAGGGCATATATGTGTGTACCTGTATACACATCAGCACAGTGAGATACTGGAGTATACAAATATTAATAAATTCATATCCTCAGAGTTATAGAAAATATATGTACGTTTTGTACATATATATATATATATATATATATATGTGTGTGTGTGTGTATATATATATATATATATATATATATATATATATATATATGTAAGAGTGCGTGTATGTGTATATATTTTAAGAATGTCTATGCATATATGTCTGTAAGAGTGTATGTGTATATACGTATTTTAAGAGTGTACATATATACTTAAGTGTATGCGTGTGCAGTGGTGCAACCGATAGCTATCGTGTTGCTCTTTTTTCCATTTTTAGTCATTAAGTCTCTCTCGTACATACATACATACATACATGCATACATACATACATACATACATACATACGTAAGTACGTACATTCATATATACACAGGCATAAAGTGTGTAGTTTACCCACACATTAGCGTATCAGTTCCTCACATCGGCAGCGGCAAATACGTTGTTTTGGGACACGTGAAACCGCGCGTGTGCACCACACGACTTATCTCCCCCTTCTGTGTATCCCATCTCTGAATACGGACGATGTCGAAATGTCATTTCCTAAAGGTCAATAAGTAACACCGGAAAATGACAAACAGACGCGGCAACAACAACAACAAAGACAACAACATGAAAACAAAATAAAAGGGAAAAATTTGAAAGTACAAAAAGAATATCCTATTAAACCTAACAATTTTTTAAATCTCTCTCTCTCTCTCTCTCTCTCTCTCTCTCTCTCACACACACACACACACACACACACACACACACACACACACACACACACGCATACACATCTATATCTATATATCTATATATCTTTTGAGCATTCAGCTGCAAAGAGCATCATAATCAATCAAGGTTATATCTGCCTTTAAAACACTTTATTCGATCAGATTTCTTTGAAACTTCATAACTGTTCACTTTCATACCCGAAACGCAAACAAAGCAATTTCTAAGGAATTAATCGATGTTTATTTATCAATCGAACATATTTTTTAAATCTGAATCGCTCTAAGCAAGACAATAATGCCACTAAGACACAAAGGGTTACAGGGTGTGGAAGTGTTGGGATTGCAATGAGTTTGAATTTGTTATCAGAAGGTTTTAATATTAAGATGGTTAGTTTACAGGCATGTTCACCATATTAATCCACAACAATATAGAATATAGGCATTCAAAACGAATCAATCACAAGGCAATTGAATAAGAAACAACGGGAATTTAGGTTTCAATAAAAAAACAACAGACATTTATGTACAATTAATATACAATTAGAAAACTTGTGGTTTGATAATGCAAAAATTGACCATGTATAAATTGGGTGTCTTATTGATTTACAGTTCAAAATTGTTCATGCGTTAAAGAACTGGTCAAATAGAGTAAAATGGAAAATATTACTTATACAGAAATTTGTGTAGTTTGTGTGCGTGATTAAAGTAGAGTATAAATGTCTTAATTTTCTAGAGTTGTTTACCTTAGATTGTTCTGTGTTTATCTTTTGTTAAATACAATTTCTATCTTAGTAGTGTGTAAGAACACCTTTCTTAGAAAGTTGTCAGTGAATTTTGAGAGAATAATGTTGGTGTTTGAGTCAGCAGTTGACGCGCAAAATGTTTCTTAAGTCATTTTGACACGCGTATGGCATCTCTCTGAAGCTAAGTGATTGACTGATGAAT
Organism: Acanthosepion esculentum; assembly: GCA_964036315.1. Classification (NCBI taxonomy): domain Eukaryota; kingdom Metazoa; phylum Mollusca; class Cephalopoda; order Sepiida; family Sepiidae; genus Acanthosepion; species Acanthosepion esculentum. The sequence continues at coordinate 30,279,610 of OZ038477.1, read as the reverse complement.
TGGGTCGAAATGGTCCTTTTTATTTGTTTTGGGAATCCAAAGTAGGTTCCAGAGAACTTGGCGCGAAATTAGGTTTTCGACAATTGTTACACATTTTGGTGTCGTCTCGACCAATAAAAAGTCGATATTTGCAATGTGAGGTGTTGATTGGTTAAAAGTGATTTTGATGGAAGAATGTATTTTATCATATAGGGGTGAGTAGAAAATATGGACGATTCTATCAGAAGAATTAGGAACGGAAACATTACAAATGAGCGGGAAGAGAAAAGAGTAATCAGGACACAGCGATTGACATTGCATTTAAATTTTTACAGATTAAAGTTGGCTGGAAAGCACGGGGCCGGGAGTGAGTTCTACAAGAGTTCTAGAATTGCGAGAGAATGGAATTTAGCATGGAATTTACGGCTACATCTAGCAAGCTCAACTGTAAATTGATGAGATCTCGACGTCAGTCTAGTACTGCGCTTAAATTCAAAAGCTCTAGATACCACAGCGAATAGCTCATCCGAACAATTACCATGAAAGTATTTATAGAATTACAAATTATAAATTACTTGAAACGTTATTTTTAGTGAATGGCCGCAAGACGAAATAAAATGCCGTTTAAAATAACCGGAGCGTCTGCTCAAATATAGGTATCCACGCACATGCGCGCGCGCGCGCAGACACACACACAACACACAACACACACACACACACACACACACACATGACACATACATTAAACAGGATTCAAGAAGACAGAAGATGGCGATTTGCATTCAAATTTTGAAGATTGTATTTATCAGGGAAGCAAGTAAATGGAAGAGGTGGGAAGTACGAGAAAAGAAACTGTTGGAGTGGAAGACGTGGTTGCATTTATCTATTTCAACATTAAACAGGTGGTACCTAGATGCCAATCTAGTAGCACGCTTGAATTCATGTAGTCGGGGCATCAGGGAAAAATGCTCGTTGCCATGAAAATATTTGCAGAAGAGACAGACGATAGCCACGTCACATTGGTGAGAAAGTGACTCTGTCTCTGTCTGTCTGTCTCTCTCTCTCTCTCTACATATATATATATATATTATAATTATTTTAAAAAAAATATGATTCCTTCGCTACATAAGAGTTCTCATGTTTCAAAAACAAGAGCCAAAACCTCAATATGATTATTGAAATTAAATTGAATTAAGGTATCAAGCCCTGTTTCATCCTCAAGCGAAAATTTAGGAATAACCAATCTTGAAATTTACGCATCTTTATAAGCATGTTCGTTCGCAAAATTAATTACTATGGAAACGGCTGGGGCGACCATTTTAATTTTTAAAATAATTATAATTTAAGCTCTACTTCTGTATGGAGCACTGTTTGTTAAAAATAAAAGCAAAAATACTAAAGAACTCCGAATTATTTACCTAACGTGTTCTTTCCTATTTTTTCTACATAACTGCACACACACACACACACACACACATATACATATACATATATATATATATATATATACATATATATATATATATATATATATATTACGTTTTATATATATTAATTATTACTATAATTAGTTTACTGATAGCGTCAGAAATTGATTATGTCTTCTATGTAAGCAATTTCGAATTCTTATCGATACAGTTAATTACGTCATGTAAGAAATAATTCTGCGTTATGTGTCTATATTTCTGAGATGAGGTATTATGTACATTGATCACATTGTTCGGACTATTGTCCTCATCTTTGTTGCCATATTTATTACAATGTTTCGGCCGGTGTACGCTTCGGCCTTCTTCAGGTGGTTGGACTGTCGAACTGAACTCTTTATTTCGCTCACTGGGGTAGACTGTTCTAGTTCCACGTGCCATGTTTAATGGATGTCAATTATCAGTTATCTCCTGATCATTTCCCTCTGAAAGTTCTCCACTGCCTTAACCGGGTATTGAACTCACACTCTTTGGGTCCTGATGGACACATGGCACAGTGGATAAAGGCGTTAGTTAGATCCGGTGACAGAAGAAGAAGAAGGAGGGGGATGAGGAGGAGTAGGAAGGATAAATAGCGTATTGAAGAAGAAGAAGAAAAGAAGAAAAGTAAAGATGAAGAGGGTATTGAAGAAGAAGGAGGTGGAAGTGGAAGGAGAAGGAGGAGGAAGAGGTGTAAGGGTGAAGAGGTGTAAGGGTAAAGAGTGTATTGAAGAAAGAGGAGGAGGAGGAATAATGATAAAGATTGCATTAAAGAAGAAGAAAAAGGTGGAGGAGGAAGAGGAAGAGGAGGAAGAATATTGATAAAGACTGTATTGAAGAAGAAGAAGGAGGAGGAGGAGAAGGAGAAGGAAGAGGTGTAAGGGTGAAGAAGGAGGAGGAGGAGGAATAATGATAAAGATTGCATTAAAGAAGAAGGAGAAGAAGAAGAGGAGGAGGAATAAGAATGTGATGGTGGTTGGGATGTTGATGATGGTGATGAAGACAAAAGGAAGCTGTTTGATGCAATTGTTTTCCAAGCTTTTACCCGTGCCCTGAAGTAAAGGAAACTTTTTCTTAACATGCTATTCATTATAGTATAATGTAGGAGTTTTTCGGGGTACGTGAGGGGTGCTCATGCAAGCAATATTTTTTTGGTTTTTATCTCAAATCATAATGTTTTCTCCTGGGGCTTTCTTAGCGTGTATATTAGTACTCTTTAATTACTCCTAATACTACAATTATTATTGGAATAGGGGTTGCTTTTATATGACACATTATTGCAGTTTTCTACTTCAAGGTCCTAATACTTTGTCTAATTTGTCTAATTTTTTTGCAGACGAGATAACCTTACTTATGAGATAGCACATATTTTTTAAGTGAAGAAGAAGAAGAAGAAGAAGAAGAAGAAGAAGAAGAAGAAGAAGAAGAAGAAGAAGAAGAAGAAGAAGAAGAAGAATTTTTTTTATTTTATTGTATAATTTTTCGGGTGGTTTGGTAGCATTTTAGAATAAAATTCTTCGATCAAATATGAAAAAAGGCTTTGTTAGAAGCATTAAGCCCGAATACAGCAAACCATTGTAATAATGCTTCAGTATTGTTTTTTCTTTCTCACAAGGTTCATGAGAGAACGCAATCTAAAGTTCGTCTCTGTCATTACCACCAATACGGCACGCCTATATTCCCGATTGTGGGTCAGTTAATTCTGCCGGAAGCAGACATTGTACATGGTTTAAACTCACAGGTGTGACTGACTCGGTTAAACAAACACCCACCCGTCCGCGAAATGGCGAAAGTTTAGAAGTTGAGAGAGTGGTCACTGTTTAGGTTTCGACAGACTTAAAACGTGGGGTGAGGGGATTGGAGCGATCTATAAACAGTTAGGACCTTTTTCGGAAGCGTTTTAGAATTGCTTGTACTTTGTGCCGATTTCAATTTGAAATGTCAGCTGGAAAGAGAGAAGCTCTTTGTCTCCTGACAGAATGCAAGGAAACGGCCTTTACATAAAACAGCGCTGCAGTCATTTGGAATCTTTTCTTCGGTCGGACCGGGAAAGAAATGAGGGCGTGGTCGGGATAAAGTGACCCTTTTCCACTCAGAAGACAAAACTACAAAGTAGCCACACTTCATCCAGATACGAAAAATCGATTTGTGGATCGTATTTGAACTCCGTGTCACATACAAACACCCGATTGATCGACCCTCACCATGATGCAATGGCTAGCAAGCTTCGCAGGTCATTGCTATCTTAGTGAGCTCGATTTGCACTAAGTGCTTGGAATTTATAACTTGTGGTACCCTATGTCACGCTTAGGAAATATTAATTGTTTAAAGCATTGAAATACAGTAAACGCAAATTTAAAAAAATAAAAGGACTTATTGCTTTGGTACAATGAAAAATATGCGTATCATAGCTCTCCGGGGTACCACAGCACTCAGGGTGCGATGTATAAATTGTCGTCTAAATGACGCAAAACTGAAAATAACACAGACATCACATTTTAACAGATATATTTACCAAAATTACACAAAAAAATCGTGAAATGCTAAAGAGTAAATTTATTCAATAAAACTGCCATTGGCTTCAACCACGGCCTCCAGACGACTTCGGAATCTCCTGCAACTCTTTTTTTGGTGTTACAAGTAGTTTTCTTGGTCTCTCGCTCAACTGCGCCCTGCACAGAATAATCAAGGGTGTTGCAGTCTGGGGAGTTAGGTGACCAGATGTAAGTGGTGGTGTGGTCGCAGAAATTGTCTGACAGCCATGACTGGGTTCTCCTACTTGTGTGGCATGGTCCAGAGTCCTGTTGCCAGACATAGGGTTTTCCAGTAGTCATCGCCTTGACCCATGGCAGCACTACCACCTCAAGACACTGGATGTAGGCCTCCGTGTTCGATCTGAGACCCTCACCAACAAATTTGGGAGTTCTTTTCTTACCAGAATAATCAGAGTGAGTTTTCCGAGCTGCCGTACCTTCGTAATCACCATTAGACTCATCCGATTCTTTCCGAATCCGCTGCATTGTTCTCTGATTAACACTCAAACACAGTGAAATGTTTGTATTGGATATTCCAGTGCGAATGCCAAGCAGTACAGTATGCCGTTTCCAAATTCCTGGCAGGGTGAATTTCGTTATGGTACTTTTTTTTCTCAAAGACGGTGCCGAACTGACTCTACTGTGCAGTCGAAAAATAGAAAAAAAAACAACGCCCACACGCGAAATTAAAAATATAAAACGCGACAATTTACCCATCACAGACTATATATATATATATATATATATATATATATATATATATACACACACACAAGAGAAATATATATATATATATATATACACATACACACAAGAGGAAAAATCGACCTAATGCCAATAACTAGCACATAAATTCATTTCATTAAATTTGGTATAAGGATAATGACCAATAAAAAAAAATGTCATTCAATTGTTGAAACCTCCTGATGAGCGGACTGAACGATTACAAAAGTTTCGTCTACGAAACTCTGGAGTCGAGGTGACGAATGTAACATCAATCAGCTAAGTGACAAAGTTTATTTGTATTAATCATATATATATATATATATATATATATATATATATATAGTTGGATTGATGTGAGTTTGTGACCCAGGGTCACAAACACACATCAATCCAACTAAATATGTTAGCTCTATCACTGATATTGAGCGATTTCCAATAAGTACTGCGCATATATAATATATAAATAATATATATAAAAATTGCATATATATATATATATATATATATATATATATATATATATATATATATATATATATATATATATATATATTTACAGGTGTTGGACAAAATAATTGAAACACTTGATAATTCAAAGAAAATTTATTTAATATGGAATCCTCCTTTAGCCTCACATACAGCTTTAATACATCTAGGAATGGAATCATACGGCTTCCTGACTTCATCCAGAGGAATTTTCAGCCATTCTTCCATTAACACCTTCTCCAGCTCTTTAAGACACGACGGTGGAGGATAGCGGCTCCTAACTTGTCACTCCAAAATGCATCACAAATGTTCAATAATATTGATATCTGGAGATTGGGGAGGCCACTCTATATGTTCTAGCTCACTTACATGCTCTTCATACCAATTCTTAACCACTCAAGCGGTATGTATTGGAGCATTATGATCTTGGAAGATGCAGTCACCATCAGGGGAAAAGTCTGGGCCATTGGATGAACATGATCACCCAAAATGTTCAGGTAAACTTTACTGTTGATTCTACCACGCAGTGCAACTATTGGACCAAGACATTTCCATCATATAACGGCCCAAACTATCACTGATCCACCGCCATGCTTCACCATGGAAGAAGGCAATCAGGGTTGTAAGCTTCTTTGGGCTGCCTCCACACATAAACTCGCCCTGAAGTTGGGAAAAGAGAAAAACTGGACTCGGCTGAGAATATGACTTGCTTCCATTGGTCTGCAGACCAGGCATTGTGATCTCTGCACCACTTCAACCACTTCTGAATGTTGCGAGTGGAGAGAAGAGGTTTCCTTACGGCGGCTCTTCTATGATATCCAGCCTTATGGAGCTCACGATGAACAGTTTTAGTAGAAACTGGACTATTCAAATGATTATTCAACTCAGCAGTCACTTTAGCAGCAGTAGTCCGATGATTTTTCGCCACATTGCATTTCAATGCACGTCGATTCCTGTCAGTAAGTTTGCGAGTCCGGCCCGAATTGCTATGCTTGCTAGAGGTTTTACCCTGTTTCTTCAATTGCGTCATAGTTCTTGATATGGTAGCTCTTGAAAAACCAAACAGTTTAGCAACCTTAGTGATCGAGGCTCCTGCCATGCATGCTCCAACAATTTGCCCTTTTTCAAACTCGGAGAGGTCACGCATTTAGCTTAAATTTTACTAAATTCTAAAAATAAATAAGACAAAGACAGTAAATTAGATAAATAAACGTATTTACAATAGATATAACCTGCAACTACAAAGTTTTAGTTAAAGTTCTTAATATAATAGGTCTTTGAAATATAGGAGTGGAATTTGCACCTGTTCCAATTATTTTGTCCAACCCCTGTATATATATATATATATATATATATAAATTTCACACACACACACATACACACACACACACACACACACATATATATATATATATATATATATATATATATATTGGTGAGCCGAGTTCGAATTCCAGTCGAATCCATTACATTCACTTACGTGCTAATACCCTTGGGAAAAGTATGAATCCGCAGAAAGAAATGGCAACCTACTGCGGGAAAAAATCTGCCTCGTCAGTCATGTATCGAAAGATACACTATCACCTACGCGTGTATCACGCATTGCACATAACTGACTGATATATATATATATATATATATATATATATATATATATATATATATATATAGCGTATCTTTTCTTGTGATACTTTGTTTCGCTTTTAGAAGGCATCTTTTGCTGTTCTGTATCATTTTCCTATCTCATCTTCAGTTTCCTAAAGGCATCTTCTGATCTCCCCTTTGGTTTTCTTTTCCTTTTTTTGTTTTATCAGGTGTATATCGATCTAGAGGGAATTCCGAACTGAACCCTTTTATCTACGTGGGTAGACTATTCTCATTTAATTCTTATGTTGTCTCCAACATAGTATACAACATATGCAAGAATTGAACTCACAAACACTATGTCTCCCACTTCACACACCAACGCCTTTAGTACATGGTCTCGTCGCGGTAAATTTAGAACTTTAAACCTAACCTTACTGCTGATTAGTCCACCACTGCTGCCGCTGTTGCTGCTGCTGGCTATCATGTGTTGACTGCTGCTGCTGATTAGTCCACCACTGCTGCCGCTGCTGCTGCTGCTGGCTATCATGTGTTGACTGCTGCTGCTGCGATTGAAGACTTGCTGTTATTTGCATTTCCTTCTTTTGCTATTCATATGCATTTTCGGATTCATGTATTACATACTACATCTTCTCTTACAACACAATCCAGATAATCCAGTTTCTGTCTCTACTTCTTTCTATTGTTCCAAATATGACGCTCAAATTTTCAGCTCTTTCTTCTGCTGACAACCATTCATTCTGTCTTCTTCCAGTTAATAGTTTGGTTTGTTTTACGGCATATCAACCTGAATAAGTTATTTAATGCCGACAAGATTTTTATTACTGGTAAAAAAAATTTTTTTCAGAAAATGTATTGCTGGTAATATTTTTTTTCTTCAAAGAACTATTGCTGGTAATTTTTTTTTTTTTTTTTACACTTTCATAGTGTTTTGACCCCAGTTTGGTGTTTACGTATTTGCCCAAAGTTGGGACCCTAACAGGTGCTATCACCCCGGGTCAGGATGGACCTGAGAACAACAACAATTAAGAAGTGGTTGCTCGCTCCTCAAAGCCTCTTGATCAGAGGACTTGCTGCCGGATGTAGTTTATCGTCATACCCAGGACGGCCAGTTAATAGTCTTAAACAGTAAGAAAACACAATTGTCTTACTCCGATTTCTATTTCTGTGTTTTCTTTTAATCACCCCCCCTCCGTATTCCATTGGTGGTGTTGGGATTGCTATGAAATCAATTTGTAATCAGAAGGTTTTTTGTTTAAGATGATAAGAATGAAAGCATGTTCTTCATATTAATCACAACAATATTAAGCATAGACATACAAGTTGAATAAATCTCAAGGCAAAATTGAACAAGAAACAACGGTAGTCGTGAATTCAATTAGAAAATATCGGACATTTATATACAATTAATACAATTTGAAAAAGCTTGTGTTTTGGTTATATGAAAGTTGACGAAGTGTGAATTAAGTATGTTAATGAATTACAGTTCAGGAATGTTCAATTGTTGAAGAAATAGAATAAGAAAGGAAAATTTATCAAAAAGGTAATTTAGGTAGTAAATATGCGAGAATAAAGTAGGATGTGTTTTTCTTATTCTTCCAGAGTTGTTTACCTTGGACTGTCTTTTGTTTGTCTTTTGTTGAAATTACAATTTCTATTTAGTAGTGCAAATGAACACTTTTTAAGAAAGTTGTAATGGACTTAGAGAATGATGTTGGTGATTGAGTCAGCAGTTGACGCGCGAAAAGTTTCTTAAGTCAAAATAGTGACACACGTGGATTCGTGTGGCATCTCTCTGAAGCTAAGTGACTGACTGGTGAATTGGACTGAAATTTGTCCTTTTATTTGTTTTGGGAAACCAAAGTAGGCTCCAGTGATGTTGGCGGGGGAAAAAAGAGATTTTTGACAATTGATACAAATTTTGGTGTCGTCTCGACCAATAAAAAGTCAAGATTTTCAATGTGAGGTGTTGATTGGTTAAAACTGATTCTGATGGAAGAGTGTATTTTTTACGGGGGTGAGTAAAAAATATGGACGATTCTATAGTGGAAAGTAAGTTCTACTCAAACAGCTTCTTCCCGCAAAGCACTGCTCTGTGGAACCGACTCCCAAGAAGATATTTCCCCGATCACTACAATCTTAACCTGTTCAAGTCTAGGGTTAACCGTTAACTTCCCTTATAGGATCCAGGTCCTATATTGTTCTCAAAACTTCAAGAATTGAACAAGACATAGTCTCCAAATTAAATTACACAACTAACGTAATTTGATTTGCTCAAATGCATCACATGGCATGTTATTGACAACGTCCGCACGTCTGACCTTAATTTTACCTGATCAAAGTTACAGCTGCGCCAATTTTTTAAAACATTTTCTGGAGCCTATCGGGTGACTTATATTGTTTATATAAACAACAAACAATTAAGAAACAGGAAGTAGGGAAAAATCAGCCGAAAAAGCTAGACGCTACGTGACGACACTCATCATAAAATAACTTTCAACTGAAGTCCAGACTATAAGTTAAAAATCCTTTTTAACATAACCACAGTCTCTTTCCATCATTCATTACAAACTAAACTCACATCGGCAAACAACGAAGCGACAGATACTCAAACGTCAAACAACAACGTAAGTCACAGACACATACGCTTTTTCCACAAACATTGAACTGTTTATTTTGAATAGAAGCAATATTACATTGAACTGAATTTTTCCAAATTCACACAAATTACCCTACAACTTACAGTCTATCAAATTGAAACATTACCTTACACAAAATCTAAAAAGACAAGTTTGTGGTGGTTATCATCACCATCACACACATACATACATACGACAAGCATTCATTGCTAATCTCCTCAAAACTAGCTTGCTGATTGGTCAATTCCGACCAAACAGATATCCTGCACGTGAGGAATAATATTTCCCGCGAACTGAGCTGGGAGCCGATCACGTGAGACATCACCTTATATAAACAAAACATAAGTAAGCCTTCTCTCTCCTTTTTCTCTTTCATCTCCTTCCTTGCTGCCAAAATGTGACCTTCAAGAACTCCCGTCTTGACCTTGCGGTCAGACGTTAAAGAACATTACCAACATTCACGCAAGTACGAACTCTTAACTCTTCTGAACTCTACCAACTTTTCCAACTCACATTTCTTAACATGCAACAGGAACTTTATTCTTCTAAAACTACAGTTTAATAATTAATTCAACTTCGTGAGCTCCGGTACAAATATTTCCCAAATCTAAGAGATATAACTCTATCAAACCTTTAACTTATATGTATGTACATCAAAACACAAATAAATTCAAATGTTATGTTTTGAACCATTACGTTCTTTCTTGTATTTTATGCTATGTGTTATTTTACGTCAAATATAAATTGCATGTGACCACCACATTTTGATGGTGACCTCCAGCGTCTTTGCTTGTCCTTTTCCACGTCATTCCTAATCAAAGTTAAATAAATGTGGTGGGGTCCGCTACATCTGATTGACAATCCTTCACATTTTTATTGCTGTTCGTTGCGGATTCCGCTACAAGTTTATTTCATCATTTTAAACAACATTCATAACTATTGTTTTGTACATTTGTTGTATAAAAATCTATTTATTTGTACAATCGTGTCTGAATTTTCTTGTTTCTTCTTCATGTTATTATTTTGTGGCATTTTGTCTAATATAAATTAGTGAGGGCAATTGACCTTCACGCCCTCCTATCCATATAAACTACTCCTTAACATAACCCTTTACTGTAAAAAAAATACCCAGTTGTCATATATTTCATTTATCATTTCAGTAACCTTATCGACTTAGAAATCATCTAAGGCTGACAGCATCTCTATTAGAATTTCATTTGATACTTTGTTTCTGTTCATCCTTTGGCAAATACCAAACTCACCCCAAATTTTAATACAATGGCCCTTACAAGTTTTTATTTATTTATTGTAGGTTTTTACTTATCCTTAAAATCAAGAAGAAGCAGCTGAAATTTGTTGGACACATAATGAGGAAGGAGGGCTTAGAAAATCTGATACTCACAGGACGGATAGATGGAAATAGAGGACCATGATCGCCTACGTCCTGAAGAAGAATTACTTTTTCTTATTCGAATAAGAATGTTCCTACTTTGGATTTTATGCATTCATCGTTGCCTGGCACCTCCCAGTTGGCAATTTTTTTGAGAGTTTTTATTTTTTTTTTTTTTTGTTACTCCTCTTTCTTTCATCATCCACTTGCTGCAGTCGGGCATCTGTGGAATTGTGGTACGCTTGCATGAATGGATGTAAATCTCTTGACTCAAAATTCATGCACACCATTGTGGAGGTGCGAATGGTGTTATGGATAGCGGCTCAGAAAGAGAGATCAGTGAGCCGAGTTCGAATTCAATTAAGATTCGTTGCATCCACATTTTTTTAATCATTTCACCCCATTCAAGACAATAAAGCCCCTAAAACACAAGGGATTACTGAGTGAGACAGGATAAGAAAAAAGACAACTGTGAATTGATGAGACCTCGCGGCCAATCTAGTACTGCGCTTAAATTCTTAAAGTCTAGGTACTATAGCAAAGAGTTCATCCGAACAATTACCATGGAAATTATTTACAATATTTGCATTGTTCGGACTGTTGTCCTCATCTTTTATTGTCATGTTCACGATTGTGTGCTCCGGAATTTGGAATTTCGAACTGAAGCCTTTATTTCATCCACCGAGGTAGATTGATCATGCCTTTTCCGGGTGCCTCAGTTATCTCCCTTTAACTCAACTCTCCAAGTTTTTGTCCACCACTGCCGTAGCCAGGTACTGAAGTCAAAACTCTTTGGCTCACTGGATGCAACCAATGCTTTCATCCACTGGGCCATGTATGAACAATCTACCCCAGTGGACGGAATAAAGGGTTCAGTTTGAAATTCCATTCACCCGAAGATGGCCGGGACGTACAACGACTGAAACGTCGTGAACATGACAATAAAGATGAAGACGACAGTCCGAGCAATGTAAGTAATCTAAATAATTTCAATACCTCCTCTCGGAAATATAGACAGATACCATGGAAATATTTATAGAAAAGACACATTACAGTGTTGGAAATGAAGTCGAGATGTCAGGTCAGGTCAGGACCATATATATTGTTGATTCTTCTTTGGAGTTTGTCAAGAATCTCTAAATATACAACTAGAGCAACGGACCATATGTGGCAGCCATATCCAAATCATGGACGAATGGTGAACTTATAAATATGTAAGGTACATTCTAGAGAGAAAAATTGTCTAGCATGACACAGTGAATCAACTTTCTTAGCAGCAGACCTAGCAATGGATTCAATATAATCTTTCCACTGCATGTCAGTCGATAGTGTTAAACCGAGAAGGCGCAGTGAGGTTAGTATCAGCCATGCTGATGGGAGGCAAGAAAGGGTTTCTCAGGTGATTAAAGGAGAGGTTTCGTTTTGGAGGTGATAAAATTAACATGCCATTCCTTGCCCCAGTTAACAACAGACTGTAGGTGTTCTTTAGACCAGCTGCTAACTTGACCTTATTGAATTGATCAGACTTAATATCGAAACAGAAGTAAATTGTGGTGTCATCAGCATAGTTGTGAACTGATGTCATTAGGAAGGTCATTGTCGAAAATTAAGAACAGGGTATGTTCAAAGATAGAGCCCCAGGCGGGAAACCTGCTCTAGTAGAAAAAGATCTAGAAGAGTGGGCGTTCAGGACAGCTTTCATTTCGCGATTTCATAAGATGGATTGAAGCAGTTTAAAAATTCGCCCGGAAATACACCGACCTTTCAACTTGTAAAGCAGACCAGTATGCCAAACCCCGTTAAACACTTTCGAGATGTTCAAGGGAAAAGCCCAAGCTTCACCATTCTTATCTAAAGCTTGATAGGTTTATTCAGCAATAATCGTTAGTACATCAGCCATTGACTTAGAGAAGCGAAAGCCATATTGCTTATCTGAAAGAAGACCCTGTGATGTGAAACGCTTAACCAATACGGAGTTGACTAAGGCCTCTAGTATTTTGCCAAAAAGAGGTAGAAGGCGATAGTTCGAAGGGTCACACAGTTTACCTGAATTCTTTAAGACTGGAATTACAGAAGAAAATTTCCAACAAGTAGGAAAGCAAGAAAATGGAAAGACATTTATTGTAGAGTTTAGAGAGAACGTGAGCCAGTTCAAGAGCACACTTCTTAAGGACAATTGCATGGATACCATCAGGTCCACATGATTTGTGGGAATCCAGTTTAGAGATGATAGCAGAAGCCATGGAAGGAGTTATATGCATATCACTCAACAGGGACTCAGTTCTAAGAGGAAAGTCAGTAAAAAAAAATATACTCCAGATGAGTCAAGAGTAGAATTTGAAGAGAATTTACAAGCAAAAAAATTCTGCATTATCAGCAGATGTTAACACCCGAAACTGAGTGAAGAGAGGAGGAATAGAAAATTAATTCTTATTTAAAACACTATTACAGAACCTCCAGTACTTACGAGACCCAATGTTGTTAGAGTCTATACGATGCCTCAGTCTATCAGCAAACAAAGACTTCGCTCTTTCGAGGACACGTTTACATTTATTACATGCAGTTGATATATGTTGTGATCGGAACTGTCATGTTGGTATAGCCGGAAAAAGTGATTACTTTGGGCTATAGCGGCTGAACATGCCGGTGTGAACTATGGAGAAGATTTTGTTTTTACCTGGTATTTCCGAGAAGGTACAAAAGCATCGATGTCGGCTTTGTCTCAAGAAGAAACCTCACTAGCACAATTCTCAATAGGAAAGTTAAGAATATCAATCCAAGGGGTTGAGGAGAAAATACCCTTGGGAAAGGTTTCAATCCATCTCCTCTTCCCAAACTATAGGTTAAATATTAGGATTTGAATCTAAAAAAATATTGTTATTCTCAAAAAAAATGTTAATGCAATATTCGCTCGCAAATAAAGAATTATTCTTATAATGCAAAATATGTTTCGCCTGTAAATAATAAAGGGTTGATAAGCCGTAAAAAACGATCAAACAATCGAAATAAACATAATCAAATCATGTGTTGCAGACTGGTGAATGTATTTTTAGTTATCAGAAGGATTTATGATGTCGGTGTTCTTAAACATTCGTCCACAACAAATTAAGAGATAAAAGGAATATTGAAAACAAATGATGCAAGAAAATTCAGAGTGAAGACAAACATAATTAAAAGTGTAACAATAACATTGATTTATATACAATTGACATATACAATTGGGTGGAATATTTTTGGATAAATGAGGATGGTTGAATTAGATTGTGTACAGTATTTTTGTGAAGTTTCAGCGTGTGTGAAGCTGTTATTAAGATTTGTTCGTAAAATTAAACTAAGTATTTGGTTATGTACAAAAATGTCCTTTGTGCGAGTTCAATCAATAGTGTGTGTGCGTAAGTCTGTTTAAGTTATTGTCCAAAATTGGTAGGAGTTGTGTACCTTTAGTTGTTTGGATGTTTGATTGGTTGTTTACGAATACTTATTTAGTAGTGAGTAAATATCACTTTTTAAGTATTGTAAGTAATTGCTAGAAATTGTTCCTGAGAGAGCGTGGTTGTTGTTTGCTGAGTCAGAGAAGTTTGCGCGGTAAAAGTGTAGTTGGTTAAGGTTTTGACTTGCGTGGATTAGTTTGGCATCTCTCCCGGGGTGAAAGTCTGACTGTTTGAGACGATTCAGATTCTTCTATTTATAGAGTTTTGGCCAAGAAAATAGGCTCCAGAGCGCTAGGCGCGAAAAGGCATTTTCGCGTGAACTTGTTACAATTCTAAGGGTCTGAGCCAATGAGGAGTCTCGCTTGCTGAAATTAGAGTGTTGGTTGGTTGATAGGTGATTTTTGGTGTAAAGTGGATTATACCGGAGAGTTGGGAAGTTAGTATGGATTATTCCATCACATGTCTCTGAGATTTTATTTTATTTTTTTTATTATAATGTTTATTTCAATTTCATCTCTACTTTGCGTTCGATTTCACGTAAATCATTTTACAGGTTGCCAACTATTACTATATTTCTTCTTACATTACTATAAATTGTCCTCAACGTTTCTGTCCTTGCGCCCTCCGGCCTTCCTCAGGTGTTTATCGATCTGTGCAACCTACAGGGAATTCTGAACTGAACCCTTTATTTAATCTACGCAGGTAGACTGTTCCCGTTCCAATGATTATATCTAAAGATATCGTCTAGTTCTTATTTTTAGTACTTCATCCAAATTCACACACACACACACACACACACACACACACACACACACATATATATATATATATATATATATATATATATATATGAGATGGGTTAAATCCGACATATTGATAATTTGATTATAATTGATTTTGTTTAAACCTTATTTTTTTATGGTTACTCATATTCGAGTAGAGGCTCTGTATTTTTGTGTGTGTTTGTGTGTATGTGTGTGCGTGCTTGGACGAAAGTTCTTTGTTGTTTAGGATGTGTCAAGTCGGGATATTTGAAAAAATGATGAAATTCGCATAGCACAAAGGAATAATTATGCACAAGTAATCACACTCTTACTTATATTATCTGCATTCGGCCTCATCTTTGTTGTTGTTATCACAACGTTTCGGCTGTTGTGCCCTCCGGTTATCCTCAGGTGTAAATCGATCTGGGTAACCTACAGGGATCTTTGAACTGAACCCTTTATTTAATCTACGCAGGTAGACTGTTCTCTTTCCGCGGCTCATGTCTAATGATATCGTCTAGTCCTTATTTTAATATCTTGTTACCCATATCGATGTACACCTAAAGTGGTGTGCAAAAGCAATATCTTAGATTATATCATTTTCCTCTTTGAGTCACATGTGCTATCCTTTTTAGTTGTTGCTGCTGTTGGTAGTCATCAACTGATGTAGGTTTCTGTTATTTCTTAGAGTACTTTGTGATTCTGTAGCGCCAGTCTATAAGATCCGACGAAGAGCAGCCCTCTTCAAGACAGAGGGTTCGTTCGTTTGAAGCCATTTTAATTACTGATCTGTGAAAACGGTTTCATATAGCTGATAGTTTGGACCAGGGAACTTTTTGCTATGTGCCGACTTAGAGTTTTAAAATCAGCATACGTATTTTTATACAAGTCAAGGATAATATACCAGTTCTACAATAGTAATATGTAGTATATATACTTTAGCATATATTAAAATTGAAACAGCTAAATATATTCTTTGCGTTGTAATAGGTTTTGGTTCGGACTTCGTGGTGTCATTTGCGGCTGCGTGCCATTAGAAATTGCTTGGTGTGCCGCGTGTGGGACGCGTGCCGTAGGTTGCCGGTTGCCGACCTCTGGTTTAGACACTTCTGGACGAATTGGACGCTAAGCAAGAGGTCCATATAAGAGTCTAGATTTGATGAAGCTATGTAAGAACGTGATTCGAGTTATCAGATTAATATTTTGATTTTCTAGCATCATAGATATATATATATATATATATAAAGAAATATAGTCTCAAGGTGTGCTATATTTATGGGATAAAGTGCTCAATGTCAGAGATAGACCGTGTGTAAATATAAAAGTGAACATTGAAGTCAACACTTAGAGGCGACAGTCTGTTTCATGCTCGACCCAATCGTCAGGCCTGCCGATTGCGTCTACGATGAAACAGACTGTCGCCTCTAAGTGTTAACTTCAATGTTCACACACACACACACACATATATATATATATATATTTATATTTATATTTGGTTTGCAGGTTTGAAAGATTGAAGGCTATTTTTATAGCTTTCAGGAAATAAAGATTATTACCTATGGTATTTTAAGTGTTTGATATTCATTAATTAATAATTTTGCTCTGTCTCGGACATTGAGCTCCCCCTGGATCTACATCCTCTTGGAAATTACATAAGGATTACCATTTTAATTCATTATACATTATATATATATATTATTTTAATTCATTATACATTATATATATATATTATTTTAATTCATTATACATTATATATATATATATATATATATATATATATATATATATATATATAATTATAAAAGCACAATCGAAACTTGGTCTGCAGCTGGTACGCGATCTCTTCTTTACAGACGATGCCGCTCTATTAGCACGCAGACCAGAAGACATTCAAACTATCCTTGATAAATTCTCTGAAACATCGAAAGCATTTGGACTCACTATCAACATAATGAAGACTGAGTACCAGACAATCCATCTTTCACAATTCCTTCCGTCTTCATTAATGGCACGGCATTAAAACTGTTGCGCGTTCACATATCTTGGATCAACAATCTCTTCTGATGGAAAAATGGACAGAGATCCAATCCAGAATAGCCAAAGCCAGCATA
Source organism: Acanthosepion esculentum (assembly GCA_964036315.1). Taxonomy (NCBI): domain Eukaryota; kingdom Metazoa; phylum Mollusca; class Cephalopoda; order Sepiida; family Sepiidae; genus Acanthosepion; species Acanthosepion esculentum. The sequence continues at coordinate 30,262,482 of OZ038477.1, read as the reverse complement.
GCATTCGGTGATCTTAAACATAGGTGATGGAACACCAAAGACGTGTCTCTTAGAGTAAAGATCGACATATACAGATCAGTTGTTCTCTCGGCCCTTCTCTCTGGTGCCGAAACTTGTACCCTATACAGCAAGCACATAAACCAACTTGACGTCTTTCACATTCACTGTATTCGTGCTCTATGTGGTATAAAATGGGATGACAGAGTCAAGAACAGTCAAATACTGGAGAAATGTAACATCACAGGCATTGAAACCATTCTGGCAAAGATACAACTTAGGTGGGCTGGTCCCGTTGTGAGAATGGATGAACATAGGTTTTTAAAAAAAAGGTGGACAACTGCCAAAACTCCAAGCGTTCAGTTGGATGTCCACTCTTACGCTATAAAGACAAACTGAAAGACAACTTGAAACGTCTCAACTTTGATCTGAAAACCTGGGAAGTCCAAGCATCAAACCGAAAGGAGTGGCGTAAGACATGTATCATTAAGTTAAAAGATTTTGAAGACAAATGACCGAAGAACCATGATCAGCTTCGTCAAGCTCTGAAACAGAGACGCGATCAAATTCTGCTTCAACAAACTTCATCTATCAGTGTCGCTTTGTCGCCCGCAGCTAGGCTGGGCTAGTATCGTATTGAAGAAAGCACAAATGAATTATATCTTTCCATTACTTGATATTCTCTACAATGGCCCCTGCTATCATGCATAGATGTGAAACGAAGGGTACCATCCACAGCTGACCCTCATTTATCGTTCACGATAGGAGAGTCCATCATATAAATTCAATCACAAGATTAATCTAAAAAAAAAAAACACCACACTTATCAAAAAAGCAATTAATTTATTCAGAAGGAAAATTCTCGAGAGTGGCACTATCAAATCTTATAAAAATATAAATCTACGCCCCGGTTTTTTCCCCAATCTCACCTTTCCTGAAAGAATTACTGCTTTCCCAAACCAACATACACGACCAAAAGGTATATTGAAAAATCAAAAGAAAACTGTTCAATCCATTACCTCATGTCTTTGCAGATGTACAGCACATACGCCCATCTCAAAGCAGAACAATATTATTACAATTTAAACAATATTCGTTTACTAAAAAAAATATTTCTCGAGTATTACTCGCTAACTTTTGCCTAACCAGACTTTGAATTATGGCACTTTGTGTCCTCCATATGTCTTGACTGACCTGATGAATATTCATGAACGTTCTCAAATTTAAAATCCTTCATAAACCAATGACCTACTTGCTTTTGTATATAAACACGTGCAACAAAATAAATCCAACATTTACCTTGATAAAGTCCCTCAGAGGACGAAACGCATCTGATCAGAATAGTTTTTCTTCTTTGTATTTTTATTCATTTTGTTCTTTTACAGATAAATTCTATCTGGAATAAATTACACACACACACACATATATATATATATATATATATATATATATATATATATATATATAGGTGTGTGTGTGTAATACGTATTATATAAAAACAATTATATAATGTCTGATGGAAAATAGTATTTTTTTAAATCAACAGAATTCATTAGCTGGAAGCCATTTCTCATAACTCATCCGAAAAAATATATTTCTGAACGCAATATATGACATCCATACGAGAGTCTGGACCCGACAAGGCTATTTAAAAACATGACGAGTTTTCACACTATTTACATTATTCGGACTATTGTCCTAATCTCTGTCCCCATATTTATTACAACGTTTCGGCCGTTATACGCCCCGGGCTTCTTCAAACGAAACGTTGTAATAAATATGGCGACAAAGATGAGGACAATAGTCCGAATAATGTAAATAGTGTACATAATACCTCATCTCAGAAATATAGACAGATACTGACGAGTTTTCAGTTTAATATTCTGGTTTTGTAGCATTTGGCAGTTATGGACAAAATAACCCCTCGTGAAACGTCTTCCTCGATGCCCAATTTCCTTTTCTCCTAGACTAAATTTGTTATAACTGATCCATAGACTGAGTTATTTGAAGTGTTTAGTATATTAGTTCTCCTTCTTGGAACACTTAATAAAGAATGTTAATTTTAAGACATTGTCTCTTGCTACCCTACCCGAGCAAGAAAACTTGATCGGATGTGAGCAAAAAAAAAGGAAAATACGTTTTTAGATCTATGTGAAGGTAAAAGTAAGCGAAAAATTATTTTTTTTTAAATTGTTAGAACACTGAAATCGAACTGAGAAATCTATGGAATGCAAAAGTTACGATCGTGTCGATAATAGTAGGATCACTTGGAACAGTGTCAAAAATACAATAAATAGGATTAATTAGCAATTCAAAGAAGAATTAAAACTATCTTGACCGTAACAGCCTGAGTTTGCAAGGAGGAAGAGAAAGGTGCTTTAAATTATAACAGATTTTTGTCGGTCACTCGCCAGAGATAACTAATATATGACTGATACAGTTACAACTCTGTAAAGAAATGTTAAAAAAAAAAAAAATCAAGAAAGAAATTCTGAGAAATACGTAGAAAATCAAGACGAGAATAGAACAAACTTATTGAAAAAATTTAATAGGCAACGAAGAGTTTTTCCCCTTAGATTTTCAGGGGAGATAATTCTTCATAAATTTTCTAACGAAATTTGTGCGCGGGTAACAACAACGACAATAATGATGCTAATGATAATACAATTTATGCTAAAAAAACGATATGTATTTATTTTATAATTGAACTTTCTTGCTAGTAAGATTACATGAAGTAAGTGTAGTAGACATTAAATCAATAGAAAATTGTCACTACGTAATAAAATAAATTCCATTATAAATATAACTTTAGTGACTTCAATACTTTTACATTTTATCCAGGATGAACAAATGAAGTCATTTATTTAAACAGTAATTAGCCATATTAATTATACCTACTGTTAAGCTAATTATAAAATTGTTTACATTTTTAATATTATTTTTACAATTAAATTTTTATCATTTTTAATTGTGAAAAACATTTAATGTGGCCACCTTCAAACAAAAAAATGACTATACCGAAGTTTAAAATTAATTTTAAAAATGATTAGATGTAATATTCCTAATAAACAAAATACTTTAGTGTATTACAAGCCAAATTTAAATGGATTGGAATATTTTTTTCTCTCTCAGTAAAATCAATAAATTTGTCCATATTGACAGATTTGTCAACACAAACTGTCTTTATTTAAAAATCTCTCAAAAATAAAATATACTTTTCTGAAACGTTATTTCAGGAAATCAATTGATTTAAAGTTCAATTAATTTGAATTGGAACAAATATTACTTACTTTTATTTTAAAATATCGCAGAAAAGAAATTTTATACGAGGAGGGGGTTCTGACGTCTTAAATGATTTATTGACAGTCTGATGATTGTGAAATTCAAGCAAAAGGAAAAAACTAAGATAAATTACTTGACGAATATAACGAGAACACCTTTCTTTCATATAATTTTTAAACTACTCAGTATTTTTTTTTAAGAAAATATTTTAAGCAATTTAATGCCATATTGAATTTTAGTTACTTTGACTTTATCTTTTTACGAAGACACCTGTTGAAAAAATGGTAGAAAATTAAAATTACCAATAAATTCTAAATTTATTATAGGTACCTCTTTTTCTGTCTGATAAAGTCAGTTATGGACATTCGTATTCAAAAGAAAATTCGACGTTTATACACACACAAAAAATATTCAAAATTATTTTTAGATTACTGGGGATCGTAGAATTGTAATAAGCTTTTCCATTTATAATTAGTAAATACAGTTTTAATTTATTAACAATATCACTTGATCGCTACAAATTAATACAGAATTTTAAAAGATTTAAAAATTTATAAATTATTTTAATTAATATTTTTTAAAAATGAAAACAATTCTTGTAAAAGTTCATTATTCATCGAAAAAAATTGTCTTAAGACAATAATGTCCGTAATATATTTTATTCATAAAAGCAATTAAAAGATTTTCTAATATAAAAAAAAAATTTCTTAGTTCTCTTGCATTTCATATTTTACGATTCCGTGCACCTACAACTGAGGGTGCTGTTTGACCAAAAGATTTTGATGATTTATATTCTTCAAGGACTTGTTCTTATAACAAATATAAACATTAAATTATACAAAAAGAATTTCTTGAAATTTCATAAAAATTAAATGAGATGAGTAACAGATATATATTTTTACAAAGATTTTCTAAAAAAGAAACATTTAAAAAAATCAATGATTTCTGAATATGTCCTGATACTTTCATTAATATCCAAGAATAATCTGATTTTTGCAAGAAAGGCCAAATCAACGTGATTTTCACCGAGAAAAAACAACGCTCAAATTTCCCATACAAATTTAAGGCCCCGCGTTGCAGGATTCTTAACCAAAATTTCTAAGGTTCTAAAAAAGATGTAAAAAATGACCCTTTGTTTTTCTTTTCAATAATAACAAAGATTTTGATGATAAAATTTTGTTTTTATTATGTTTGGGGCATTTTTTCATTAATTATCCCCTTTCTTTTAGTGAATTTTTGGAGGTATCTGCATTTTATACATAAAAAATATCAGTAATTATGATTAGGAAAATTATATACATTTTTTCAACATTTTTTATACTAAATTTTACTCAATACAAAACTCGAGAGCCACTCAAGGTAGAGAGTTACAGTCAAAATGGTAATGAGGATGAGTGTTTGATATGAATGGAAGAAAACTTGATAGGAAGATGAGAATAAGGACTATTGTAGCATAACTACAGACAATAATGAGTATGTCCCCATCCACATAAATACAGTAGTAAATACTGTATGTTGGTCTGCAGTTGAAGATGCGTCTCCAGCTGTGCTGGTCAAACTCATTGCCTCCGGGCAGAGAGGATCCTCAAACGAGACTATGTCGAAGGGCAGTGTCTCGTCTCGGGAAACAGCTACCCGACCGTGAATTTTTGGCCGAGCCTACGGGCTCGGATACCCCACATTAAATTTGACCTTGTGCCATATCTGACTGCATGGGGCGGTTGGTAGATATCCTGCAGTTGGAGACTATATCGCTCCTGGAAGTAACTGATTCCTTACAAGAATCATATTAAACCAAACATGGCGCATATTTAGCATATCAAGGCTGGAGCTGTTCCAGCCTCGCTTGAAAAAATTTAAAATCGCTTACGCAATTTTGTGATAAAAGTCTTATTTTTCATTCAACAACCTCTTTCCTATATACGCAACATTGCAAGCCAGTCATTACTATATCCGATTTTCATGGTAAATGTTCAGAAGAGCGCTCCATTATTTAGTACCAAACTAAGTCGGATTTTTGCACTTTGGACACGCCCTGTTACTTCTATGAAGTTGAATCAACCTCATTTCCTCCATGTAATGCTCATCACTTTATTGGGTAGTAAATATAACTTACGCCTATATTCCCGTATAGTTTCAATCAGCTATAGATTAATTATATTTCCTACACTACAAATGCGGTATAAACAGTTGTTATTGTAGATAAAATAATGTTTCGGAGGGAAATCGACACTTAAAAAAAAATGTACATATCATTGCCAACATTTTAATGACTTTGGTAAAAAAGAAAAACTGGAGAAATTTCTGATTAA
>OZ038477.1:30004391-30244391 GCA_964036315.1 Acanthosepion esculentum | reverse complement strand
TTTTTCAATGTCTGTTGGGCTTGGCTTATTGATGTTGGAACAGGTGTCGGCAAAACACCGTTTATAAGCTTTTACAGCTTGCCGGTTCTCATTATCTCCACTTTTTGTTTCAGATACTAGTGTATGTCCTACAAACACGTGTATCTGGAAAATCATTATTATTATAAAAAAATTGTTGATGCAATATTTATTTGCAAAAAAAAAAAGGAATTATTTTTACAATCCAAAATGAGTTTCAGCTTTAAATAACCTACAAAGGGTTAGTAAGCCGTGAAGAAAAATCAACACTCTTACTGTATACTTGATGGTACTTTTCACATAAGGATGTAGTGTGTGTTATTTACTCACACACAGTATTACTCCAAAATGATCAGTTGTAATTGCTGTCATTAAATACAACTTTCACTTTTTGGACCAAACATATTCATTTCACTTCAACATTTCTCTAGAGCTATTGACCAACTCCTAAAGTGCAATGGCAGTTGCTACATGGGGAAATGCTCCCTGAAAATAGTTTCTTCTAGGCCTCTGATTGAAAGGCCAGAATTTTTGTTGTATGTTTTTGAAATTGTTATTGTTTATTTGTGAATAGTGAAATATGCAAGCTAAGACAAAAATAGAATTGCAATGTTTAGAACATCACTTAATAATTTAATATATATTTTAAAAGTTAGATATTTGCAAACTAATTGAACAACTTGCTTTGTTCTTTATTTTAAGTGGAATGGTTGATGATAGATATTCCTCAGTTTCATTTATATAGAAATAAGAAATCAATTCAGTTTTTCTCAGTAAAAGCACTTGAGTGGGGGTAAGAGGAGGTACTATAAAAAAAAAAAAATCCAAGAAAATAAAAAATGATAAAAACGAAGCAATACTTCTTAATAAAATACCCACTCGCAATGTAGGTCAATAAAATACAAATATGGCATTCTAGATAGATTTTGTTTCAAAATATTTAACTTTATCTTCTCTGATTTCTGACAAGTATATTCTTTGTAGATATACCAAAAGTAGGGACATTCATATTGCTGTGCAATGTCTGAAGTTGTTGTAACACAATCTCTTTCTTTGTAGTTTTCCTTGTGTTAATAAAATATCAGCAAATGTTTAGTCTGAAGACGTCAAAAATTAACGATAATATTGAAAAGTTACCTCCCTTATACACTGGCTTTTTGGCTAGCATTTTAACCTACAAAAGAAAATGTTTTATCAACTATTCTCCAGCTGACTTTCCATCAGGTCATCTACTCATTTAAAACAGAAGTTTGTAGAGTTCAAAACACTTTTTTAGTGTCTTAAATTCGTACTGGTTTTGCTATTTTTAATGTAACACCCTTGTTCCTATTTGTAGTGATGCTTATGTCCAGTTTTTGAGAGGAAAATATTTCTTCTACTCAATTTATATGCAAACATGTACAAGCAGATTCAGAATACAATACCTTATATATCTTATTCATGGACCTAAACTTACATCATAATGACAGAACCATGGTGTTTTTTGTCATCTATTGAATAAATTTCAATTAAATTAAAAATAAAGAGAAAAGTGATCACAGAAAGACTGACATAAAAATTAATCAAGTTGCACTTAAGGATTTGTCTCATATTATTATCCCTAAGTTCATTAAAAAAAAAAAAAAAAACTATCCTTTGTTCATTGGTTAAATATGTAACCCTATTTTCCGCCATATTTGTGGTCTCATTTAAGCACTTCAAACGACTATGGCGAAAAGATCTTAGAATAAACCAACTGCAGCATAAAGTCAGAATTTTTATAAAGCCATATGTGCAACTTGCATGTCAATCAATGCTACACAATGTTGTGGTTTTAAAGACTGAGTCATCACTGGATGCCTTATCACTAAGGTCTGATGGAAGCCTAGTGAATAGCTGTAATGAATACTTATGCTTTTATTTGTATTAAAATTGCTGCACTTTAAGAAGCTTATAAAATAAATCTAATTCTGTTTTGTTTGAAGCACATTCAAGAATCCTTTGAGAAAAGATTTATGTAGAAAGATGAAGTGTGCCATATAATTCCTTTTCTATACAATAATCTTTTAGATTATTTCACCCTACCTATCTGGACTTTCCAGCTTGTTAATTGTCTTCAGGTGAATGAGTTTTAGTGCAGAGCCATGTCATTGGTCTTGCTATAGCCTGTGGTCAAGTACATTTTGCTGACTGAAAAGCATTTGCATCTAGGATGGGTTTGAAGCCCAAGATTAGTAAGAATCTGCACTGAAGGAAGAAACCTGGAGATGGATGGAGAATTAACTAAGATATTAAAAGGACGAATAGGCTAGTCCAGAAACAAATTTTATATCAAGTGATCACTGTGAATAAAAACTAACTATAGCAATAAATCATGTTCATGTAGCATTAATCTGACATGTTAAAATCTTCAAGAGATGTTTTAAATAAAATATCCATATCTATGTTAAAATTTACATGATACATAGATAATTTAAATATCAAGTTTGACTCTATGGCAAGAGATAACTGAACAAGGCGGCATCAACGAGAAAATGAAGACAATCAAAATTTTCAACATTGTTTGGCGGTATAAGGCTATAACTAGAAGATAAATGTCATTTTCTTTGTGCTTACAAGTTTATAATAATAATAAAAGTTACTTCTTAATAATCTGAAGACAGGTTAAAAGTATCATCTGTCTTCTGGTGGGAAGTGAAGAAGGAGAATAAAAATGTAAATGTCTGGAGTATAAAGACAAAGAAAAAAAAAGAAAAATAATGGGAAAACCGAAGATAAAAAGCAGCAGCAGTAGAGGAATTACAAATCTTCAACTTTTATTGGTCATTCTTGTCTTCATATGAAAAAAAAAAAAAAAAAAGCCTATGACAAATGGTAGTTTCTAAAAATTTGGAACAGTAGGAAGAATAGTTGTATGAGCAAACAGTAAATGTTGAGCATAGAGTCAGAGAAAAGTTTACCAAAAACCAAGACAGAGAAGAGAATTATTTTTGGGACAGAAGAGAATAGAGAGAAAGGGAGAAATTAAGCAGAAACTAATGTTTTATTTTCTTTAATATTATAGATCAGAATGATGGGGATGGCATGAAAACAAGGAAAAATTGAAATATAAACAAAACAACGGCTTTTTTTGCTTCCCACCCCCCTATAGAAATTTAATGGCAAAAACGTTTTTTAGATGGTGCATAACACTTCCATGGCAGATGGAAAAAAAAAGAGTGAATATAAGAATTTTTATATTTGATTATGTTTTCATTTTTTTTAATTTTATTAATGTTTTTTTTTTTTTTTTCCTTAAGTCTTTCTTTTCTTAATCATATTGATTCATGAAAAAAATAGGGTAGCTCAAACCCAATAATTTTTATTTCCATTTTCATGTAGCTTTTGTATACCATTTCTTCATATTAAAAGCTCCGAGGTAGAAATGTCCAAAACAAGATGGTACAACAGAGAATCCAACCCAATAGGCAAAACTGAACAGATTTGTTCAGAGGCTTTTTTCATGAACCATTTCCCAGTAAATACATAGTATTTAGCATTTTGCTCCCAAATGAATTGCCTCTGATGATTTTATCACCATTTAAGCTTGAAAAGTAGGTCCCTTTTTTAAAATTTTGATATAAAATTCAAAGATCTAATATATATATATATATATATATATATATATATATATATATATAAAGTAGTGTATAAATAAATTATTAATAAAAAATTGCATTTTTATATAAATATAGGGAGCTACCTTTCAAAGACTAAATATTTTTCATACACACACGCACACACACACAAAGAAGTGCTAAAAAGTTCTCGGTCTGACCCATTTAAATCTGAACAAATATCAGAATTTTGATGGTAATCCCTTCTTGGTTGGGCAAAGAACCTTTCAGCACCCCCCAATATATATATGTGTGGATATGCCTGTGCACAGATAAATAAAGATAATTGTTTTCATGTTTGCAGCAAAATAATTAGCAGGTGAATGTACAAACTATTTTCTCTTTGTTTTTGTTTTGCCATGTCAAAATGAAGAATATGACAATATACACAAAAACCTCTTCTTGGTAAAGACTACATTTTTACATTATAAGATGTTCCAACAAAGATCTTAAAAGATTCAAAGAAATCTTACTTTACCAGTTTTCCTATTTTTGAATAAATTAGATTTTAAAACATTCTTCCAATCTTCAACTGGCCTGAAAAACCAATTTATTGTTATTCATGATTTATAAAGAAGGAAGAAATTAAATGGTAAACATTAAATATATCAATAAATAAATGTTTAATGGTTTTTCTTTTTTTGATAAAATAAAGATAAAGAAAAAAAAATGCCATAGAATTTTTTAATGAAAACACTAAAAGACATATTCACAGTATTTTCTTTGTTAAAAATTTTAACATCAAAAATTTCTACAAGAGATAAGAGGAAAAAAATAGGATGGGAATTTTATTTGATTTTGCTTACTGACACATTGATAGCTCTCTAGGAGATAATTTTTTTTTTTTTAGTGCCATGAGAATGTGGGGTTTGTCAGTCACCAAATTTGAATCCCATCCTGGACTCGATCTCTGACCAATGGTGCCACAGTCAGAAGATACCTCATCTCATCATTACAGGATGAGGAGTGAAAACGAAGTTGTGGAGGGAAATAAATGATCGTTTATTGTTTAATCAAATTGAGAAGCTGTATCACAGACACACAGAGCCATGGTCATTATAATAGTGATAGGTATTGAATAGCTAAGAGAAACTGGAGAGATGGGAATGAAACGTTTTGGTAAAGGCAAGGCGGGGTGGGGTTTCTTGTTAGTTCTGACTGTAATCTTTTTTTTTTAATTTTTTTTTTTTTTACAATAAAGAACAAAATCTAAAGAGAAAAAATGATGTATCAACATGCAAAGAAAGGGAGTTTTGTATTTTCATAAGGGAAAGAAAAACATATTTTTTTTAAAAAAAATGAGAAAAACTCAAACAGACGAGCCACTGGCACTGAAGACAGAGTAAGGAATCAAATCAGAGAGCAAACAGAAGTTTATTCAAGGAGAACCAATTAACACATTCATTAAGGTTTGATATTTTATGAAATGAGGTATTGCTGATATTCACTGACTTGTTGGGACTAACATTCTCATCATTGAAAGGTAAACAAAAATTAGTTGCCAACACTTGACAGATTCAGTTATATACAGCAGCATATAAAGAGAATATAAACAACTACATAGCCATAAAGCAGCCATTGGTAAACTTCAAACACACAACTGGACCTGCCAATCTGATCCAGCTTCTTTTTTTTTTCCTTATCTTTTTTACACTCTCAGCTTCCATGGCATTTATATGTGGCTGTATATATTCAGTGTATGGATGTATGCACATTATTGAAATAATCAAATGTACTTAAATAATTGTCAGTTTCATTAATAACAATTGATCAAAGCTTCACTAGAAAAATCATTGTGAGTGTGTGTGTTTTTAAATTTGTATTTCAAACAGATTAATCAGTGATTATCTTCAAGATAATATAAAACTTGAAGAGCATCATTAAATTGTATGTTTGGAATTGGATGATAAGATGAAGATGTTGGTCCACATTAGCCAATGGATAACACATTTCTGTAGGCAAAATACAGCCACATGCACTTTATGCATGCAGACGAATAATGAGACTCAAGACACTGCCACCTTGCATAGTCAACATGACGGTATCAATTTAGTTTTTCCCTTTTCATGTTCATTTGTTAGTTGTGACTTAAGTTAAGACTTGGGCAAGTGTTTTATTTACACCTAAATATGATGAAAATATAAAGACTGGAAATATATAACAAGTAATATACAGTTGGAACTGTATTGCTGTTCAATTTGGGAACAAAGAAGAGAGAGAGAGAGAGAGAAAACATCCGGATACTATATTTGTGGTGGTGTTGATGAGAGGGAGGGAAGGGAAATCGTCTGTTGGATGAGCAACTGGATGGATGATTAAATTACAGTGAATCTGTGTGTGGGTGAGTATAAGTTCATGCATGCATAGATAATTGTCTGAGCAAAAAATATACTCATATATATACCAGAGCACCATCTAAAATGTGATGCTTTAGTTTCAGTTGAAAATTCAGTTTCATCAAGAAAAATCGCTAAATACACACATCTCCAAAGGAGATATTTCCAAAAGTACATATACATGCTCAGAAAATAATCTATTACAATTAGATTATGAGAAAATAGTCTGGGATAATAATAATAATAATAATAATAATAATAATATTATACACATGAAACAGCTTATTTCCCACCCCATACTTTTCTCAACCAAATTTTGTTTTCCTATACACACTCTGCAAGGATTGTATATAATTAACGTTTCTGAGTTCAGATTGAAATTTGAAATTTACTTGTTTTGACTCTGCCCATGCACCCATGTATGCAGATATTCCTAAGCACATGTACAGAGCTTGGATGGCAACACTGTTTTTATGATGTGTAATAATGAGACAAAAGATATTAAGAAAGTGGTTTTGCTCTTCTAGGATTTTGTCCAATGATTCATAGAATATAGACAGGACAAGAGGAGGAGAAACAAACAAACAAAAAAAATAAATAAATAAAGTGAAATGTATTTTGAGCAAATGATGTCTTTTCTTCTCTAATTAAATTAGTAGAGAATTCAAGAGAACATCTCCTTGATTGATAGGTGAGAAAAAAAAATCAATTGATGAAAAATATGATGGTGAAGAGCACTATTTTTCCATAGCCTGGTGTGCCCCAGATTGGCTGGTCTGGTTATGGGTTCAATCCCACTAATGGCAACTTTATTCTTTGTCTTGTTATTATTTCTACATATGTACAAAATTTAGAGAATATTTTCGTTAAAACAATTCAGAAGAGTCAAGTTATACAGTGTTTAAGCAAAGGATTCTATCCTCTGCCATCATAACTGATGTGAGGTGATGTGGTGGGAAATTTTTTTCTTTTTCTCAAATTGTTATTGTAGAAAACACCAAGCCTGGAACAAAAAAAAAAGGTTGATTTTGTTTGCATAAGAAAATTTCAAGGCAGAATCCTTGAAAAATATCTTCACAGAAATAAATATTTTTGCTAGTCATTCAAGATAGATTTTGTATAATGTTGTTAAAATTCATTTCTAGTTCATTTATGCAATTTGAATAAGGCTGTTGACAAACCCGAAGAGAAGAGTTTTTATATACAAGCAAATATTTAACCAGTAAGTAGTGCAGGTATGAATATACTGATTAAAAGTGGCATCGGGCTATGAAAGACTTGTACAAGTCAAGGCAATTTTTTAAATATTTTTTTTATGCTATATAAGTTCTATTCAAATTCAAAGTATTATTCAAATAACTTTTCTCTTTAACTTGCAGCAAATAAAAACAATTAAAAAAAAAATATAACTAAATTCAATATTTTTCTTCTGATTTTCATCATATCAAAATTTGCCTGATTCACCAGAAAAATAATTATGCAGGAAAGAATTAACATGTATGAAAAGAAAGAAAGAAAATAGATGAATTAATCAATAGTATTAAAGCATTTTTAAGATGTGAGTCAATACACTTTATGAAATGAGGGAGGTATCACTAGCATTTCTAAGGTGTAGAAGGCGTATGTTATCCTCAACTTCATAGCTTATTTGCTTTTATAATCTTTAAACATCACTGAACAATAAGTTGCAGGGAGTTTCCTTAAGAGGTCACTCATTGAGATCAAAACAGAAATGGTCAATTAGAAAATCCAACTACACCATGTTGTCTGATGATGATCAAATAACAAATGAATATATTAAAATGTCAAGATGAGGATGATACTGAGAAAAAAATTACATGGCATTAAGTTTTAGAAATAGTAAAATACTCTCTAAGTCTGCCTGTATCCTTTTCATGGACGTGTGTGTGTGTGTGTGTGTGTGTGTGTGTGTGTGTGTGTGTGTGTGTGTGTGTGTGTGTGTGTGTGTCTGTGTTTTCATAAACAGTAAAATTATTAAAAATAGAGCCTGAGACATTCACTCCATTTTGGAAGAAGAAATATTAATGTGTCGGTATATGCATGTACACATACATTAATACAAACACCATATTAATATTTTTGTACTAGGTTAATATAATATAGAGTTATAGATTTCTTTTCGTACAGCTAGATATGTTTATAATACCTCACTGAATAGGGCAAACCTTGGGTGGCATTTTTTTCATCAGATTTACATAATAAAAAAAAAACAAAAAAAAAAACAACTTATCACCTAGAAGAAAAATTCCATTTAATTTTTCCCATATTTATGTTCTTCTGTTAAATGAGAATTATTTCTATAGTCTATTAAAGTAAAAAGTTATGCTGAAAAAAAAAATAAAGAAAAACATATTGGCCCCACAGAATTAACTGACTTAAAATATATTAAAAGGTATATTCATTTACTGAGTGGGAGGGGGAAGAGGAAGAACTGTCATCTGTCTATAATCGTATTAAAGAAGAAAATGTTTGCTATTACTGCTTTTTTCACATTATTTTTCTCTCTCTTCCACTTTCCTATTTCTTCTTTCACAAGCATTTTTTTAAGTAGATAAGAAACAAGGTCTTTGACTGCTTATAAGCAACCAGAAAGGAATATAGTTGTATATATTTACTATAATCACAATAAATAATTTAGCCATAGTCATAACTGGTTGTTTACATGCTGACATTTGTAAGCATCAGTATTGATGTGGCATAATGTATTTTTTCTGTTCTAAAAGTAAATGATGTATAAGCAGAAAAAATATCTCTATTGTAATATTCTTTCAACTTTAAAAAAAAATTGATATGTCTTAAGATTTTGATAAAAATCACAAGGAAAGACAAAGATAGAACATATTTTGTGAGTTTGGAAGCAGGGGGGAAAGAGAGAGAGAGAGAGAGGGAGGGAAAAAAAGTGGGTGATGAAAAGAAAAAGAAATTTTCTGCAATGTAAACAAAAATGTTATGAATGATTAAGTGTTATATTCTTCTCCTTGAAATAATATCCTGCCCGACTATAGCCAGTGTCTTGAAATAAAAAATATATGTATACATTTATTATTATTATTATTATTATTATTATTAATAATATTTAATATGTCATCTTTTTTTTATCATTATCATATATTTTCCTTTCATTATAATTAGTACCGTCCTTATAATATTAATATTTAATTACATGAGAATGCTTTGAACAGCAGCATCTAAATCATCTTCAATCTGCATGTCAGTGTCTGTGGCACTAACAAGACTGTTCTCATCAAGTGACCGATCATGAACAGAAGAGTAAAAGTCTTGTGGCACTCCACTTGCAGCAGCTGAAGAAGCAACAGCTGCAGCAACAGTAACAGCCACTCCAGTGTCCATTGCAGTATTGGCTACAGTACAAGCCACACTGCTGTCCACAGAGGCACCACCACTGGCTAGGCTACTGGTGGTGCTCACTCCCCCGACATTGCAGGAGTGGTGTGAACTGCTGTTACTGTAATCATCCATCGGACTGTCCACAATACCAAAGTCACTTGATGGTATGGTTTGCTCCTGCGTGAGACCCAGGATGCTGTTCACGGCGCTCTCTGTCTGTTGTTTTAGCTTTGGATCGGTGTAGGCATCCGGAATGTCTGCTATACAGTCTGTGGACGAAGTGGAGGAGACAACAACTACTTGTGGTTGCTGGTTGCTTGTGGGATTGTTTCCTCCACCACCACTACTACTACTGGTGGTTGCCCCGGTACTGCTACTGCTGTTGGTGGCAGCAATAACAGGGGACGGAGCAGGCTCTGCATTGTGCAAGGTAGACGACCCAGAAAGGATGGATTGTACAGTGTCCTCAGAATTTAAAACTAAATTAGTCCTATGTGCCAGTGAGTCAAGACTACACTCAGAGACAGCCATACTGTCAGTATTGTCAAAGTCCACAATACTTTCAACAGCATTCTGCAATTCAGAACTAGCAGCAGTAGGCAGGGGCAAGTCCTCGGGGACCAAGTTTGATGTGGACTGCAAGGGGAAATGGCAGTTTCCTAGCAGGTCGTCAGACACAAAGTCTTCGAGGGAATAGGTAGCAGATGGGTCCGGCTCATAAGTTTTAGGACTGAAATGAGAATTCCCTAATGCAAAAGAATTTGAGTTGGAATTACCTAGAGAGAACTGAGGCAAAGCAGACTGGTGGCGGTCAAAGCCAAGGTCTGTTGAGCCTAGTTCTTGCTTAATACTACTGGTTGATGGATTTTCTGGCAGGATGAAATCAACCGTAAAATCCAACCCATGAAAGGATGACAGAATATCATCTGGAGGAGATCCTTCCAGGATATCTGTATCCGATTTAATTCGAGTTCGTTGGGACTCAGACTGATAACTATTCCTCCGATCTTGGTCGGCTAACTGACCTTCAAGGAAATCTTCCTCGTCCATAAAGAGGTCATTGTTCGAGGTGTCACAATTTTTCTGAAATGCAGAGGTTGTAGTTGTTGTTGCGGGTGCTGTGCTGGAAACCCCAACCACAGGTACCAAAGAGTTTGCAACAGTGGCAGGTGTCAACAAAACAGGCACTGTTGATGCCGGCATTGTTGTCGGTTGTATAATTGCTGCTGTAATGGCATTTGCTTTTGTTGCCACAGCTGTTACAGGTGCTGCAGTCACCATTGTTGTTGTTGTCGTTGTGGTGGTGGTGGTTGTGGTGGTGGTGATAGTAGTTGTTCCAGTGGTCAAGACCATGATACCACCAGATGGAGCAGTACATCTATGAAAATTTGATGAGGACAACATTTCTTGTTTAACGACATTTGAAGTACTGGCTGCTGGCAATGAAGTTTTCCATTCAGCATAATTTTCTTCACTCACAGGTTCTTGTTTTATTTCTATTGGGGAGAACTTTATGTCAGGGGGTTCTTTCTTTACTGTAACACAACTTGTGTGGTCTTTTTCATTCTTTTCAGTCTTTGGAGGTTTAGGGGATTTCTCTTTCTTCACTTTAACAGAGAGGCTGCTGCTAAAACTGACCCCATCATTCCGGATAACCAACTTGACACTCCGTGGAGGTGAATGCTGTTGTTCCCCTCGACCTGAGCATTTCCATTTCTTTCCAGAATCAGAATAACGATCTTCCTTGCTATCTACAGGTTCTTTTTTGTTTACAGAGAGGAAGGGCATTTTACTTGAAGAATTTGATTTACATTCAATGTAGTCATCCTTGGTAGGCTCAGCTTTAATGCACTCCTCTTTGTAATCAGAGCTTTCATCCTCTGTTTCCAACTTAAGCAGCTTTCTTGGCATGGGTTCAAAGTCATCTAAAAAGGCAGTAAGAAAGAAAAGTTAACAAACGGCCACTAATATCACAAGTGATATTAACAACTGAATACAATTTTGTATGTTAGAAAGAATTACTACTGGATCTTTTCATATTAAAAAAAACCACATGAATATACAAATTACTTTTCAACTATATAATTATTTTAATGCAAAGAGTTTCAATTAAGTTCAGCAAAATAATTTGTCTCTGTATACTTTCTAGATAACTCTGGTGAATAATTTATTCTGAATTAAAGAATATGTAAAATGATACTATGGAGTGAATGAGATGGAATTATGATGTGAAAACACAAAACAATATTAATTATTTTTCACAGTATTAATTAGTAATATGCACAATTTTAAGCAAGCAAGATTCTAAACTCCAAAAACACTTTATTTTGAGAGATTTTACATAAGAATAAGAGCATTAAGATTTTAAAGTAATACATTTTATGAGAGAAATATTTTAAAATAATAAAATCTCTCTTATTTTGACTGCAAAAATTATTCTTAGTCAAGTATAACAGAAAAAAAATCTAAAAAAAAGAATAAAAAAGATTATACAAATTGGAAGCAGGTTCATTATTTATAGAAAATAAGACTTATAATTAAAATCAACAGTACAACTTTTATAATTTACAAAGTTCTATGTACAAATTAATTTTTTTCTTTTAGGGCCAATTATAACACTTCTAATTTTTACCCAAGATTACCTTCAATAAATCTATATAGTTAATATTTATAATTTGTAATTTACCAATTAACAGTAAAATAAAAACCTAACTGATCAGAAGGGAAAATATTTGATCATTACATCACAAATAGAAGAAAAAACGAAAATTAGTTATCAAAACAATTGACAACAAAATAATTGTATTTGGTAGGATTTACCTGGATTTTCAGCAGCTATTTTTCTTTCTTCCTCAAGCACAGCAGTCATGTCTTGGTTCAGCATCCGCTGAATCATAACCATTTCAGCTGATGGTTTATCTCGCTGTAAAAGCAAGTAATATAGTTTTTAATTATACAATCATTTGCTCTAAGTTAATGATAAAACAAAGAAAAAAATTATAATTGTATTTATTTAGTGAATATAAATAAATATAATGCTGTATCAAATTATGGCTGCTTTTGTACAATAAATTTGAATATTTGGAAAAAAAAAGGCAAAATAATATAAGAGTAAAACTTTAAACAAAGACTTCAAATGAAAAATATTAGCACTAAACCATTAATGAAATCTCTATAAAAACCATAAACTAACATTAAATCAAATTACTCTTGTGATACTATGAGATACACTGGAACTTTTAAGTTTCTGAAAGATGAAATGAAAGCAACACATTTTTAACTGCTGTGAAAACATCAAGTCTCTTCACAGATTTTATGTTCTCAGCATGAACCCTCAAAAAATAAAAGGGTCACTACTGCTTGCAAGTATTTATATAAATATGTTTGGGCTTAAACAGACACACTGCTTCATGTCTACTTGCTTGATAACCATTTGGCTATGCATAATCACAGTAACACTTGATAACTGCAAAAGACACACAAAACTCCAACTATGATTTGATATGATCCTTCCTCAAAAATTTTACAACTGAACCCTAATTTTGTGACACGCTTTTTGTGTCGCTGTACTAGCAGGAAATAAACAATTGTGCTTGTCATTTCCTGCCTGGATCCTACTTTAGGTACAATGTTTTTGTACTCATATTATACTCTCAAAATTGATGGTTAATATGAAACAGATGCACAGAAAAAAAATTATACATGATCTTGCTTTAAAACTAATCAGAATTATACTGAATATTTAAAAAAATTATATATAAAGAACTGGAAGTGATTAATTTTTTCAGCAATCAAAACAGCAAATATCTACACAGTATAAACATGTATCTTTGTAATAATACATACCATACTTTCTTCTAATAACAATAATCTGTATTTATCAAACATGGCATCTTTCTTCTTCAAAATATCTTTAGCAGCTTGTTCAAACAATTGATCAGCTGAAAATGAAAGAAAAACAATAACTTGAATGATTTCAACAGAAATATTAGACAATATCTTTTGCTAATCAAAAACTGAAGTGTTTTATTTGTTACAATTTTCCATAAAATGGGGGGGGGGCTTAATTTTACTAATATAAGAAAGGTAATTAAAAATGATGACAGCATGAATTATTCAACTGTCACAGATATTTATTAAGAGAATAGCACTTTGATACTAAATTGTCTTATTGATTTGAGGAGTATGGGCATGATAAGATTTGAAGGAATAAATTTTAATATTTCAAGAAAAGAGAGCAAAATATGAAGAAAAAACCCCAAAAACAAACAAACTTGAAATGGAAAATAAGTTACAAAAGTAAAATGAATTTAACCTTTGTCTAATTTTTCTTGTGTTGGTCCCCAGTCCTGGAATACATGGAAGCGAATCAGACGTTTGCAGGCATCTTGTTTGTCTTTGAATGGTGCCTTGGTGTCAGGTTTTAATGCAGATGCTTGGTCTCGGCTAAGTCGTTGATGAATCCTTTAATTTTATTTGAAAATATGAACAGAAATAAATTACATCAATGAAAAACAAACAAAAATAAAAAACAATACAGCATGAAGCATCTCTTTTATAAGCAAATCTTAAACAGTAACATTTGGCATAGACTGTTTCAATACATTGTAGCTCAAAAGTGCCTAAAATAGCCACTGGTATCATTCTTGAGACTGTTTCTTAGTTCTTCTGGGATGAAAAATTCTTACAGCACATTTCATCAAATGGGATAGGGATATCAATATTGTCAGACAACAGTGGTGGCATTTTCTTGTAATACTAGTTGGGCTGTAGTAGTGATTCCGAAAGTTAATTGGTATGTTAGTGGAAATGGACAAAGAAAATTATGCACAAAAATACTTGTATAAAATGTTTTCATCATTAGGCTATGAATTTGTTGTTGTACCAAATTGTATTAGCAGAGGCAAATAGTGACATGTCATTTGCTAGTCACTGATAAAGAACCAAGGACCTTTAGTACTTGTTATGAGAGGGAAATGGATTCTAAAATTGTATTCATAGACCAGCCTATCTCAGATACTGTTCTTGCCAGTAAGATGCACTTTTAGCATAATAAAAAAGTCATTTAACCATTTTTTCACCTATAATCTGACTTTGCACTGTTCATTTAAAAGTATGAATTTTTTTATGTGTCATAACAATGTATACAGAAACACAGAAATATATCCAGATTTATGCATACATAGTTGTTATTTGTTACTAGAGTTGGTCAGTTTGGCAATTTCTGTTTTGGTATCGGTTTCCCTTTTCTTTTTCCGTTGATACCACAGTTTTTGATTCAGTTTTTAATTTAGTATTTTCACTTTCTAAGAAAGCCATTCATTTTCTTGTGTAATGATAGCATTTCCAGTCGATATCCAATTTCGTTTGACATTGATAAATTTGCAACTCGCAAACTCTCATGTATTTCTGGTCCAGTCTTAAAAATATTCATACGATTGGAAAGAAAATAAAATAATCTTTCTAAATATGTCATTTTTATGTGCTTTTATTGAATTATATTTTTATAGCGAGTTAAAATGGTATTTTGCTTCAAACAGCCAAAAATACAAAAAATGTGATTTTTTTTTTTAGATTAAATTTTACACATTACTTTGTTTTGCAAAATCAATGTGACCAATCTTTATCAATATTCTTGAAATTGTACACTCAATCTTCTAATTTAGAAGACACCATTAGCTACAACCAGGAAGATGTTTATTTCTTCTCTGACCCGTGAAAGCAAATTCCTTCAAAAATTATAAAGTAAGCATAAAAAAAAAAAAAGATTAACTGAGAATATGTGTGGTAAAAGAACTTTCAAATTACTGAAACTACTGTCTTGTCACGTAAAATAAACGCCCCATATACTTTTCAACTTTAGAGTGTTGTTTTTTTTTTTTGAAACATCTGTCATTGTGGAAGTCTGTTAACTGGTGTGTAAGGGGTCAATATTTGGTTTTAAAGAGCAATAAAAATTTATAGACATGCATTAAAGATCACTGGAATTGAAAACCTGAAAACGGCAAAACAGGGTGGGTAATAAAGTAGGAATTGTTCATCTAGAGTCAGTTTTTAGGTTTTAAAGGTAATTTAGTCATAGAATTCATGACTTGGATTAAAGTTTATTAAACTTTCAAATAAATTGAAAAGTATAAATAACTACCATATTTATTAACAAATTGGTAAAATACGAAATAAATTGTCGCATAAAATATCTATATTTGTATCTTTGAACAACATATTTTTGAGAGAGAAAATAGAATGGTATAGCTCTCCAGAAATTAGTTTATGATGTGGCTTTTAAAAACCAAAAAATGACCCCCCACCCATGTTTAAAATTATTAAAAATACAGCAATTCTTTTCTGGTATGCCAGTCAACTGTAATTGGGGTTTTACAAATAAATTTCTTCTAAATAAGGAAAATCAATGAGTTATTTTTCCCCCTAAATAAATGTTTTTATCTAGCGAATACTACACCTAAAATTAAATATTATAAATAGTTAAAAGCTTTTAATTTCATTTTTATAATGTGTATATTTCCAATTCTGCGAGTAGCACCTGTTCTTTACACATTTTAAAACTGAAATTAAAAACTATTTTATAATCATTTTAATATATAAACTCAAGTGTATTCGCTAGATAAAACCATAAAGATATTTGTAAAATTAAAATGAATTAATTTTCCTTGTTTAGAAGAATTTTATAGGCAGAACAGTAAGAAACACCCACTGAACACTAGTGGCTAAAAAAGAATAATTTTTACTTTGAGTTTAAAACAAAATGACTTGCAGTTTTGAAAATATACACATTTTAAAACTTTTTTTTAATGTCTAATTTTAGGTGTATTTGCTAGATAGAAACAATTTTATTTGTAGAAAATAAACAAATTTACACTAGACTCGAATATCTGGAAATATACACAATTTAAAAGTGAAATTAAGAACTATTTTAATTATTCTTAATATCTAATTTAAGTGCATTCCCTAGATAAAAAACAAATTTATTAAAAAAGATCTTCATTCATTTTTCTTGTTTACAACAACTTATTTCGTGATTGGCATACACTGGCTTACCAGAAAACTATTACAAAAAATCCGACTTCATAACATTAAGACGAAACTAGCAACTATTTTTTTTTTTAATTTGCTATTTTGTTGTTAACTTAATTTTACCACAAAAAGTTTTTTGTTTTTTTTTTGAAAACTGAAACAAATAAATTTTCATTTTTAGACATCATGTTGTATTTCCTTTTTTTTCTGTTTGAAAACATTATGATTTCCAAGTGTCATATCTGTCATATTCCCTTTTTTTTTCTTCATTTCTTTTGTAAACAAATAGATTTCACATTTATTTCCTAAAACTAGTCAATTAAATGTTTTTTTAACATATTTTTATTCAATCTTTTTTCTTACAATGGTATAAATCTTGATAAAATTTAATTTTATTAACATCTGAAAGACTTTTTTGATAGTGTTTCTTTGAATATAGTCACTCAGTATTGATATAGCACTTAAAAAACTGAATGATTTCAGTTTTATAAAAAATTTTGATGCAGTTTCACAGTGTGAAGATGAAACTGAAAAGTCGTTTTTTACAGGCTATGAAGGATTGATGACCTAGCAAACACTGTAGTACAACATTGATTAATTACTTGACTTGAAATCTGTTTACTATCAAGTCCTAATATTTGACAAAGACAAATTGCCTTTACATTGCTTTTGAAGCATCCTTTCACACAATCATAGTACAACCTAATTGTTGAACAAGCAGAACTCCTTGAGGCAAATTCTAGTCATGACTATATTTGTCTTTGTAGTGGTAAAAAGATAACAGTGTCAGATTTAACCTCAATTATAAAATAGTTTGATATTCATGACCCAGTTTTAATTCATCAGATAATATCAATCATGATTAAGATTCCAACCAGTGCTGAATGAAACTGAATCTATTGCCCACCACCCCTGGGGAAGTCATTAATTCCTTGCACAAAGAATACTGAATCTCCCAATGACTAGACTCCATTATGACAATTTCAGAATGCCTGAACTTATGACTTTATGATATATTGTTATACTTTACAGATACTAAACTGAGGTTTGGTGTGTTTGATAATTTTATTTAGCAGGAGAGAAAATGGTAAATTTATTTGTTATGCACTCTTCAATCTCTCTTGTAATGACACTTTGCAGTTATTCAATGTCTGATTACTTGCAACATGCTTGACAAGATTGTGTATATACTTTATCATTTCCTTATGTGTAATGTTTTCCACTGCCTCCAGGTCACATGGCACAGTGGATAAAGGCGTTGGTTAGATCCAGTGACAGGACCCAAAGAGTGTGATTTCAATACCCTGTTAAGGCAGTGGAGAACTTTCAGAGGGAAAAATTAACAGGAGATAACTGATAACTGACATCCATTAAACATGGCACGTGGAACTAGAACAGTCTACCCCAGTGAGCGAAATAAAGGGTTCAGTTCGACATTCCAACCACCTGAAGAAGGCTGGAGCATACAATGGCCGAAACGTTGTGATAAACATGGCGACAAAGATGAGGACAATAGTCCAAATAATGTAAATAATGTACATAATACCTCATCTCAGAAATATAGACAAAAACTAATTAATAATACTAATTACAATAAATGAAGTCAGCTGGGAACAGACTGAAGGCTATGGCATGCTTTGAATCAATGGATAACTTCATGAAACATAATAAACTGTTCACAACTAAATAAGTACTATTTTTCCCCAAATCCTTATTGTTGGGCTGTCAACAAATAGGTATCAGTTTTTCAAAGAACATGTACAGATCCAACAAACTTCATGAACAATTTTCAGTTAATACATCATCTATTTGACAGCCAGGCAATTTCTATAAAAACATGTGCTCAGCCGTTTGCATTAGTTTGGGTTAAGCACATTCTGTGGTCAGTTGAAAACATTTTGATTGGAGTTAAGTGACTTTATTGCTTAATAAATCATAACACAATTTGGAGTGATTTTGATCAAATCCAATGGCAGAAAGAATACCTCCACTTTCAGTGACCTAGGCAATGGTCAGTTTTCAATATTTTGGCTACTGCTTTTCATTAAGTATGACCAAATATTTGGTGGCAGCTGTGATATTCAGGATCCAATTGTTTGAATTGAATTACATTTTTTTATTGAATAAATTGACTTTGAACAATCGGACTCTGGATAATTCTGAAGTTTTAAATAAACGCTAATTCAAATCCTGCTACTAAAGCGTACAAACATTAGTATGCAACATTAAATAATTTGTAGTTGTTGGGCAATACTCTCAGAAATTGTTCCTTGCATGAACATTTCAGATTATTAAGTTTATCATAAAGCAGTTATATACTTTATGAAACCTGGATGTGAAACTTAAGAAATAAAGGTTGCATAAAAGTTGTAAAAAAAACAAAAGCAACATTGAAACTTTGGAAAGTGATTGCAAAAACATTCATGACATTAATGTAAAAATACGTAGAAGTGATCAGTTACATGATTTTGTACTAAATGAATATAATAGATTAAATAACAATAAATCTATTATTGTTACACTGAATATATATGTGTGTGTGTGTGTGTGTTTTATATTGGTAGCAATGGTTTATGATTTATCACTAAAGTAAAGCAAAGTGATGCTTGTACAACATTCAATGAGAAAATCATTTTTTTTTTTTTAAGCTTATCACCACAAGCAAGGCTGGAAGCCACCAGCACGCAAGGGGTTACAGAAGGTTTACAGAGCAGATAGGAGTGGTAAAGGAGAGGATGTGGAGAAAGATAGTGGATCGATCAAGGCAAGGGGGGTTACAGAAGATTTGAAGCGAGAGCAGATAGGAATGAAAGGTGAAAGGATGTGGAGAAGGGAAGTGGATAGATCAAGGCAACTGGAGATGTCGATT
Organism: Acanthosepion esculentum; assembly: GCA_964036315.1. Lineage (NCBI taxonomy): Eukaryota > Metazoa > Mollusca > Cephalopoda > Sepiida > Sepiidae > Acanthosepion > Acanthosepion esculentum. The sequence continues at coordinate 30,225,132 of OZ038477.1, read as the reverse complement.
GACATTACACTTAAATAGTTGGAGATTATATTTGTCAGGGAAACAGGAATAAGGAAGGGAGTTCCACTGGCGAGATGTGCAAGACATGAAGCTATTGGAGTAGAAGAGACGTCTACATCTAACAGTTTCAACGGTGAAGGGGTGGGAACGGGATACCAGCCTCGTGGGACGTTTAAATTCATGAGGCCTAGGAACCAGCGAAAGCAGCTCCTCGGAGCAATTACCGTAAAAGTATTTGTAAAAAAGACAGAGCGAGGCAACGTCGCGTCTGTGAGAGAGCGACTGCAGACGAGATGACAGATCAGGGCCAATTACATTGCATATCCGTCTCTGGATCTTATCAAGAACCCTGAGGCAAACAGCAGGGGCTCCAGACCATATATGGCAGCAATACTCCATGCAAGGGCGAATGGTCGATTTATAGATTTGGAGGATCGATTCTGGGGGAGAAAAATTTCCTGGCTCGGCACAGGGAGCCAACTTTCCTTGCGGTGGATGATGCAATTGACTCGATGTATTACAAATACAATGTTTTTTTTGTATGCAAACTGATTTATCTAAGTATTAACTTTACTACAACCATTACATCTAGTTTCTAGAGTTAAGAATCTTGTGTAACCCCTCCATCAAAAAATTTGCTTCATAAAAATATGGACCACCAGAAAAAAAAAGTATAAAATTAGTAACTGTTAAAGAAATACAAAAATAATATGTGATAATGTTAATTAAATAAAAAAGTTTTCTATAAAGACAGCTAAGAAAAAATTAAAGAATGGTTTACTTACGCAACACTCCTAGACATTTCTGTTGTTCGTTTTGGAGCTTTGCCAGGAGCTTTTATAACTGTTGTTGACTGCCCAGGTTCAACTTTGACTTGAACTAAATTTTTATCTAATTCCTGCAAATAAATTATTTGTCAATGAAAGTTCTTTCATAGCAGCTATTAAACGTTTAATGAAAATTAAATTTTATTACTGCAATGGATTACACAAAACTCATTAATAGTTGTTAATAAGCAGTACATTGAAAAGACTAAAAAGATGATATACATTACTTTTAACAATTTTAATAAAAATTTGAAAAAAGCAGATCACTATCCTATATCTATAGTCTAATCATTAAAATGCAAAGTAACTGACAATATTTTATGTTAAATTTGTAAATATTAACACATCTTATAACAAAATTAATTTCTTATTAACCAAATTAGCATGAGATGTTTCCAAATAATTTCAAGTCAAATCTCAGATTTCATATTAAGTTAATAAAAGTCAAACATCCCAAGCAAAACAAAAACAGAATGGTAATTTGAATAAAAATGAGATACTGAACAGAACTTTCTGAAAAATATCACCAACGTTATTAGTTAAAGAACTTGAGACATTTTCCCAAATTACAGATCCTTTACCTGGTCCTAAATGACTTGAAGTATTATAAATAGGTTTCTACACTCATAGGCATTTGATGCAAATGCATAAAATCTACTACATAAAATTTAAGTGTGCATGCCAGCATGTATATTGAGCCATTTATTATTATTATTGATCTGATTTGTTCATTATAGTCATCGATTTTTTAAAATTTTTTAAAAAAATTAAGTGTCTTTTCTTTATAAAAAATTGCAAAAGATTAGGGAAAGTGAAAACTAATGTGGCTATTGCTTTGTGCAATTTTATGTCAAAAAGAAGCTGATATTTTTCTTGAGGTTTTAACAGGTTTCAGGACTTCATAAAAACTCTTTATTTTGTCAAGTAAATAAAAGGAAGAGAGTACACTACCTGAACAGGAAGAGGAAGCTTGCTATCTATGGACATTTGACCTTTACAAGTATGTCCACTTCTTTGCATTTGACCTTTGGGAAGGACAACAGTATTCCCAGTGGACGCAGCCGCTGCTGCAACTGTTGCAGTTTGTTGTTGTTGCCGAATTTGTCGTGGTTGCTGCTGTTGTGACTGCTGTGGTTGTTGCTGCTGCTGTTGTTGATGGTGATGATGGTGATGGTGTACTTGAGCCTGAGTTTGGCTTTGCTGTTGGGCCTGCAAGATGTGCGTGTGAGTTTGAGGATCAAATTTCACTATGAACTTGCCCTTGTGCTTAAGGATTTGCTGTTGTTCAGGAGCCAGCTGTGCCAATTGTGCTAAGATCTTCTCCTTGTTTTGAACAGGCACATTGATCAACACCTCTTTATCACCAATCTAAAACAATAAAAACAGGGTGAGTAATATACAAAATAAAATACATACACATGCCTCTGTGTGTGTCTGTATAATTTATTTTTACATTGATGTATGTTCATTTTAAACAGTTTTGCATCCATTCACATTTCCTGCCTAGTTTACAAGGTACATTAAATAATTCTATTTTTTGAAAGCGCTATTTATCAGTTATGCCTATAAAGTCACTAATTCATTATTCCATTATGCATTGTTAGGAGAGCAAAATGAATGCTTTAATGTTTTGCAAAACCTAAATCTGTTTGAAATAATAATTAAATTGACAGTTAAAATATTTCTTAGTTTTGCAGCTCAATCATAAAAATACTGCAAATGAATTTTATCAAGATCAAAATTATTTTAATAAAAAGACAGAAAGAGATTTTTATCATTTTTAGAATAATAAAAAACAATAAATGGTCAACTCCAGCTATCTGCATGTGATGTAGATACCAGAACATGTAGCATTCTGTTAAGAATATTAAATACTGAATAGGTGAAAAAGATTGATGAATGTTTACTTTTAACAACATGCAAAAAAATTGCTTTTGAATGATATAACAACAGTAACAACAAAATGTGCATTAGAAAAAAAAATGAGAAAATTGGTGATTTTTATGTTAACATTGAAATCATTAGAAAATATGCAATTTTTTGGCATATTATGCTTTTTTATTTTAAGAAAGGTAAAATGCAACTAAAATGTAAAAAAAAATGTGCAGTTTACAGAAAAAGTACGGTGAATGACAGAACATATTAACAGCCAAGTTAAATGCTAAAGATTTCTTGCTGAATGATGCTCTATAGTCAGGTAGACCAGTTGAGGTTGGTAATGAGCAAATCAAGACAGTACTTGAGAAGAAGCTTCGTTATATATGGAAGATAAACAACATACTCAAAATGGACAAAGCAAGTATTGAAAATCATTCACACAATCTTAATTATAAGAGTCACTTTGATGTGAGGCTTCCACATGTGTTAAGGAAAAAAAATGAATTGTAATTCCATGTGTGATTTATTAATGAAAAATGTTTTTTTTTTTTTTTTTAAACAATTTGTGTTAAAATTGTGAAAAGTAGATATTTTACAACATGGAATACAATAGATCATGAGGTAAGCAAAATGAACCACCATTAACCATACCAAATGCCAGTCTCCATCCAAAGGGGATGCTGTGGCTATGGTGGGATTAGAAGAGAGTCCTCTATTAGCTTCAGAAGAATCCAATGATTGATTTGAACAACAAGTACTGCTTCCAATAAGATTAGTTGAAGACAGCAAGTAACAAAAAGGGGTCTAGAATACTTAAGAGAAACTGTGTAATATATATATATATATATATATATATATATATATAAATGGCAATTTCTGTCTGTTTGTTTGAAACAAGTTGCCACCTAAACCCATGAACCAATATTGATGAATGTTAAACTAACATCCAGTTTGCTACTAGGCTAATTGTTTTTTTTTATAAAGATCTATAATGAGACTGCTAGGGCCTCTAGATCACAGCTCTCCATCAGGTCTTACATGAAACACTGTTTAAACTAGGGAGATAATTTGTTCTGCAAACTTTTTAGAAATTAAGATACAAGTGTTACGAAATAATAACTCTTATAAAGCTTATGGATCTTTGTTCAATTTGAAAGATTATGGGGACAACATCTAAACAAATTGCAGGTTAATTTTTAAATAAAATCTTTATTTACCACATTAATTCGAAATAATCTTTTAAATACGTCCGCTATAGTGTGTTTACATTCCAAAAAAATTAATTAGTTTCAAATTCGCCATGTGCAAATTTATTAAATACAAAGAAATTGGCTCAATCCATTCGGTCATTTAAATGCAAAATAACATTTAAATTGAACTTATTTGCAAATAGGAACTTTACTTAGGCTCATATTTCAACCTACTCTTAAAATGAATGTTGTGGTTGTTGTTGTTTGTGGAATAACACTTTCGAGTTACTGTCTGTATAAAAAAAAAATCTAGCTGTAGAAATAGACATCCTTCTTTAAAAATCCAAACGTTCTTAATCGGCATGAGTCAGATACCCTTCCTTGTTAAGTTCTACTTTTAATTAGTGGTTTAATTAGACAATATCAGGTCATGACAAAAAGTGAAACTAAAATCGAAAATTTATGGTTTTTAAACCTTTCACTCCATTCAATATTGAAATTATATATATATATATATATATATATAAAATCTGTCAGACATCTGGGCAGACATATTTTCTCTAACGAAGCAATGTGGCACTTCCTGAGCTACAAAATCCATGAGCAGCATCCAACAGTGGTGAATTTAGGTGTTCATCTTGAAAATGGCCAGTGTGTATATTTCACAGAAGATACTGCTCGAAACGTAGTTAAATCCACCAGAAACCACTTTGACAATTTCTTCAGATTATGCCAAAGTAACCCGTTTGCCCAAACACTGCAGTATGTTGCAGTTCCCGTCTACTACACCAAGGCACACAATAGATGGAGAAAGCACAAGCAAGGAGCACAAGTTGAGGGTTGAGGAAGAAAATGCTGTCTTCAGAAGTGGGACCACTAGGCAGGTGTACACTGTGCACCCCACTCAGCAGGAGTGCTTTGTTCTGCATTTGCTGCTGCACACTGCCAGAGGTTCTACATCATTAACAGACCTGTGAAGATATAATGGAGAAGTCTGTACAACCTACAGAGAAGCCTGCGCCAAACATAAACTACTAGAGGACAATGCCCACTCAGAGCAGGCAGTGGAGGAGGCAGCAGTCAGCAGAGAACCAAGTCAAATGTGCCAGCTATTTTCTATTCTGTTGATAACATGTAGCTTGGATGAGCCTCTTAAGCTTTAGCTGACCCACAAAACCAGCATGGCAGAGGACATCCTACAAAGAATTCAAAGGCAAACCACAGTGGAAATTGTCACGTTCAATAATGCCATCTACCATGAGGCATTAGTTGACCTGGACAGCAGAGTGCAAGCTCGGGGAGGTCAGGGATTTACCACATTTGGCCTACCTCAACGTGAGCAGGCAGCAAACTATCTCACAATTGAGTACATGTGGGATATCAGCTATGACATCAAGGAAATAACAGTGTATATAACTGATAACGAACACAAACTGATGGAGGTTCAACTGGGTGTTTATAACACAATTATTTTGAGCATTGAAGGTGAAAGAGGAGATCTATTCTTCCTCGATGCCTCAGGTGGAACTGGCAAGACATTTATCACCAACTTACTTCTGGCTAAACTGCACCAAATGAAACATTGCTCTAGCAGTAGCATCAAGTGGAATAGATGCAACCTTGCTAAGTGGTGGCCACACAACTCATTTATGCTTCAAACTCCCTTTGGACCTGTTCAAAAAAGAGAAGGCAACCTGCAACATCAGTTGTGGTTCTATAAAAGGCAAACTCCTCACTGATTGCAAATTGATCATCTGGTATGTGGTGACAATGAGCCATAAGGGTTCCATGAAGGCTCTTGACACGGCAATTCAGGATCTTATACACAACACACAGCTCCTGGGAGGTGCAACAGTCTTGCTTGTGGGAGACTTTAACCTCTTCCAGTGATTCCGAAAGAAACAAAACCTGACAAGGTAAACGCCAATATAAAGTGTTCCTAACTGTGGAGCAGTGTAAAAAAGCTGAGAGTCGCAACCAACATGAGAGTGCAGCTCAGTGGTGATGAGGAAGCTGGTAACTTTTTCTAAGCAACTATTGGATGCTGGTAATGGCATTTTGGTTGGTAGGTGAGTTTGCTTTTTGGTATCTGATTTAAAGGAACTAATGACTAGGGTGTTTTCTAACCTAAGGAATCAGTTTACAGACCAAAACTGGCTGAGAACCCATGCCATTTTAAATCCAAAGAATGTGGCAGTTGATGATTTGAACATCAACCTCCTGGAACAGTTGCCAAGTGAGCATTGCAGATACAATTCCATTGATGCTGTACTAAATGCCGATGAAGCTGTGAATTACTCAGTTGAATTTTTGAATAGCTTAACACCAGCAGGCCTCCTGCTTCACAATCTGCACCTCAAGATTGGAGCACCAGTGATGCTGCTAAGAAACAGGGATCCAGTGAAGATTTGCAATGGCACACGACTTACAATTAAGAAAATGATGCCAACAGTCTTAGAGGTGACAATTCTGATTGGCAAAGCAATCAGTGAGGCTATATTTATTCCTAAAATTCCACTTATTCCATTGGATATGCCTTTCCTGTTCAAGCAGCTGCATTTTCCAGTGAAACTGAGTTTTGTAATCAGCATTAACAAAGCTCAGGGGCAGTCCTTGGATATGGTAGGCCTTAGCTTTGCAGAACCAGTTTTCTCCCATAGCCAACTTTATGTTGGATGTTCAAGAGTCAGCAAGGAAAGACCAAAAAATGTTCTTTATCAAGAGGTTCTGCAAACTTGATAAGAAACACCCAATCATTAGGTGTTTATGAGTTAACTGTCTATTTGCACATCTATTGTAAATCTATTTTAATACAAGCCCTTCTAAGAGCCATATTCTCTGTGAACGCACGAAAGCCCTTTTTAGGGCTATTAACTTTGAATTGTTACTTTCGGATAACTGATTTGCCTGTTATTATGTAAGCTACTTAAAGATTTTGGTATTCATAACTTATTGGTATTTCCTCACAAAATCCTAGGGGCGGCAGTTGGTTATTATCTGTGAATGCACAAAAGCCCTTTTCAGTGATACTTTGAATTGTTACTTTCAGATAATCGAAGAAAGGCTATGAGAATGGTAACGGGGGTTGGGTGGTAGAAGTAATATCCGCTTTCCCAGGAATTATCGGGTACCTCAGCTAGTAGTCTATAAAGATAGCACCAGACCACATGTTCCTTTGATAATTAAGCAAAAATTGTTACAGCTTGGCTGAAAAGGTTTTGCTCATTTGATATGTGCACTAAATATCATACATGGAAATTATAATTTCTATTCCATTCTTAGCATAATCTTTTTCAATGAAAATAATTTAATTTCTCTAGAAGATTGTAAACGGCACTTAGATTAAGTGGAAAGGTTCTGGGTGGATGGCATTATGAAGTCGTCTGCAAAAAAAAAAAAATCGCAGAAGATAGTGGGACAACAGATCATGATAAAAAAGGTTAATGCTGAAAATAACAACAAATGAAATTGATTTTTTTTATTTTTACTTAATATGTTAATACCAAACAAGCTCTTTAGCTACTCAATAGGTTTTGTGATGCATATCTCAAGATATGTGTGGAAATTTCACATTAGTTAAATATGAGATTAGTACCTACAAATAAAACTGGCTCATTAAATATAAGGCAATCAAAATAAGCTGACCTCAAAATTACTAAAGATCGTAGTTTACTGACTGCAATTCACTTTTAGAATACATGTAAAAACTGTAATGTGTTCAAAATCTTTTTTACAATATTTAAATGATAGTTTATTGCTTTAATCACAAAATCTTTTTCAAATTTGAACAAATTTGCATAATAAAATCAAGAATATAAGTGTAATAAAAACCTGTACAAAATATGAAAAAAACTGATGAAACATGTAAACATTTACCTTTACAGGTGTGGGCACAGCAGTAGGTGTTGCTGGTATGGGTAACTTTCCAGTTGCAATAGTATGCATATTTGAAGCTGGTACAAAAGATCCAGTAGCTGATGCTGAGGTACTGGGGACAACTGGTATTAGAGTCGTTGTGCCAGAAATCATTCCAACAACATGTTGTTTGTTAGTAGTCAATACTTGTATACCGCCCCCACCTGGAGTTGATTGGACAATGGTGGTAGGCTGAGTGGTTAACATTGGTACAGTTTGTGAAGGTGTAACCTGACCACTTGCTGACTGATTAGCAAGTGAATTGGAGATCACATTGGCCACTGTTTTGCTGACCTGTGCAAAAGGAATCTGGCCAACTACAGTAGCCTGCTGTGGCTGATACTGGTTTAGTTTGGAGGCATTGCCTGCTGTTGGCACTGATGAAGCTGCTGATGTTTGCTGTATCACAGCCTGCTGTGTGAGAGCTGCCTGAGCAACAGGAGTTTGGGTTATCTGTGGTTGACCCACTTGACCACTGGTCACAAATTGCTGCTGTCCTTGTGACAGCAGTTTCTTTTGGATCATTGCTAACTGATCCAATTGGGCTTTCTGGGTTCGGTTTGGGTTCTTTATAGAGACTAATGCCGTTATATCATTCTGCGCTCGGGCTAAGAAGCTAGGATCATGGGTAATTTGTATTGTCTGCATATGCGAGTTAAGGACAGCTGCTTGAGCTTGATTGGCTACAACTTGTGAGCCTGAACTTTGGACAACCCCACTGCTGCTAATGGGTTTAGGTTGAACAGTACTGGATGACACCTGGACACCAACTAGACTGTTGGCAACACTGACCTGTGAAGGCAACTGTACAAGAGACTGGGAGACAGTCGTGGTCACAGTAGTGGAGTGAGCAGTGCTGAGGCCTGGACTGCTGCTAACACAATGCAGAGGTAGAGGTAACTGGATATTATGAATTGTTTGAACTTGCTGCTGCTGCTGCTGTTGCTGCTGCTGTTGTTGTTGTTGATGATGTTGATGTTGCTGCTGATGCTGTTGATGTTGATGTTGGTGTTGTAATGGAGATGCACGATTTCGAGAATTCTGCTTTGATGAGCTTTTAGCAGACTTGCTTGGTGGGGTTTTTGTTCGGCTGGTACTACGCTGATTGCCAGTGGTTGTTGCGCTACTTGTGCTGCTGACATTCTGGATGACTTGCATAGTTGTAAGAGGAGTTTGCGATGCTAAAGAAGAAATATCCTGTCCAGCAATAGTAGTTTTTACTGTGGTTGTCTGAATGGGCACAGTATGTGTTTGTGGGGTCTGTAATAAAACTTGCCGACCTCCTTGGAACTGCAGTGGTCCTGATGTGAGACCTTGCAAGTTAAAATTCTGTCCCCCAATGTTTACAGTAACAGTACCAGGCTGTGATCCAGCCATCTGCAGTCCGGGATGACTAATCACCTTCAGTTGTTGACCCTGAAGAGTATTGACCACTTGCTGCACTGGAATGCTTCCTTGGGATGTGGAGGAGTTGATCAGCTGGGACTGCGAGATCTGAGGATATGACTGCACCTGTGAGGTGACTGTTGAGGACTGCCCACCATTGGTAGTTGATTGAATTTGTATCAAATTTGGTGGTAATGCCCGAAAGATAATAGATGGGGTGTTGAGGTTAACAAAGCTATAATTAGGTTGTGCAGTTGCTGCTGCCGTAAGAGTAGCTTGCGACTTATCTTGTGTTTGCTGGCCAGACAGCTGCATGGTGCCACCAGCTCCAACAGCCATCCCTGCAGCATTGCCCATTGCCATACCTGGGGCCCCACCCACTGTAGGCTGGGCAGCATGAAGTAGGGTGCCAGTGCTGGACACCTGCTGCCCAACATGGGACGGGGGCAGCTGCAGGTTCTGAACCTGCTGGAGATTTTGGAGTCCAGCAACATTAGGGATGATAATGCTTTTCCCCTGTGGAGTATTTATGATGGTACCTTGCAGTGTGACAGGGTTTGATGAAGAGGCAGCTTGTACATTGGGATACACACTCACCATGCCTCCCTGCTGGTTTGCTTGTTGCGCCGAGTTATTGCACAGAACATGGGCGACATTCACATTGACCACGTTAGGGTTCTGAATCACTGTATTTTGGGTGTGCACAATATTCTGTCCCTGAGTTGGGAGAACGGCTTGCCCAGGAAGTAAGTTCTGGATATGTGGCTGGTTTGGAGTTTGGACTAGATTTTGGATTGGGACACCTCCAGCGGCGGCAGCAGCAGCAGCTGCCTGCAATTGTTGCTGTGTAGAAGGCTGTGATTGCACTGATGTAGGAATCTGTACCACACCAACATTAGGGGATGGACTGACACTATTGGGATGCTGTCCACTGAATGATGGGCTGATAGTGACCAATCCAGGAGTCAGGGATCTACTGACTAGTGGAGAGTTTATTGGGGCAGGGCTTTGACTAGGTGTAAGGGAGCTGCTAACACCTGGTGAAGAAGCAGAGACTTGAAGATGCTGAATTTGATTGACTTTTGAAGTTTGTTGTTGCTGAGTTTGTTGCTGCTGCTGTTGCTGATGATGGTGATGATGATGGTGATGATGATGTTGCTGCTGTTGTTGTTGTTGTTGTTGTTGTTGTTGTTGCTGCTGTTGTTGTTGTTGTTGTTGCTGTTGCTGTTGTTGTTGTAGCTGTAACTGTTGCTGCTGAAGCTGTAGCTGCTGTTGTTGCTGGAGTTGTTGAAGTTGTTGCTGCTGCTGAAGTTGCTGCTGTTGAGCAAAACCAATGGAAGTCCCAGGAGCTGTTTTCAATATCAGCTGCTGTCCTTGGATAACCTGGATTGGAATTCTGCAGCAATACAATAGAAAAATAGAGAATCACTTTTAATGCAATAATATCAAAATCTGACAATTGTGTACCAAAATTTAAATGACTAAAGTTGGTGTAAAAATATTCATAAAATGTATTATCATTATTAAAGTCTTCCAAAATAAAGTTATAAAATCATGAAAATGTTTGGAAGATTTATTTCTGCAAATTAACTTATATTGTTTAATTAAAGTTGAAATTTTGATGATGTTGGGTGGGATAGTCAAATAGAATAGTTTTAATAGAATGAAAAATAAATTTTTAATCAATAATCTATTAACATATTGGCTACAATACTATTTTCTGTAATGATAGCATTGAATAGCTACAGATTTGAGGATTGGTAGAAAGTAACATGAAAATAATTTTAATAAATTAAAAGAAATTTAATTTTCATAATTAGTGGATAACAAAGTGAATAGCCAATCTGTTAATATTACCAATATCCTTGAATGCCTGTGAAAAAATACATGATGACAAAAATTGAAAGGCATTAATTGTTGGTGACAAATGGTGGGAAAGAAAGTCAAGCAAATAAAAGCGTTATAGTTTATAAGAGAAATGAATTGTCATTTTCAGGTTGTACAGGGTCATTCAGAGAACAAAATTTAGAGGTCAAACAACAATTAATACTTATTAGAGACAAAATCAAAATCACTTGTATGAAACTATTCTTATCATTTATGGTAATTCAGTTTGTATTTATTTCTGATATTTCTATACTGATGGAGGCTTGTGTTTGCATCCATAAAATGATCACACTTAAACAAGGATCATTTTTGGTGTTTGGGGTGGGCATAAAGACTAACAAGACATCAAGTTATTAAATAGACAAGTGGACTTCAAAGGGTCATTTGAGGGCAGCAGAGATCATGAAAACGCACAGTATATTATTCCTAGTTTAATGAAGCAATTTCTTGCAAAATGCAGTGAAATATTAAGTTTATTATGAAGTACAAACATATTCCCTTAGGAAAATGTACATTTGTACAGATACATTATTCATGTTCTTAATATAAACAATGCCAGTAACATAAACATTTTCTTGTCTATACATAAATACAGCCAACTGGTTTGACAATACAGTGAATCAGCTTTGGATTTCAAAATGATTTGATGTTGTAACCATAAAAATCTTTCAAAAGTAAAGATTGTAAAAGTAGTTATGTAAAGGATTGTGTTATCAAAACATTCACAAATTTCAAAAATATCTATTGAGTTTTAAGAAGAAAATACATTTGTCATCTTAGGAGTAAACATTATTTTTAAATTTTTAAATCAAAATTCACCATAAAACATTTTGATAGAACATATTATAAAAGTGTTAAACAATGAATTTCATTGTTATAAAATCAACATGATATTAAAAAGAATTATGCAACAATACAAATATGTTCAAAGTAAGAGCATTATCATTTAAATATAGCTTTTTAATTATAATTTCATTATTTTCTGCTTTACCCTTATTTTTCCTGTTCCATTTCAATTACACACACACACACGTATGTGTGTGTGTGTGTGTGTGTGAGAGAGAAGAGTAATAATGAAGATTTTTTTTTTTAACTTACTTAAATTATCAAAAATGTTCATCATTACTTTTATTGAGGTTGCATAACTGAAAATGGTTGCATCAAATTCTATTTTAAAGCTTGAAAAGTAAATATAAGCATCATAGTAGATGGAATTAACTCATAAAAAATGCTTTCAATTAACAGTGACATCAAAACAGCAAAGTATTCAAATCACCTAAAACCTCTCAGCTGTTTTCAATTTTCTTGTATGATATAGCTGAAATATCTAAATATATAAATGAATTATCTCCCTTACATAATTGGCTACTGCTGCACACTGTTTAAAATTAGTTTAATAAAAGCAGTGTTATTTGAATTCCAATGCATATTTTCATTAGTAATGAAAGCTAGTTTTTTAAAAAATAACATTTTACATGCACTTAAACGATAAAAACAGTGATTAATGGCACCTCACACTTTCAAAGAGCATATGAGATATCTAACAGAACTTATATTTTACACTAAACAATATATTTTTATTACACAAAATGTGACTTATTGATCTCAAAGATAGCTATCTTGAAGTGTTTCTAGGTAACATTTAAAATGAAAAATAATTGAGTCAGGAGTCAAACAATTTTATAAGAAAAGAAAATGGGAGAGATAAGGAGTGTATCATAAATAGATGAGTGATAACATCATCAATTTCTTAGTATAAACCATGCAACACCAAATGTGGTAAGGTTTATTAATTTAAAGAAATAATGGACATAAAACAGCCAAACATGAAGTACACCACATTCAACAAAACCCATTAAAATAAAAAAATAAAAATATATTTTGATCAACAAATCTTTTAAGAGGAAGAACTAAGGATCCAACCAAACAAAAAGAAAATTATGCTAAACGTTATGTAAATTTAAAATTATTTACAATTTAAGATTATTTTGTTTGAACCTTTAAGTCTTGGGATCAATTTTAGAAAGTTTGGAAAAAAAAAAAACACCATAATGTGGAAGTTAATGACTGAGTTGAGAAAAAAAAATTGTCCAGATTTTCCAAATCAAATGAGTCATAACATTTATTCATATGTCCCTAAGAAATGAATTGAAAGTAATTTATTGCTACATAAGACAATAAGCTAAGAGGCTAGAGAAAGGAAGCAGGTGTTTTGAAGAAGAACTATTTCAAATTATTCACTGAAGCAAGTAAAAGATTTGATTGTCAAATGAGACTTTTATTTTTCCTAAAAGCCTGAAGCAATAAAACAAGATCAGCTCTTATTGGATGTGTTACTTTAACATCATAATCCATCCTCAGGGAAATTTTACGTCAGGTTCCCAGAAAAAAATTTACTGCAGATGTTTCATTTGTGACAAGTTTTTAGTTTAAATGAATTCATTCTTAAAATAGATCTAGTTTAGCTGAGATTTTTTTTCAACTTGACGTATAGTGAAACAGTAACAGCAAAATATTTGTATGAACAGGCAAATTGAATGTACACATGTCATTAATGCTGATTCTATAACTATTTCAAAAATATTCAATGCAAATGTTATACATATACTTGAAAACAAGAAGATAAGATTTTATGAGCAATGTAAAGATTTGTTCATCAGAAGAAATTATCATGTTGCTCTAGTGTGCATACATAAGTGTGATTCTCAGTACAAAAAATAATGAAATATTGTATTGCAACTTGATAAAGAGTCCATTTTAATGAAGCACATTAAGTTAATATTTTATATTTTAATTTCCCAGGTTTTAAAGATTACATATCTACAGTAATAAAATCAGAAAGAAATCATCTAACTGCTAGTTACAGTTTCAGGTAGCAAAATTGACATATCAAAAAAAATTAGAAAATTAAAAATATCAGAAATAATGTTATTATGTTTATATATTAATATTTCTGTCATTTCATTTTTGCATTTCACAACAGCTCAGATAAATCTCTAATAGCAACCTGTAGCTGCACTGTGGATACTCATCTCTCGGTAAGGTAGTCAGCAATTTGATGTGAACTCTCCTATTTGGTATCAGAAGAGCAACATCAATTCTTTGACATTTTTAGATGAGCATGTATGGAGCCTCTTTCATGTAATCAATGTTATATCTCCCATATGATATAAGCAATATAAACTAACTGATACCATTGTCTCAGAGAATAAAGCTGAAACTTGTCAAGTTTTTCTTGTTTGTTAGTAAATAGGATAATTTTTTTTAAATTATGATAATCTCTTGAGAACCTCCATGGGAGAGATTAGAAAAAAAGCATCTCAAGTAACCATGATTCAATAAGAGAAGAAAAATTTTAGTCATACTGGTTACAAACCTGTTCAATCTTAATAAATCCCTAACAGTTGCTTTGTTGTAAGATAATCTTAATTCATACATGTCAAAGGCAATATCAGATCTAATATGAATAGCTGTTCAATTGTGCTGACCAATCAGGCCTTGGTAAACAACTTTTTCAGATTCAGTTCAATGGTCTTCTACACAGCATGACAATGACTAACAGGAGATAGATATGATGCATACTGAAATTGGTCTATGGTTATGTCATTGCAGGTTGACATTAAGACCAACATGTTTAAAGTCTGTAGATGCAGACATTAAAAACATGTATTTTTTATGCATGTACTAATCCAGAGAAAGTCATAAACATAAATGCAAATAATCCCCTAAAATTGTATCAAGAGATCAGTGTATCTCTAACACACATATAGCAAGCAAGCTCTAGAAGCATCACAAGCAATACATTCTTTTCTTCATAATTTCTATAGCTTCCAATTAAAAAGATTTAGATAGAAGTTTCAAACTGTCTTGTTCAATTTTATTGCCTTGTAAGTATGCAGCCTTGATATCCATTATAAAAAAAACATTGATGAAGTCAGGAAAAGAGTAAAGTGAACTGCTTCTTTTGAACACATCAATGAATAGTTACGTAAAATGCTTGTTGTCATCCTCAAATCCACAAGCTACCCATCTAAATCTAGTAACTATATTGTTATTCCTTACCTTTTCAATAATAACCCATAATACAGACATAATATCTGACCTTGATCTCCAACTTCATAATACATATAAATTATCCTTCCAGTTCTTAATTTCACTTTCTTTTGCTGCCATAATTTCACTGAAACATTATAATTATCTGCAAATCATCAGGTACAATTGACAGATCACTAAGTTTAGTGAAATCCATCAATTATACAAATAATCCATATTTTTATTGCAAAAATAAATATTTTTTTTAGTGCTCTTGATTCTCTTGTCGGATTAAAATTTGAAACATCCTTGCTGGGCTAAATTCCTTCTCATTATAATAGATGCTGATACAAGTTCCAGTATGAGAGGATCACTATTTAAAGATGTCGGGAATAGGTGGATTATCTCACCAAAAACAAACTGATTTGGAAAAAACCCAGATTTGTTAGCAAAAGCATTAAAAGCAGTCGCCTACTAATACTCCCCCTACACAAACACATTTCATAGTGCCTGAGAGAGCTGTAAGTGTTATTAATCTAACCAGGCAACATGGGCACCAGTATTGCATGGTCCAATGACAATATTCTCTGGCCCAGGTAACATGCAGTAACTGATGATGTGCTGTTAATAATGGTACCTTGTTGCACAAGCAATCAGCTGTTGTCTACTTGTCTGGAGTTTGGATATTCCTAGTATATCCTTGCTACTGTTGTCTGAGAAAAACCTAGTTATTTGCCAACTCAAATAGAATGTCCCATCTTTTTGGCCTCAATAATCATTCTGTATTAAATTCTGTTCAGATCCTATGGTTTGTCACAGCTACACTACCTCTTTACCTAATAAGACAAATAAATGTCATCTGAACCCTATTTTTTCAAGTGATGACAATAAAACCCTCTAGTATGCTGCTGTCTCTATTTTTTCACACTTCAGTTTAATTCTGTTGAATACTCCAATAGCAAAAAATAGCAAAAACATAATTTTATTATCCTCACAATTTAATTTACACTAATAATGGTGTAATACTGACTACTGATTTGGCGCTCATTGTCTTTCTTGTAAAATCTTCCAAAATATAATTCATTTCCAAATTTGTGTAAAGTTGGGATATTTCAGATTAATAGAAAATAATCTGAAGGAACTCAGAAATTTAAGAAATAAAAATTAGAATATAAAATCATATGCAAAAATGCAAGCAAGGTGGATTTGTTCAGTTAAATAAACTGTACACAATAAACAAGAACAGAATTAAATGTTGTCGTAATTTGTTAATGACTTTTTTAAAAAAATGTTTAAATTAACTCAACAAAAGACATGACTGGAAATAATTCAATTACAAACAATAAACATCTCTACATAATGAAATATATGAATAACCATAAATACTAAACAGATTAGGAAGTAGAAAAGGATGCATTTTGATAACAATTTATAGTACAAGTAAAACTAAACTATAATGAAAAAATATTATTTCACTAAATAAAATAGCGTAACAAAAACATTCACTCCATTTCATGGAATAAAAATGCATCATTTTGAGACAAATTCTATAAACTGTTTATCTATTAGATGAAGGAAAAAATAAGGGAAACAGAAAAAGATGTAAAAATCAGAATTTGACAGATTAGAAGATTTGAGAAATAATGTTACTGTCAAGTATATTCAAGTATAAAAAGCAAAAGAGCTATTAAATTAATTAATAATATGCCCCCTTCCCACAAAAAAATATCAATTAGCAATAATAATGAAAATGGTTGCTTCATGATGAAGAAGCTCATTTGAAAGCTGTCATATATTACCTATTTTCCTTTGAAGTCTTGCTTGGTGGCCAATAACATACATCAAACAAACCAGTTATTGTTGACGCTGTAATTTACCATTATAATCTACCATACAAAATAATCAAAGTGTGAATCAAAGTGATCATATTTTATTTATACCTTATATGGTCTACATAGCAAGATAAAGAAAAGTAACAGTTAACTTAGGTACCTTCATGAGATCGCTAAAAAAAGAGCATAGCATGATGAAAAAGATGCCAAACTTGATGAAAACAAAATTTTAGCGTCTAAATGCTTATGTTATTATTAAAAGGAAATATCAAAGTATTTTTTAATTATTTTTTAAAATTTTTCCTTCTTTTTAGAACATTCTAAATTTTGAGTAAAAAAACCTTGTTTCTCTTTGTGTCACCAGAACTAGTAAAATAACATAAAAATTTAGCGCTTTTTTTCTGTATGACAGACATTAATTTTGAAAATCTTTTAAAAATAAAAATAATTGTCGGATTTTAATGAAACTTTCAGAAACTATTCACAAATGATGGAACTTATTATAAATATGTTTTTCTTTTTTAAAGTCATGGCAACTTTTTTTTTTTCATATGTATTAACCCCCCATAATTGATTGTACGAAAATTCTGTAATTTCAATTTTGGGAAGATTAGTGATTAAATTAGTTAAAAGCACAAGGCTTTGAGGAAACCAAATCATGTTTTTTTTTTGTTTTAGTTGGCCCACTTCTACCTGAAAATCATCTCTGAATTGTAACATACAAAACTCAATAAAACAAAAAAATTATTTAATTTCAAAAACTTTTAATTGCTTTTATTTATTTCAATGAACATGGACAATACTGTCTGAAAGCAAAAAGATATTTCGATGAAAAATGAATTTTTAAAACAATTATTTCTTATTTCTGAAATATTTTATTATTTTTACATTATGTTGTTAATTCTTCTAAAATTAGGGAAAAGTTTGTAAAATTTAACGACTGTTGTTATTAAGTAGATATATATTTATAGATTATAATTTCCAAAGTTTCTTACAAACTAACAAACAACAGTATATAAAAAAATATAATTTGTGTCAATAATAACACTGTAAATCAAATCTACAGAAGACCGGAAGTATCATGGATGCAATAAAAAAAAAAAAACGTCACGTGGATTGAGTTTCTGTCTAGTATTTAACTTAAATACTGAATTTTTAATACAATTATTTGTTATTTCTTTAATTATAATACATTTTTACATGTAAGTTGTTAAAATATTATAAAATTAGTTAAAAGCCGCATTCAGTTTCGTAAATGTCCTTTTGAGATATAGATTTATTTTGCAAAACACATGTGGAGAAGTTAATTTGATTTTTCAATTTCAACTGAGAAGGGTACCTACAAGTATCAGTATCATTTTATGAAATTTAAATTTGTATTTTTTGCACACTTCTGATAAAATTTCATAAGAAAGGTACCTATAAATTAATTAGATACCTTTCTTATGAAATTTAACCTCACTCTCTCAACAGTCCTATTTTAATTTCTTTATAATATATTTTCCATAAAGCATCGTAAACGTAAAGGTGAAAGGTAAGTACAAAAAAATTAGAGCGCTGAAAGTTTTCCTTAAAAAAAACGAGGTAAATAATTTGTTCACTTAAATGTAAATAACTTCACTTTTCACCTTCCGTAGAACAAATTATTTTCCTGTAATCCGTCAATATGTCATTCAACACCTGTCAAGTGACCCGAAAATTTATAACCTGCTTTGTTTTATTTTCAAATTACATCTTTTCAGTGCAGAAGCTAAGTTAAGCTTGATTCAAAATATTTTAAATAAACATTATAATTTCTGATTTTCTTAAAATAAGATTTGAAAAAATTATAATTGATTTTTAAAAGAATTTCAAAGTGACATTTTCATTTTTTTTTATAAATTGGAAAAAATGGCTGACAATCAATTATCTGTCAATTTTGCTGACTAGAAAAAACAAGATTTTTAACGAAAATTTTGGACATGCTAGGAACGATTAAAAAATGTAAAAAAATACCCCAAAAATACTTTGATATTTCCTCTTAATAACAACATAAACATTTAGATGATAGAGTTTTGTTTTCGTTGAGTTTGGCGTCTTTTTTGTCATACTGTACTCTTTTTTAACGATCTCATGAAGGTACCTAAGTTAACTTGTGCTCTCATAAGATTACATTATAAAACAAAGTTTCCAAGTTGGAGAAATTAACATAAGTAGTTTATGCTTAAAATTAGTGGAAAACTATGAATTTCTACCTGAATATAATTAATTTCAATCAAGAATTCAGCTATAATTTACAAATATTTTTTTTTTATTTCATGGAGGAGAGGTGAAAGCTTAAAAAGGCAAAAAATACTACAAACAATGATGTCAAAAAAAAAAAGAAAAGACTTTGTTAAAAAATGTTGAAAAAAAAAAAAGACAAGTAAATATCTAA
This sequence comes from Acanthosepion esculentum, assembly GCA_964036315.1. Lineage (NCBI taxonomy): Eukaryota > Metazoa > Mollusca > Cephalopoda > Sepiida > Sepiidae > Acanthosepion > Acanthosepion esculentum. The sequence continues at coordinate 30,205,769 of OZ038477.1, read as the reverse complement.
TCTATACTCTTTAAAAATAATTAACTTATAAGAGGAAACTGATTCCTTTTCATAGATTAATAGTCCTTTTATAACATTAGATTTTTACCAATTTTATGTCCATATGCATTTAAGTAAAATCATTTAATAAATTACTCTTACATGGAATAATTACTCAAATATAATTACTTGGTTACTCAATATTTTGAACTTAAAATACAGTCATTAGAGTTCATGAATTTTATAAAATTTTATTTATACTGTTGTAGTAATTAACAAGTTGAATATCAATTTCCAAAATTTGCATAATGCAATTTTAAAACAGCATGTCTAAAAAGTAATGACAACTTTCAGCATGTGCTTCATTGTGCTGGAAACTTTTAGAAAAAGCAATGAAAAAATGTTATAGGGAAAAAAAGAATTAAAAGGTTTCCATGAGCAAATCATGTTGTATCATAAAAGAACTAAAAATGTGCTTTTTATTTTAAGTCTAAAACATCTGGCTCACTTGATTATTATGGGAAAAATTACTTTTTTCTCAAGCTTGAAATTTTAAGTGTATTATGTAATAAGCCTCACTTATTTGAAACTGATATTGAAATAATGACTGTGTTTTTCAGATGAAGTGTGTGTTACAATATCTAAAAAAAATTAAAAAAAAAAAAACTAATAAAAAAAGAAAACTAAAACAAAAATTAATCATATCACTATTTTTATGTGAAAAATTTCATGCAGAAGTTACATCATAGCAAACAAAATATGAAACTGATAAACTAATATAATTATGACTATGAAATGTTATTTTTTTTTATAACAGCTAATAAAAATGACTGGAAAATATGACAGCATGCTTAAAAGCTTTGTCTTTGACTGGTAGTGGGTAAAATGAATATTTTTTAAAAAGTGATAGATAAAAGTGGCAAGGGTAAGAGCAAGTGATTTGGAAGGGGTAGTGGAGTGCGCATTGCTGATATCACCAAGCAACCAGCCAAATTACCAATCAACCAATCAGCCAGCCAACAATCTGCTTACACAAGAACAGTATACCTAGCATAAAAAAGATGCTTGTGTCCCTGCAGGTAAGACTGAGGTCTTATGAATAGTAAAAGCAATTCTGTTAAGCAAAGTGAACCAATCAAAACCAGTAAGAATAGTAGATGTAAAAGTAATAGTGGTGGTAATAGTAGTAGCAACAACAGCAGTGGCATTGGTGGCAGAAGGAATAGGAAAGGATGTCTGTTGGATGTCCAGAGGAATAAAATGGCTGAGAAATTCCATTTTTTTTTTTGTATTTGTATTCGTGATCACCATAAGAAAGTCTTAATCAATTAAAGGGAGAAGCCAAATTCTAAAGAGAAGGCTCAGGCAGATTTCAGGAAGAGGCTATTTTCAGCTGAATATACTCACCTTACCAATAATAATAACAACAGGTAGTTGAACGTGAGATACTTCAAACATCATTGACACAGAGCAAGCTGGAAGGGAGACACTTTTGAGAAAATTCCAAGGAAGCAAAAATAGTTTTAACAAAAATCATATAAATAAAATAGGAAAATATTTAACTAACTTTGTTTAAGATATTTTTAAATTGAATTAAATTCATAAAAGTCATTAAAACAGGCTAAAAATCTTAAAATGCATGTATGATACTAAAGTCTCCCTTTTGAAATAAATATTCAATAGTGTCTGTCCATCTGTGTGAAAATGTCATGAATAGCAACACATAAATAAAATGATACATACCTTAATAAAGAAAAACCTAAAACCAACTAATTTAAATAGAGTTTTGATGTTTTTTTCATGCCTTTTTTTAAAAAGATTATCACTAACTAGGAGGGGTACTGAAAAGTTCTTTGTCTAACTAAGAAGCCCTTTAAAAAAATTCGGTTTGATCAGATTTGAGAAGTGTGTTGAGGGAAATTTTCCACATTCTATTGCACAACAAAACTAAGTAAAAGATGTTTTGAAAACTTATTCTGTATTGCTGCTGATATAAGCAAAACCAATCCAGAAAAATGTTTATTCAACTAAAATATAAATGGTTTCTAAATTTGAGTTAAGGAATTTAGCCCGAGAAAATATAGTGTAAACTTCTGCTGTAGAGAATGAGTACATATTGAAAATGAACTTGTTGATAATTCTCAGTTAAAATTTCAATAGGCTAAACATTTTTATTTCCACAAGAAAATTTATGAAATAGTTTATTTTATGATCAAGGTATTCATTTTATTTTAATATTCTTAATGATTTAGAAAAAATAATTGGTGTAAGATTTAAACATGATTTAATGAAATTAAAGCTTACTTGACCCAATAAGATAGTTTTGCTATAGAGTGAATAAAGAGTTATCTGATTTAAATATATTTGCTTTTGTATAGAAAATCCATTTTTGTTAATTAGTGAAATCATTTGAAGGAACTATATTTTTAAAATACTAAAAATACTCATTGGAGATCTACATATCTATAACTGAATTAAAACATTAAAACTTGCAGTTATCTTAGTTATAAGATAACTAATGAAAACTGCAGTGTTGATAAGTCAAGTTTGAATGGAAACACTATGATTTTTTTCCTGAAAATATTGAGTAAAAAACAATATTTTCAAAGTCCAAAGATTTAAATTTACACCATAATAATTTATTTTTATTTTTTCAATGAGCTTAATAAAACATGAATAAAAGCAGAAATTGTGACAATTAAGAATATTTTATTTTACAAGATTAGTATCTAGTTAAAGAAATTTACTATCCTGTTAGTTGAATGATGAAACAGTTAATGGTCACAAGTTTAAAATTTGAAATAAATCTTTAATATGATGAGGAACATTAAGTATCAAAAGTTATACTTTGAATTAAAAATAATAATAATAAATATATTAAATAAATTTGGATAAAGTGTGAGAATGAAAAAAAATATAAATTTTGAAATTAGCTTTTGTTAAAATCTCTTTATAAATCCAACCATCCCATTCAGTAATTTTGGATCAGAAAAAATGTATCAAAATTTCATGATTAATTAGAATTTATTTACATTATTTACATGCAGATTATTGTCTTCATATTTATTGTTATTATGATGATGCTTTAGCCACTGTACCCCTTGCAGATTAAATAAAGGTTTCAACTCAAAATTACCTGAAGGTTACCTGGAATGACAAGTACCTGATGAAAGCTGGCTGGCAAAATGGCCAAAACATTGTGATAATAACAACAAAGCCGATGACAAAAATCTGTATGTAAATAATGTATAAAATGATAATTCCTCATTTCAGAAATTCAGACTGATGTAATGAATATGCATACACCTCTGTTTCCACTCACAGGAATATGATTGGCTGGTGTCAGCCATAAATACAGACTGACATGGAGGTACAATAGAGTTTAAGTCTACTGACTACGCCATTGGCTATCCTATTGGTCTATGCCTATTGCCTACGAAGAGTACCAGTCGATTACTGCTACCTGATAGATTGTACTACTCAGTTACAGTAGCCAAAACCACTTAGCTACTTTGATCAAGTATATCCCTTTCCGGGACATATCACAGACAATAGTTAGAATTTATTCATTAAGACAGATTCTATCATTGTTAGTAACCTTCTTCCAATTCTTAAACTTCACAATAAAATTTTGGCAAAAGTCTTCTGGCTTGATTGATGTAAAAGAATTAAAGAGGGTAATTTTCACTTTTCCATGTGTTTTTGGCCCTGGAACAAATCACAATCAGGAGGATGTAGAATTTTTCCCCAACTGAGGTCTTTAATCTTTTCAAATCATTTATGGGGCCATACATTACCATAATGGAACACTAAATTTTTGGAGCTGATCAGACTAGATTTATTTTCCTTCAAAGTAATATTTAAACACTAACTGCTGACAATAGGCATCTGCTGTAATCATAACTGACTTGTAGCAATACACCAATGCAATCCAACTTGCCAAAAACCTTTGTGTTTTAATCTATTCTCTAAGACATTTTCTGTGTTACTTTATATTCTTATAAAATATCCACATTTCATCATCAGTTACTAATCTGTCTTAAAATGGCAACATGCATTCATGACCAATCTTGTTTTATGAATGGATTCTGCTAAATTCCAGGAGCTCATTTTTCAAGTTAAGGCACCACTTCAGACTGTTTTATATAACAGTGTACTGTTGAATCACATGATCAATTTTTGCATTAATTCTTCAAAAATAATAGTACTAATTTTATGGAGTTCAAACAAAATCAGATCATTGTTAAAAATCAACAAGACCATTTGCTTGTAGCACAAATGAAGTGACCTATTCTAAGCCATCTATTAAGCAATTTCTTTCATGTGAGGAATCCAATAAACACCATATTTCTACATATTGCTTATGTAGCATTGTCACCTTTTCTAAACTCTTAAAGCATTTAATAACTTGACCCTCTCCAAAATGGATGTGTCTATGGTGCACATACACATCCATTTTGGAGAGAGTCAAATTATTTACTAAATTAAATTGTACTGTGACAAAGTAATTTGTTTCAAACTGTATGAACGCACACTAGTAAGTATTATGGATCCCAGAGGGTGTTCTCATTGGGCAATATCTCTCCTTTGGGAGGGGCTGTTGTTATTACCTAGAGCATGAAACATTCCCAAAAGAGGAAGTGCTGAGGGGGATAGTGGAATTTTTGTCTAATCTATGTGCACATGGGTTCCCAACCCACTTTAAACTTGATCATGTGCCACATTCTACTTGAGTGGGTGTGAAGTTAAAGACCTACCAGGAAGCATTATTAACTTAGGCATTTTGAAATAGCAAAAATTATCATTCAATTCACTGCTATAAGATTTGGGAGATTACTTATGGGATGACCTGATAAAAACTTCTTACATAATTATCATTTGATTACAAAATAATAAAATTGTATTATTTTATATGTACAAGATTATTTTCATATATATGCATGTAACATAGTAGTACAAGAACTGATGATCAGGTTTTAACATTATCAAATTGTACAAAAATAAATTACTTTTTTCCCTGAATATCTTTGGTGTATATTTCAAGAAACATTAAAACAGGGGGTAAATAAATAGCTTACTGAATCTGTGCAATCATACAATAAGCAGCAACAATATGCTATTCATTCTGGAAGAGGATAATAAGGACAGGTTAGGATTTAAACCTGGCATAAGAAAGATCAAGCAATACCCAGGGGTGGTGAAAAGCTCATGGCCCTACCAAACTCCCAAAATCTGATCAAATGGACTGAATATTTGGTAGAAAGACTTCTTGGTCAGGTTGAGAACTTTTCATCACCCCCTCATATATGCAGACAAGAAACAAGCATGCACACATATGCATCAATCAATTTGAAAGTAAAATATTTTATAATATTTTTAAGCTAATAACAAACACTTATGTTAGTTACATATTAGTAATGGTTGGTCTGTTATATTTGATTTTGATTTGAAATAAAAAGCAGTTCACATACATTTAAGATCCAGTGTTTCAGATATCAAAAAATATAAACAGGAGGATCTAAAAAGCACCATTTTAGAAATAATATTCTGTCATTAAATCATTTTGAAGATCTTGAATACAATTAAGAAATATATAATGTAGCTATTTTAGCTAGATTATTTATTACTTGTATACCATCTTTATCAAAACTTATTTAGAAAATTTGAGTATTTATGTTGTATTTGTTTTAACAATGATAATAAATTCAACTGAAGAGAAATAACACAAAATTTGCAAATACAATTAGGAATTAACCAATTCCACACTTTAAATTATCACTTATACTTCATAACATACATAAAGCAGGCAAATAAATGTCTTCATGAAAAGAGAACTATTACAATTTATTCATTCAAACACAAAATATTGAACAGTTTAATGTACTTCTGTTGTTTATAAAATAAGTACTGAGAAAATGTCAATACTAACAAAGCTCAAGTTTGTTGTTAAACCACATTAACTACCAGACATTACAATTTAAGCATAGGACTTCAAAACTTTCAGAATAGGGAAGGCTATAACAGGTGGTAAATGACTTGTCAATAAGGAAATGGATTTGTGTGTATTAATGGGATTCTATCCATTACTGCACTTCCCACAATAAATTATTTACCTTAGATATATATCAGAGGTGAGTGCCAATTCCTAAGAGTTTTACAGAATATTAATCAAATTTTCACATCCCTATCAAAAAAATTTCAGTAATAAGAAAGTTACAGATAATCTAACACAAACTTAGACCTAAAACTAGTAATCTGTAGTGAACATAAAAATTGTCTTGAATATTTCAATTTTATTCAGCTGATATGAATGAATGTTTTAATTACCAAATTCATTATTAACAGTTGGAGAAAAAAAAACATGGAAATTCTATCCAAATGCCTATTATCATCTAAAAATGGAGTTAGCAAATGCTTTCACCAATGTAAAATATTTTCTAAAATTATCTTACTTTTCACAAGTTCTAAGTTGAATTAATCAATCACCCAATATAATGAAATTAGAACTTGAAAATATATTTTATATTTAATAAATTACTATAATAGTAAATGATAGAAAATATTTCACTATCACAGTAGCTATGTTGAACAAATAGAAATTAAGTAATTTCCAAATCATCTGAAGCATAAAAAAATAACATTAGAAGTGAAAGGTCTTAATTGTGAAAATTTGCAGAAAATAATTCAGCCACTTCCTCCAATGCAATCTATTGAATTTTAATGTCATCATTGACACAACACTGTGATACCAAAAACTTTAAATGAAAACAAGAAAAATCATAACATAAGAAACGTGAAGGAATAGTTAAAAATTGCACAATATCAATTGAATCCTAAGTAAACAAATTAGAAAAAGCACTAAAATATTAATTTGTCAACTGATATTTACATTCAGACTAATGTATTTTATCTTTGTTATCATATTATTGGCCCTTTTACAGGTGTCCGTTGATTGAACTCATAGAACAATAGCCTAGTGTATTAGCGCTGATTTGCAAATTTGGTGATACAATAACTGAGTTCAATCCCTAGGCTGGGTAGTACAGACTCAGAGGAATCAGGTCAAGCAATAACTGAGCATTACTAAAAAGAAGATAACCTTGAACATCAACAATGGAACAAAAACAATCTACTACTGTAAATTAAATAAAGGGTTCAGTTCAAAATTCCTTGATAGTTACCAGCATTGACAGACATCTGAAGGAGGTCAGAGGGCACAATGGCCAAAAGTGTGACAATTACAACAAAGATGAGGAATGTATATAATTAAGTCTTCATCCCAGAAATTCTGACAGAAATGAGAAATAGATTATATATATATATATATATATATATATATATATATATATATATATATATAAAGAAAAATGGATTAAGTCCAACAATTATTTAATATATTTTCTGTTTATATGTTATTTATGTAGATACAACTTATTTAAGTAAATGCTCTGTCTTTAATTAAAGAGTATTAATTACATTTACCAGCCTGAATACAAGTTCAATTCCTGCTGGAGAACACATTTTCTACGAAATTTCTTGAACATTCAGGCCAGTAAATGTAATTAATACTCTTTCAAAAATAATGTATAAACAGAAAATATATTAAATAATTGTTGGACTGAATCCATTTTTCATATGTTGTCATTGTTTACGTTAAGACATGTATCATAAGCAGATATGATCAACTGAAAAAAATTGTCAAAGATTGTGTTTACAAACAGTAATTTGGACTTTGCTAACCAGATGCTTTTCTTTAGCTAAGTGGTATAGCAAAACAGATCAAATGACGTTTTCTGTATAGGAATACAGGTTCAATTCCTGTAGGAGAAATTTTAAAAAAAAGAAGAAAAAAAATTCTTGAATATTCAGGCCAGTAAATGTAATTAATACTCTTTAATTAAAAACAGAGCATTTACTTAGATAAATCATAATTATAAAAATGATGTATAAACAGAATAAACGTTAAAATTCCCTTCATTTCTAGCATGCAATGATGACCTAGGGGTAAGATATCTGACTGATGTCAAATCAGTCAGGTTTTGATCCCAGCTTGAAGCAATTGGATGTCTAGCCACATAGCCACATTAAGGAGCTGTGATACAGCGAAACAGTCTGTATGTGGATAACTATATATTTACAGTTCTTAAATAGACACAAAAATATTCTTACATACACAAAGTGAACTGCTTCAGGTTTCACTACAAGTACAACATTTTAAAGAATAAACAAAATAAAATAAAAAAGACAGAAAGAAAGAAGAGAGGTGGAGATGATCTAATCTATAGCATAAACCCCCATTATTATTATTAATTTTACAAGCAGCACTTGTAGATTCTTTTTATACACATTATACAAGAAGCAATTTATCATATTTTTCATGTTGAAATGAGAAAAATTAAGATACTTGTACTTTTGCTAAATTTTACTTGTTCTAAACTTATATCTTTGACATCTAATTCAAAAGATTGAAGTAACACGAGAATAAATACAAAATATTCAACATTAAATTTTTCTAATAAATTTTTAAATTAAAGCCTAAATATTTCAAAGTAATTGTCAGTAAAAAGTTCATAGTTTTTCTTTAAGACAACCTTATTTTAATGAAATACCCATTCCAGTTAATAAATTTAAAATTAAGATGAACATTTTGCTTTACTTAGATAGCTATGAGAATCTAGCCCTCCAAGCAAACCTGTACAATAAAACATTTGATGTTAGTCCATAAACAAATGCAATTTATGCAGTATTTATGTCTTTACCACCATTGCCACCACCACCACCACTGCTGCCAACACCATTGTCATTTACAAAATTCAAAAATAATAACAGTTTTCTTAATAAAATATAGGTATACATATTTTTACTTACCCTTGACCAATTGGTGCAAATGTATTCTGATAAGAGGATTTTTGGTCTTGAGACAGCGCTGAGCTGCATCCTGGTTGAACCAGCTGAACTTGTCCAAAGTTAGCCGACTGGGGTGACAGAAGAGCTGCAACTTGTTGAGAGCCAGCCACAGTACTGATAGATGCTGTTGCAGGGACAAGAGAAGATTGACTAAGCTCTGTAGGGGCTGCTACAGCTGCTACCGTTGCTGTTACAGGTGCTGCTGCAGCCGCTGCTGAAGTTATTAATGTTTGCGATTTGATAAGAGGCAAGGAATCACTGCAGTCATTTTCTGATGACCCTATAGTTGAAGGCAGAAACTCTTCTTCAGGCCATTTATAGGCATTTTCACTGATTTGGCTATCACCAGACAGGGATGGATCCGGCTGCAATATAGAATTTTTTTTATAATTAATTAACTGCATTATCAAAGTAAACAACAAATTTTTATAATAACAATCTTTCAAAAATAACCAAAAACACTGACATACTTAAAACATGAGAGCAATGAAAGCAGAATTTTTGTTGTATTTTCTTAATTATTCAGTATATCAGGATTTTCAGAATAACCTTCATCTTTAGTACCCAAAAGCCGAAATAAACACCTTGTGTTCTCGTTCAAATAGTCCAACAAATAATTAAGTTTTAGTAAAAAAAAAAAATATTATATTAAAGAAACAGACATTGTATTATGCCTGCAAAAGTTCCCAGCAGTCCTCTTTTTTGTGTTCTGTATTCAGTGTTCATTTATACAATCTTGACAAAAATAGAAAAATGACACTCCATGTTGCCCCTTTTTTATGTTGAATATGACATCAGTAAAAGCAAATAAGAAATAAGATGACTAATGAAGTCTATGACTGATTTGTTTGGAAGCAGTACATGTTGTGAATGGTTTGTGAAGTTCAAAAATGAATTTGACTTGGTGGACAGATCATGCAATGGTAAAACACAAATATTTGGAAGTAATGGCTTGCAAGTTCTTTTGGATTATGACCCACCCTACTCAATATACATTGGAACTGTAAAAAAAAACTTGGTGTCAATGACTCAACAGTTGTAAGACATATACAAAGAAGAGAGAATATTAAAAAAAAAAAAAAGCAGGGAAATTGGTTGCAAAAAAATTGTCAGAGTAAAGCATTGGACAGTATCTCATCATTAACCCGTTTTGTGGAAGATGAAAAGTGGATTCACTGCAATCATCCAAAATGTTGCAAGTAATGATCATGGTGAATCCAGGACAGCCCACAGCATCAACAGCAAAATCGCATTGTTTTTGTTTTCCAGATACCGTTTTCTATTTGGTGGGACACAAAAGGCATACTGTATTATAAATTGCTCAAACCTGGTGAAACTTTTACTTCAGACTATTACAGTCATCACTTTCAAAGTTTGAAAAACTGAAGAAAAAAGATTTATAAGATAGGGAAACCAATAAGTCTTCTGTATGACAATGCTTATCCAAATGTTACTTTGCAGAAGAAAAAAAAATGGTGTTGAGATTGGAAATTATGAACATGGATGGATCCAGAACAGCCCACAAAATCAAGAGCAAAGCCTAATTAATATGTTTAGGAAAAATGTAATCATTTGTCATCAACATTCCTTACCTAGTTAAAAATTTAAACATGCTTTCAATATTCAAACTTTCACTGACAAGTTTACTGCATTACAAGACCAGGATCATTTGATCAAGATAGAATTTGAAAAATTCCAGAACTACATAGGTTCATTGAAAGTCAAGACTGAATTTTAAAACTTCCAGAATGCTGATGTAAGGTCAGAAAAAGTCAAGGAAAATGTTTTGATGTTTAATAAATATATTTATTGGTTATTAATTAACTAAATTTAATAAAAAAAAATCCAGAAATTTTGGTACATACCTAATATATAAAATATAATAATAATAATAATCATATTTAAAAATATTAAGAAAATTTAGTAATTTTCAATGATCAAAATTATCCATATATTATTCTTAATTATAAAGCCAAACAAATATATTGACTTTTCATTCCCACATCTTTATTTCTCCAAGATAATTTTTTTTTTCATACTTATGTTGAGGATTTGTTTGAATGTTTAGTCTACTGGAGAGAGCTGTTATAAAGAGATCTTCATTGCTTTATTTGACACTTGAGCACATTTTCTCAATGACATTTCCTGCCTTATAGCAATCATAAAACCAAGTTTTGATCTATTGTGATTATTTCCATAAAAGTTCTCCATAATACCAATCTGAATTCTAATCAATACATTAGGTAAAAATTAATTAGCACCAAGTAAGAACTAAAATAAATTCCAAAATTCTTAATTCACTGCTTCAGACAATTATTTACAAGTAATGGAAAACAAGTTTAGAGACAGCTGAACTTGAAATCAATTCCCACTGTTATCCTATACTCAATTTTATTTAGGCCCAAAATATATTGTTTTGATTGAACATTATATCAAAAATCAATTAATTTATATCAATGCTTTCATTGTTTTAGCTAAGATCCATAGTGAGATTTAAATGACTATAACTGCTGATAACTTTCTCACATGATGTAATGACATTCAAAAATCAATGACTATGTAAATACAATGATGGTAAAAGATTAATTTTTAAGTGCAATAGCTACAGGGATTTTTGAGTATGAACATTATCAATTACAAAATGATGTGAGATGTTTACAAGGTACAGGAATTTGATATTTTGTAAACTATTTTTAATTCAGTAATGCCAGGTAAATTTACGAGTGCTAAGTAATCAAAGACAATAAGACTAGAAATCAATATATTTTAATAAGTGTAATAAAATGATAAGAGATATAGATAGAACTTACAGAGCAAATTATGTGAGTGTTGTTACGAATAAATCTGTTTATCAACCAAAAGTTTATTCATCCAATTTGAGTTAATTGCAACAATTCATTTATTCAGACAGAAGAGACATGCATGAAGAGAACAGGAAAAGTATTTGCAAGAACCCTTTCAAAAATGAGACAATTGTAAATCTAAGTTATAATTAAAGTAAGCAGAGCATGACATAAATAGAGATGATTGATGAAGCACCAAAATTAGTTCTCTGACACCAACATGCCTACATCCCAAAAGCAACTAACATTGAGCAAATTATTCTAACATTTTCTACCTTCTTATTTTATAGAAAAACATTTTTGACAGTTTAGTTTCTTTCCTATCTTGATTTAATTTCTGCTAGTGAATATAATAGCTAGATAGCATATCTTACGGTCATCTTACCTATATACTATCTGGCCATTCTGAAAAGAAATGAAAAGAAAAAATGTTGTTGGTGCGATGGGGTGAATATTATGAAGTTTTATGAGGGTCTCAGTTAAGTAATTTAAATAACTTGATGCTAAAAATGGCTATTTTTCAAAGTGTATGAATATACACAGCTAATATTACCCATTAAGAATTGACTAATCATGCAAATATTAAGGTAGGTAGGTACATAAAACAAAGATCATCTGCTAAAAAAAGGAAACTGATTCATCATAAAAATAGGTAAAATTCAAGTACTAAATATTTTCTAAATATCTCTGGAAGAATATGATATTATTAGACTGCAATTCCCAGGATATACAAGAGTAAAGAACAAGATATAAAAAAAAAAAAAAACAATGAAAAGAGTAAAAGAAAAGGAGCAGTAGCACAAACATCAGGAATCAAAAACACTTATTATACAAGCTTTTATTATCTATATTGTTATAGTGGGGTTTGAAACGTGAGCTTCAAAGTTGTGGGATACAAGTTAGCCTCATCCTAAGTTCCTACTTTATTCCAAATTCCTACCATTTAACAGCTAAAGAATAAAATAGCTAAAAATATGATTGAAACAACAAAAAGTAAACACTAGTCAAAAGTAATAATCAAATATGTACTAAAATGAAAATACTTAAATTCTTAGAATCACAAAAAAACACTTGAGAATAGTCTGTTTGGTTCACAATTATTTGATCAAAAGTGTTCAACTGTATTCTGCTGACTTTAAAAAGTTAGCTGATAGTAAATGTTCAACTATTATCTGGATAAGATTCAAATATATGGGTGAGATAACCCACATGCATAATTTTAGGAAATATCCAATAGAATAGTATAGAATTACTTAGTCTCTTGAAGAAATAATTAAAATCCCTAAAAGCAAAATGTATATGTAGAGAAAAATGAGTCAAGAATATAGAATTATATTTTTTTAAATAGGAGAAACAAAATAGACAGTATGATATGATAGTGGTAGAAAGAAGAGAGAAAGGTTAGCCATTACAGTGACAGAATGTTCCTAAACATGAACCGACACATCACTGAATCTAAGGATAACCATCACAGATGAATTTAAATAAAAGACAGTGTATATTTTTAAAGTTTTTACTGGTCATGTTCAGAAATTGAAATTCAGCTTAAAAAGGGTATATATTTTGGGATTATTCTGAGACTTTATTTGAGACACCTCTTGGAGTGATATTCTTACCCTTCCTATTGACAACTGTGCTGCGCAGGTTTTTTCTTGGGTTAAAGCCGGAATTGATGCTTTTGTACCTTCTCACAAATATCAGATGAAACCACAATCTTCTCCTTGGTTCACACCAGCATGTTCAGCCACTATATCCTACAGGAATCACTTTCTGAGTGTACCAGCATGATAATTTTGGTCACAACACCTATTTGAGTCTGCTCAAAATAATTGTAAACATGTCCTCAAAGAGGCTAAGTCTTTTTTCACTGATAGAATGAGGAACAATATAGCCTCTAACAAATTTGGTTCATGTGACTATTGGCAGCTTTGTAATAGTGTCTTAAATAAGGGTAAGTCTTCTATTCCATCACTCTTCACTCAATTTGAGGTGTTAACATCTTCTGGTAAAGCAAAATGTTTTGCTCGTAATTCTCTTCAAATTTTGCTCTTGACTCATCTGGAATATCTTTGCCTGACTTAGAACAGAATTTCTATTGAGTGATATGCATATATCTCTGTCCATGGTTTCTGCTCTCATCTCTAAACTGGATCCCCTCAAAGTATGTGGACTTAATGGTATCACTGCAATAGTCCTTAAAAAATGTGCTCTTTCTAAACTCTACAATAAATGCCTTGCTGCTTCTTGTTGGAAATCCTTTTCCATAGTTCCAGTCTTTAAGAACTATGACAAACCATATCTTTCTAACTGGCCTATTAGCCTTCTACCACGTTTTGGGAAAGTACTAGAGGATCTAATTAACTCTGAATTGTTTAAGCATCTCACTTCATAGGGTCATCTTTCAGATAAGCAATATGGCTTTTTCTTTGGATATCTCAAAGGCATTTGACAGGATTTAGCATACTGATCTTCTTCACAAATTGAAAAGTTATGGTATTTCTGGACAAATTTTCTTTCTTATCAAATCTTGAAATGAAATTTTTCTTGCCAGAATCTATTTTACAAACTTATAAGTCTACCATTCATCCTTACTTTAAATATTGCCGCCATAGTTGGTCAGGTGCTCCTGCTATATATTTAGAGATTCTTGATAAAATCTAAAGAAAAATGCAATTGGTTCTGTCCTGACATCACAGATTCAGTTACTTTCACATTGTCATAACATAGCTTCCTTGTGCCTTTTCTATAAAAACTTTCATGGTAATTGTTCTGATGAATTTTCCTCTATGGTACCTAGATTTATGAATTTAAGCAGCAAGGTCTCATCACATTTCACAGTTGAAATGGCTAGATATAACCATAAGTTCTATGCTAACAGTGTCTTCTCTCGCACTTCTTACTCGTGGAAAGCTCTTCCAGTTTCTTGATTCCCTGTCAACATTGATCTTCAAAAATTTAAATGCAATGTCACTCATTATCTTCTGTCTTCTTAATTCTTGTTCTTTTATTAATCTCTCTCCTTAATAGTATTTTTCTCATACTCTCTAACACTCAGTAATCCCTTGCATCTTAGTGGCTTTACTGTTTTACTTGCAGTGAAATAATAATATATATATATATATATATATATATATATATATATATATATATATTACTGATCTTAGAAATTATAAATTCTCTAATCATTGATAATATAAATTGTGACAAGCGTTAGTTTCACAAGCCACTGATAGTAACTTCAACTTGCACTGAGTTCTCCATAAATGTAAATTTAACCCTAACTTGATTTATACTAATTAATATCTATTTTATTTATAATATAAAAATAGTATAAAACATGACAAAAATAACATTTTTTTGAAGCTGCAATTTGGAATTTTCAAATTTTTCTCACTCAAACAAAATACTGAATATTTTTCCAATTAGAAAGAAATTGTTAATATTATATATCAACCTTCAACTTGTTATTCCCTATTCATATTTCAAAATGTACTTGCTTTATGTCAACCCTATATTTAACAAAAAAGTACAAATTGAGAAATACTACTCACCTCCGCTCCATCTAAAAATTCAGTTAAAAGTTTAGGGTCTCTGAAATAAAAATAAATAAACTTTCAATATGTCTATGGATAATATTTATAAAGCAAGTTTGAAAAAAAAAAAAAAAGAAAAAAAAAAAAGGAGCTTCTGTGACAAAAAAAAAAATTAACAAAAATTAAATTACTCAGAATACATTTACCAAATTATGCCAAGTAAACTTTGGTAAGTGAAGCACATGTTAACTAAAGGCACTCACGTAAGAGCAGATCAAGTCTCATTCACAAGTCACTATTTCTTAAACTAACTAATTACTGAAAGTTTGCCCATTGTACTGTTGAATATACTCTATTTGTTAAAATGCTTAGAAAAAGATTTTGTCCTTTTAATTACAAAAAGATTAACTGAAGAAAATTCTTATTGGCACATATTTTGGTGATACTTTAAACAGCATAGAGTAAAAATAATACTACAGAATGGCAAAATTATTTAATAGATTCAGTATAAAAATACATTTCTAAAAATGAGTAGATTATTACAATGATTATACCAAAATTTATGAATGATTTTCTCTTCTATTTTTACCTTCTGCTATTACTTTATTCTGTTGAAAATATTCTCTCACTATATGCCATTAAAAAGTTTCTTCAGTTAATCTTTACTTTGTATGTAATTGAAAGAACAAAATCTTTTTCTAGGCATTTTAACAAATAAAATATATTTTCTTGTTTGGAAAGCATGGGCAAACTGGAGATCAAAAATTTATGATCCATGTAAGCATTCCTAACAATTTCATGTGGACCCACACAAAGTCATTTTTATATAAAAAAAAACTATTGTACCGATACCATAAAAAATGACAGCAAGAAATTTTTATTAGTGAGATGCAATGAAACAAAGTTCTTGAAACAATGTATTGAGATTCAATAAACTGAAGATAAAGAATTCACAACTAAAATAGAAACCACTAAATGAACCGTTTAATTAATTTGTTTTTTTAGACGTTCAATGGTACCTATAATTCATGGATTACTCCTGATATTATATAAATAATGTTTTGCTAAGCATCTCTTCATGTTAAACATTTTGTGTGTTTAGTATAACAATGAAATGGCAATATCTCTTAGATGAAAAAGATTAGCAACAGAATGACAACAGCGATGACAAATCCTATTTCAAGAGCATGTTGAAGCAAGATAATCATTTAATAGACAAACGTAACTGTGTGCATTATATGAAGGCTTGAACAAATAAGACTGCAATCTAAAAAATGTGGAAGTTAAGAAAGTGCTTAATTAAACGGTTCATTTTGCTCGGGAACTAATTTTGTCTAGATGCAGATAAATATTTTATTTGTATAGATTATTAAAACAACTAAGGGAAGTAATCACTCATAAATTTACTAACTTAAGTTGATTTACCTCCCTTCAACTGCAGGAACTATATGAATATACATTGATGATAGTATAATACAAAATAACATCACTTAAAGTTCTTGGCCTGACCAAGAAGCGCCTAAAAAGGGTATTTTTAGATTTTGGAAATGGACTGGTCCAAGAACTTTTCAGAACCCCTCATAGAGTATAGTATATAATTGTTATCATGTTTATCGTAAGAGGTTTTTGCAAAAATAAAAGTTATTTTTATTCATTTGTTTTGGCAATAATTTTCTACATTCATTAAAGTCACATTTTATTTGATTATACTTTTTCAAGGGAAAGTTCAAAAAGAATTTTAGTAAAAGTTAATGAGCTCAGAAAACTGCAGCACGTCCTGTATTCTGAACCTTTTTGACCGATCTACATTCATTAAAAACATCCTTTTTTTTGACATTTTCTTTAAACAGAGAACTTTAAGTTGGGGATAAAAAAAAATGTAAAAAGAAATTGGATAATGCACATTATTTCAAGTAAGGTTTTGAAAACAGACAACTGGGTAATTATATTGCTGCAACAGTTTCTAAGCCTCATAAATGATCAAATGATTATGAATAGTTATAATTAAGTAAATGTATCTATGCAATCACTCAAAAGATTTTCAAAACCAAGTTTTAAAATTCAAAAACCAAGTTTTAAAATTCAAATATTTATATCAATCATTTCTTATTGTTAAGCTTGTAAATATTTGCCAACTATTTATATTTCATGTTTTTATATAGTCATTAAATCACTGAAAGAAAGAACTCATGATTAATATATGCAAATCATTTTTCCTTAATTATCAGTGCTATTTTTATTTGACATCAAAATTCTTAAAATATATAACAATAAAACATGTGGTTTAGCATTATTCCTATATTTTAATATGAACCATAAAATCAAAGGTTCAGAATGTAGCTTTAAATTTGAATGTATAGCATCACTTGAGAAGATACAATATCTCGTTCAGCAGTATTCAGCTTAAATAGATGTTTGTATGTTATAGATTGATGAGCAATTCTTAACCAATAGACCAGTCCTCATTAAAAAGATTTGAGTCTGTCAACTTTATTGAAACAGGAAGGTTAGTAAATATCAATTTAGATCCTATTCTGTATACAGCTATTTGCTGTAAAATAAAATTAATACTCCAAATGGAATGAGTGCATATTATAATGGTAACTGACATAGAAAATAGGATGAGTGTGTTGAGTTCCAATTTCAGCTGAGGCTGTTGCGTTTGTACAATTACCCTTAAAAAGGTATGAATCTAACAGGATAAACTGGGTTCTCTAGCTTTGGTTGGCAACCAATATAGGAGCAAGACAACTCTGAATTTATAAACAGTTCAGTGTGGGGCTAGCAACTCCACCCCACAAAACAAAACCCTTAAAGAAGAAAATGATTTAATGTTCTAAGAAGGATAAAATAAAGAAAACAATAATTGAACATCAAAGTATTAATTGAATTTACTACATTATTGTTATTAAATACAGTACACAATCTTTTAAGCAAAATTCCAAAAATCAAAGATTTTCAGGGAGGTCATCTGCATACTAAAGTTTGTGATGCAATGCATTTTCTTGTTAATTATTTATCTACAATAATATTTTTCAGTTTTATTCTTTATGTATTATGAAAAATAATTTCACCCATCCACAACTATTCACTGAATAACACAAGCTGAAGTATTGTATATATGTTAACCCATAGACTACCCCGTAGGGTATAAGGCTACAGCCTCACTATGCTAGATGTTTCTGTAGCAAATAAGGTTTTTGCTTTATGGGGTGGAGTTGTTAGCCCCACACTCAAATGTTTATGAATTCAGAGTTGTCTTTGCACCACAAACTTTGGTATGCAGATGACCCACATTTAACCTACTAATGGGCCAGTTGTCTTTCTGTTCAACATGTTTTATTGCTCATTGATATTTTTTTTGATTGTTTTATTTTATGACTTTGAAAACTGAGAAAATATCAGTCTCAGATGTTACTTGGGTTTAAAAGTGAGTAGCAGACAAGGAAGAGTTGCTTGCAGAAATTTAATTGTATATGTGTTGCATTTTACTGAAGATTAATGTTAGAACCACTCTGCTGTATATTACAAAAAATAAGGATAAGTTATTGGAGTTTTATAATGAGTGTGATTCAGAAATTAATGAAATAAAAAAATATTACATAGGTTAAAGTAAATGAAGCTCTTAATCATGTGTTGAAATGTGTTTTCTGTTTTTTTATGTTTGAAATTTTACTGAATATTTTAAAAATAAAAAGTACATTTGTAATTTCATAGTTTTATCCACTTCATCACTTACAAAACAAATAAACTATAATATTATTTAGTTTTTATCTTTATTTCAATGTGAATATTCATTGTAGAAATATTACTGTTTGCCATTACTTATCAATATTGTACAATGGGGTGATGAAAAGTTCTCAGCCTGACAAAGAAACCTTTCTTACCAAAAATCTCATGTTTGAGCAGATTTTGGAATGCAAGTTGAGCTGAGAACTTTTCAGCATCGCCTCATACAGTACCAGTTCAGCACTAAGCCTCTTGAAAACTTGCATAGTTCCAGTATATACAGCTTGTATATACTACCATTCTGAAAACCAAAAAAGTTTGAATTTTTAAAAATGTCTGCTCAGAAAGGTTTCTGATAAGAGCTCATGTATTGCATTACCTAAAAATATATTTTAATCCTATGTAAACATAGTTATCAGTTATGCTTACATATTCCACTTGTAAACATGGCTGGTAACTTGAGTAACTTGTAAAAACAATATTGTCTAACTTATTTTTTTACCTTTGAAGAGTAGTATATTTTGACTCCTGGGTAAGCTTGAGCTGTGGCTCTAGACATCTCTAAAGCATTTGATAAGGCCTTCTTTGTAAGCTTCATGGATATGATATTACAGGACGATTATTTGACTTAATACAATCATTCCTGTTCCCCAAGGCTCTATCTTGGGCCATACACTGTTTCTAATCTTCATCAATGACCTTCCCAATGTCATCAGTTCCCAAGTTGGCATCTATGCAAACAACACTACTATTTACTCTTGCCTCAATAGTAAATCTGGTATCGTTGACAAAACTAACCTAGCTCCTGATCTGAAAAAGGACCTCCAATCTGTGGTTGACTGGGGCAGGAAATGGCTTGTAAACTTTAATGCCTCCAAAATGAAACTGCTCTCCTTTACCCATAGGGAAACTTCTCTGCCTCCCATCAGAATGGCTGATTCCCAACTCCTCGAGAGCACCTCGTTACGCCTGCTTGGTCTCACGCTGTCCACTGACATGAGGTAGAATAAACATATTTAATCAATAGCTTCGTCTACAAGCAAAGAAAGTTGGTTCTCTGTGTCATGTCAGAAAGTTTTTCTTGTCTGAGTGCATCCTTCAAATCTATAAATCAACCATCCGTCCTTGCTCCTTGCATGGAATATTGCTGTCATATATGGTCTGATGCTCCCACTGTATGTCTCGAGGTCCTCGACAAAATCCAGACAAATATGCAAGATGATAGGTCCTGATCAGGCATCTAGTCTACAATCGCTATCCCACAGATGTGCCGTGGCCTCCCTCTGTCTCTTCTACAAGTATTTTCACAGCAATTGTTCCAATGAGCTACTTTGGCTGGTTCCCAGACTGCATGAATTTAAGTGAGCTACCAGGCTGGCATCTTGGTCCCACACTCTCACTGTCAAAATGGTTAAATGTAACCATCTCTTCTACTCAAACAGCTTCTTCTCCCACATTTCCCATCTGTGGAACTCCCTTTCTCTTACTTGCTTCCCCGATGACTATAATCTTCAAATATTCAAGTGTAATGTCAATCGATATCTAACACACCGAGCTTGTTCCTTGTCCTTCTCTGTATCCTTTCCCCAAACATGCCTCTTTACTCTTGTTCTCAATCCTCTGTAACCCCTTGTGTGCTAATGGCACTCCTGCCTTGCTTGGGGTAAATTGCTAAAAAAAATAAAAATAAAAAAAAAATAAAAAAAATAACTAATCTATGGAGCAAGACAGCTACCAAGATGGATGAGTAGCCATGCATTGTCTAAACATTCAAAATATCAGAGACTTAATCTAAGTTAGAAACTATTTTTGGTAGAATGAAAGTTGTTAAAAATGTCCCGACTCCAATTTTTATTTATTTTTATGATAAATAAAAACAATTTTGGAAATAATTTTACTTAATACTTTCAGTCATCTGCAACTAAGTTTGAACAAATAAAAAAAATTCCTTAAATTTACCATGAATATAGATTAGAGTCTGAGTTGAAAAACTGAAAAAAGGAGGCAAAATCCAGGGTATAATTTAATAGCAATGTATCTAGTTTAAATTCCATAAACAGTATATTAAAACAATATTTAATGCCACTCTTTATGCATATTAACATAATTTGAATTACTCAGCTATTTTAATAAAAGATTTACATAAAATTTTTTAGCACATTTTTAAATAAAAAAGATTATATATGGTTTCTCACTGTGCCTAAGCAAAGTTGGGCTGAGATAGATATTTTGCATGAGCTTATGTCATTGCTGCTTAATGACAGATGAATAAATATTCTTGAACTAAGTCATCAAATCTAAGTTTAACTTTATTAACCACTCATTATTCTTTATTGATGACTCCAAAATTGATAAGATTTAACTGATGAATTATTAGAGAAACTAAAATAAACTTTGTTCCAAGTATATAAGAAAACAACAATTCAAACCCAAGACTTATAATGAATACAAATAACTTTCCAATTATAGATGTATAGTCAGTATCTTTTGTACATTCCCAAATATAGTATCAAATGTATCAAAAGGATCCTTGATGATTACAATATTACAATGTGGTCCAATTAACTTTAATACTTAATGTTGATTTAAGTAATTAAATGACAGAATACTACTGGAAATAAATCTCTAAACTTTGAACATGTGCACCATAAGCAGAAGAGAAACTATTTTTTTCATTCTTCTATTCATATATAGGCACTTTTTTATCCTGTAACATGTCAATAACCACAGCTGATATTGACTTCAAATATTAGGTGAACAAAAAAAAAAAATCAAAAAATCTCAAGATTGTTATTATACTCTCGTTTAGAGAAACTATTAACTACTTTAATACTTTGGACAATCATTTTATTTTTTAAATTTCTTATATGATGTAATGAAATATTCATAACATATTGTTTAAAATTCTAATGTATAAAATTGTTGCATATGACCTGTACATTTGAAAAAATGAAAATAAAAATTATTTAATTTGGGTATGGGCTAACAGTTTTTTGAATATTAATTACTTTTACAGAAACAAAACAAAAAATCTGAAATTTCTTTAGTAAAACTATATACCAGTAAAAAGGTTATCAAGGCTTTAAAAACAGACATTTTAATCATTACACACACACATTAAAACAAATGGGAGGAAGAGCAAGTATAAGCAAAAAAAAAAAAAAATAGATAATTATTACTCACCATAAAATGATGAATCAAAAAATATAAAAAAGAAAAAAAAAAGGTCTAACTGGTGGTTGTGCTTTGCTCTTAAGAGGGCAAAACATATATGTGCACAATGATTTAAAAAGTGGGAGTGGAGAAAATAAAAAAAAATAAATACCACCAGAGAATCAGCTTCATAAATCAGACAAATTACATTTTGAGCCAGCAGCCATTCCTTCTGTTTGCAGAGGGAAGGCTTCTTAGACTTAATATACAGGGTCTGAATCATTTTCAAATGGTAATCCAAATGTGCTCTGTTGACTACTGTAAAAATAACATCTGGTAAAAGATGAGGCATAAGTTTATTATGCATTCTGCAATTGCAGAAATAATAACAAGTGTATGCGAAGGTTCATGCTGATCCGAGCTGCCAACCTTGGATTAGTTCTGACAATATATTCAGCATTGCATTTATATTTAAAATCCTAAATCACTGAACTAACATGTCAATAAAAAGGTTCTTTTGAACTAGAATATTATGAGATAGTAATTGTATTAAAATGTTCAATTTGTAAATTACATGATCTTAAAAGAATACATGTTCATCATTGCCATAAGACATCCACTGTGCTGAAAGAATTAACTTTTTGTCTATACCAAACTTCAACAAAATGTCCCAAATCATTATAGTTTTAAGTGTCGAGGCAAGAAGGTATTGTAAATTCTGAAGGTAAATGTTTTCTTACTTACCCTATCACATCCAGTAAACAGCGGCCATCCTCCATGACAGAGTGAACTGCAAAAAAAGAAAATTTATAAAACATATATAAAAAAACAAGCAGAAAATGAGTTCAATATGACAAGTTAGGAAAAGATCATTTTGCAATCATCAGATATAAAAGCTGATTTCATGAAGGCCTCCCGTAGAAAATTAATTTCCCACTTATGCATACTTTTCATGGTCCATCTCTTCAACAACAGATATTGGCAATAAATAGGATTGGAATAAATAAATCTGCATCAAATGCCAAATACATTCACAAATAATATTTCTATTCATCAACAGAGACATTTTTGAAGCACTATTTTATCAATAATTACTATTAAACTATGTGGTTTATTAACTACATTATTAAAATAAAGAAAAATAATTGATACAATAAAATCTTTCATAAATGCATGGCCACAAAAATAGACAATATTTTAGGGTTCATTTTTCTTATTCTTTTTAATTAAATGGGAATTAGATAAATAAGCTGAAGAAGACGAAGCAGAAAGAGTTTTACCACTTATGCTCTAAATGTAAAGTTTGAGTTTGTCTTTACAAGATAGTTGAGACAATTGTTAAAATTATTTTCCATTCCTATAAAATACCTGTTTCATAAATTTTTGTTTGTGTCTATATACTAAACATGATAAATGTCTATTGCGAAAAAGTCAAAAAGAAAAAAAAGACATTTCATGTTTTACTTTACAAAGACACAAAATAACAGAATATTGCTTTTTTTTTCTTTTTCTGAGGAGTAAATAATAATTATGTATGTTTTAAGAATGTGAAGAAACAAAATGTGCTTACACAAAAATGTCTGATTGAATTTAAGAAAATGGAAGCATAAATTTGTAAAAATAATTTTAAAAATAAAATTTAGGAACTTTTTAGGAACTTATCAAGTATTCAAGAATAAAACATTTGTAATTTGCATACGTAAAAGGATATTTTTGATTTATTTATTCAAAAGTTCTATTCCAACATTCACAATTCATTAATAAACTGTTGATAATGGAAATTATACAAATTTTGGGGCTGGTATTTCAATTCTTCTTTGATTTATTTATTCCTAAAATATTTGACAGTTATATAAAACTGCTACATCATTGTTAAAAGTATCTTCACCATAATATCATATCACATTTCATTTTATTAACTTTAATCAAATTGACTTTGCATAAAATTAATTTGTCTTGAAAATCAGAAAATAGATACTTTCAGTATTGCTTATTATAAACATTAAGCCAAAAGAAAAGACTACATTTTAACTTGTAGTGGTCATTCAGTAGATTTCTATTTTTGTTTTGTTTCAGAGAATTACATTATATTCAATACACAACTATTGAAATCATAGTTCCTTCTGCATTCCTCTGTAAAATGGTGGGAGAAATTGTCATTTATATGTATGAGCTCACTAAGTTTTTATTTTTTTTATATTTGCTATGATTTCAGATAGCATTTCTTTTTTTAAGTTTATTAATGATACACATACTTTTTTCTTAAATATTTTTATGTTAATGTTTTTAACATTCATTATTATCATGTCCTGATTATGATTTGTAATTTAATGAATTATAATTTCATTATAATTCATTAAATAAAATTTTCAAAAACTCTTGAGATAAAAGAAAATCTATCAGGCTAACACGGCACTAAATAATTTCTTTATTTTTAAGAAAAAAACAATAAATACCTAAATAGATTCTTTTTGCTTTATCTAATGAACAAAGACTTAAAAAATATGTAAAAAGTGATCTTATTGCAGACAATACTACTTTGTTATATGCAATTTAAAATGAAGTCATTATTATTCTATAAATTATTCCTGTTAGTACCTCCAGTTTTGTTGATTTTAAAACATTTGGATTGATGTTTTTCTCTGTTATTCAGAAACAAGATGAGATTACATAGGAATAAATCAACATTAGAAATTTATGATGAATAAATTTTATTTTGGAGACAAAATTCACTAGCACAATAAATGTAAAAATACTTTGAATTTTTAAAAGATATTTACTAAGCTAAATTATAACAATGAAAATTTGAATATATCTTAATCTCTCCTTAATGCTGCAGGTATACTAACAAGGAATTCTGAGGAAAAAAAAAAAAAAAAAAAAAATCACAATAACTAAAAGAATAAAATATGAACAATATACAAATATTGACTAATATAGCTAATTTTTTCAGGTGACATACTCAGAGATGAAGTTTTATATTTCTCGATTACAAAAAGTGAACTAGTATAACAGTTATTTTTGATAGGTAACGAGAATATATGTTCTAATATAATCTTTTTCTGTTGATTATTTAAATATTTCTTAAAGGTAATTTCAATTAACAAAACTGTTTTCTAGAATAAACTAATTCTAAACAGGTATTAAAAAAAGTATTTGTAGAAAGTGATAGTATTTTAAAAATGTATAAATGAGGGTATCGGTTAAAAACAAGAAATTCATATTATTGTGCAATGAAAAACAAAAAAAAAAACTATGAACAATAGTATTAAAATGTTAGTTTCGAGGAAAGTCAACTATTGTATACTATGGTACCATTTTTATTAAAAGATAAAACTAATATTTCTAAATTTAAATTAGACAAACCAGAAATAAACTAATTTTTCCCATTTAACTGTGAATAAAATTTCTATTAAATAATAATAGTATTTTAATAATATAATAAGTAGTTCAGTTATGAATAGGATTAGTATTAATAGTCTGAAAATAATTAAATGGAAGTATCTTCAATCCTGCATAGTTTAGACTGTATAAATATTCTTGAAAACAACCATAAAAGCAACATTTTATATTAAATTGTGGTTAAAAGAAATTAACTGTTTCAGGACACAATTTCTGAGTGGGCGTTTCTCTCCTCTACACCAGTCTTTCAGTATTTTCTTCATTCTCTTCACCTTCGTCATTCATTCGTTACTCCCCTGCCTTATACAACTGTACGTACGGTATGATGTACCCTGAGAGTGTTCATCTCCATGATCTATTTATAACAGGAAATCACCAATCACCTGCCCAGATGATAGACATACGGGCACCTCAGAATGGAGCACTAACACACCAGGATATCCCTCCTCATGATTCAATCCAACCACAAGCCCCATTCTCCATGATCACTTATCCCATGATGTAGCCGCTTGCCCAACCAGGAGAATGCCTTTCCTGTTGCAATCTTCACAGTCTCAATTTGATGATCCTTACTCCAGTCAGTCACTGGCTTGATGGTCTTCACTCTGCTCATGGTCATTGACTTCATCTTTGATAACCCGTCACACATCCAGAATATGTTGTGAATTACTGTCAACCAATATGTTGTTCTGCAACTGAATGTCGGTTACTGTGTCTCTTCCCCAGTGGGTGGTGCAGCGGGCATCAGGTGGTTTAACCCACACTTCCTCTCCAATTCTTATATTAGTTGGTTCCTCTCCTGTGGCTCATGACCCTGCTCGTGGATGCCACCACTCATATTTGAAGACTGCTCACTGTAGTACAGAATCTGCATCCTGGCCTGTTTTGGGCGGCATATTATACCAAAAGACAGCTTCTTGTGGCGTAATTTGGATCTTTTCAGCTACAGTCTTGATTGTCCGGTGATGTCTTTCGACAACACCATTCCCACTTGGCCTGTAAGCTGCTCTAGAAAAACACCTTATGCTCCACTTCTCTAACATCTTCTACAAGGCTGCTGAGCAGAAGATGGTGCCAATGTCTATCAGCACCTCTGTTACTGGACTCCTCTCCAAAAACACCTTCTTAAGGACCCTTGCTATCTCGATTCCATTTTCTGCTATGATTTCTCTTCATACAGCCACTCATCCGGGTCCACAATCGATTATCAACAAGTACAGTCTCTGTTGATAATACATCAGGTCGATGGCCAACTGGGTCCAATGTTCCTCCACTTAAAGATCACCTGCTATATGTCTAATTGGTGCTGGATTTATGGACTGGATTGGTTATGCTGGGATCCACCTACCTAGCCAAGAACAGGGTTCTGTCCTATACAAAATAATGCATGTCATAGAGATCCTTCAGTCCAGTCTGATTACCTACAGCAGCTGTTTCTGCTTCTGTTTCTTTCATGGGTTTCTTGAGAAGCACCTTGTTGGCACCCTTGGTATTCACCCTCCTCTCTCTGGCAATTTCTGACCTGGCTCTTGAAGCCACTGTGACCGAGTCAGTTTTCACTTCAATTCTTTCCAGTCCCCATTTTATGGCCAGGTTGATGCCCTTCATGACTGTATCCAATTCTGTCACATCAATATGGACAAAGTCATTTTTCTTTTGTAACCAAGCTGCATCTTTCACGGTGACATCACCTACTTCCAAAATGACTCCCAATGCTAGACTGTTCACGTCACACCACAGAACACCTTTGCTGTCAGGTATATACCAGCTTCCTCGCACTGCATCCTCTCTTTTCACCTCTGCAATGATCCCCATTAATATACTCATTGCTTTGTTGTTGACTATCTTCCCAACTTTCTCCTCCAGCCAGTCTTTTGATGTAGCTTCATGCAATGTGTAGCCATACAACAATGGGATAATGGCCAACTAGCTTCCAACAAATCGAGAAGAGTTGTCTCCTACTCAGCATATTCGATATATTGGGAATATCATTTCCTCTTCGGAACACCATCTTGCCCTTCGTATTCTTTTCCAATCGGAGCCCCAATGCTACTACCCCTTCCAACAATTCCGGTTGTTTCACAGTCAGCCCGAACCTGTTGAGATGACATATCACTTTGTCAGCTGTTACCATTGTTTCATCTACTATTATATCATCTATTAAGAATCAGTGGCTCTTTTCACGGCATCCTTCTCCCATGGTACTTAAGTACTGTCATGATTTGGGGGACAGAGTTTAGGCCAAAGCCAAACCTGGTTAGGTAATATGTTCGGCCTTTATACCTGACCAGCAGATATCTTCACAATTTTTGAGCAACATGGATCTGCAGGTAAGCAGATTTCAGGTCAACAATCGTCAAGGCTCATTCCACACATCTCTATTTTCACAGAGTCTTTCCACACACATCTATGTCATTTCCACCTGCATGATATTTGACAAATTCATTCAATTCTCGAAAATCCAATACAGGTTAAACTGTTTCATGGGCTGAACTACTGTCATTAGTGGCAGTACTCCTTCAACCTTCCCTGTTCACAGCTGGAGAATTCCTTCCTTGATGTATCACTCCACCTTTTTTGAAGTCTGCTTTTTGCCCCTCTCATAATGAGTGCTCATAGCAACCAACTTTGTTTTTTAGTACAGGTGCATCTCCCTTCCACTTCCACTCAACAGTCCACTGCATTCCATCAAAGTCTGCATGAAAATCCTGGTCCTCTATGTTATTGTTTCCACTGTCACTCCTCTCTGACTGCACGCTTGCAGCACAGCGCTGAATGCCGAACTCCATGTTCTTATACACGTTCCCCTCCCCGTTGTGTAATTGCATCCATGCTTAGAACCACATCGACATCTGCAACCATTCGATTGATAACAATCACTTGGATTATGAGTGGCATCCCACAGACTACCAATTAGACCATACTCGCTCCATTGCACTGCACTGTTCTGCCATCAATTGCTTGAACACTTCTCGTCCCTCTCGACCTGTCAACCATGTTTTTGGTGACCAATGTGGATGAGCAGCCTGTGTCAATAAGGGCTTCAGCACTTCATCCGTTCACCATTACCACTACTTGTGGTAGCCTACTCATTGTCACCTCCACTGGATAAGAGGGGTAGCTACAGGTGCAGTAGCTCCTTTGTTCATTTCCCTGGCAACAGCATCTACTTATGTGGCCAACCGAGTCCCATTGATAACAGGTGACGCCTAGCCTCGGCTCCTCAAAATCCTTTGCCATATGGGGTCACTGGCATATACAACACTTTCTGGCGAACTTCTGGGGTTGATGCCTAACTTTTGGTTCCTTGCCACTTATAATTTGTGAGTTTCTGTCACTTCGGCCAGCAATGTCAACAGTCTCCAAGTCCTATTCCTTTTTCCTGGTTAGCACCCTAGCATGCGGTGTTTAGTTCTCCCATTTCCATAGAACTTATTCCTGGGAGCTGATGGAGGGCTTCAGAAGTGCAATCTTGAAAACCGTTCACAAAGACAAATTTTACCATCCTGTTGAAGCTTCTCCCTTGGAATCCTACCAATCTCCTGATGTTGTTGGCATAAACATCGACTGATTCCCCAGTCCAGCGCACTCTACTTAACATGCCATAGGCACCAAAAGCTACCTCAGTGAAAGCTTCTTTAAGTTGTAGCTTGATAATTTCAGCACCATGCTGTTCCACCTGCCTCAATTCTAGGTAGAGCACCAACACACCCCCTTCCAGGTACAGTGGTGTCAGGTTAGCGATATCTGCGATGTGTTGCAGCCTCGCCACACAATTACATCCCCTTCACCATAAAAAGGCCCAGAATGGAACAGATGTTGAAGCAGCATCTCCCAGCGGGTAGAATAGCCTGACACAGAACAGATACTACAGCATGCATCCGAACCATAGTGGGTTGTGTCTTCCTGGTCTGTCACAACTGTACATACACTATAACATACTCCAAGAGAATGATCTCTCATCTCCATGATGGTCTATTTAAAATCAGAAATCACCAATCACCAGCCCAGATGATTGGCATGTGGGCACCTCAGAATGGAGCACTAATGCACCTGGATGTCCCTGCTCATGATTCCATCCAACCACATAAATAATCCTACTTTTTACTTTTATTTTTAAACTATCAGATATAGAAAATAGTAATAGTTTATAATTTGCACATCAAAATAAGCACATTTAATTAATTATAACATTTTTTACTTTTAAAAATTAGTTTTATTCCATAAAAATCAATAAAATTAATTAAAAACCTTAAATTTAAAAGTTATTTATTTTCATTCCAAATGTATAAAAGAGCCACTTTAAGGCAGTATGCGAACTACAAATAAATACTTGATTAGGAAAATATTTCCGTTCTACAATTCTTCTTCTTTAACACATTGACTTAGAGTTTGGTTAATCCTTTCAAAATCACTTGTTTTTCTTTAATAATGTAATTCTTCACTTTCTCAACTTACAACTTGAGCATGTTATTATGACACATTTAAGTTGTAAAAAATGTAAACCTAAAAACATCAATAAAAAAGCTTTACTTCATTGTTATAAGATTAATGAGATAATGTTAGGTTTCTTATTTATTAAAGAAAAACAACGGTTTGTTTTTAAATGTAAATACTTTGAGGAAATAAGATCAAGTTAAACAAGTCAATAATGTCTCTACATTATCTTTAACATTAAAAGACGAACCTTCACAAAGAAGAATCTTACTAAGTTTTTATACATTAAATTTCAGTAAAATGCATGAATAGAAAAAACAAATACAAAAACAAACAAAATTTTAAAAAAACAAAACAATATTTTTGAAATATTAAAAACAGGACACATATTATCTTCAGCCAACAACATGCAAAATATATAATTTCACAGGAGTGTAATGAGTATAAACAGTAAAGACTGGTCAACCAAAGAGTCACCCATGCTCAGTTCAAAGAAAGTTCAAAATGTTTCAGAACTTTCTGAAAAAAATTTCAGCAAAACATAGATACAGATAAAAAATATTGATAGCTGTAGTAAAAAAAATCTTTCCATTTTGCTAAAACTAAAGTTTGCACATATTTAGATTACAAAATATGGTCTTTGAAAGATTTAAGTAGAAAATTAAAATTTACTAAGGTACATATTTCAAACTGAAAGTCATTCTCAGAAATCACTCATTTTGAATAACATTAAAAACTCATGGCATACAAAAAAATGAAACATCAACTAAAATTAAATTTAATACAAAAAAGAAATTTAAACATTTTAGAACTTAATTAGTCACTTATAAAATTAAAAGATGTTCCAACCTACAATCACTTTTTCCTTAAAAGTGTAATACTTAATGTTTCATTGCTAATTGAATGTATTTTATGTAAAAAGGAAAAAAATAAGAAACTTCTATAAAATTTTAAAATTGCTAATTTTTAATACATACTTTGTTAAAATGCAGAGCTAAACATTTTTGCCAACATTTTAATTGAATTAAAATAATGAAATAATTAGCTTATAGACTATCTTCAACATATTCCTTAATATGTGAACATGTGCAATCAATAGCAAGAACAGGAACATAAAATATTCCATATTTTGTATACTTTATATGTGCAGTTATAGTCAACAATTGGTAGAATTTTTTTTTTCTTTTTTTACCAGAGATAGAAAAAAAATTCTTATTTTTAAAAATTTGAACTCTTAATAGTTAAAAGGCATGCAAATTAGAATAACAGTTGTGACTTCATATTCTGGCAGTGGACAAATGACGAAGCAAGTTATGAGTTTGTTGACTCACCCATCAAGTTTTATCCACTATTAAACAAGGCATAATTTGAAGACACGGCTTCACATAGTCATCTGTGGGGAGAAAGAAGAAATGTCTGGAAGTTTTGTATGTTTTTTTTTTTTAATTTTAATACTTTGTCACAATTTGCCTGACTGTTCTTATTTCAGGAATATTTTCAGTGAAGTCTGTAAGGAATTATCAACATAGAAGTTTCAGTGTACTTTTCTAAACAAATCTCATTTGCCATAGGTATTTGCAGCTGAAATGTTTATTTTTCAGTAGCAGCAAATGATACATCTTTGTAAAGAAAAAAAAAAATAATCTAAAAGCATCTTATTTAAATATTCATAAAACCTCTTATACAATTAATTAAAAAAATCAAAATGGCAAGATGCAAGAAGTGATTCCTTCATTCCCCTATGAAGCTAAACTTGCTCATAAATGTAAACTTGGAGAGAAAAGGAAAAGTGATAAAATATTTATAATAGAGAAGATAGAATTACAGAAACAAAATGTACACATATAGGGGGACCAAATTTCTGCTGACAGAATCACAGAATTGTAAATATGAAATGGGATCTGGCTTTCCATGTAATTTTCAACAACAAATTAATCATTTGGTAGTCTTTCAAATTCATTTTACCTATTCTTACAAGTCTTAATAACACTTTCTCTATGATTTTGTTGTTAAAAAATTATCATGCTTTAGTAAATAAACATACAAATATAGTTATATTAAAATTTGTTTTTACAAATATCCACCACTCCCCAGCACCCAAGACTGGAACAAAATTAAGAAAATTTCTACATTGATTATATTTTTAAAATAAAGGTGGTTATTGATTTTCTGAGAAAAACTTTGGGTTAACCCTATTCAGATCTATTCTGAAAAAGTTCTGTAATTTTCAAACACTTGAGTAGCTTTGTAGTTTATTGCTAAAGTGGACACAGAAGGCATATCAGGTAATGGGTGTTGGTGTAAAAATTGAACGAGATAGATGTTTATCACAAAATAAAAAAAAACAACTTTTTCTTAAGAACTTATACACAAGGACTTTCATTACTTTACATTCATTTCTTTTACTGATATAGGACTTTCACAAACTTTACAAAATTTTAAACACCTTATATGCTTGTTTTTGTTAAACTTGAATTGTTTTCATTTTTGACTCTACCTCAACCAATTTCTACACCAATACCTGTTACTGGATTCATCTACCCTCCCATGTCTGTTTTAGAAATAAACTATGTCATCAACTCCAGCTTGTCTCCTATGAAGCTATTTGCAGTCGTATACACTGCCACACATGAATTTATAATTAAGTCATTTTTACTATTGTAAATATTTTAAAATTTAAATATAAAATTTGTTAATGCCACATTAACAGTACTTTTTCAGATTTTTTAAAGATTTTATTTCATTTTTGAAACATCTTAATCCTGTGTTTCTAATATGAAAAAGGAATATACTGCCAAGATGGACACATCTGGTTAATATAATGAAGTACCAATGATCTCAGTCTCAAAAGCTCCTCTTAAAAAATTAAAAGAAAAAGACAAATGACACCCGTATCTAAAATTTGTGCTAAAGCAAGGCTAGAACAATCTTCTGGTGATGTGATGTTTTGTAAATTCTGTTGCCATAGTGTTGACATTCTTAGGGTTAACACAGTCTAAAATCAGCTTTCTAAAAGTCATCTACATTAAAATAGAAAACAATTACAACTTTGGTGCTGTCTAAAGAATATCTTTACAGAAAATTATGTCAATTATAGTAAAGTATTGCAAGAAAGGTGGTGCTATCCCAAGTGTAAAAGTCTGTTAGGCTTGCTCCAAAAGCCAAGCCTACCAATGGAAAGTATCATAGCAACTGCCATAACCACAGCTTTTTGAATGTGATTGCAAGCATTCATAGGGAGTCATTTCTTAATAATGTTCTAAATATGACAGAATATAATCAACAAACTGAGTCAAGCCTGAATCTGGGCCATAACTCATATTAATAATGCATTTGAGGATACCATTGCATCTGTATAAGATTCAGCAACTTATTGTATAAAAAAAATAAAATAAAAAAAACCTCATAGGGAAGCGTTGTAAAATGTGCTTACTAACAATTTCCATGTATTGTGCTTAGCACACATTTTAAATCCTGTTGGAGAATTATTCTCACATGGGCCAGTATTTGATAATATTGCCTAGCTTACTGCTTTCATCAAGTCACACTTTTTCAAAATACCTGGCCAAGAACAGTAATAGTTGAAATGGCTTGTAGGCTTTGCTTAACTAATAGAATTCATGGTTTAATGCAACCAAATCTTACTCATCATATGTGTAATTTCATGAAGGATTCTTTAAGAAAGAAAAGAGTCATATACTGGCAGGAGGCAGGATTCTGGAAATAGTAGAGGATGGTAAACAACACCATACATCATACCAGAGTTTGCACCTCAAAATCTGGATATCATTAATGAGAATTACACTCAATGGCCTAGGAACTGACAATCATCTGTCAATTAAAAACAGAGAGAGAGAGAGAGAGAGTCATCTTAAATTTTCAAGATATTTTCAGAACATCACTTTCAAAAGTCTTCTGGAATGGATTGCCAAGAATATGTGTCTTTAAAGAAGTAATCTCTGATTAAAATTTAACTTGAAAGATAATTATGCACACCAACATTCCTTTGTTTTATTATCAAATCATATTAGTTTGTTTTTACTTTTACATGTAATTTGTTTTTTTGATTTTATTTCCATTGGTTTTAATTTTTAGTAAATATATCTGCTATTTCTTTATACGTCATAAAACTTTGAATGTTTTTGTTTTCCCTTTTTTCTATCTATAAAAGGCAGGATGTGTGTGTGTGTGTGTGTGTGTGTGTGTGTGTGTAACGAATGCACGGCCGCAATTTTCGACGGAATTTCACCAAAATTTACATGCACACGCTTCAAGTTAGTGGGAAGGCCAAGACTGACTTTGCATTTTCCAACTCCCATCGATAGTGGAAATAATCGATTTTTTTCATGCTTCTATGGCAGTCTTCATGTAGTTTGTGGCCATTTTCTACTGGCCAGAGTGAGAGCCTATAGCTGGCTGCCACAAATAGGCAGGAAGATTCTATTGGCCAGCGTGAGAGCCAACAGCTGACTGACATGAATGTTAACTAGCATGCTAGCATGCAAAAAAAATCGATAGCTGCATTCGTCACAAGTGGGAAAAATTTAAATCTGCATGGCACTTTACTCCAATTGGCTCATTCGCTTGCTTAAACTCAACGTTGATTCTGATTCCGTAGAACTAGGTTGGGTGTGAAAAAATATTTGTTGTTAACATTCTTTTTTCATTCGGCTTTTCCAGTTACGAGTCCTTTTTTAAAGCTGATCGTTTTGTGTTCATTTTGTTTAGTTCTTTTTTCGTAACAGATTTAATGTTTAGTATAGAGCTTAGAAAAAATTTGCAGTGTGAGATAGGTAAGAAGTAAGGCATGTAGCAACATCAGCATGGCAAAGGGGACTCCTTTAAAGGCAAGGAAGGGCAAAAATATTTTAAGTCAAGTGATAGCGATTGCGGTATGAGTCGTACGATTTTTGAATCAAGCACGGGCAACGCCGGGCCATGCTGCTAGTATTAATTATAATATATTTTATTGAAATTTTCCCATGAAATATAATCAAGATGACAAAAATGGAATTTATTAAAAGTGAAAATGAAAAAAGAAATGGAAGATCATTGCCCCTACACATAGCATATTATTATAAAAATGTTATCTCTACACCATAAAGATAAAACTAAACATTCTTCCGATTTTAAGAAAAGAATTGTCAAACATTAACAGAGAAATTAAATTGGATCCTTATAAACATATGTCAGAATAGTTTTATCCCATATATTATCAATTTGTTGATGACAAATTATAAATAAATAAATAGAAAAATCTGCCTCTTTAAACAAAAGGAGACAAAGAATCCTGAATAACCACACTTGGAAGTGATTGAAATTAGTTCCAAAAAGAGACATATCTAACAAAAAATATTTCCAAATCATCTATATAGATCAAAAGATGAAATCTAAATGAGAAATTTCAAATATTTTTAAAGAAAACAATTAATGACAAAATAATAAGATGCTTTTTGGTACAAAAGGAGAATACATTAGTTTTAAGAGGTCGAGTATGACTAAGCATTTTAACCAAAAATGAGGTTGAATTATCTTATAACCACAGTAAATACTGTTTTTTAAGTATTACTTGCAGGTTTAAATCACCATGTTTATCAACTGATAAGGCAAGATTTACAATGGCATTTAAGGGAACACTACTCACTGTAACTTATGACTCACTCCATAAGGATCCATTTCAAATTTCAGCAAATAACAGCACATTGGATACAATTTAAATGTATGATGTGCTGGAAAATTCTCAGTTTAAAACCCTACATAAAATTTATATTCTGATGTTTGATAATTGATCCTGGAAAAAGTGATTCAGACAGAGTACTTTTCAGCACCCCCACATACATCTTATGTGTTAGCAAATATGGTAGTTACATTTAAAAATACATAAAATTTAGGTGATCTCCCTTGTTTTGCCATGACAACTAAGATAAACTTCATTTTACCACATATGTTATAATTTTTTTGTTTTTTTTGACAAAAACTCTCCCAACAAATGTTACTTTTGTAAATACTAAAAGAAATTTATACTAGCTCAGAAAGAATAAAAGGGAAATAGGTTCTAATTACAATCAACTAAAACTTTTGTTATGAATAAATTTTTTAAAAATATATGGCCCAAAATGCTTTGACTTTATTTTCATTTTTTTGAAGGATTTTTCTCCTACCAAAAATATCAAAATGGAAAGAAATATCCTAAAATGTTGAAAGTTTCACTTCAGCAGGAACTATTTGTTGCATTCATGACCGAATCATGCCATTTGCATGATAAAGCTGAAATCTGACAGGTTTTCATAAAATTCTGATTGAATTTAATCAGACAAAAATATACTCACCTTGATCATGTCTGTCAGAAGACTTCAAAATTGTCCTATCAATTGCTTTTGCTGCAAATAGAGAAATGAAAAAGGTAATTAGACCAAATCATAAAAGAAAATGTAATACACATTCAACATATTTCTATATAGAAAATATTATTGAAACAAGTCACAATGGTGAATAAATATTCCAGCAAAAATAAAATTAAATTTATTGAGAAAGTTATCTAGACTTGTGTACTACTGCATATTTGTAGCATGACAGCTTCTCATATTTATTCAGAATAAAGAACAATTTTCACTGTGAAGTATCAATAATCCAAACAAAATTATGAAGTTGTTACTTTTTGAACATTTTAAAAATTTCATTCAAGTAATTTTGATCTTATAATAAGCCCATACATTATTACTCTTGAAATATATTTAAACTATAAAAGTAATAATTCTCTAGATCAAATTAACACCTTTTTAATTGAATAAATTATTAGTAAGTAAAAATCACATATTTCATTTACAATTAATTTACTTAAGTTTTGGTTTTATCTGGAGTAAATAAAATATTAGACTTCCTCTAATTATATAAACTTATTTTATTTATAAACTCATACTTATTAAAGTATTCTTATATAGATTTTAATGATGAAAATTTATAAGGACTGTTACTACTCATAATTGTAATTTCCAATTTAAATATTTTATATGCATCTGTCCACTATTTTGTAAATATAATGTGCAGAGAAATTAATGAAATGCAATTTAAAAGTTGTGAATATATATGAAGTTAAGAAGAACTGTTAAATGGCATATTTAAGCTTGAAAATCTATGAATTTTGCAAGGATAAAATGACAGTAGAATGAAAAAGAATGACTGAGGTTATGATGACCTTCACTTAAATCTGCATCAAGTCAATACATAACTGTTTAAAGAAAACAAAAATTACTCTTTAATAAAAATTTTAATAAAAAAGAATTACTCTTTAATAATAATGAAATTTTAAGTAAGATTTGGCCTCACCAATCCTCATTTATTCTTGTTAGTCTAATTATCCACTATGCTAAAATTAAATATAAAAGAAAATTTTTCATTTATTTAAAATAATATTTTCAATATATAAATAATGTGTGAATTAATGTAAAATAAATCAATTACTATAGTTTAGAAATATAAACTTTGGCAAGTAATGTTTTACAGGCACTTAATGCAAACAGGCAGTGAACTTTTGCTTAGAACATCCTGTAAGCCAAATATTATAAGATAAATAAGCGAAAAATTTTATGAAGTGTTTTTAAGTACATTTCAGATATTAAGCCATATGAAAATGGGTCAAAACTAAAGGATTTATAAATTTATCATTCCTTATGAAGCAAATATTACACTGAAGAGAATACTTCAAGAACATTGTAAACAATTCCAGTTTAGCAGCAAAGCCACACCTGGATGTGTTACAGTGTGTGAGAAGTATTATTTTAAAACAATAAAAGAAATGAAATTCTTATTCCAACTACAAGAAATCATCTTAAAAAGGGCACATATTTTCCAGATATTAATTTACCAGATGTGTGAGTCTACGTAAATGAACATTTTATTTCAATAACAATTCAGTTTCTCAGTGTTAGAACAATAATTGTTGAAAATAAAAAAATAAAATTGTGATTTTTAAAAATTTGTTTTATGTTTGACTTCATGTTATTTAAAAACATTTCTTTTTAAATATAAAAAGCAATTGCTTGAAAAATAAGGGAGTTTATTATTATTACATTAATATACTAAACACGTTACTTAAGTAATAGTAAAATGGGAAACAGTAAAAATGAGAAACTGGACAGAAAATTACTTATTTTACTGTTATTTTAACAAGAGAAAAAATGAATATAGACCTCAGAAGATACTTTTAAAATCTTATACACCAATTAAACACTCTTTAAAGGATAAAAATAGAATAAAACATATTTAATAAATGTGTACATCAAAGCTATGAACACATACAAGGGATGAAAACATGCAAACCACAGGTTCAAAATTTCTAATGCATTTTAAGCATACTTCAGGCCAACTGTTTAAAATGTCCTAATACATATCACCTTAGCTAGAGATTGAATGAGAAACTGATCTGTTTTATCACTATGAAAAACTATAAGAAAAAATAAAATAAAAAAGATACAAGAAATGAAAATGAAAACAGAAAATGTTAGCTAAATGCATGAAGGAAAGTGTGTAAACTGTATATACCAATATGACCTATTAACATTTAGCAACATTATCTCAAAGATTAAGTATCCTACATTAGTATCACATTTTTCAACAATGTTTCACA
This sequence comes from Acanthosepion esculentum, assembly GCA_964036315.1. Taxonomy (NCBI): domain Eukaryota; kingdom Metazoa; phylum Mollusca; class Cephalopoda; order Sepiida; family Sepiidae; genus Acanthosepion; species Acanthosepion esculentum. The sequence goes on along the minus strand of OZ038477.1, from coordinate 30,167,160 downwards.
AACCAATACATTGCAAAAGAGAAACATGGTTATCTTAGCCTATCTGCATAGAAAAGCTTCTATATAAAAACACAAAATTATGTGTAAATATATACATAATTAAATACATTTATTGAAAAATTATAAAATACAACCCAATAAGAAAAAGAAAATTATTTGAAAATAATTATTAAAAGTTTATATATATATATATATATATATAATTACAATTTTTGTTTGATCTTGAATGTTATTTGTTAAAATTAATCAAGAGTCAATTTTGGTCTTATATGTGCTATGTCCCTTCAGGAAGTGGGTGCTCATGTCTCGCCACAACTTCCTGTTCTTTGTAGCTCTTAGTAAGTTGTCTTTTTGCTATCTCTCCTAATCTGTTCTACCAACCAGTTACACAAGTTCATTAGGTAGGTTATGTGCAGCTTTCCTCTTGCCTTCAAGTATAAGTGCCCTTTTTGTTTCCATTTACCTTAAAACTTTGCCATTACTCAGTCCATGATATTCTCAGTATCCTTCTGTAGAATTATGTTTCTTTTACCTCAAGTTTCTTCTTCATCTGTGATGAGATTGTCCAGGATTCATTGTCATATAGGAAGACTGATATTACATAACAGTTCAGTAGTCTTCCTAGTTTCTAATGAAATTTCCCTGTTTTTAGGACTTTGCTTAGTTTTTGGAAGGCATCTTTTGCTATTCCAATGCATCTTCAGATTTCAGTGTTGCATTTTTGTTCCCTGTTAAAACACTTCCTAAACCTTTAAATTTTTGTATTTTCTTCATTTTTGTGTCTTCAATTCATAGTCCACACCTTGGGCTGTTCATTTTGCTGCCAACCATACATTCTTACAATTCTGGTTAGTCCTTTCTTCAAGCTTTCCTTTAATACTATATGTAAGAATTCTTGTAGTTTCCTTTCTATGGTTACTATCAACACTGTGTCATCTGCATATTTTATGTTAAGATTGCAGCTGCCATTAATAAATCCTGGTAGGACTTCTAATTCTTCCAGAATTGTCTGGCTGTACAGGTTGAATACATTTCAGTGAGAAGACACATCTTTCTCTTACACACCTTTCTATTTTTGTATATTTATTTAATTTTTAATTAATTTTCTGTATGTATGCAGGTGGTTTGCTCCCAGTATAGTTTCTGGATTATTCTAATATCTTTCCAAAATAAATCAAGCATATCTAGAAGTTCAAACAGTTCTTTATGATTTACTTTATCAAATCTTCACTATTCTTGTCCAATTTCCAGTCTAATTCTACTACTTGCTCTACTCATCAGAATTCAGATACGTTTTGTTATATGGCTCATTAGGCTAATCATCCGATAGATTGATTCATTCATTTTCTATGACTTATCAATCCTTTACAGGTTATTTAAAGCCAGAAAATATTTTTAGATTGTAAAAATTTTCTTTTTTTTTAGAGGTAGAGGGGGATAATAATGAAAGTGCTACTAATTAAGCCACAGCCAGAGAGAAGAGGTGAATTCATACCTTTCCCAAGGATATTTGTGCATAAGTGAATATAATAAACTGAACAAGAATTGGAACTAGACTTTGATTCACAATTCTGAGTCATTATCCATTACACCACTCACACATCCAGCCTTACAGCAGCTGGTATTCCAAGTGGTTATCCATCTAGGTACTGACTAGGCTTGATATTGCTTAACTTCAGTGATTAAACAGGAACTAGTGTTTCAATATGGTGTGTCCATATGCCATCATCTGACAGAGTTTGTACTCATTTGCACCTGGTTTCTTAGGCTGATATTATTTTAAAATACATAAAATAATAAAAATAAATTATGAAATAAAAAAGTAAAAAAACTCTAAAGCACAAGAAAAAGCTTAAAAAAAATTTCATTTAATAATTTGTACATCAGCATGACAAGATTTAACAAATGGAAAACTTGATCGATCACTTATTATATGCATGTCAATTATTAAAACTTACATATTCCCTAGCAAGGTTTACCGTTTCATCTCTTTTAGCAATTTGATTAAGTTATATTCCTTCTTTCAGTAGAAGACAAAAATATTTTACAAAATTAAAAGATAAATGTTCAACATTTTTTTAAGTTATCAGTGAAATACTAAACTTTTTTGATTTAATGACTAAATTTTATAAGGAATACAATGATAAACCCTTTCTAAACTTCAAATATACCATTTCAAGAAAAAAATACAAAGCTATACAATTAAATTATCTCTGAATAGAAAACCCTATTATCAACATTCATTTATAATAGCAGAAGTCTGATAGAGAAAAAAAGACAGATTTTCTTAGGAGGTAAATATTTTAAATCAATTGAAGAATGTTGAACATACAACAAAATCAATGTTTTGCACTTTGACAGAGTAGCAGACAAACTGATAAACACTCAAGATATAAATACATCAGAGATAGCAAAATGAAAGCAAGTCTGAATGATATACAAGTGAGGAGGAGAATGTCAAGTCAAAATGATTAAGAGTGTTGATCAAAAGTGAATGGTATCAAAGAGAAGGAACATGATTTAACAGCACAGGCTTGTAGCCAGTTTGATTAAGTGTGCCACTCTTTTCACAATGAGAAAAGTAGCTGTGATAGCAGCAGGAATATCAATCTACAGCTTACTGATATAGAACATTAAGAGAGCAACAGATATTCAAGTGACAGAGCTATTATCATGGCTCGGATATGGCTGGGCCAAATTTTTCAGTAAAATGTATACAATAATGAATAAATTATGTAAGAAGTTATCACCTAACAATTTAAAAAGAAAAATTAAAAGACAAATATCAATAGCTAAAATTTATGTTTAACACTTTGTTAGTTGGCTGTCTGAAAAATCAATTAAAGATTTACAAGTTTTTAAAATACTCAGAAAAATGTAATAAGTAATGAGGAATGTTTATATGCAGTGTTAATATAAACAGCAGTTATGAAGAATGCTAAAGACAGATCCATCTTTTGTACATTTTCTGCCACAAGATATGAACTAGACATTATAATGCTTCATAGTTGTGAGTTCTGTGCCTATCACATAAGCATAAAGTGTCTAACAGATGGTAGAATTGCATTTCTCATGTAATACAACAGATGGCTAAAAAGATTACAACAAACTATTTGCAAGTACATAAAAACATTGCTGCAGTTCAAACAAAGGGAAGATGCAAGTATTATTTATTAATGTAAGACATGTAAAAAATATGTTATGGCAAGACATGTTTGTACAGTAATTATACTTAAGAAAATACTAAAAATTTAAGAATTAATATGCTGAAAATAAATAAAATATTCAACTGCTATGAAATTCCCATTCAGCAATGAAAACATGGATAATAAGCATTCATTTGAATAAGATAAAAACAAACAAAAATACAAAAAAGATTAATTAACAGCTGTAATATCATTTGTTAATGATGTAAGTATTTAATGAGGTACTATTAGTAAGTCTATTGCTTGAGTAAAAACGTATGTGCTAACATTAAATATAGTTTTGCTTTCAAAATTTAAGAATTAATTTTTATAAATTTTTTTGGCACAATTACAAGATATTTCTCAAGTTAAAAAGCATGTAAACTTGTCTAAACAAATTCTGTCCACGAAAAATTTTACATGCTTAAAAAACAAAAGGAAAAAAAAATGTTTAAACGTGTGTGTGTGTGTGTATATATATATATATATATATATATATATATAGGTTATTGTTGACAAGTTCAATCCTCATACCTATCTCACTGTGGCACTGTACCAGATTAGATTTAAGCTTTATAAATATTTACAAAGTTATTCAAAATTGTCATAAGCATAATCAAGAAAATTAAGATTCATATTAATTTAGCATAAAGAAAAACAAATTCAACAGGTTTAAGAAAACTTTTCTAGTTATCAGAAATTATTCCATAAACTGACATTTATTTTTAACATATTTTACAGATAAAATTAGATGTATGAAAATTATTTTATGACACAAAAACTTTTATATTTTATTAAATGAGCATTTCTTTGTTTAAATAGACAAGTCTTTGATCAAATATTCAAGCAAGTTATTTTTCTTAAAGCATTATAAAGTTTTGGATGTTAATGTGTGACTCTCTGCAACAATGACAGATAAAAAACTAAACAAGAAAATTACTGCAAATAGTGGTATATTGAATTAAAAAAGCCAAATGTAGAAGGAATTATGAAAACAATCATTTTAAAATAGGTTTGAGGTTTTTAATTAACAGTAAATCTTTATGGAATGTCACATCTGCAGGACAATGCAAATCTAAATCAAGTTTTCCTATTATATCAGTTTGTTCAACATGAAACTGCTAATTAAACAAAATGAATTGTAAATAACATTATGTAAAAATCATTCAAAATATCCACTTTCTATACTTGGTAAAACTTCCATTCCTAAAGAATTCTTCATTCAAAGAACTAATAAATTCATTGAAGGCTTTTTCTATTTCCTCTTGATTAGAAGAATTTTTGCTTAAATTTATTTGAAAAAGTCATGCAAAATAATAGAAAGTGTGTAAATAGGCAGGATGCTATATAGTCTTCATCTATAATTGATTCAACTGGACTAAACATATTTATTAAGCAGAGATTAGTCTAAATGAATGTAACAAAGTGAATGACAGAAAATTTTATATCTATCAAAATGCATATTAATAAAAAAAAAAATTTATGCAGTGAAATATAGATATTTTAACTGCTATTAAAAGTAAAATTTCACAAAATAAAAGAAATTATAGTTTTTAACCATCACTAAAATTCTTGAATACAATACCAATTTTATTATCTTACAATGAGTTAATTTCTGTATGGTTGGGTGTTTGCTAGCATAACAGCAAAAACATCATAGCATAATTTTTAACACAATACCACAAAAATGATCTAACTCTAAGAATAAAGTAGTTCAATTATGCTACTAGTTTCTAAGAAATTTTTAATTAGTTAAGCAGAAATAAATGCCTGTCAAAGAGAGATAAATCTATGATCTATTAACTGTTAATTAGTTTTCTTAATAAGAAAATATAGGTATAAGCAGAGAAGAATCTTATCTGTCTACACACTTTTCCATCAGCCAGTGGCATAATAATAATAATAATGATAATAATAAAAAATTAAGCTAAAACAACAAAATATGATCATGGAGGTCAGGTGCAGTACAGCCATTGTTCAATGGACTAATAATGAATTTGAGAACAATCTTGATGGACAAGAAGCTGTGGGTGTAATATGGTGTGATCCACCTTAGAGTTAATATGATGTGTCTGTACACACCTTGAAATTTGGAGGTCCAAGGGTTGACTGGGATAGAAAAGTGTGTTGCAAGTGAACATAGATCCTTAGATTGGTATATTGCCAGCACTGAAGAATTCCTACAATATGTCACAACCAATAAAAACTTGATGAAGGAAAGTATCAAAGGAAAGAGAAATTATAAGAAGAGAGTAAATAAGGAGAAATGCTGTGATGAGAGAATCTATGCTACTGCATGGACAATTTGAAAGAAACACAAAGACATTGAACTTATAGGATTGGATGTCAAAAGGTGAACTGAAATGTGAAACAAAATCTATTGGTGACCACCTAAGACCAAGCCTTGAACATAAACTGTCTGAAAGAGCACCTACCATCTTATGGGGGTCAGATATCAGCAAATTATATGGGAAGGAGATTGAAAATGTGATTCATATTATGGGCACATGGGAAAAACTTGCTCAAAGGGACTACATGTATGACTAAATCTCCACAGGAAATACACTGGCATGCAAAACTTTTGAATCACCTTAGTAAATTAATTACTTTTGTTAATTTTACCCCAAAATCAAGAGTCATTAGCAGTATTCCTACTTAGACGTTTGGAGATTATTGTTACTTTATAATCTTTCATTGGATCAATAGTTTTGTATGGCCTCTTTTCAGATACAAGCAGCATAAAGTAATGTATCTTCTGTTACAGAGCATCTACGGAAATGCAACAACTTATTTTCCAATCCACAAGGTCTACAGACACTACTGAAAAAAAGCATACTGCTAAACAATCTTAACTTCTTACTAAAATAAAGGTATATAATCATTTTATGTCACTGTCCAAAAACTTTTGCATATAGCTTGCAAGAAGTGGTATGAATACAAACTGGACAGGGTTATGGAGAGTGAACAAGTAAAACTCTTGTGAGACATCCAAATCTAAACTGACCATAAGCTTGATATTACCGTGGTTGATAGTCAATGGGAAGTGCTATCTTGCTGACGTTGCATGTCCAGGAGATCAAAATCTTGTTAAGAAAGCAGCTGAGAAAGTCAGCAGATATATGGATCTCTGCACTGACATGGCATATTTCTGAGATATGAATACTACCATAGTCCCCATCATCATTGGTGCATTAAGCTCTATTCTCAGGATTTTAAACAGTAACCTAGAAATGCTTTAAATTATACCCCATGTTCCAAACCTGCAGAAATCGGCATTACTAGAACTTGCCAACTGCAAAATGTGTTCTCTGTCAGAGCAATGCTGGAGAAAAACAATCCTGCAAGATTTCCAGAATAATGTAATACTGCATGAAGTAAGAGATAAAAAAATTTAAAAGAAATTAGTATTTGCAACTAATTACAAGTTCTATAAATAAATAACTTGACATTGAGGAGGGTACCAAAAGCAACATTTAAGCAAGTTCAAAAAAGGCTAAGTTTCTGAAGCAGGTTTTTAACAAATACATAAAATAACAGGTTACTTTTCAAAATATGACAAGCAGAGTAATGAACACTTCATTAAGACAAATTTATAATCGTGCTTAACTATTTTTAACACAACTGAACACCTTATAAGGAGTGAATAAATTAAAGTTCAGTACTTTCAAACTTGGTTGGATAACTTTCATGTAATAAAATTTATAAAAAATGAGTTTTGTACCGAAAGGAATTAATATTCAGTCAAATGATCTGAAGATAAAATAAAAGTTCAATGTAAATATATTCTTGAGAAATAAAAGTCCAAAGTGAGAAAAAAAAAAGATAAGATGAAGACAATTTTATTTTTTTAGTTTTAATAAAAAGAAATTGATTTCATTGAATTATCAATTCACTTTTATGAAAAAACAATTTATTTTTCTGTTCTAATATTATTAGCAGATTCTTTTAAAAGTGGATTGAATGGTGCATGAAGAAGATGGATATTGATGCAAACCTAAAAATGTAGGGCATGTATCTCTAGTAGGCAACAGAAATATCAATATGCAGTCTGCTATACCAAAGGACTTAACACAGCACATGGAAAACTGGGTATAAATAATGCGTTTCTAATGCATTATTGAACAATAAATTAAAAATTACTAGATAAAAAAAAAAATCTCAATAAATACATTGTTCATTGCTGATATACAAAAATAGAATCTCTTAATAAATTACTAATAATCTATATTTTTATGTCTTTTTGTTATGCAAAGAATAACTAACAAATGTAATTTGAGACAATGAAGTCTGAGTTGATGGACAACCTCAGTAGAGAGGTTGGTTTATTAAATTTCTGTAGGCCAGTCTATTTGGCAAGTTTCTCTCCGCTGCTAGAAGTACCATATAATCAATAATCCTTCTATTACCACAGGATAGAGCAAAAAATACATGGCTGTGAAAGAATCCATGCTAATCTACTGAAAAATAAAAATCCACTAAATGTAAATGTTTATATTAAAAAAAAAAATCTTTTTTTAAGAATATCAATATGGAAGCAAATATCAAACTAGAGAGCAAGACATAAATCACATACTGAAAGTAAAACTGGACAAGTGTTCTTTTCAAATTAAGTTACCATTACTTCAAAAACTGGTTTATATTTTAATTGTGCCATATCACAGAAATACTTTCTAGAAACTTTTTTGTGTTTCGAAACAAATAAAAATACTTAAAAATTAATACTGTAATATATATGAAAGTTAATTTTAAATTTCTAGAATCACAAATATTGAAAAGTGTGATCATATTATTGGGTAACTTAAAATGTTTGTTCATTTTTGTTCTTATTAGATGGCATTAGTAGTATTTAATTTTAACTAATCCTAGTCAAAACAATAACTACTGACAACTGTCATTTCGGTACACATTTTCTAAATTTTATTTTTGTTTATTGATTGTAACACTGAGGATGGAAGAAAATAAGCAATATTTGGGCATATTATGCTTTTGTATCTATTTTTTTTATTTATTGCAAACATTTAAGTGAAATGTACAAAAAAGATAAGATTTTATGAGAAAGGTATTGTGAAGTGGTTTGAGATGTTTCTTGGTAGAGATTTCTCAGTAAACAGTCCTCCATTGCCAGGTATGTCAGCTGAAGTTGATAGCAATCAAATCAAGATGTTACTTGAGAATGATCTATGCTATAGGACTCAGAAGGTAGCCAACATATACAAGATATCAAAATCAAACACTAAAAATGGTTTACACTAGTTTGGTTATGCCAATCTCTTTGATGTGGGGGGCTCCAAAATCTGTTAAACAAACAAACAAAATCGAAATATATTCTCATGCACAGTTTGCTAATTAAATATAATTAAAATGTTCCATTTCTTAAACAAATTGTCATGAATGAAACAAAGGGGATACTTTACAATATTGAAACATAAAAGATCATAGGACAACTAAAATAAATACCAGTAATCATGCCAAAAACGTTGATGTTATTTTATCGTGGACTCTCCTGTCATTGATCAACACCGACCAAGGACCCTTTCACGACGTATGAGTGAGGGTTAGGCACCTCAGTTTTTAGGAACCGACAGCCAGACAACCTGCACATATGATTCGATTATAGTGGTGAAGGTTTTATGAAGACCCAATCACACTTTTTGAAGAGCCGAATGCAGAGACCTGGTGCACCGTGTGCCACAAGGTCCCTAAACGAACTTCCACAGGTTTTGAATTCAGTTGTGCTTCTCCTAGACCAGTTGCCATCCAAGGCTATAGAAGCCAGTTTGTCCTGCTATTTACCCATAGTTGGAGGGAGAAGAAAAGGATTCATACCTTTCCCAAGGGTATTAGCACATAAGTGAATGTAATGGATTCAACTGGAATTCAAATTTGACTCTCTGATTCCTCAATCCGAGCCGCTATCCATTACTCCACCAAGCCATATATATATATATATGTATGAAAGGGAGTCCACTACTACAAATTTCTAGAGAACTGGATTATTGATTCAAACAAGTTCAAGTTTCAATAAGTGAATAAATTCAGTGAAATTAATGAACAGAATTCATAATATTTACATCAGAATAATGTGTTTCTTTGGTGACCAAGCAAATATTGTTACAACTTGCTTGTAAAGTTTTAATACATCATATTTGCACCTTCAGATTACCATTTGTATTTCAATTTTCAAGACTGCAACATGCACATAAAGCAGTACTTTGCTGACAAAGATAAAAAGTTGTGGTAGAATTATAGAAATGCCTGGAGGTAATGAAACAAAATGTTAAATATACTGTTCAGCAAAGTTAATATAAAAATGTCTTGGTCTTTTACTTAATAAAAATGAATAAACTTTTGGTTATCTAATATTGTTATAGACAGATTTTCTTCTGGTACTTTTACACCTTCTCAATGATACAAACTGCATAATTTATGAGTGGTTCACCAAATTCCAATGTAGTGAATTCAAGAGTTTGGAAAAGTGGATGACCAATCAAGTTGACTGTACCATGTCATGGAAGCTAATTCAAAGACGACCAACCAAGAATATAGAACAATAGTTTAACTAGATTCATTCCACCATTATGAGTCATTTGGGCATAATTGGAAAGATTTTTAAACTTTGAAACTGACAACAACTGCTAAAGTCATCATTTGGACAGATGCACATCTTTCATTTCTCTGAAGCACATACCTACATGCCCGCACACCACAGGTGAGAAAAGGGGGTTCTTGTCTATCAGCTTCACAAAGAAATAAAACTGAACAAATAAGAATACTGCAACTATAGCGATAACAACACCAGAGTTGCATTTCAATGCTTTGTTGAGAGTGAAGTTTGCTAGACCTCATTTACTGGGAACAGCTTCATCCAAACAAAGCTATCACTACTGGACTGGACTATATGCAGCTACAGAGTGTGGCCAATGTAATCATCAAGAATGCCCACAGTTCAACGAAATCTACTTGCTGCACAATATCAGACCACACTTTGCACAGCTGACTTATGAAAACTTGTTGCAATTGGGTTGGGAAATTCTGATGCATCCACCCTAGACACTTATCTTCAATTATTCCCTTTTCTACTCCCTGTAGAATTTATTTTTTGAATGTCATTTTATTGCAAAGAAATATATACCAGACTGGCAGAAAGTGATATATAACAATGGTGATTATATAAAATAAGAATTGTATTTTTATTTTGAAAAATAATAAAATATACTTATCAACCCAATAAAAAAGAATATTTCTATCATTTAAACACTGAGACTAATATTAATAAAAAAATCACTTCTTAACTTTGAAAAAATTAATGAGAGGAAAATTGATTTGATTCAGTTTCTGATTATCAACTTGAATTGGTCATAAGGAATGAATTCAACAAACACAGAAAAATGCAAAAACGAGTATTTCGTATTTTTGCAATAATAGAAATCTGAAAAAATTCAAATTTGCAGAAATATTCAAAATAATGAATGCTTTCATTTTTCTTTTATTATTTGTGGAAAAGTTTCTTTAAATATTTCTCTTTATAATACAGAAAATGAAGAAAGCCAACACCTAAAATAACTGACATTAAATTGAATATAAATGCAGGATGAGAGATGTGTGTGTTTTTTATTGTCAACTATACTAGGAAAATATGGTGCCTCTGTATCAAAATACTCAAATTTTAACTACATTGTTATCACCTCCAAATTTTTATGTGGCATACTTAAATGTAAAATTATCATGCAAGCTGGATTTCTGTTTTTGATTGTTTTGTATATATCTATATAATAAATGCAAATGTCAGTGTGTCACACTTGTTCAATTTGACTACTAGATGCCATAGCCCAACATATCATACTATTTTGGAATTAGGTCAACTTTGTAACCAAACTAAAAACATTCCAGGCTGGATCCTCAATTCTAAAATTTGGGATTTTCAAGTTTTCATTATTGTGATTGTTTTTGGTGATTGTTTTTTTTTGTATGATAACAATTTTTATAACTTGGAAATAAATTTGGGAATAATCAAAATTGCGAAATCCAGCAAAAAATCACCCATGAAATAAAAATAATTGTTTGTAAGTAAGGACCTATGTACATCAAATTGTCTTTAAATTAAGCAATGACAAGAATTATCATTGAACTTTTAAAAGGTAAGCTTAAATATTAATGCAATACTTAAACGCAGCAATCAATTTTGAGTTCTCTAGTTTATTGCCTATCGCATCTACTCCTCCCTACTTATTGTGATGAAGGCCCAGTCAAGATCCCTCCACAGGAGCTAGCTTAACTTCCACCCGATAGGGTGTCTTAAGCTAATATATATATATATATATATATATATATATATAGTGAGAAAGGAAACAATACACACAATTCATTTCTGGATTGTGATCTTAAATGATCAATGAACATTTAAATAAAGACAACAAGAGGGAAAATTCTGACAATTTCATTTGAGTATTAATATAAATTGTAATTCTTAACATTGCATTATGGGTAGGGGTATTAGAACATAAGACCTTGTTTTTTTCTTGTTTTATTTACTTTATTTCCAGCTTATAAAAATTATTACCTGGCCCTTTGTCCTTCTGTATGGATTGATTGCCAAAGGACAGTTCAGCAGCAATCCAGACTGTTGAACTTTGTCAATGTGTAATTTGAGCAAGACATTTCATCAGAAGTTTGCTTTTATTTTCAGGACACATTATTGTCAGATTAAAAGCACTTATAATTGTTGACAGAATAAGCTTATCACTCAGCAGAATTCAATAACCGAACATATAAAATCATATTGAAACCTAATTTTTGCTCATTTGAAGGATAAATGTAGAAAAAAAAAAACTTAAGTTATAGAGATCGTTATTTGATCAACTTCTTCCTTGAGATTAATTCATATAGTTTACACCTAACCAAAGTACATTAAGCATGGTAACATTAAAAGAAACACCATCAAAGCCATCTTACAGGAACATATATTTTGAGAAATGCAAAAAAAAAAAAAAAAAAAAAAAAAAAAAAAATCACATTTCAATTTTCAAATCAATTTACATTAGTATTTGAATTTTAATGATGATGTGATGGAAATAAAACTATTATGTAAATTTAAAAGGGATCATATTAATATGTTACAAGAGGTTGCTGAAAAGTTTGTGGAGAGGGCAGCCACTTCCCAAAATCAGTTATTTCAATGACCAAATATCAAAATTTGGGAAGTGACTTGGACTGAAAACCTTTCATCACCCCTCATATTGTAAATGTAATGAAGAATTGAAAAAGAAAAAGAAACTGAAAAATATCTAGAGACTAACAAACCACATTTTGCCACTGACAGATCAGAATTGATATATTAGGATGTCTGTTTTCATGGCATAAATGGTAACAGGGAAAAGAAAAGAAAAATAGAGATTTCATTTGCTTTCTTGTACATAATATAGACAGGACAGGTAAGAAATATATAAAAGCAAACACTATGACAAGGTACAATTTCTGATAAATGAAATAAACAGAAATACAAGCATGGGTTATTCAGATAGTATTTTGTATTAGATATTTTAAAAAACAAAAACATTTATATAATTCATTCTGCATTCTCAATAAGACAAATAGTTGGATTAACATGAAATATTAGAATATTCTAATATAAAAACATACCAGTTAACAATCCTCCAAGCCTGGTCCAAGAAAAATTGATTTACTTTCATAAATTTCTTATATTTCAAGAAATTTATTTAGTCATTTTCATTTAAAGTAATTAAAATCAACAAGTATTACAGGAAATGAAATTGAACAAGAAAAAGTCCTATGAAAATAGCTGTGTAATTCAATATTGCTTTTATTGTTCGTCTGTATCATACAAAACCTTTTTATTCCAAATAATCATTGGTGAAATTCTAAGTGCTATTCATAAAAAATGTTCAGTAATTTACTTGAGTTATCTAACCAAAATGAATTGTTGAAATATAGAGAAAATCAATTAAATAAAATATTTTGTGGTTTTTGGCAATGATTTAGAAAAAAAGAAAAGATTTTTTTTTTTTTAAAACAAAAGATATTTTTGAAAATCCACCAATAACATTCTGAAGTAATTGCTAGTGTTAAAGGAAATACCCAATCATAATAATCTCTAATAAGATCATTACTTTGATTCCTAGCCACAAAATCAGTAAAAATACAACCCAAACATTTATAGGTAAGTGCTATAGAAGCACTACATAAAATACTATATGAGCAATAACTGACTTGAAAAGTCAATTCATATTGACAAAAGCAAGTAAAGTTTGGGTACATAATACTGTTACTGTTTTTCATATAAAAAAAGAAAATCACACCACATCATGAGATCAGTACAGGAGGTGCACATGTTGAATTTCATCTGAATTTACTTTAAAATGAACACAAAATTTATAGTAAGATAGATATCCAGATAACATTAACAGAGAATATATTCATTATTTGATTCTTTATTACAAAAATCTGTCCTGGATATGACAATAAACTACATCCAGCAGCAAGGCTTCTGATATGGAGGACTTGAGAAGCATGCAACCACCTCTTAATTGCTGTCGTTCCCAGGTCCACCCTGACCCGGGTATAGCACCTGTCCCAGCTATGGACAAATAGTTAACCCCCAAGTTGGGATCAAAACACTATGAAAGTATAAAACTTTTTATAAAAATATCAGAAATCCATTTTCATAGTAAATGATAATAATAAAATCAAAAAAAAAAAAAAATCAACAATATATTTTTTATAAAAATAATTACTAATGCTCCCAAGAAAATTAAATTTTAATATTAAATAATCCATAAGTTGATATGCTGCTAAACAAACAAGTTACAAGAAGCCCAAAAATATTTTTTTTTTAATTAACAGGTAAGGAATCTTTGCAATTCTGTGTCTCATATTACTAAGCAAATTTTATAATCTCTAAAACGATGCTTTATACACTAAGATTCTACCTTATAAAACATCTTCCACAATCATATAAAGCAAATTTCTATTTTTACTGTTCATCTTTAGGTCATAATTTTAGAGTTTATCATTTCTATGATTAATGACAATTAGAAAATGTGTAAATTATAGTGTGGAAGAATAATTGTAATTAGCATCTAATTTGCTTGTGCTGTAATTAGTGGATTTACATCCATAAACATTGATGAAGCAGTTAATATTTGCTCAATAATGGGGAGAAAAAAAAAATTTTTTGTTATTTCTCAAGATTATCCTTTCTGAGGTTTGATTCTAGAGTTATAACAATCATTAAAGTCCTTTTTGATACTGTTCAAATTGACAATTATAGTCAATAGAAAGAAAAGAAAAATACATAGCACATTTTTCAATGAAACACAATTAGTTTATAATTTCTTACCAATAAAATGTAAATTTACTATATAACATTACTATTGCTATACATGAATTTCAAATAGATATATACAATTAGGATTTAAAGCATTTTGTAGGGTGTTTTTAGGTAATTGTTGCCAATTATTTCATCAATTCATAATGAGCCAATAAAACCTTTAAATTTGCTTAGTTTTTACAAGGTATATTAAATACCATCTAATCACAACTTAAATTAGCATCTGCATGATAATTCCCAAGATGTAGAGACTGAGAAATACAGAAAGCATGATTAAAAGTTTTTTTAGCAGGTTAATATTTGTCCAAGTAGCAAGTTATTTTCCTTCAGCTCCCTTTTGTTTCTCAACAAAGAGTAATATGGAACAAGTTATTGGGTCACCTCTTTTGAAGCTGACATGAATATATGACAATGAATCAATAAGTCCATAGTCTGACATGTAGATATTAGCTTGATTTTGATATGAAATATTCATTGAAAATGTTTAATCTATGTGATTAATAAAAAATAATTGTTTAGCTTCATAGCTATGTGCCCATATAACTTGAGGTGCATAGAAATTGAAAAAAGAGCATATTGCATTCATTTCATGCAAAACTTTTACGGTCCAATGCATCAAAATTAGTATTGATGGACAAGCAAATGAACATTGTTAGCTGAATAGTTTTTTAAATCAGACTTGTTTCATCAATGAATATCATACAGTTTAAATCTTTGTCTTTAACGATGCATTTTAAACTGTATGAAATATTTATTCCTTGTATTTTGTCCAAACTGTCATGCTCAAATTACTTTCGTCTTGGCTGTTTTTATGCATTTTCATAAAAAATAATAATATTAAACTGAATTTATTTTATAAAGTAAAAAAATAAAAAAACGGATATATTTTTAGTTCTTTAAATTTAGCAGTCTTACATTTGTCTGTAAAAAATTAAAATGTAATTTTTTAAAAGTATCTCAGTTCCCTTTTAATGATCATTAATTCATTTACATTCATGGCTCAGAATATTTTCTATAATTCTTGAGATTTGGGGATTAAATTGAAAATTTATTTACATTCTGTTTTTAAAAAAAATGAGACTGGAAACATTTTATAAAAAATAAAATAAAAAATGAACAGGATATATGTTTTAGCTTAATGTTGACACAAGGGTTCATGATAAGTTGAAATGTCAAATAAAATTTACATTACATCAGTGGATGATGAATTCCATATCCTGAATAGTTTTTATCTAAGTGGGAGAAGCAGGCCAAAGAAGACTCCAAATTCCTTGTAATATATGAAAAGGTTGCTAATAAAGTTAAAAAAAACTATGGTTAAGGGGATAAACATCTCCACTTCTAAAGGAACAAAGGAAGGAAGAAAAGACACTCAATGAATTTGAGTATTCAATCAACTTGAGCATTCATGATTAAGAAGAACCACTTCAAATGACTTTCAGTTACAAGCAACAAGGTAAATGAGTTGCAATATACTATTACATGATCTTTTATATTGACCATGTCATTGATATTTCATCTCTAGCCAGTGCTCTAATCAAAAGTTTAGTTTCAACTAAAGGCAGAAATGATTACTTTTTATGGCCTTTGTAGGATGATACTGCACAAATGACATCAACAATTGTCTTTAGATGGAACTTTCATAATACCATTTTCAAAAAAATAGTAGGATATGGAGTGCTCCAGGAATCAGTTCCAATAAACATTTTATTTAATTTTTTTTTTTTTTAGTTTGAAGATAAATGAGTTTAAAGCTTTACAATAAGCAATTGTTTTGTAGTTATTGCTGTTCCTATTTGGCAAGTTAAAAATTATGTAACTTATACATTATACAAAATTTTCCAAAGTTAGATACATCTATGACAAAAGGTATTCATATTACAAAGAAAAGAACAATTTTCTTGAATCCCTCATCCCAAAATTAGTAAAGTTTCAAGGTTTTTTAGGCATGTACCTCCAAATGGATACGTTTTTTATGGCATGTTCAAGATGGTATACTTTTGACCTATTTTTGCCCTACTGTCAAATTGTGCTTCTGGTTGTTTTTACAGGGAGTAAATATCAGTTTGTTTTTTAATTGATGTACTACTGAAAAAAAGGTAGCTTCATCTCTGTAGTGCTATGAACCATATTAAGAAGTTGAAATGAAACTTAGACAATCGATCAGAATTGCTCTTCTGTGTCAATTTTTAACTATTTCATTTTTGAGAACACAATTCTCCCCAATGTTTAGGCTGGTTGAGTCTAATAATTAATGATTACATTAGTATTATCTTTCTTTTACTTCAAGACTACATATATGAAATGACATTTATAATGACTTTTCATTTGTTTGAAGCCTGCATCTTCCGTTATATACTGTTAAAATTGGCTTCTTCAATTTTCAAAGTTCTGACCAACTTTGAATAGTCATAACTTCATTTCTAATTGAACTACCAAGATAAATGTAACATTTTTATGTTTTGTTAAGCTCTCTATGTATGTATGTATGTATGTATGTATGTTTTTTAGATATATTAAAAATAAGATTTTACTTTGAGATACCTAGTAAATAAATTCTTTTCATCATTAAGCTGCAAACTTATTGATGTATGTATTTGATTCATCACTAAATTAAATATTTGTGTAAAATAAATGTTCATCATTAGGCTATGGACTTATTGATATATCTATTTTTTCTGAAAAATAAAAATCATCAACTACAATAATTACCAGAAAATATATTAAATGAAATGCCGCAAAAAATTTTTAAAAAATGAATTGAAAATGATTCCCAAATTTATATAGAAGTATTACCAAGATTCATAAAATTATAGATTAAAAATGTTTTAAAACAAATTTTAATGTAAGAATATTTTTAGATAACAATTTTGCATATAAACAACAGTAAATTACAAACACAATGCTCTTTTTTATTCATCGAAGTTTTCATACTCAAAAGAACATGAAATAATTAACAAAATAATGAGCAATTATTTTTTTCTTTTTTTACTTGTAAAATTTAGACTGAATGTTTTGATTAGCAGCAGTAAAGTATATGAAAACCTTTAAAAGCAACTTTAAGCAATAATACAAAAAAAAAAGATGTAGGATTTATTGTGCATTTCACAGCAGAAATTAGAGGGCCTTTTTTCATTTTGTTTTGATTATTATAGACATTTATCGTGAGTTTCTTATTACAAAACAAATATTCCGAGGTTAAGGTTGAATCACAAATACTTTTTTCTATAAGCACAACATTCTAATTACCAAGAAATTAAATATAAGTTTACAATATCAGTTTGCCTCATTTAAAATCTATTTTTAATATCAATTTGCCCACCATTATTATTAATACAAAATGATTAATAATCACAAAAACCAAAGTAAATACTAAAGTAAATACTCTTATTATTTCAAATTACCTAATTTGCCACTGCTGAATAATCTCAAGTCATTGATTTATCAATGAAAACTAGTCAATTGTCATCAGCTAAAAGCAAAATATCAATATAGACACATGTAAATTGAAACTATTATAACCTACTCTACATGAAATCTGATAGATTAATTAAAATTCACTAATGTAATGAATGTTTTTACTATTTTTGCTTTTACTAGATTTTGATAAAAGATATCAAAAGTATAAAGAAAAAAAAATCCCAGAAAAGAAATGAAAATCAGTGAATTTCAACATCTATGTTTCTTATACTTTCATCAACTGAGCAGATATTTATTAAATTTTGAAATAAGTTTACATTTATAGAGTAACCAGTGGCACATGAACTTACAACCAATAAATTGTAAGACAAGCACACTATCCCCTTTCCTTTATGGTAAAGTGAATAACTTTACATTTAAAATAGTAGTAGATAAGTGTAAACTGAAAAGAGTACAAATTATGCTGGTTTTAAATCTAAAGTAATAATCTTAAGTAGCACTCAGTCATAATAGTGTATTTTGCTGTTATGAGGAATTTACACTTTTCTACTGCTATGAAGAATTATATATCACTGAAATTATAAAAACTTCAGAAGATAATCACAGTAATTTGAAATTAATGTTCAGTTTAAGAATTTCTTGTTTTAGAACAATTTGTCAGTTTGTTTTGTTAGCATTTCTCAATTTACCAAATGGAGAAATTTTGATATTTTATTGGATCTCAACAGCATGTATTCTACTAGAGTTGCAAGCCAATAAAATAGATTTAGACAAAAACAAATTCTGTGTCATCTATTAAAATATCTGTTAATTGCCAAAAATATTAGTGTTTTTATTTATGTAGTTCTCATTAACATTTCATTGTTGCATTTTGGGAAGTAAAGAAATTCCAGTTTATCATTAGTATTTTTAACCCTTTTAAAAGAAGTAAATACTACCAAGACAATAGGAATTAACAATGGACTGGTAAATATACGCCAAATTTAATTTTGATCATTTTCCATAAAATTATTCTCACATAAAGAAATAAAATTTAAATTATCTCATTTTTCTAATACTTAATAAGATTGGGGGCTTGCCTTCCTTAAAAAAATATTTAGTATAGTAGTAGGCTATGACCTTTGAAAAGATTCATAATTCTTTGAGAAAATAATACTGACAAATTTATTTTCAAAATACTGACAACACCAAACATGAAATTTATCAAGTCCCAAATACTTTACTGATTGATAATTACTAATGATATTTTCACAGAAATAAATTAAAATGGATATTTACAATATAAAGGCAAACATCCTTATTATTCAACATATATATATATATATATATATATATGCGTGTGTGTTTAGGCAGCAATCCTTCTTTCATGCAGATTTCATTGCATACAACAGACAAGGTGCTTTTATTTAGTTTTTATACAATTTCTCATGCAATCTAATATTTTTTTTCTTTTCAGATGATAAATTACATAAAAACTGTCTGAATGTTCTTTTCATCTGAGCGCTTTCGGCTATACATTTAGCCATTTTTTTGCATGTAGATGATACTATTATATTACTGTTGTCAACAAGCATGTTACAAATAGTGTCCGGTAGGTCTCCATGAATATTTAAATGAGATCTAATTGAGCTATGGTCAGAAAAGTTTAGAGTGAATCTGCGTGTCAAACATGTTGTAGTGTGGCCTATATAATTATTTACGAATTTAGATTGATCAGGAATACAATTCCTTAATGGGCATTTAAATATATAGATATATATATAAAAGTGTATGTGTGTGTATTTTAAATGCAAATTAAAATAAATATTCCTTTAAGAAAAATAGGAGGTTAATCTTAAATCAATATTTTGAAAGCTGATTATTTTTCCAAGTAAATTTTAAAAACAAAGCTGTTAAGCAAACCCCTTTTCAAACTTATAAAATACCTTTTACTGATTTATTAGTAAGTACTTGAAATACAAAGAATTAGCTGCAAAATATATCTACAGAATGAAATGATTAGTGAGCCTGAATAAAATAGAACTTTCAACCAAATGAAACAAAGCAAAAAGTATAAAGATTTTAATTAATGTGCATATTATAAAGGTAATAGCATTTGCTACAAAAGGTGCATAACATTGTACAAAAATGACTTTTGTCAAATACTTTTTAACTTATACTTATTGAGTGGAGTTTAAAACAATTATCAGAAATCTACTGAAAGTGAAACATCACCTCCAAATGTGGCAGCAATTTTTAGAATGTTAAAATATTTACTAATTTTTCAAGATTGTATGAAATAAATTATGAATTTTTTTTTTTTTTACTGTTTTTACTTGAAGTGAATTTTCAAATTGTTTCCTGCATTCATTGAATACTTTTCATTGAACTGTGTCACATTTACTATCACAGGCTGTCAAAAGTTTTAATTGGTCAAATAAAAACTTTAAACTTAAAATGATTTTAAATCTTTCAATATACAGTCTGGAATGAATTATAAAGTAAATGATATTTGTCACTTCATTTTCCAAATTTCTAACCTGTCAAATAGTGTTATTCGTACATTTCACCATCTGCCAGAGAGTTTGAAAAGATGAAAATAAATACAGAAGATCAAAATCATACATACATTTTAAATTTTGATTTTGAAAAGCAGATTTAAAGATAATTTTATGCAATGGGCATCAAACTTTGAATCACTCTGAATGTGATTGATATTATAAGAGAACATTCACCCTTTCCCCACCAATTATTTTTGGGGAAAAAGTTTCATTTTCAGACAAATTTTTTATTTGTTTTTAATATAGTAAGTAAGAAACTTAGGCACTTTGAAATCCAGACATATGAGTTGACAATTAGATTTGTTTCAAGCTCAGAAGGGTATAAAAGGATCAAGATCGATGTGTAAATACATCTGTAGTTGGTTTTTAAACGTTATGTTTTGGGCATGTGTATTCAGTGTCTGAAAAAGGCAATTTTGGTAAAAAACGTATATACACGTCTACACCAGGGAAGAGGTTAAAAAACTTTATGACATAACAATGTTCAAGTCATTATAAAGTTAAAAATATAGTTTATAGTATAAATTTAAAGAAAATAAAACATAAAAAATGAATGTACAATTTACTGAAAACTAATTTAAAAATTAAAAGTTGTTTTCAAAATCTGCACATTCTTTCTAATGACAAATAGTAAAAGAGCAGAATCCAATATTAGGAAAACATTACCAAAAATCCAGTAACACCTTTTAAAATGTTATTCAATTACTTGTCTATCACTGTATTTATAACAGAAGAAAAATGATGGGAATGGAAAACTCATAAAGCTTAACATTTCTTGTTCCTTAATGTTTGTAATTACAATTAAACTACAATTGTAGTACTTTTCATATTTCTAAAAAGATATTTTTGTAAAATATAAGAATTGCACTATAAGAATGCTATAGTAATAAGTATATTTTGGCTAAGATTGTACAGTGAGTAGACACAGACTGAAAGAGTCTATTTTTAACAGTGTGAAAACCAGTATGAGGTCACAACAGCATCCCTATTTTCCAAACTATTTTATAATGGAGATTTGTAACTATCAAAAATGAATTTATATCAAGATTAAACTCTTTCTTATTGACAAAGATGTATAGCATATTTAACTTATTAACCAAAAAGAATATTTTATTTAAATTTATTTTTCATTGTATATAAATTATTTATTAATCCTTTTAGAGATCAGGTATATGCTTTATAATGAAATTCCAAATATACTTAAAAATGTTTAATTTTTACTATGTAAAGACAAAAGTGAATAAATTTTGATTCCAACTACATAAAAAAAAAAAAAAAATAATTCCTGGAACCAGATTGAATCCAAATTATAAGAATGTTACTGCACACTTAATAGGATTTTCTCCCAAATTGTTTTCATAACACAATGTATTCAGAGGATGTGTTATACAAATGGAACTAAAGCTAACTTTTATAGTTTGCACATTGTTGTGCAGAAGCTGTAACAGTGAATGTAAGCAACAATTTTTTTGAATCCTAAAAACAAATTATTTCCCAACATAGGTGTAGTACATTGTTTCCATGAGATACCAATACAAAAAAAATAATAAAAATAATAAGCAGAAATTTATATGTATGCAAATAATAAGAATCAACTATCGCCTGAGGAAAATTCAAGATAGATTTGTTTTTTACATTTCATCAATCATTTGTGGGTTATCCAAAACACATTTTGGATTGTAATAATAATCATTTTTTTTTTTTTTTTTGCAAGTGAATATTGCATTAACAATTTTTGGGAGATTATTTTTCCTGATACAATCCTACTATTTGTAGCTGCAGGGAGAAGAGATGGATTATTATACCTTTCCCAAGGGTATTTGCACTTAAGTGAATATAACAAACTCAACTGGAATTCGAACTCTGCTCTCCATTACACCACCATAGATCCACTGAAAACTGAACAATTGAAAAAAAAAAAGACTTTGTAAACTAACAAGTTAATCTTTTTAGATATCTCCATAAACCCAGAATAAGTTTAAATGGCCAGTTGTTGTTTCAGTGTCATTAATAAAGATAAAAGAAAAAGTAGGATAGGTGAGTCAAACAATTTATTACTTTTCCTAAAATGTTTGTCAAAGATAAATCACATTGACCAATGTGTGACACACTTACTACAAATGAAAGGTTTTGTTTGAGTTTGAATGTCAATTATTCTTACCTACTTTATGCACTGGTGATTTTTCTTTATCTGGTGGAAAACCCTATTTAGCAAGCAAGTTTGTTTTGCAAAGTTTACAAATGTGTAACTGTAAATGTAATCTATGCAAAGAGAACAAGAAAGTTTATCAGACAAAAATGATAAGATAGCAAAAAGTTAAAAATAAAAAAAAAATAATAAAAAAAAAAAAAACTAAAACAATATTTTCATATGGATTTTTACCTTCACAAGCTTAGGCTTTTTTAACTGATTTAGAATTTCAAAATAAAATAATTATTAACAGTACAAAAAATAATTTATAAATTTATTCATTAAATTTACAATTTTACATGTAACTTTATGTTCTGTTTACATAAAAAATGTACTGTTAAGGTGCTGTCTCGTCATTGTTTAATTTCCATTTAGAAAGAAACAATGAATTTTGATTGCGCTTCCAGAATCATCATTTAATAATCGCTCATAATAATAATAATAAAAACTTATGTAAAAAAAACAAAAAAACAAAACAAACAAACATTAAAAAATCCAATATCTACGATGTATTTGAGAGTACCTACCTAATATCAGGTTGAAAAAAGTTTTAAAAAGGTTTATATGCCATTATTAATAATCATTCTAGGAAGAGCTGTCATTTTTTTTATTTATTTGAATTGGACTGTAGTCATCGTCAAATTGAAACATAATGCATCAAGCAACAAATTCCCAGACTTGTTGATCATCTTGAAGGGAGAAAAAAAAATTAACTTTTTTAAATAGGATACTACTCCATGTTCAAAAATACCTAACATTTTTCACGAAATCTGAAGATCAAAATTTAAATAAAGTTCTCTTAATCTAAAAATCGATATAACCAAAAAATATTCCAAGAAACAATATTATACTGGAACAATTTTTTCAAAGATGAAATTAAGTTATCAGAAGGTTTTTCTGAAAATTTAAATAATTCATCCACCATAATATTCACAAAATAATTTTTAATTTTCAAAATGAAAACATATTTCCTTAAGAAAAACTTTCAATTTCCGTAAATAAAAGTAAAACTAGTAAAAATGGATTTATTCCCTGTCGCACTTGTGTTGTGAGTCATCACTAAATAAAATTGAGTTTGTGTTTGAGTTTGATATACAAAAATAAAATGTATTCTTCGTATTCAACAACCTAATTGTTCTTAATGTTTTGAATTAATGAAATACTAGCAAAAATAATTAATTCTAATTTATAGAAATTCGAATGGTTCAAAATTCGTGTTTCCTTACCAAAATCGAAATTTTAATTTTATTGTCACTTGTTTTGAAATAAAACTCTAAAAAAAAGTATTGTTATAAAAAATGATGAAAGATTGTAAAACAAGTTGTTAATCGATAAATTTTCCTGATAGAATCAGGCTGAGTGGACAACTTAAATCAGATGACTGTAAGTGTAATTTATGACTAACAAATCCTTTTAAGTTTGTATTTATCAACTAAAAATCAAAATTGACAGATATCGCAACAAGTAAAGAACCGACGACTTCTAACATCGTGAAGAAGGAGTTTGGTGGCTTCTTCTATCAAACACTTGAAAAGTGATGAGAAGGAAAACAATAACATATTTTTAGAGATTTATAAGTACCATTATTATTTCATGCCAGTTTCGTTGGAAATATCAACAAACGGAGATTATTAGTTAAAGTAAGAAGCCATTAAAAAATTCAATGGCTGGATTTCTGCTAACCTACTTTTTTAACATTCCTCAAGTTAAGTGTTGGTATTACATAAACAACATTAAACTAAAACATTATAACTTACAGTTGAGTACTCTTACAAAATTAAAACAAAAATGTCATTTAGTTTACAGAATTTATTTCTTATTTAAATGAGAAAAATGTCAATTTAAAAATGTTGACAAGGTAACGAGAAACCTTAATGTACATTTTTTTTGTTTAAATCCCTAGTCTTTAGTGATGTCAACATAACCTTGAGTTTAAACTACATTGTACAATTTCAAATCTTTCTCCACAACTTATAGTCAGCTTGGTAGTGACAATACAACAAACACATGAAAATAAGTGAGTTAACGTTTGAGTCGCGTCTGTGTTCGATTAGGGAAAAAAAAAAAAAATGAAACTTACTAACAAAAAAAAAAAAAAAAAAGCGTAAGAAAATTTGCCCATGCCGGACATAGGGAACCCTTATTACAAAACAAAAGCATGAATAACAGGTGAAGCCGTTCACTTCCTCCATATAAACAACAACAATATATCAGAACTGACTGAATGATAAATTTGAAAATAATGACAACTGTAAAATAAAAAAATAAAATGTCTAGTAGTTGTGAAAAAAAAAAAAAAAATGATTTAAAAAAAAAAAGAAAAGAAAAAAAAGAGAATGAATTTAATTTTAATCAAAATCAAATTATAAAAACTATCATCAGAATAAATATGCGGAAGAGAAAATGGTGGGAAATAAACTAGAGACGTGTTTTCTGTGATGAAGCTCGATACAAAATTAATTCGTCCTTTCTATTGCTTATTGCTTAGTTCTCTCTAGTTTCCCCGTCCTACTGCTATCATTGTCAAAAACACATTTCTTCCTCCACTATCTTTTTCTCGTCTAAAATCAGTTGAAATAGCAGTAGAGAAAACACAAAATGTACACCCACAATGTTATTTTAATAATAATAAAGCTAATATCTTTCCATTCAAGCCATAAATTCGAGTAGCACATGGCAACATCTTGCTACTACCAAACTACTGACGCACGTACGCACACATAAATATGCTTATTGGATTATAACCTAAAAACATTTGCATCACAGATCATCCTCAACGAATTTAGGTATTTACACGCAATGAAAAACTATATATTTACCAAAATACTGCAAGAATAGCGATATTGCCGATATATCATCAAAGGATTGGTGCAAAAAGAGACCGTGCACTGTGCAGTTTTATGAAGAACATGCGGTTAGTTATGATAATAACTATCCCAAATGAGGTTCATGACGACTACGAAACAACACAAAAATAAAATAAAAAAAATCGGAATACAAGAAAAGCAACAAAAATATTTTTTTAAAAATGTGCCAAAATATTTAATATTTTTTACATCAATTGCAGTGTTGTAAATTTAACGTATATTTTTAAAATATATTTTACAAGGCGCAATACACCCAATTCGTTATTTCGTACTTTTCTCCGAGTGGTAGATTGTTTGATATGTCTATGGCACATGTCTACAGAAAATGTGACTGTTCAGAAACAGTAATTGAGAAGAATTGTTAAAAAACCAAAACAAACCCTACCAATAAGCTACAAGTAATTAAATGGGAGTCAAGTTAACCGTTCTCGCTATTTCTCAAACCTACAAAGGTTAGAGACATGGGCCAGTCTGCGCAGTAGTTGTGTAGTAGCAGCTGCCACTGGCTATGGTGTCGAACAAAACATCTGCTAAAGTTTCTTCTTGTATTTTGGTTATTTATCGTTTTTTTAAGGTACAGAAAATAAGAGACAACGTGTGAAAGTCATGTACAACAGCCCTGAAGTAAAAACTCATGAGTAGCAACAGCAAATTCCGTGAAGATGTTAAAGTGCAAGAAAACAAAAAATATGCATCAATGCATCTGTGATCAGATTTTTTTTTTATTTTATGAACGACGATTATTGGTCAAGAAAACGTCCAACGCAATTTCACGTAGTCCTCACCCAGCCCACTTAAATGCCAAACCCAAATAAATACATCTACATTTTTATAGGGAAAAATAAAAGCATGGTTCTAAAAAAGATGCAACTTATTTTAAGTAGGAAAGTAGCTCTTAACTCCTCTAAAAAGTGTACAATATGTTCTATAGCTAATATTATTTCTCAAGATTAATTAGCAATGAAAGCAAGTGTCTCCAGAAAAAAATAATATATATTCTTAGAGAACGGGAAAATATTAATCAATTTGATTCCTTACGCTTAAAAAACTACGGAAAAAGCTAAACTAGAATAAATAAAAAAATAATATGCGACTAGGAAATAAAAGATCACACCCTACTACTTCTACTACTACTAAGTAGCAGCAAGGGTTTTCACCAGAAATGTTGATAACAACCCCCAGGTCACGTTGTTGAACACAGGTGCTTCTTCAGTCAACTGAATTTCAGCGAGATAGGCGAATAGACAAAGTTGCATGCGTTACGTAGAGTGACAGTTGTTTATGTTTTAATGTCAATAAAGCTAAAGGTTAACTTGTAATGAACTTTTTTTGTGATAACTGACGTATGTAAACAAAATGTACACAAGCCTTAATTTGTTGAACCGATCTCAACTGAATGCTGAGTTGATGTCATTTCGTTGATTATGAAAAGTGAAAAATACATAAATCTTTTCATTAACTTCACAAAATTGAAGATTCTGTGTAAAATATGAACAGACTTCTAAAACAGGATAATATCTGGACGTGAGCCTCAAACGATATACTTCAGTACAGTACTACACACACACACACACCTCCCAAACGATACATGCTCATCTTCACATCATCACCCAGTCAATCAACGTAAAGTAAAACAAGTCAACATGAAAGAATTTTTTTATTTAAAGCAAAAACAAATCAATGTTTTAACTTTATAATATATTGAAATGTATCTTTTCTTTCTAGTTTTCCATTTTTTAAAAAATATCCAATTTTGAAGATCACAACTGTAACTAACAGCACATGACATGATTTGAATGCCTTTTCAAATTGATTACACAACCATTTATCATGGGTATATGTGGGTATACCTTTTTTTCCACATTAAAAAGAATGAATAAATAAAAAAATAAAGGCGGGAATTTCAACAAGGAAATAAGTTTCGCCACTGAAAATAACCTGTAGTAGTGTAATGTTTTCCAAAAAGCTTTGAGGCAAAATATTACACTACAGAATTAAGAAGAATGCTTCAATATTGTGACATTGTGTATGTCATTTTTAGTAAACATCAATTCCACTTTTGTTGAACTTACCGAATTACACAAAGCATTTTTACTTTTTAATTCTATAGTACTTTAGTTTAATCATTTTTTCTTACAAAACCCCAAACCAGTAAAAACTAAAACTCCTGTAACTAAGATACTTCCTCGCTGTGTAAAAAGGAAAATATATCCCGTTCTAGCACGACCTATATTTGAAATTTGAATTAATATTTGTCAATAAAATAAACTATTTTTTCGTCGAAGAAAAAAAAATGAACCAAATAGTACTGTTATAAATTAGAATTGGTTACAGTAAGTACACATTTAAAAATAAAAATTACTGAAATTGATTGTTTGACCGAATTTTCAAAGTGTGAGTCATTTACCAAAAATTTGACTTATCACTGATTAAGCTACAATAATATTTTTATTTCAATGGAATAGATTTGTGTCGACTGTGTCGTGTTTACTACCGCTTTTTGTTTTAATTTTAAAAATATTTTCTCTAACTCCTGACACTTTGACTGGGAAACGAATATATCACATGTCCTCAACAAACATTTCAATAACTAAAATTTAAACTAACTAAAATTCAATTTTTAACTGACATTTCCTTGTTTCACACACGAGAAAAATCTGCTTATTTTTTTAATAATAGTACTGTACTAAAAAAATGATATTGTAAAATAAAGTTGGAATTAATTTTTTTAATTATTTCCAGTTGAACAGAACCATTACAGTATACGAAATTAAACCAAATAGATTAAAATCCGACAGAAATAGGAAACATGTTAAAAAACATTTCACTTTCCTATTTGTTCCTTATTTTATTAATTATAATCTCAATCGGGGAAAAAGCACCTGTTTGTTTAGGTTGGGGGGTAGAGGGAAGATAGGAATTACAGATTGAACTCTGCTTAAAAGACTTATACAAGATCGGGTAGTTGACAATGGTGTATTTCAGTGCTAATTTGTAATAATCAAGAGAAGTGCCGAGAAGCCGAGCAGTTGTACGTGCCAAGGTGAAAATGACGGTTAGTCTGGTTATGACGTGGTTCTAAAACAAATCAATATGGTGGCCAATTGGACGACTTCGTTGGGGGTTGAAATTGGAGAATAAGGATATATTCAGACAAAAAGTATCACCCAAATTTCAAGACAGAAATGCAAGCAGCAAAATATTCTCATTAACTAATTTAAAATCGTAAAGTTAAAAAGAAACTAGTTTAGATTTTAGAATCAATTTACAATACATAAGATAAGCTAAAGCCAAACAGAACTTTTAATATTTTAAAACGCAAACTTATAAATATTTACAAAAATGTTTATTT
The DNA here is from genome assembly GCA_964036315.1 of Acanthosepion esculentum. NCBI lineage: Eukaryota > Metazoa > Mollusca > Cephalopoda > Sepiida > Sepiidae > Acanthosepion > Acanthosepion esculentum. The sequence goes on along the minus strand of OZ038477.1, from coordinate 30,138,258 downwards.
ATACTGAATAAAGAAAAGGATTTTTTTTCTGTAAAGTGTAAATAGTAGCATCATGTTAGTTTCCTTTTGTAATGCTGTTGTTCCTAACGATAGACACGCCATAGGATTATGACATTTTTCAATCAAACGCCTAACCTAATTTTTAGGAAGCTTTCTTAGACAATTTTTAACCTTGAAAACAAATAGCATGAGACAACAAAAATCAAATAGGTAAAATAAAAAAAATCATATTGTCGAGAGGAGGAGGAGACGAGGGAATAAATAACAGAAGGAAGGAAGAAAGAAAAGAAGGACGGTCAAATGGGGCGGATAAAGATACATCACTGTTGTTTGCAATGGCGATTACGAAGTCGGGGACCACTTCAGGTCAGAGTAGACAAAAACAAAACGAAACAGACTAAACTAATGACATAAACAAGGATAACTACTAAATTTGTCAATCGAAAGACAGATCAGATGTCAACTACTGTTGACCTTTGAAGTCAAATGATGGGCAATCAAAATTGATCATGTACAAGTATATCACACGAATTGGACCCCGACTTTGTGACCGCCCTGTAGGCGGGCTTGTGTTAACGAATGTAATGCTTTCTTTCTTGTCTCTTTCCTATCATCCGACGTTAGCACCAATCGACGACTACAGCCAGACAGTTAACAATGGACAGAGGAGACGTGGCAGGCCTTTAAAATAGCAGACATGGCCTTTTTTTTTTCTACTAGAGTAAGCTTAGGGCAAGATTTAGTGATTATTCATGATTCGCCACATGGGATACATAAAAAACTCGAAACAGCCGATGCGAAGTCTCATTTTCAGAATGTAGCCTTAAGAGTTATTTCACTTCTGGTGTGTTGGCCACACGATATAACTGTCTGCCTCAACAAAATCCTTGATTGAGAATTGTAATTTTCTTCAAAACACAGACAAAAAGAAATATCTGGGATTTTATTTATTTTTAAAAACTATCAGGCATACGCGATTATACTTGGAAGAAATTACTTTGCCACCTAAAAAAACCCACTACAGTACACACACTCGAGAAAGGTGAAATCTACAAGATTTTTAAATTCTTGTTGTTCACTCGTATCCTTTCATATCAGCCACGAGATTTTAACATATAACAATTTATTTCTTTTTAAACTTAAGTAAGTTACATATAATCAAACTGGTGAAATTTTATTCCTTGTCAACCAGTTTCATACACGGATTTTTTTTTTTTTTTTTTTACTAAAGTGGATAAAGCTCCCTTATTAAGGTAAACAAACACATAAGAAAAGGGTTTCATCTACTTTTGCAATCTTGTATCTACAAAAAAATGATTACTTTTGTTTATACATTCATGAGCATGTAAAATCCGACCGAATTAAAAAAAAAGTAACCTCAATCAATGATTATTGAATTACTCCTTGTGGGAACTTTTCAGTTTATAGGTCGGTTAATTAATCTTTCAGATATATTAAAAAAAAAATATGGATGAAAAATGCAGATATAAATCATATCTGCATATTTCTTAAAAAAAAACAAAAAAAACGATACAATTACTTTTAAGTTAAAATAAATACCATCCTTATGTACATATTACCATCAACTCTTATTTGGTTGCTAAGAGAAATTTAGTCTAAAACTTTCTTTTAAAAAGGGATTGTTTATTTCTAAGAAAAAAAAATGTCATTTATTTTTTTCCAGTCTAAAATATCAGGTTCAGTCAGGAACAGACTTAAAAATGGCTACAACATTAATAATAACCTGTTTATATTTTATTTCATCAGAACAAGTAGTTTTTTTAACAATGTTAAACTACTTGTTCTGATGTTAAATTAACAGTAACACTGACTAGGTGCGGTTTTGCTAAATAAAAAAAAAAAAACATCGTTGCAATTGGTGTTTATGAATTAATTACAGATTTGAAAATGAAAAAAAATGTGGATATACGACAATTGAACTGAAGGAGTTTATGAAATTCCAATTATGTTAGGTGCTTCTTCGTAGATTCAATCTTTTTGTGCTGGGAAAAGTTTTCTTTACTATTATTACTCAACTGCGTTGTCAAGATAAGAATGTCGTCCTTGTTTATTTTTAAATCTTACAATCTTAAACTATGGAGGGTTATCCGTTTATGTTGCGTCAGTGCACATGAAAATCGAAGTCTTTCTTTTATACAAGGTTTCTTGTATGTAAATGACATTCCTTTTGAGTTTTTTTTTTTGTTGCAATAATTGCTTCAATAGAGTAATCATGTTATGTTTACATTAGGTGTCAGAAATGAAGCTTAATAGTGAAAGATGGATCCATTTTTATGTTTAAAAACGGGTCCACAACTATATTTTTAAACTTCCTAATTGTTATATTACATTTATTAATCAGCATGTTTTTTTTTTCTTTCCTGTGAAAATTCCTAGCATTAAATTTAATGTCTTCATCTACACATCAGTCATCTATTTTCCTTTTTAATTGATATAAAAGAAAAAGAAACTAACATTAAAAATAAAAATGCATGTAGAAATAAATGGGGTCAATTGTCAATTTATTACATGGGTCACTCAATATAGTCAATGGCTTCTAAAGACAACAGTGAGTTGTTTTTTTTTTAATATTAGTTGATTCAACTTATAAATTTCCCCAGTAATTGAGTTAATTATGATTAAGATTACATTTTTAAAAACATATTTAGTACTTAACAGGTTTCATAATAGCTGTTATTATACGTTTCTTTTTTTTCTCTAAATTTAAGTAGGTTATTTGTACTAATAATGGCAGTGGTGTTTTAGTTCTTTTATGATTTGGAGGGGGGGTATATTTTATCATTGAATCAAATTGTATGTTATCTTAGGTTTTCTCAACTTGACTTACTTTATGTAAAGACTAGCAAATTGGGAAGGCTTCATTATTTCATTCATCCCTTTGTGTTTTTTTAAACCATAGGTAGAAATAAAAAACGACTTACTGAGAAAGGGATGGGTAAAAAAAATAAGTGACTGACTGAATGGATAGATGAATAGGGCCAGGAACTTGGGATTGAAGAGAGGGAAAAGTTGAGATTTAACGTTGGGATTGGATGTGGACGGGACAGTTTAGGAGTAGCAGTGTCGGATAGGATAGAAGTTGATAAAAAGAAGAAGATAGAAAGAGAATTGGAGACCAGGGTTTTGCCTTTCATAACCGCTTCTTCTCCTTCTTCTCCTCCTATTTACACATGACCCACTCCTAAACCCGAGTCATCGTAGTCATCACCGTCGTGGTCATCAACAATACATTATTGCCGTGTTGTTGGTTGGAGAGAGAGAGCCAGGCAGCCAGCCCCCGCCGCCAATCCCGACAGCACGACTCTGCATCGGTTTTGTAGTTTTTTGCACAACTAAACTGAGCAAATCAGGCTTTTCCCATGGATTTTAGCCTCTGAACCCAAAGTTTTGCCTGCAAATTTTATCAGCAAAATAATATTCAGAAAACACTCACCGTCATGTAACGTGCCAATGACCTGCGGGGTTTACAAGTAATTTTCCACGGACCGCCCTGACCTTTGACACGGGAAAGGCGGTAGGCAGAGGAGAAAAGCATAGACGAAGTGGGAGGTAGCGGCGGGAGGAGGGAGAGTGAGTATGCGCACAGTGGAAAAACGGAGGTAGTGTGAGCTGCGGGAGGAGGAAAGGCGACGAATTGCAGGTAAAGGGAGGAGGAGATGGCTTAATGAGCCAGGAGGAGGAAAACTGAGAATGCCACATACAGTCAAGTGGGAGGAAGGCGAAGGAGAACATGGAGAGAGGAGAAGAAAAAAAACAAAGGGTAAAGTTGAGAGTATTGGTAGTGGTGGGAGGAGTGTTAGTAATGTGAAGAGAAACGGAAGCAGAAATGGAGGGGTACAGGAAAGAATATAATGTATATACGGAGGAGGAGGAATTGTTTAAACAAGAATTAATGTGACATTTTTCAGTTTTTCATTCAGTTTCTAACTTGGCGTCTGTTACGACGAAGTCACATTTGTTTAACAATAAAAACAAAAATGGTTGATACTGTTTATTCAAGTATATACACGTGTTCAGTTACTTACGATCATGAAAACCTGATTTCAAATTAAGACGAAGTTGGGGTTTTTCTTCTTCACCTGACATTGCCCTTTAAAACTTCTTCATTTTTTAAAGTTCGAAAACAATAAATAGACTAGCCTAGACTTATCAGCGGCACAATCTCTTTTTAAATTACTTTTTAAAAAAATCAAGTATACTGTGTAAGTGTAGAGTTAATCTTTGACATTTTTTCTGTCTACTCGCAATAATAGTGTCATCTCAACAGTTTTACATTGTTACAATGTGATCAGCAGTTCTTCAAAATGTGGATTCAGTGCGTTCATCTTTGAAAACGCTATCATGTTTTTCTTTTGTATTTTTTTCATACTATTTTCCATGTTAAAAATTCCTCCAGAGACTCGCATTCTCGTGACGTCAGTCACCACGTGACTTCATAACAGTTCTCTTTCAGCCATATGAACTGAAATAAGGCTAATATCATTTATTTACAATACATGTTCCTATAGCTGTGGTGTACTTTTTTTACGTGTATATTAAGGCGGGAAGTAGTAAACTGTTTAGTAGTTTGTTACTATTGAAAACGTGTTAGGTTTTGAATTTTTTGCCCCGACCAAGAAGCCCTTCCCAAAAATTCTGATGTTTGGTTAGAAGTGGGTTGGAACTGTTAACTTTACACAATACTTCCTCTATCAAGACACTTGGTCTGAAGATCCCATTGAAGTGTGAAACTGGCAGTCACCATGTAATGTTGATCCCTATGTCTAATGCACTGTCCCTGATATAGATATCGGTGGCATGGTCTAATTTTACAATTGAAATGGCTGGATGTAACCGTAAGTTCTATGCTAACAGTTTTCTTCTCTTGCACTTCTTGCTTGTAGAACTTTTCTGCCTTCTTGCTTCCCAGTCAGCTTTGATCTTCAGAAATTTAACTGCAACATCAGTCATTATCTTGTCTTCTGAATTCCTGTTCTTTTATTGCTCTCTCTCCTTAATAGTGTTTTTATTTTATTTTTTTCTCATATTCTCTCACACTCAGTAATCCACAGTTACTTGCGTTTTAGTGGCTTTATTGCCTTGCTTGAAGTGAAATGATTAAAAAAACATATTAAACACCCTTCCCCTATAAATATAGCAAGTTTCAAACAATATGCACATGCTCATTATGCTTCAGATTTAATTTGTGCACACAGAAAAATTATAGCAATTAAGAAAAAACCTATAGTGACTGATTTAGTTTCTAAATATTTTCACTAACAGTTTTGATTTGGCCATTACCCGTTTTAGTTTACAAAATGCAATGCTACTATAATACAAATTGTTAATTCAATAAAATAAAAATTATACAAAATATTAAAAGAAATAGTTTTGACTCGTTGGAAAACTCCCCAGACAGAACAACAATGCATAAATAGCAATGAGTTCTTTTTAACCAAGTCATTCATTTATCATTCTGCATCATTGATAAATATTACTTCCTGTATATGGAATCCCATCAAAATATAGTGCTTTATATATTAGTTCTGTATATTTGAAATTGCAGTAGTTTGGCTCTCAATTCCAGTCAAGATTGTTTAGCTGTTGTCATAGAAGGATATGGCAACACAAACAGTCAGTCAGTTGTGTGCCATGCGTAATACATGCTTAGGTGATCATATATCTTTCAATACATGACTGACGAGGCAGATTCTTTTCCCCGCAATAGGTTGCCATATCTTTCTGCGGTAGACCAGTTTACATCTAAGGCTATAGAACCCGGTCTGACCTGCTATTTACCCATAGCTTGGTGGCGGGGTGGAGAAGAGGATTCATACCTTTCCCAAGGGTATTAGCACATAAGTGAATGTAATGGCTTCATAACAAACAAGAAATTCAAATTTAATATTAGCAGGAGTAACATTTTGATTGGCGAAAATAGTCACCTAGTGTGCTAAAGGTTAAATATTTGAAAAAATAGTTATGACTATTTTGTTTTGTTTTTTACTGATAAGGAAATAATATATTTCATTTAGTAAATTATAATAGTAATGTGTATAGATTTACTTGTAAATTTAGTATTATTAACACTTGCTAGAATTATAACCATTACTTTGATTTACTTTGAATCAATAGTGAGGAAGGTCAACTCTACTCGACAGTTTCACTCTCTTTTTAGTGTTGTTGGAGACTAAGCTCTATAGTAAAAAAAAAGAAATTATATATATTATAAATTAACTGATTTAAAATATGGTTTATTCGCTACACAGGAATTACCATGTTTCAAAAACTGAAGCTAAAAACTTCAAATTTAATTATATAATTAAATTAAAAGCATTAGTTCTGTTCCAAAATTCGCTTGAAGATGAAACAGAATTAATGCTTTTAATTTAATAATATAATTAAATTTGAAGTTTTTAGCTTTGGTTTTTGAAACATGGTAATTCCTGTGTAGTGAAGAAACCAATATTTTAAATCAGTTAATTTATAATATTTATGCTCTGTAAATTTACATTGAGCACTGTTTTTTTAAAAATAAAAATATCAATAAGAACACTGGATTATATATCTTACTGTTCTTTATTTTTACTATAATATATATATATATATATATATATATATATATATTAAATTGCCATTTGTAAAATTCAGACAGAATTTAATGTAAGCAGTAAAGATTTTAACAAACCTCTGATTGATCAGACAGTATGTCAACATTCTATTTTGGTATATATGCCTGTAATATCCTAGTTGAGAATTTTGATCCAAAGGAATTTGCATTTCAGATTATAAATGAGGTTTGTATGGAATATATCCAGCTGTTCTGAATATCTCAAGAACTGGTTGTGTGGCATTGATGTTATTTGGCAACCAAATGAAGGGAACTTCACTGCCCACGAATGAACAAACTCTCCTGTGGTGTTACTCAATCTACAGGAAAACACTTGATTGAGCATGTGTACTGTGTGATTGTCACATTAACAATGACCAAGTAAAAGAAATTCTAAACTTTTGATGCAGGGATTTTGGTAAAACATCACATCAACAAAGCCTGTCACTCTTACAGTGTAAATTCAGCTCCCTATAACTTCTGTCCTCTCTTAAATCTTAACTTGTTATTGAAATGCTCAGGATGAGATTAAGAAGAATATGTTAAAGCAGCTGATGGTAATCCCAAAAAAGAACTTTGTATATTGTTTTGAAAAATGTAAAAGATATTGGGATAAATGTGCAAGTTCTTAAGTGCAGTACTTTTTAAGATGCCATTTCACTAGGTAGGCTTTTTTTAATGGAGACTTTCTGAGTGTAACTTGTAAATTTCTGTCTCCTTTTGCCTCAAAGTATTGACAATTTGTAATTATTACACAAGCTCTTGAAATCATTTATACTAAATACATTCAACTATCTGTTGATGTAAACATGATTCTATAAAGACAACTTATTAAACAAGTTATAAATATACCAAAACTTTCATTTACTCTAATGATTGCATTGCAACACAGTAAATCTTGCTTAAACACATTAAATTTTGCAAAATTTTTTTTTTACTTAAAATTTTTTACCAACTTTAGGCATTAATCTTCATTGTTTTTTGAAAATCAGAAAAAAATATTGTCACTGGTCAAGAATTAATGCAACCCGGACTTGGCATCTCGACTTCAGCCACTTTCTCACAGACGTGATGTGGCTTTCACGTCTTTTCTACAAATATTTTTATGGCAACTGCTCTGTGATTTTTTTTTTTCTTCTTCCATAGTGCCCCGACTATATGAATTTAAGCATTCTACTAGATTGGCATCTAGGTCTCACCTGTTTGCTGTTGAAATAGTTAAATGTAACTGCCACTTCTACTTCAACAGTTTCTTTTCTTGCACTTCCTACCTGTGGAACTCCCTTCTATTTCCTTGCTTCCCTGATAAATACAATCTTCAAAAATTTAAATGCAATGTCAATCACCATCTTCTATAGTCTTGAACGTTGTTGATCTTTTATCCTTTCCTCAATCCCTCCTATATCCAGTCTTTTCTCTCACTTTCACTCTCTCTAACCCCCTGCATACTAGTGGCATTCTTGCCTTGCTTAGGTGTGAAATGGTTACAAAAGAAAATCATTAATGATTGGCTATTATATAGGTGCCTCCAAAAATTCCATAAAAAGGATACAAACAAGATGAAAAAAATGTACAAAACAATAAAAACAAAATTTTATTAACAAAACCTTTGTGTTATTATTAAGATGGAAGAACAAAGATTTTTTTTATGTAAAAATGATTTTTTTTAATTTTATCTTTTTTAGAACCTTGGAGATTTTGATTAAAAATAGTTTTTCTGCCATATTTGTCTGGGAAATTTGAGCATCTATATGCAGTGAAAAACATTGATTTGGAAATTCTTGCAAAAGTCAGATAATTGTCAGATTTTAATGAAACTTTCAAGATTTACTTAGAAATGAACTGAATTATTTTTTTTAAATGTTTCTTTTTTAGAAAATCTTTATAAAAATCTTTTTTTATATATCTGTCAAAAATGCCTTTTTTTTTTTCTAAAAGTAAGTAATATTTGTTTCAATTCATTTTAATTCAGCTAATTTTTCTCAAATAAAGTTTCATAAAAGTAACTTTTGTTTTTTGAAAGATTTTTTAATATGTTAATTTTTTTTAAAAATTATGCTCTCTTGACAAATTTGTCAATATGGACGATTTTATAGATTTTACTAATAATCAAAAAAAAAAATTTAAAGTCCGGAATATATTAAATTTAATCTAATTTAAGTTTAGAATAAAAATTAAAATATATTTTTCAAGAAAGATTTTTCACTTTTTAAAATGCATTTTAAACCTTAGGTATCACATTTTAAAAAAATTTAAAGTCTGGAATATATTAAATTTAATCTAATTTAAGCTTAGAATAAAAATTAAAATATATTTTTCAAGAAAGATTTTTCACTTTTTAAAATGCATTTTAAACCTTAGGTATCACATTTTTTTTAGGTACCTGCTATAATATGTATAATTAATATTTCATAGCAGACTATTTTACTAAAGAAATGCAGAGCAAATGAAGAAAAAGCATTATTGATCTGGAATTAAGACAGGCTTTACTGACAGGGTACAATATATATATGCAACTATAAGACTTTAGGAAACTATTTTCACAATTTACAAATAAATTCATAGATACAGTTAGGTTTCTAAATGCAAACAACCAATCATGTGAGTAATTGAAATGCATATAAATAAAGCTAATCCATTTAAAGCCCCATCCGAACTCTATAAAAGTATATAAAAAATAGCAAATATATACATAACAAATAAATTGAAGCAAGTTCATTGGGAGAATCAGCTCTAAGGTTATCAAACAACTGTTTGACCTTTGCCTAAATTATCGATTCACTTATCCTATTGCTAGTAATTTCTTTTTTAATCCACACAAAAAGAAAATTTCCATCTCTTCAATAAAATTGATACATGATTCATTAACTTTTGTTATTTCCTTAGCCGCTTAAACATTTTTAATTCCCCTCTTGTTTTTGGTGCAAATTGTTCATTTCGCTTATTTCATACTCTGCAATAAATCTGCTAACACCTGTTACACATTTACATTTAAAAAGTATTTCCTTAATAATTTTTATGAGTATTTCACTCAATTATATCAATCCACAGTTATGAATTTTGTAAAAAACACATGAAAAATAATATTATTTGCAATATATGTGAAAATTTGTAAGCTAAGTTGACAGCTTTAACATGAAATGAGTACAACGTAGAAACTGAGGCAGCATTCAGGATGTAACTATCCATTTTCACATATGTGCTGTCTACTCGTCGTTAATTGTTTAAATTACAGTTCATCTGGTAAATTTTAATTTTTTTAAGAAAACATTATTCATGATTCAATTTCTTTATTTAGCAAACCATTCATATATAGGTACCCCCACTATTTTAAACAGAAAAAAAATATCAAAATCATTATTTACCATTTTAAATAATGGCTGAACCATTCAGAAATCTATACATCCCTTATGTAAAAACAGCAGATTATGATTTATGATAAAAGAGATCCTTATCTTGAGTTTTGAAGAACTTTTCATTAACAGTATTCCTTATGTGAAATATTAACTTTCTACCTTATATATATTTTGCAATGCCTTAGCTTGGTTCTGAAAATATAGCGTTCAGTGACAGGGTTAGGGTGACACTATATACACTGACTGATTTTATTATGCAAATAAATGTTTTTTATGTGATGAATATACCATATGAATTTCAGCTTAATGGTTTTTAGTAGAAATATTTGCAATAACTTATTTGATAAGAAAAATGGTGAAATTAGTCATTTCTATACAGGAAATCTTTGACATTCATTGACTGAACAATTAGTGTTTCAATTGAAATTTATAAAATATTTTTCTTCAAACAGTTTTTCAGGAAATTGGACTTCTCAAGTCTAATTGTTATTGCTCTTTCTCGTATTAGGAATTTCCTTCCAAACTTTTTTTTTTTTTTTTTTTGCTGTGTGGAAAATTAAAATTTTGACTAATATCATTATTTTTCTCTTTTTAGTTACATGTGTTACCTATGTTACTATTGTGGTTTTTGCTGTTTGGTAAAACTCTTTGATTGTGATTCTGTAGTACAAGTCTATAGGGTCTGATAGTGTGAAATTTTATTATGCAACTTGATAGTTGTTTATCATATTGTAAATGAATATCTATAACAGTTGACAATTTCATATATAATTATTGACATGAAAAAGAGATTACCTTAGAAGAGAAATAAGATATAAAATTATTGGGAGATAGGAATACGACATTAAAGGAGTGTGTAAAAACTGAGCAGACATCACAATTCAAAAGAGAAATTCAAAACATTGGCAGGATAAGAAAAAGAAAGACAACTTTGGCAATGTTCAACTTCTGTGACCACAAAAAAAAAATATCAAAAGCACAGTTATTACCTTGATACTGCTATTACTGTATGCACTTTTGATTCCCTCAGCAATGTTTATTGCTTTAAAATGGAGAGCGGCACAGATTGGGGAATCGGAGATCCGAGTTTGAATTCCAGTTGGATCCATTACATTCACTTACATATTGATACCCTTGGGAAAGGTATGAATTCGCCTCTTTCTCTCCTCAGCTATGGATAAAATAGCAGGACAGACTAGGTCCTATAACCTTGGATGGCAACCTGTCTAGTAGAAGAGGAAAAACTCTGAATTCAAAACCGTCCTGGAGAGGATTGGGCTCTGTCAGGCTACCTTGCCCAAGGAATATCACTTCTACTGTAGCTGCAGTACACATGGGGTCCCTACAATCCTACGGGTCACAAGATAATTTAAAAAAAAAAAAAGAAATTTTTTTATTCATAACTTTATAAAAATGTCTAAACAAGAAAGTTTAAATAAACACATAATGACAAATAGCTGTAATTATAAATTTTGAAAAAATGCATTTTCTAGGCATTTTTTTCAGTTGCTCTCACCACATAAATTCACCAAAATTGGTTGAGAGCATCTCTTCCTTCCTCTTATGTATTTTGTAGTTTAAAAAAAAAAAATTTGAATAAAAGGATTTCTTTTCAAATGTATTTCTTTATCAAATGGTAAATAATAAAAAAAAATCTTTATAACAAGTAAATAATTGTTGTAACCTAGGAAAAGTTTACTGAATAAGAATAACCAAAACAAAGGTTGGAAATGGAACGATAATATTTATAACTGGAACGACATACAAGATTCGCCAGCGGCGTGTAGTAAGTAATCAACTGCTAGTGGTGAGCTACAAGTGAATTAAGCTGAATCGCAAGTGAAATAGTGAATCCAAATGACAATATTCACTAACCACCCCATGCGGTCGGATGTGGCACAAGGCCGAGTTTATTGTGGGGGTATCCGAGCACGTAGGCTCGGCGAAAAATTCCCCATAGACCCCGTAAAAAACGGGTTTGGGTAGCTGTATTCCCAGACGAGACTCTGCCCTTCGACATAGACTCGTCTGGGGATTCTGTCTGCCCAGAGGCAGAGAGTTTGACCAGCACACTTGGGAGTGAATCCAAATGAATGCCGCATACAGTATATTCTATTGTATTTATAAGGATTGGGACATACCCATTATAGTTCATAGGTACAGTATAATACAAAGAAAAGGAAGTAGTGGAGAGCTATTACTCCTACGTCATGGGATAAAAGGAATAAAATATATGGTGCAACAGGTAACTGAAAACGAAATCGCAAAAAAAAAAAAAAAAAAATGCTGAAGTTGCAACATGTGTAACTTCTGTCGTTACCAGATTCAGGATGTCAGAAATTTGCTGAGTTAATTGCTTATTTATCCTGACACAAACTTATGACATAATTATGTTTTGCCTTATTGTTGTAACCTAGGAAAAGGTTACTGAATAAGAATAACCAAAACGAAGGTTGGAAATGGAACGATAATATTTATAACAGGAACGACATACAACATTCGCCAGCGGCATGTAGGAACTAATCAACTGCTAGTGGTGAGCTACAAGTGAATCAAGGTGAATTCCAATCAATCCAACATACAGTATGTTCCACTGTATTTATAAGGGACATACCCATTATAGTCTATAGGTACAGTATAACAATAATAAATATCACATTGTACTTGGCTTAGAAATTTTTATCATCTTGAAAATAAACGTTGTCAAGATAGTCAAAAAAGTGTATAATAGTGGTGTCAATGGAATAGCCATCCTTTTGACACACGTCATTTTTTTATGCAGGCATGAAGGTTAAACATTGTCAAAACTTTTTTAAGAATATCATTAAAAAAGATTTGAGAAAAATTCAAAGGCAAGAAAAGTGGATTTACCAGAAAGAAAATATTTGAAGAAGTTTGTGCCATGAATGTTAACAAAGAAAGATGAAGAATATTAAGACCATTGTCTAAAACATAAAAACAACCAACCAATCACATTTAAGTAAACATCACCAAAAGAAATGTGTAAGTTGAGTGAAACAGTCATGTTTAGTAATAAATGTAGAGATACATTGCATGGAACTGATGGCAAAGACTAAGTTTATGGAAATAATCAACCAACATGATTTAGAAATAACAGGGGAGGTGGGAAAATATTTTGGACAAGTACTATAGGCAGTGAAATTATAGTTCACTTCAAAGTTGATGATATTTTCAAAATAAATGCAGAGAATTATCGTAAGTTCTTGAGGGGGCATTTTTTGGTGAGGGTGTTGTGGTACAAGAAACTTTAAACTAAATTTATATTCCTAGAAGACAATGCTCCTTCAAATTCTGAAAAGCTGACTTACCCACCTTGCCAAAAAGATTTCAAAGACACCAAATTAAGAGAAAATTTGTGGTCTATTATTGAAAGAAATGACAATGAGAATGGTAAAACATGATTCCAGCAAAGGTTTCTGAGAAGCAATAAAAACTTTTGCAAGTAATATTAAATTTGTAACAATAAAAAAAATGAATGGAATTACAAACTAATAAATGAAATGGACAAAATCCGACAATTATTTTAAGACTTTTACTTAAATATTTGTATCTATAAAAAGAATGTATAAACATAAAAATGTCTTAAAATAATTGTCGGACTTTGTCCATTTCATAATGTGTGACGTCATTTGTTTACATTTGGATACGCTTTGAGCAGATATGAATGTACAGGAGAGATTCATGGAAGATTGAAGTTTAAAAGCAGTAAAATCGACCCTGCTAATCGAACGATCCTCCGTGGCTCGATCGGTTAAGGCACGTCAGGCTATAAGACTGTTCCGTATAGGATACAGGTTCGATTCCTGTCGGAGGACGGATATTTTCTGTGAAAATTTCTCAGACATTAGGCCAGTAAATGTTATTAATACTGTTTATTATAAAACAGATCATTTACTGAAATATTTGTATCTATAAAAAGAATGTATAAACATAAAAATGTCTTAAAACTAACAAATGTTATAGAATGTAAATAGTAGTTTATCCAGACATTAGTATTGCGTAAATCAAATAGATATTTCTATGGTCTATATCTTTTGGATAAAAATTAAAATACAACGTCAATTGTTATGCTCATTCATTATTAAGAAGAGAAAAATAAAAGTACAGGAATTAAGGTTCATCAATGAAACTCTGGAGTAGAGGTGCTGAATATAACATCAATATACGTAGGATGAATACAAATATAAAATTTGTCATTTGGCTAAGTGACATATTTTATAGACACTATTACACTTTCGCAAGCTTTATGTATACACTTTCAAATCCTGTTGTCCACTGATTGCAAATTTGTTTGTTCTCTACAACAGCTGTTACAAGCGATGCAGTCCATACTGACGGTTACGGCACCAGTCAATGCATTTATCAATAGTTGTAAAACTGTGCTCCAGTCTTCAAAATGGTGATGTCTTCAAAAACCTGTTGATTGGGAACGCATTAAACACCAGCCATAATATTTGGTTTGAAATGAACAATAAATTATATAAAGTGATGAATGCAAGCAGTGCAAAAAGGTAGACCACATGAAAAAATTATTTCTTGGGGAAAAAATTACATTGCGGCGAAATATTACAACAAGGCAGGGGGTGTGAAAGTGTAATAGCGTCATTTTATATTTGTAATCATCGTATATATATATGTCATCTGCAGACAAACTGCAGCAGAGCTTTTCAGTGTAGCTCAATGATGTCTGATTGTTTCAAGCTGGGATCGAAACCCAATCGATTTCGCATCAGTCAGAGATCCCACCACTAGGCTATCAGCTCACAGCAGAGAGAAAGGGAAATTATAATGTTTTTTACTATATGAAATATGCCAGTAGCCCGGAGAGCTTGATTCAGCTTAAGAGCAAAATATATCAAATATGTGGTGCAGTTCAATTTATATTACAATGAATCATTCATACAAAAAGTAGATTAGTAAAGTTAATGATATAAATGGAGAAAAAGATCTTCGCAAACAAATTTATTAAAGTTACATTAACCCACGAACCCCTCAATGAATGTTATGATCCTTGATTTTAATAACTTCAAGTTGTAGAAGGTCTTTTTTTTTATTCTACTAGTACTTTCAGCTGTACATACAGCCATCCTCAGGCATGGAAATTAATTTGTTTTTAGTAAATACTCTATTTATTGAACAATTTAGTTCATGCCATATCGACTGAAAAACTCCTACAAGAAAAAAATTGTCAAATTACCATATTAGTAACAAAAAGCACCCTCTTAAATTTTCAAAAAATTCAACCTTAGCATTACGACTGCACGCTCCAAAATTTCTTATCTGTTAACAATAACAAATTTCTAAAAAAACATTTCGATTTGCATTTAATCTTTCATGTCCCGCTACTACCTGGATTTACTAAAAAACAAATTAATTTCCATGCCTGAGGATGGCTGTATGTACAGCTGAAAGTACTAGCAGAATAAAAAAAAAGACCTTATACAACTTGAAGTTATTAAAAACAAGGATCATAACATTCATCGAGAGGTTCATGGGTTAATGTAACTTTAATAAATTTGTTTGCGAATATGTTTTTCGCCATTTATATCATTAACTTTACTAATCTACTTTTTGTATGAATGATTCATGTAATATATATATATATATATATATATATATATATATATAGATATATATATATATATCTATAAATTATTTTCAGATTAGAGTGTACCTGTGAAGGAACAAGATGAATAAATATTTCTTGAATATTACTTGCTTACTTTTACCTTAGAAGACTTTGAATTATGGTAATTTGTATTCTAAACATGTTTTGACTGACCTTTCAACCACCTGATAAATATTCATGAACATTCTCAAATTTAAAACTGTGATAAACCAATGACATCCTTGCTCTGGTATATAAACATGTGCAATAAAATAAATCCTTACATTTGCCTTTATAAAGTCCCTCAGAGGATGAAATGCATTGGCTAAGATGAGTTTTTTCTTCTGTCTTTTTATTTATATATATATATATATATATATATATATATATATATATATATATATATTTATATATATATATATATATATATATTTATATATATATATATATTTATATATATATATATATATATATTTATATATATATATATATTTATATATATATATATATATATATTTATATATATATATATATATATATATATATTTATATATATATATATATATATATTTATATATATATATATATATTTATATATATATATATTTATATATATATATATTTATATATATATATATATATATATATATATATATATATATATATATATTTATATATATATATATATATATATATATATATTTATATATATTTATATATTTATATATATATATATATATATATTTATATATTTATATATATATATATATTTTTATATATATATATATTTTTATATATATATATATATATTTTTATATATATATATATATATTTTTATATATATATATATATATTTTTATATATATATATATTTTTATATATATATATATATATATATATATATATATATATATATATATATATTTAAAGACATTTTTATGTTTAACATTCTTTTTATAGATAGAAGTATTTAAGTAAATGCTCTGTTTATAATAAACAGTATTAAATAACATTTACCGGTAAATGTTATTTAATACTGTTTATTATAAACAGAGCATTTACTTAAATACTTCTATCTATAAAAAGAATGTTAAACATAAAAATGTCTTTAAATAATTGTCGGACTTTGTCCATTTCATAATATATATATATATATATATATATATATATATAAAATTATAAATGAAACTTTATATTCACTTTGTTTATTTTTTAATAAAAAAATATAAACTCGAACTCGCAGCATATATTCTTTATAAAAATATAAGTATAAATTTTCCTAATATCAGTTGGTTAATACTAATTTTACTGTGAAAACATTGACTTGCATAATAAAATCTGATATTTTATGCATCAACCTCCTCCAAAGTTTACCTATGAGCCTTTGAGCCACTGAACCTTTAGCATCCTAACAGAATCAGTTATGAATCCTTGAGAAGCAAGATAACCCATGACAGCTGAATCCGAGGGCCCATTCCAGAATGTGTCCTAACTATATAAGCCCACAACTAGAATTCTCTACCTTCTGGCCAAGTGGCACTTGATCCCAAAAGTTTTATTTATTCTTATAATTCATTTCCTTTACTCTACTTGTGGACAGCAAGTGATTGCTTTGCAGCTCTTGCATCTTGATTTTACTGTTGTCATGAAACTGCTAGTGCTTCAAGCCCAGATAAAATCATATACACTCTACTTGACTATATGGCTATCATAAGCCAATTGAGCAGGGACTCATTGTGTCACACAGAGAAAGTTATGTAGAAATACTGTTTACATGTATACTTTAGTGATACTGACTACATGGTCTACAGGTAGTTAAAGAAAAACAATAAAGAATTTAAGGGTAGCCTGTATGTCCTAGGCAAGTATAGGCCATATTAGTCACTTTCATTAGTAGATAGATCAGCCTGAACCAGTGTGTTTTATCAAGGTTAGTTTTTAGGACAATGTTTTCAATTAATTTGAATTGTGCCTCTGGTACACAAAATAGATATTATTAACCCTTTGAGTTCTGACCACCACTTTACAGGTGGTAAAGAAAAATAGCTTAATGCCCAGCCACCTGTTGAACAGTGGGTAAATACTTGCATCGTGTTTTGCTATTGGTTGACTTATTTGGGTAGACTGGGACAAAAAGAAAGAATTCTGGCAATAAAATGAAAGCATGCAATAATACTCTCTCCCTGCTAAGTATAATGTTTATATTTTTTGTAACTATTTTTATATCTACTGTGAAACATTACTAATTATTTGCAAATTTTGACTCAGGAGCTCAGGCAGAAGGGTTAAAATTGTTCAGGAATGCAGGGCTCAAAGCATTTAGTTTAGAAAGAAGAGCATGAAGATTGTGTTGCACCAACCAGCCTTTCAAGTTGTGATGGTCTGCTTATTTTGAAAACTCAGTATTTGAAATTCTGGGCTTGAACACCAATTGTTAGTGGAAGTATCAAAATCCAAGGCGATATGATGTTTTCGTACTGTGGTGATGTTTATTGAAATCATGAAAGTATTTTGGTACATGTGTACTAAAACATCAAAATGTTCCTTGTTTTTAATGTTTGTTCTTTGCCAGTCAGAATAAACAAAATAAGTTCAATGTAAACAATTAAAAAAAGGTAAAGTGAAACTGGATGAAACAAAAGGTGGCACCATATCATAGAATGTACAATCAAGTAATTTCAAGAACTCTTCTAACCACAACCATATAGCTACCTGTATTTACCAGAAACAGTAAGAAAATAGTGATATTTTACCCTCTGTTATGGTAAGACACACAAGATTTTTAATTACTGTTAAGAATGAAAAACTTCAAAAAGTTGCAGAAACCTACCCACAAAAAGCATATCAAATAAAGAATGAGTTGGTGACGAGACAAACATTCTTATTTTTGGATCAGTCAGTAAAAATAGATGAAACACCCTTTCGTGTACCTGTTTACTTACTAAAATATTCGAATCAAACTAATACCATCCACTGCGATGTGTCTGGTACCTTGCTTAGTACCCTCTGATGATAAGCTTATTTGTTTACAGGGTTGTCATCCCAAGTACATTAGCTGCATGATTCATCCCCATAATACAGGCATATTGGACATGAAAATGCAATCAATTAAAAATATAGACAGTGTTTCACTAAATTAGTACAGGTGTATGAAAATACCAAATTACCAGACATGGTGGCGGTGGTTATATCCTGAAATGTATTGAAAATACCATGGTATTCGTGGTTTTGGATTTTGGAACCAGCAACCCCTTGACGTTGGTGAAAAATACGATTTATGCAACTATCTCAGCCACTAAGTAGACCTACACTTTATATAGATAAAAATATGACACGCAACACTTGACATATTCAAGAAACAATATTTGTTTAAGAATATTGCAAACAGTTTACTCAATTTTTTTTTGCTTTTTTTTCATTTATAATAAATATCATTTTACAATATAACCTAATACAATACTTATTTTCTTTTCTTTAATTTTTTTCCAGTTAAGAAAATAAATTGGATTTTGTAAAAATATTAATTTTTAATTTGTGCACTGAAGAAAAATTAAAAATACAATTTTTCTTTTAACCATATATCATGTATTTTGCAGAATTAAAAGATTTATATTATTTAAGTAATTTATTTACATACACAATTTCTTTTATAAGCAGCTTTTATAAGGATTTTAACAAGTACACAGTTTTGTGAATTTTTGCTCAAAAATTAGTCCTCAAGGTGTTTAAAATTTTTATACTTGAATTCAGTAAATAGAAAAGAAAGACATTTACATGTAACTAACTTAGTAGAATTCTTAAATGTATAAAATAATGCCTTTAGTAACTATTTTTGTCCTTATTTTTTTTTTAGGATTGTTAGTGATTTCATTAAATTTTAGTATAATTGTTTATAATGTTGCTTAATAAAAAATTGTGTATAATTATGTAAATAAATCCAATCTTCTGGTCTCCATACTAATCGCTACATGACTTCGTGTTTATGTATATGTAGACATATTTTATATATAATGTTGGCCATACAACCACCACCCTATCCCAGAGATTAAATTTCCATTTGTCTGGTCAAAGTACTACTTGTTCTGTTATTAATTAACATAAACAGATTGCAATGCACTGATGTTTCTAGTAGCATATATTGAATGCTTGTAAAAAAAATAAGCATGCATTATATGACACTGATTACATAAACAGGATTCAGAGTCTGAAGAGCTAATTATAAAATAAAAATATTTTTTTCTCATTTCAGGCATTGGGATTTTCAATATATTTAACAAATGATAAAATTTCTTGTACAATATATCATCTTAACATGCAAACAATGTATAATTAGCAGAAATATTGCCAAAAGCTGGTGGGCATGTGACGAAGTGGTTAGAACGTTAGAGTTTTAACAATGAGACCCAGGTTCAAATCTCATGATAGTTTATTAGTAATGAGGAGACGATCCCAGCATGAAGCACCATAAAAACCAAACCATGGATTGACCAAAGCCTTATCAGTGAAATTGAGTAGATGAAACTCTTTGGAAGCCAATGGCCATGTTTGTACATAGTAACAGCTCCTCAGCTAATGGGCAGATAGAAGCTATTTAACTTGGGTTAGCAATTGATCTAGAAATGCTTTCTTGGTAAAAACAACCAATTCCCAGCAGCCTAGCTGTTTACGATGCTAGATGATAATAAATAAATATACTGTTTAATAAATAAACGTAGCATCTACTCAAATATGGGTATGCACTAAAAATAATGTTTAAGTAATAAAATCTGTTGGATTAATAAATGAAAATTAATTACTTTAGAAATTTTGGGGGTGGGGGATAGGGATATTGCATTAATATTTTTGAGAATAACAATGATTTTTCCAGATACAAGTCCTACTATTTAACCCATAGCTGGAGGAAGAAAATGGATTCATACCTTTGGTTCAACAATTTCTCATTCCAAGTTGTTATTATATACTATAGAAAATGTCGTAAATACGATGTCATATCTATATATCTTTAAAAATAAACATAAAAATTCCAGTTTGATCATTTAAATGACATCACCTTTAGTGTCTTGAAATTGGTTCCAGAAATCAAGAGAACACTGAAATTAACCAAAAAACACTTGTGTATACAGACACAAAACACATTTGAAAGTACTAGGGACTAATATAAAATAAAAATAAATATGGACTTTGGCAAATTTACTAATAACATAAAACAACTAATTCAGAAATTTTAAAAATTTAATAAAATTTTTTGCTTGTGCCCCTTCCCGAATCTATGATACCACCAACCCACCCACACACATACTCTACTACATCTCAATTTTCATATAAAATACAAATTTTTTTGTAACCTAAATATACACAATAATGGATCAAATGCAATATAGGTGAACAATTCAACTAGAAAAACTGAAAATAAATGCAACGTATCTAAATACAAATTAGAGACATGTCATAATAGATCAAAGTATTATTGTAACCTAATTAAGTACAATAATGGATCATATGCAATATAGGTGAACAATTCAACTAGAAAAACTGAAAATAAATGCAACGTATCTAAATACAAATTAGAGACATGTCATAATAGATCAAAGTATTATTGTAACCTAATTAAGTACAATAATGGATCATATGCAATATGGGTGAACAATTCAACTAGAAAAACTGAAAATAAATGCAACGTATCTAAATACAAATTAGAGACATGTCATAATAGATCAAAGTATTATTGTAACCTAATTATGTATAATAATGGATCATATACAATATGGGTGAACAATTCAACTAGAAAAACTGAAAATAAATGCAACGTATCTAAATATAAATTAGAGACATGTCATAATAGATCATTCTATCTTAAATAAATCAACAATGTTTTGTGGCAATTTTTAGCATTAACTTGAGATTTTTCTTGTTAAAAATTTGAATAATTTAACATTATGAATAAAAAATAGTGAATTTTATATAGTAGTTTTTTGAGTCTTCGCATGAGCAAAACATTCACAGATATGGACAAAAAAAAAAAATAAAGACCCTAGAATTACAACAAAATCTTCAAAAGTTTTTCATCCTTGAATAGTCATTGTTAGTTTAATTTGTAACACATAAATCTAGGTAGAAAAAAGCAAATGGTGATAAGATAGCGACGATGGTCACAAAGCACTGCACGGAAGCTCCCCAGTCAGGCTTGCGCCAACCCTGGCTGTTAAAATACACCTTATTTAATATATGCGTGCGTGTGTGTGTGTGTGTGTATTCTGCACTTTCATGGAGTAGGTCTTTCCTCTTCCAGATTCACAAACATCTTAGAATATTCTACCATCGAGATAACTTTAATACAACAAAACTTTATAGACGAAATAACTATTTGATGCATTATATAGTAAGATACATACAGTATATAATTATTTTCTGATCTTAACTTAGTCTGCCACAAGGCCACAAGTGTGGGGCATACAATGAAGTTCAAATTCAAATTGTCTGCTAAATTTATTTGTTATTCATTTCCTCATGATGAGGTGCCCATGTATGTATGTATGTATGTATATATGTATATATATATATATATATATATATATATATATATATATATATATAATAAATACAAATGTCAGTGTGTCACACTTTTTCAACTTTACACCTTGAGACCATAGCCCAACATATACCATTCTGGAATCAGGCTGACTCTGTGAGCAAATTAAAAACATTCCGAGCTGGATCAGGACCCACAATCCTAAAATTCTGGATTCCCAAGTTTTTTTTTTTACATGATTTTTTTTGTTGTGACAAATATTTTTGTACGATAACAATTTTTATAACTTGGAATTAAATTTGGGAATAATCAAAATCAATTGCAAAATCCAGTAAAATCACCCATGAAATAAAAATAATTGTATAGAAAGTAAGGACCTACATACATCAAAACGGTCTTTAATTTAAGTGGTGGCAGAAGAATTATTGTTAAGCTTTTAAAAGGTAAGTTTAAATATTAATTCAATACATAAATGCAGCAATTAATTTTGAGTTCATCACTTGAAAACTTTCAACAGCAGTAATAACAAAAATGAGTAGAACAGAAGAGAAAATAATGATATAATCATGCTGTTAGCTTTCTACACTACTAAAAACAAAAGGTTTGGAAGGAAACTCATCAATATTAGAAAGAGCTATGACATTTAGTGGACTTGAGAATTTACTGAAAAACTGTTTTAATAAAAGATTTTATAAAAAGCTATTGGAGTAGAAGAGACGGTTACATTTAACAGTTTTGACAGTGAGAGCGAAATGCCAGTGGAGTTGAACACTGAAATTCATGAAGTCTGGGAACCAGTGAAAGCAGCTTATCAGAGCAGTTACCATGAAGGTATTTGTAAAAAAGACAGAGGGAGGCAACGAGATGCCAGATCAGGGCCAATTACATTGCATATCCGTCTCTGGATTTTATCAAGGACCTTGAGACAAACAGAAGAGGCTCCAGACTATATATGGCAGCAATACTCCATGCAAGGGTGAATGGTTGATTTGTAGATCTCCAACTATTCAAATGTAATGTCAATCGACGTCTCCAGATGCCTTGATCTATCCCCTATCATTCTCTTCATCCTTTCCTCTATCACTCCTATTTGCTCTCGCTCCAACTCTCTGTAACCCCTTGCATGCTAGTGGCTTCCTGCCTTGCTTGAGGTGAAACACTTAAAAAAAAAAAATTTTTTTAATCTAAACTGACAGTAACACTAACTGTTCAATGAATATCAAATGTTTCTGGTATTGAAATGCCTTATTTTACCATTACCATTATATTCTTTAACATTTCAGAAGGAAGCAGTACATCCTGTTTCGTATGGAATATTCATAAAATATACAACATTAATCAACATTTTGTGGAAACTTTACAGCGACTATCTCAAAATTCTAGAAACTTTGAAATTGTCAGGTTTATACCAATATCATATATATATATATATATATATATATATATATATATATATATCTATCTCTTGATTAGAAGTCAGTTTTTTATCATATGAACTTGAGTAGCAATACAGATTTTGTAAATGATCTTGCTATTATGTCCAACACTCTTGAACAAACGTGACAATTTCTTCTCAGATTACAATCAGCTGAAGTACAATTTGAACTCAATATAAAATAAATTAAAACAGTATCCATGTCTTTCAATCAAACAGAAGGAAATCTTATAACAAAAGTGACAATCTAAGTCATGTGGATTTTATATCTGAGATGGTTGAACTCACAGAAAGATATAGATGTTAGAATTATGATGATACAGACAGCAATATTGAAAATGAATACCATCTGGAATTTCAAAATGTCTAAAAGTGCAACTCTTGGGTCAAATGTAGAAACAATCCTCTTATACAAGTCAAACAGCTAGACTTAAATAAAATCATTGAAAAATAATTAAAAAAAAAACAGATCATACATACACTCAACCTATGAGAGCAGTGCTAAATGTCAGATGCATACAATGTATGCCCAATGAAGAATTATATAGGAACCTATTAAGGATTACGGACACAATTTATGAAAGGCAAGTGTGATTTAGTGTCCATTGCTAGAGAAGTAAATAATAAGTTGTGTATCAGATACAATGGGATCCAAATTCTGGGAAAAGATCAAGAAGTAGGGCAGCAAGAACTCATTGATCACAACTCCTCGATGACATTGGAATATGAGAGGAAGAACTGGGTAGAGCTATGATTATACTCAAGGTCTCATGCAACCCCCACTGAATCTAGTCTATTACATTTCAACTTTCATAAGGTAGTATTCATATAAAATACAAAATTTATTATAACCTAATTATGTACAATGATTGACATGTTTATACACAAAATTTTTTTTTAAATACTAGAGGGGGGGTGTAAAAGATTTTGAACTTTATAAAATATTATTAATTAAATTTTTAAAAAATGAACAAAATTTCTTGTAAAAATTAATTATACATCAAAAATATTTTTCTGAAGACAATAGAGTCCTATAATATATCTTATTCATATAAGCAATTAAAAGCTTTTCTAATTAAATAATGTTTTAGTTTTACTTAAGTAGCTCCACTAAAAAAATAGCATACCATGATGAAAAAATGCCCCATACTTAATAAAAAATTTTATCATCAAAACCTTAGTGTTATTGTTAAAAGAAAAAACCAAAGGATTTTTTATTATTGAATTATATTTTTTATCCTTTTGAGAATGTTCAAAATTTTGGCTAAAAATCTTGTTTTTTTGCATCAGCGGGAGGACCAAAAATTAGCATAGGAAATTCTTACAAAAATCAAATAATTGTCAGATTTTTAAATGAAACTTTCAGGATTTATTAAAAAATGAATGAATTTGATTTTTGAAATGTTTCTTTTTTAGAAAATCTTTGGAAAATACATTTTTTTTTTACATCTGTTAACCACCACTTTCATTGTTTCCATATTATAAAAAAATTAATTAGAATATATAAAGTTTAAATCTTTTAAAATTTTGTACCAATTAGGTGATATTGCTATTAAGTAAAAACTATATTTACTAATCATAAATGGCAAAGCTTACTACAATTCATCAACCACCAATATTTTGAAAAGAATTTTTAATTTTTTTTGTGTGTGTATAACTGTGCCAATTTTTGTAAATATAGTCATATATACCACCACAGAAACCTTTATACGTAAGGTCTAAGACAAATTTTTAAAAATGAAAAATCTTTCTTGAAGTTTTTATTTTAGTTTTAATTTCTGACTAATAGATTAAATTTAATATTTCCAATAAGCAAAATACTTTTTCTATATTTCAAAACTAATTTGACTGAAAGGAGTTTTTGTTTTGAAATTACTAAAACAGTTGATTTTAGTGCCATTTTTAGCCATTCGTCATCACAATGTAATTCGCTTTATTAAAAAATCTTTCAAAATTAAAATGTACTTTTCTGAAACTTTGAGGAATATTAGCTGATTTAAAGTTTAATTAATCTTATTTAAAAAAAAATATTACTTAAAAATATCACAGAAATGCATTTTTCTAATGCTATGGTACCTGTTTATCTTATTTTTTTCTATGGAAGATATAACTAAAAATTACTTGAGGAATATAATGTGAGCACCTTTTTATATTTTTAACTACCTAGTAATCTTAAAAATTTAGGAAAATATTCTCTGTAAGCTAATGTTTTATTGGATTTAAGAAATTTGGCTTTAAATTTACTACAGTTATCAAAATTATTTTCTCATGTCATTTATGGACATATGTATTTACAAAAATCAGTACATCTATAGTATAAACTTTATATACAACTACAAAAAAATACATTTTAAAATATTGGGGATTGCTAAATTATAATAAGCTTTTCCATTTATGATTAGTAAATATAGTTTGTACTTAATAACAATATTACCTAACCTCTGCAAAGTAAGACAGAATTTTAAAAGATTTAAAACTTTGTGAATTATTATAATTAAAATTTAAAAAAAATAAAAACAATTCTTGTAAAAATTCATTATTCATTGAAATTTTTTTTTCTTATGACAATAATATCCATAATATATCTTATTCATATGAGAATTAAAAGCTTTTCTAATTAAATAATTTCTTAGTTTTATTTATTTTACGACTCGGAGGAAATTTTCGATAACTGAAGGTCCTGCTTTACTAAAGGAAATTGATTTAAATTCTCCAAGGAGTTCTGCTTTTAACTAATATAATCATTACGCTCTACAAAATTTAATTTCTCAAAATTTCATAAAATTAAATAGGGGAGGATAACAGGTGTTAAAAAAATATTTTAACCAAGATTTTCTATAAAAAAAAAACAAAAAAAACATCTCTAAAATAATTTATTTGGGAGTAAGTCCTGAAAGTTTCATTAAAATCCAACAATTATTTGATTTTTTTCAAAAATTTCCAAATCAATGTATTTTTCAATGCAGAATAGATGCTAAAATTTCCTATACTAATCTCTGACTCCCCCATCTCCTCCAGATGATAAAAAAAAGAAGAGATTTTTTAACTAAAATTTTGAATGTTCTAAAAAGGCTAAAAAAAAGAGATGTTTTTATTAAGTTTGGGACATTTTTTCATTATGGTATACAAACATTTTAGCAAATCTTTGGAGGTACCTACATTTTATATAAAAATTATTTTATTTAAAGTTAAATTCTAATTAAAAAAAATATATGCTGACTAGAATTCAAAAAAGAAAAAAAAAATTACTGAAGCAATGACAAAGTTTTTAAAGCAGAGGCTCTATGAAAGAGTTTTCCTTCAGTTGGTCAGTGAAGTCTGGGAGAAATCTTCTCTAAGACTGAAAAATAAAAATCAAGGAACTGGTGCCAATGTATGGACCTCTGACATAAGGTCCCAATCTTTTCCAGTTGAACTCCTATAGAAACTAGGTTTTATTGCTGTAAAAAGTAAAGTTAAAGGGAACAATGTAGACTTCAAAGATGATAATTTATTTACCAGCTTTATTGTCAGCCAGTTTTTTTTAGTTATTTTCTATTGTATTTTAATTTTTAGTTTTAATAAAATATTTTTATTAGAATTTTTCTTAACTTTGATGCAACAACTACAAAAGAAAAAAAAATATTATATGAAATTTCTGTTAAAATTTTAGTTTTTTTATTAAGTGCTTTTTGCTTATTGGAAATATTAAATTTATCAACTTTAAATTAAAACTAAAATAAAAACTTCAAAAAAGATTTTTCACTTTTAAAAATTAATTTTAAAACTTAGACATAATGTTTCTGTGTTATTATTTTACTTATTTTGGATTTATTTTTAATCAAATTCACCCCAAGCAAGGCAGTAAAGCCACTAAGGCACAAGGGGTTACAGGGTGTGAAACAATTAGAAAACAGAAAACATTATGAAGGTAGATAATTATTGCAAATAAATTTTGGAAGATCAAAGCTGGCCAGAAAGCATGTAGCCAGAAGAGAGTTCCACAAGCAAGAAGTGGGAGAAAAACTGTTAGCATAGAACTTACAGTTACATCCAGTCAATTCAACTGTAAATTGATTGTTAGCAATCTAGTACTGTGCTAAAATTTTAAAAGTCTATGTACCATAGAGAGCAGCACACCCGAAAAATTACCATGAAAGTATTTATAGAAAAGGCAAAAAGAAACAACTTTACGGCAGTAGGAAAGTGACTGAAGCCAAGATGCCAGGTCAAGACCAATAATATTGCTGATTCTCCTTTGGATTTTATCAAGATTCTCTAGCAGGTGTACTGACCAAATGTGGCAGCAATATTCTAAGCATGGATGAATGGTAGACTTATAGATATGTAAGATAGACTCTGGAGAGAAAAAAATTATCTAGCACAACACAGTGAATCAACTTTCTTAGCAGCTGACCTAGCAATGGATTCAATTTAGCCTTTCCACTTCATTAACAAACGTTTTTTAGAAAGCATATCAGCTGTAATAAAAAGAAAATATCAATTTTACTGTATTATTTTTTGTATTTAGCATTACAAAACATTTTTTTAATGAAGCCTTTTTTCATCGAGTGAGTAGGTGAATCTTTTGTTGACAAGATTCATATTGTATTTTTATAAGACAAAGTTTTAGATCAAAGGGCAAGGTTGCTGCTGTTAATTTTAAAAAAAACAGAAAAACAATTTCACAGATTTGTATGAAAAAATGTTTCACGGTTTGTGGATTTTTATCCCAGAATGACATCAGAAGCCACAAAAATTTGTTCATCCTTTAATAGTCAGTTGTGTTTAGTTTAATTTATAATGTATATAAATGTAGGTAGAAAAAAGCAAATGTTGATTAGATAGCGAGAGTCACAAGGCACTGTCTGGAACCACCAATGGGGGTAGGTGGTATGTGCCAGCTCTGGTTATACTATGGGATACAAATTATGGGAAAAGATTAAGAGGTAAACCAGCAAGAACTCATTGATCAACTCATAGACATCACTGGAATAAGGAAGGAGGAACTCGTTAGTGCTATGGTTATACAATGGGATCCAAACTATGGGAAAAGATTAAGAGGTAAACCAGCAAGAACTCATTGATCAACTCATAGACATCACTGGAATAAGAAAGGAGGAACTCGTTAGTGCTATGGTTATACAATGGGATCCAAACTATGGGAAAAGATTAAGAGGTAAACCAGCAAGAACTCATTGATCAACTCATAGACATCACTGGAATTAGAACGGACAGACTGGGTAGAGATGTGGATGGCAGAAATGGTTGGAGAGAAGTGTTCATTTGTAAATGATCAAACAGCTACAGAGACACTGGTATAATGTCATGGTAGATATGGCAAAGGTCAATTATGGGCTGCATCAAGTCATTTTGGCTGCTAAGTTATCTATGCTGAAAACTGTTCTTCTATGTATAGAATAGTAAATATAGTTTGAGAAAATCTTTACAATATTAGAAGAAAAAGGCACAGAGGAGTAATGGATAGCAGCTTGGATTGAGGAATTGGAGAGCCGAGTTTAAATTCCAGTCGAATCCATTACATTCACTTACGTGCTAATACCCTTGGGAAAGATATGAATCATATTCTCCATCCTTGCTATGGGTAAATAGCAGGACAGATCAGATTATATAGCCTTTGATAGCAGCTGGTCTACCGCAGAAAGAAATGGCAAACTACTGCAGGAAAAAAATATCTGCCTCGTCAGTCATATATTGAAAGATACATGACCGCCTAAGCATGTATCACACATAGCACATAACTGACCGAGAAGAAAGAGTGTGTAATATTATCCCAAATTAATGTTTCCTAATTTTATTTTAACTAATAAAGATAAAATTTATGCATCACACACTTTTGAAAAAACTTTTTTTTAAATTAAATCTTTGACAAAATCTCAGTGTATTGGATTTTTTATGCTTGACTGGTTTTAAAAATAAATAAAAATAAATATGAAAATCTGGTTTTAAATTGGTAAGTTTAAATACAGTGTGATCCGGATATAAGAGAGATTTTCTCTGGTCCCAAATTAGAGCCATACTTACCTAAACAAAATAGACCAAACCCGGATATAAGAGACTTCTTCTCTGGTCCCCACAACTCTCTTATATCCGGGTTACACTGTATGATATTTCCTCATAAACAAATATTACTACCTTTCTTAAAACTTTATTGCTACACCTGAGACCAGCCATGTAAGTTGTGGGTAAGTACAAAAAAGAAACATAAGAACAAATACCTCAAATGTGGCAAATTTCAAGTATAAACTATGTATAAGATTTGAAGAAAATAATTTTTCTTTTAAAACAGGATTGTGACGAATTACCTAAAACTAAAGGAGCACAATGTTTTGTGTGTTTCACATATAGGTGGCCATTTGCAATGCGAAAAATGTGCATGAAAAGTGTTACATGAGTATAATCATTATAATACCAGTGGCTAATGAATATGTGGTGAAATAGGAGCAAGGAATTACCCGTGGCTAAGAAACCACAATGCCTCACCTACTCGGTCAGAGCTGCCATTTGCAATTTAGGTAAAGCGCATACATGGTTCTAGTGCTAATTTGCATGTGTGGTCTAAAACCTGAACAAAAGTGATATGTCCCATAAAGGGATATATTTGTTCAAAGTAGCCAAGTGGTTTTGGCTACTGTAACTGGGTAGGACAATCTAGCAGGTAGCTGTAATGGACTGGTACTCGTCATAGTCATAGGCAATATGCTTAGGCTTAGGCTTATGCAATAGGCGTAGGCGATGTACCTCCACATCAGTCTGTATTTATGGCTGACACCAGCCAATCATATTACTGTGAGGGGGAACCCAGGTGTATGCATATTCATTACATCACCTCCCCGTGAGCTAAATTTTCCCGTGAAATTTAGCTTCAATATATTTTCTCTTTTTAGGGTCTGGACTTAATCGATTGATTTTTTTCGTAAGTCTTTTTCATCTCAATCCTCCTTGCAGTGGTGGCGTTTGACACACTGGTACCTCTGGCCTTGAGGTCGGGGATACCTCCATTGGTGAATGTTGACTTACTGGAACAGGAATTTCGAAAGCGTCATACACGACTTCCATTGGAATCTCTTTGGTATTTTCCATGACCTCTGTAGTGTGTCTGGGTCTCAATTGATTCCAATGTCTTTTGCACAGAAATTTTTCCCTTTTATGTCATATATGACCTGTCCAATACTTTAGCTTATCATTCCTTCTTCCCAATACATTTTTCCAGCCCTAAAGTTCTTGAGAAAAACTTTGTCACCTGGCTTATACACTTTAGTCATCTGGGTTTCTTTTTAGCAGTTTTCTTTGACAGACTAGGAAACAGCCTGTCGAACACAGAGCATATTTTTCTCGCAAACATTAACTCTGCTGGCACTAAGTCTGACAGCGTATTCGGGTTTGGCGTGATTCTATATAGTGCCAAAAATTTCTGAATACTTCTTTCATTTGTGTCCATGCCTTGATTTTTCTTCAATGCTCGTTTAAAGATGTCCATGAATTTTTCCGCCAGTCCATTTGATCTTGGATGATATACTGGTGTTGTCATGTGATCAATGGACAATGATGTACAGAATTCCTTGAATTCTCTTCCCGTAAACTGCATTCCGTTGTCGCTGACTAAAGTTTTAGGGAGTCCAAAGCAACTAAAAATTTCATTAAGTGCGTTTATTGTATTCATTGCAGTCAGATGTCTGCACTTAACAATTTCGGGCCACTTAGTGAAACTGTCCACAATGATCAGGTAATAAGATCCATTTATGGGCCCTACATAGTCGATATGCAGTCGAGTTCATGAGACATCTGTCTTTGGCCATGGTTGAATCTTGGTGGATCCTTTGCTGCCAGTTGACATCCTCTGCATTGTTTCACCAAATTTTCTATGTCTTGGTCCATCTTCGGCCAATAAGTATAGTCTCTCATTAGAGATTTCATTCTCAAAATCCCTGGATGGCCAGTGTGAAATTCTTTCAGAATTTTCTTTTGCAGAGTAACCGGCATTACAATTCTATCTGCATATAGTAATACCTGTTCGCAGATTGAAAAAGGTGACACACTAATTCCTTTTTTAGTTTTCTAGTTCAACCAGATTTGTTTTTTCATTTTTTTATGAAATCATCGTTCTCCGCTGCTTTTTTCACATCTTCTAGTGCAACCAGTAGTTCTCTAATAGTGTTGCATAACAGACCCGACAATTCACTTTCATCTCTTAGCGCCTCTATAACTATTTCTTCCAGTGGTTCCGTATATTTAGGTATCAATCTTGATAACCCATCGGCGTGACCTAGCTTCTTTGAAGGCACATATTCTATTTTTAAATTATAATTCAATAGAATTACACCCAAATGCTGTAGTCAATTTGCCGTGTGAGTTGGTATACCTTTTTTTGAACCAAATATTGTTAATAGCGGTTTGTGGACTCTTTGCAGAATAAATTCTCTTCCATATAGAAACCTGTGAAATTTTTTTACAGCATAGATTATTGTTAAACTCTCTTTTTTGATTTGACTGTAACTTCGTTCCATGGGCAGTAACGTTCTCAAGGCATGTGCTATTGGCTTCGTAGATCCGTCCTTGAATTTATGAAGCAATACCGCACATTGTCCCTCATTACTAGCATCTGCTGCTACAATGATTTTCCTCTTCGGGTCAAAATGCACCAATGATAAGTCTGCTAATAGACAGTTTTTTATTTTTTTAAAAGCATGTTCACATTCTTTTGACCATATCCACTTTGCGCCCTTTTTCACCAAATTATTTAAAGGAGCTCTCATATCATACATTTTTGGGATATAAATGCTATAGTAACTTACTAATCCCAAGAACACCTGGAGTTTAGTCACATTATCAGGTGCTGGCATATTTATTATAGCCTCAGCCCTTTCTGGATCCAGTTTTCTTCCTTTACTGTCAATGATCTGCCCTAAATATTTTATCTTCTTTAAGAAGAACTCGCATTTTTCAGCACTCAGCTTGAACCTGTATTCCTCAATTCTCTGAAATACTGCCCTAATATGCGTTTTGTGTTAGGCCTCGTTTTCACTTTTAATCAAAATATCATCTAAGTATGCGATTGCATACTCTATACCAGCCAACATTGTGACCATTATTTGCTGGAATAGGCTTGGAGCTACCTTCAATCCAAAAGGAAGATGATTTAGTTTAAAAATCCCTTTATGCATGTTTATTGTCAGGTACTTCGAACATTCTTCACTGACTTTAACCTGAAGGTAAGCCTCTGACAAGTCCAACTTTGAAAACACTCTACCTCTGTTTAATTTAGTGAATATATCCTCCGGAGACAGTAGAGGGTATGCATGGTCTTTCAAACAGTCATTTAAGTCTGTCGAAAAGTCAGCACACACACTCTGATTTTTCGGTTTTTCTTTTTTATATTGGAGACGCCCAATCAGAGTAATCAACTTTTGAAATTACGCCAATTTTCTCCAACATTTCTAATTCCTCATTTATTGTGTCAAGTGCTGAAAATGGTACTTTTCTTTTTGGTTTAAAGATTGGTTTAACATTTTCTTTCAATTCAAATTTGACTTCTGTTTTTGTGCATAGACCTGGTCCTGAAAAGACGCGAGGGAATTTGCTTTTCAAATCCGTAATAAATCTTTCTGTTTGCTTCATCTTATAGTTCTCTATGACATTAACTTTGTTACAGAAAGAATTTACTGGTAATTCCCATAAGTTAAACAATACGATCCAGTCTAAACCAAAGATGTTTACTGAACCAGGGAGCACATACACTTTCGATTTGTGAATTTTAAAAATTTGAATAATTTTACGGTCTGCTCATTTATTTTTACATTGAGGTATTTTCTTCTTTGACCCTCCTCAATTTCGTTTTTAGACAAAACTACGTTCACCTTTGTTTGAGACTTTGACTTTACTTTTCTGTTTTGCCCGACAATGGGAACTTCTATGGACTACACGCCAACAATTAAAGCATATTTTATCCCTAAAGAAACAATCCTTCTTTATATGCTGACCACCATGTGAACTGCATATAATTTTTCTTTATTTATTTTGTATCCAATTCTGTTGTCTTACAGTTTTTACTCACAAAATGCTCTTCTCAATCTGAGTATTATCTTTTTTATGTTTAAAAGTCGCTGACATTCTTCCGTTACTTTTTGTAGCATAATCTTCGGATCCTGTTCCATGATAGTGAGGATTCTTGATCTAATTTCTTTGTCCTTCGGTGTTGTTAGACCCTGTACAAAAATTAGACACTTGAACATGTCGCTTGACAATTCCTTTAATTTAAATGCCTCACACTGTGCATTAACCATACCTGCATACGTGACAAAATCATCATCCTCTTGTTTTACAATATTTAGACACTTGTATCGTGCATGAAACAGACTATCTCTTTTATCAAAAATTTTCAACAAAATTTCTACTGTTTCGCTGAATGTAATTTCTTCTGGTTTCTTTGGGAAGATTAAATTTGCATATTGTGTATTTTCTTCTGTTCCCAACTTCTGCAACAATAGAGTGATTTTTTCCTTGTCGGACCATTGTTCACATCTTTTGGTAAATATTGTTTCAATCCTACGAAAATAAGCTGAAAATGTTGAACCACTGTCAGGGTCGTATTTAAATTCAGAGAGTGAATTTGAAATTCCTTCAGCAGAAAAAAATCTAGAACCCGGTTCTTTTGTTGTCCTAGATAATACGTCTTCCCAAAGTAATTTATTGTCTTTTTCCTGTGGTTTGAATAACTTTTCAAACCTTTCTTGTTGCTGAATAAATTGTTGTTGTTGTTGGAATTGTTGCTGTAAAGTGACTTGTAGCACCTTAGTTAATTCCGCAATTTGTTCCATTCTGCCAACGCATCCACAAGAAAATATTTTGCTCCAATTTATGTCAACAATAAAATTTTCTAAGTCCAAACAAGGAGGGGGAGGCAATTTCTTACTTTCTGTAAGCGTTGCACAAGTTTTTCCTTTTCTAACGTTCCTCATTAATAAGCGTTAAAACAAAAATGAGGGAAAAATTACTTACTTTCTGTAAGCGTCGAACAAGTCTTTCTAACGTCCTTCGTTAGTAAATGTTGTCAACTGTATTTTTTTTCTTTTGTGAGGTCGATTTGAATCTCGTCACCAACTGATATGTCCCGGAAAGGGATATATTTGTTCAAAGTAGCTAAGTGGTTTTGCTACTGTAACCGGGTAGGACAATCTAGCAGGTAGCCGTAATGGACTGGTACTCGTCGTAGTCGTAGGCAATATGCTTAGGCTTCAGCAATAGGTGTAGGTGAAGTACCTCCACATCAGTCTGTATTTATGGCTGACACCAGCCAATCATATTACGGTGAGGGGGAACTCAGGTGTATGCATATTCATTACATCAAAAAGGCAAGCTGAACAGACAAGCAGAAAAAGGAGCTACAGAGATTGAACTGGGATCAATGCAACTATTATCAACTACAAGCTTTTTTGGCAAGACTTTTTCCCCAAGTCTTAGGATCAACTGACCCATGCTTGACCACCATTGACATGGAACACTTCTTCACTTCGCTCTTCAAGGTCTTGTTCGAATATTTGCTACTACCACCAAGCTCTGGAATTATCCGATAGTTAAATATTTTGTCTATGATGAAATGGAAGAAATTTAATTTGCCAAAATAAATACAGGATAATTATGAGTACAGCATGTATTTAAGGATTTGCTTGAAGTGGCAACATCTAAGAAAAGATTGCAGTTGCATTGTCTGTGATCTGCAGTGGACTATACATTTCATGGTTTATGATATTGGAGTAAAATTTCTTCTTTCCTCTGTAGGGAGCCCATTTTGAAATATTTTTGTATTTGTGTCACTGAATCAGCTCACTTAGAAGAATAATGGTAATACCATAAAGTTCCTGAATTTTACATGTTACGCTTTCACAGCACTTGTTGGTACCCAATCTACTGAATCACTACCAATAGGTTGTATACTAGCTACTTATATTCATTTATTACACAAGATTTTGTGATATTATGTTAGAACACTCTCCATCATCCTTATGATGACTGACAAATTCAAATAATGTACCAGCATCAAATTTTGTATGAAGATCAGAATATTTGCTATCAAGATCCTGGAAATATTTAGTTTTTCATGAACATTCTTTAGAGAAAATTTTTTTAGTTTGAAACTACAGCTAAAACACACCATGCTACATCTACAGGTTTGAATCATCCTCATTCTCTCCATATTCCATTTGTAAGTAGGAAGTTCCACTCAGACAGCTTCTTCCCAAGAACCACTACTTTGTGGAACATATTTCCACATGGAGGCTTCCCCAAACATAAGCTCTTCAAGTCCAGGGTCAATCATTACCTATCACCCATATTCTCATAATCTACACTTCTACTTCCTCCACTTATATCCATACCACTCACCTCATTCAGTAACCCTCTACCTTGAGTGGATCTTGAGCCTTGTATTGGGTGAACATTTTTTGAGTAGCACATGTATTTCATAGCAGTGAATTGCTTGAAGATAATGATTTCAGAGTGTACAATCTCCAGCAAAATGTAGATAAGAATTCATGAACTCATCTATAAAGGCTATCAATGTCAGCCCTCTTATGGGATTGAAATTAGTTATGGAACTTGCCAGGTGATCCTAGTCTTAGAAATTTCTGATATCACAGTAGATTTAATATTGCATATACTTTCCCCTCACTCTCAATAATTATGTTAAGATATCACCCCTATTAAGCAACTCTGTTTTCAACTATACATTGAGAATATTTTCATTATCATAAACAATGAACAAGTCTACCAAGCTGATAAGAAAGGGTTAGTCTGCCAATTAACCAGTACTTAGTTGAGGGTAAATCAATATAGTCTTAGATAAATGAAAAATGCCTACCCATCATGCTTTATGTTCTCTCCAGTTTCAAAGTGACCTGTTAACCTTTCTGTTTATCTCTGGCTAGTTCCATTAAAGAGAGATTTGTTAAAAATGAAGTAATACATTTTTGAGTATTTAAGAAAGTTTTTTTTTTAATTCCTTATTTTTAACGTTTCTGAGCAGCAGGAAACAATCAAAGACACATTAGTAAATAACAAAAGAGGATGGAAAATTGGGAAAAATTGGCACATTTTTTTCCATTTTACATAGTGCTTGTTCGGTTCCCCATCTCCATGTTCTTGAGGCTGTTTACATCAAATTCCATCACTGAGCCTATGCAAACAAAAGAAACATTTTATTCGTTCCTTGTGTTTGATTGAAGGATTATGGGTAACTTTTTTCCATTTTATACTCTTTTTGGAACTTTGTATTTTGTTTTTAGTTGTCGATTTATTTACAATTAAAATCTATTTTAATCATGTTCCAATTTTCCATTCTCATTCGTTATTTACTAATGTGTCTTTGATTGTTTCCTGCTGCTTGCCAACATTAACCTTTTGAGAAAGAGTTGGCCAAAAGGGTCCCCCCACCAAGGTAAAATAATGACGTCCATTGTATTTAAATATATATATATATGTGTGTGTGTTTGTGTGTGGGTATGTATGTATGTATATTGAGGTTAGGTTATGTAAACTATCTGAAAGGTCCCCATAAATATCAGAAGCAAGCGTCAATGTCCTGCCATCAATACTTGTGCTGTTTGCAACAAGGTCTGCAGATCATTATCTGGATTGAGGAGACACATGGTGGTACACAGGAGAGTTGTAGAGCATGTGGATCCAGTCAAACCAATCACGGACATATATGTCATATATGCATGATACTTATGAAATCAAATCCTGGTTCAATTGCAGGTGCCATGGAATGCCAAAATAAGATGGAAGCTATCACAAATGATGGGTGGCTTCCATCTGAGTAAGATACGGCAATCATCATATACTAGTTTGCACAGACAGTAGAAAATGACCATTTTGCAAATGTGTTGTACTTAAAAGATTAATTTTTTTAAAATTATGTTGCCCTGCATTGTCTTGTTCATGCTTAATACTTGTTGAATATTAAACTAAAAGTAAAATTTAGTTATTATAACTAAGATACCAATTCATCCTTAGCCTTGTCCCAATAATATAAATGAAAACAATAAATGGAGTTAATTTTTAATATGTATTTAAACATACCTTACTTGAAAAGGTTAATTAATCTACAGAGCCTATTGCAATTGAAGAGTTCCTTTAACACAATTTATATATATATATATATATATATATATATATATATATATATATATCGTTTGCAGACAGTACTGTTTCACAGCTCCTCAGTGTGACTACATATCCAAATGCCTCAAGCCAGGATTGAAACCTGACTGATTTGGTTTCAGTCAGAGTTTCTACTGAGCTATCTTCACATCCGGCAGAGAGAAACATCTAATTCTAGTGTATTGTTTTTACGAATGTAAACAAACGCCAATCAGTCAGAGTGCTCCAAATTCATTTTACTGAAGAGCTTTGCATATTTATTTTAGAGTATTACACGAAAAACATATCAAAATCGCTGCACAATTGCAATCGTGTTTCAATGTGTATCAATGCATCTCATCAGGCAATTGTAATTTACTCTTTTTAAAAAATAAATCTTACGTAGCATCAAGAAAATCTACTTGTTTAACCTTAGTACTTATGTTAACCTTAAGCTTTATACTTTTTAGTTCTCTATGAATCATTTTTCTTAATTTATCTACCTTAATTTTAGTGGAATTTTTTTACTACCATAAGACATCATCTCTATATAATTCTATACTATCAACATTGACATCTTCATAGGCTGTAAGGTTATATAAAATGACCAGACTGCAGAATCTAATGATCCCATTGAAATATCAAAGTAATCTTCAGAGTTTTCAACCTACTGTTCTTTATTGTAGATGAGAACAGATCTCCTACAGTTCATTATTATATTTATCTCTACACTGAAGATGTTAGAATATTCTTTGGCAAATTCCAAAGCTAGGGTAAGCAGATCCTTAGAGATGGAAGGGTAAAAATCCACAATATCAAATGGGATAAAAGTGCAGCTGCTTTTGTTACTAATACTTCTAAACCAATTAATATCATACCTGGATATATATATATATATATATATATATATATATATATATATATATATATATATATATATATAGATAGAGAGAGAGAGAGAGAGACATACAAATTGAATTCTGTGAATGTTAATAATATATTACTAAAAATATTTACTATGAGCTATGATATAATAGCCCATAGTAACTATAAATATAAAATAAATTAAATCAACCATGCCAAAACTTTCATTCTCTTTAAGCACTGAATTAATAAAATAAAATTTGCTTTAGTAAGTTTCAGCACTTAATGTGTACAAGGCTTACAGCCATATACGGTTGAAAGGTTGAAACAGCAGTTCCTGTATGATCACCAAAGTTAAGCAAAGTCAAACCTGGTCAGTAACTAGGTGGCTGACTACTCGGGTATACCAGGTGCTGTAAGCTTGGATGTGTAAGTGGTGTAATAGATAATGGCTTGGAATTGTTAACTGGAGAGCAGAGTTCCAATTTCAGATTGGTTCATTATATTCATTTATGTGCAAATATCCTTGGGAAAGGTATAAATCTATCTCTTCTCCCCGC
The DNA here is from genome assembly GCA_964036315.1 of Acanthosepion esculentum. Classification (NCBI taxonomy): domain Eukaryota; kingdom Metazoa; phylum Mollusca; class Cephalopoda; order Sepiida; family Sepiidae; genus Acanthosepion; species Acanthosepion esculentum. Next base: position 30,099,139 of record OZ038477.1, on the reverse strand, counting down.
CCCCCAGCTCTGGGTTAATTAGTAAATTTTGTATCACTAAATCATTATTGTCTTCCAAAAAATAAAATGAAATAAAATTCTTACAATCTAAAAATATTTTCTGGTTTTAAATAAACTGCTATAAGCTGATGAAAACAAATCAATAAATCAATGTGTACACTGTGCATTGAAAATCAGGTATTGTCAGTGGTCAGGAATTAATGCAAGTATTATTGACACAATAGAGTCATGAAATTTACTGAAAAAGTTCTCAGACTGATCCACTTTGCAAAATCAGTATTTGGATGTTTGTTTGCTGAAATGCTTATTTTGGGAAATGGGCTGGGCTGAGAACTTTTCAGCATCTCCTTATATGTATAATTCTTGGTAATAATTATTGATATTATATAAAACATTGATGGTAATACACACTTTATTTAATACATGTTTCATTGAACAAGACTGACAAGGTTTTGTCTTTAATATATTTTTCTTGAATACATACAAGTGTCCTCTTTTATGGACTTAATGTAAAAATTGTACAAAATTTTGTTGGTTCCAAGTGCTTTCAGTTAAACTGTTAGTCATTTTCAAGGATTTTTTTTTTGTTATACTACAATAAAAAATGGTGTGTAAGTGCTATTGTAGATGGTATGAAAGTTGCTGAAAGTAAACTTTCTTAATTTCCAAATAACCAACAGATTTCTGGACAATTTTTATATTCATTAAGAAAGAAGACACTTGTATGTATATAGGAAAAACATAATAAAATTTGAACAAAAGTAGCTTGTCAGTTTTATTCAACAAAACACACACATATTAGTAAATATACAGATTATTCCTCACTGGAAACACAACTCGGAGTTTCATGTACGATGCAATCTTCAGGTGCTGAATAGAGACTGACTGCTACAGTCAGTCTCTACTCAGTACCTGAAGATTGTGTTGTGCATGAAACTCTGAGTCGTGCTACTGGTGAGGAATAATATGTATATTTACTTAATAGCTGTTATATTACATTGAGCACTATCTTATTAACACCAGTACTCAATGTGCGAGATATATATATATATATAAATATATATAAAAATAAGGAATCACACTCTAGTAATGGACAGCGGCTCGGATTGAGGAATCGGAGAGCTGAGTTCGAATTCCAGTCAAATCCATTACATTCACTACGTGCTAATACCCTTAGAAAAAGTATGAATCCTCTTCTTCTCCCTCCAGCTCTGGGTAAATAGCAGGACAGACTGGGTTCTATAGCCTTGGATGGTAACTGGTCTAGGAGAAGGACAACTCTGAATTCAAAACTTGTGGAGGGTCGTTTGGGGACCTTGTGGCACATAGTGCACCAGGTCTCTGTATTCAGCCCTTCAAAAAGTGTGGTTAGTTCTGCACAAAGCCTTCATCACTATAATCAAATCATCTGTGCAGATGTCTAGTAGTTGGTTGCTAGGAACTGAGTTTCTTGACCCTCATACATCAAAGATGACACGAGAGTCAAGCATATATATATATATTATATCAATTATAATACTTGTTTGGAAAACTTCGGATAGCTCAACTTGTAGTAGAACAATTCGAGAGGAACACCAGCAATTAAGATGTGGTTCCACACTCCTCAAAACCTCCTGATCAGAGGCCTTGCTGTTGGATGCAGTTTAGTGTCATACCCAGGACAAAAAAAAGTTTGGTTTATTAATTTGAACCTATAAAATACTTATGAGGCATGCACCAAGAAGATATGAAATTAAAATAAACTAAATAAGATTCAGTAAAATCCAGTATAACTGAAATTTCTTGCCTAGCCCCAAAGTTGTGATGACATGATTAATGTGTATCAAAATTCTGCAAAACCCAGACAGAATTGGAAAATGTCATTTCAGAATCCTATGTGGTAGATTTATATACAAAGCTTAATGTCTGGTCTTGAGTACTTTAGAAGCATGGGTCATATGCAATACTAATATGAAGTTTTTTGTTTAACAAAGAGGGTCTTTTGGGTGGATGGGTGCCTAATTAATCATTGAGACTGTTATAAGTGCACACACTCAGTTCGTGGTTGGTAGTCAGGTTCATACTGCCATCTGTTTTCATCAAAATTCTAGCGGCAGCGAAATTGACAACACACCCACATTTTAACTATTAGATATCTCTCAGTGTTTCAAGCGAAGAAAAGAATTTACTGAAGTCAAACCGCATAAGTGTGATGGCTGCAACTTTGATATTTTCTCATAATTAATAAATTATGGATAGCTTTATCAATAGAAATTGTTCTTTCTGCAAGAAATTCCACACCTTTCTGGAAAGTCACCTGAATTAAGAAAGTCACTAGGACTGAAGCATCACCTCAACCATAAACACAAACCCACATCCTGTTGGAATGAATAAAATAACATGCCGCATAATTCATCCCAGCAAGTACACAACATAAAGAAAGATATCCACTAGACGACACAGGTCCAGTGAGGGTGACGAATGACAGATATAGCCATGTCTTAATTCATGTATCCTTCTCTAAACTGTAATACTGGGTATCATTAATGGTTAAAGTTTACATTAAGCATATGGTGACCAGAATTGCTGATCATTATATCATAATATTGATTCTGTGACGACAGAAAAAAAGGACTGTTACATTTGGTACTATGACTACCACAAGGCGTTACACATGTACTGGATAAAAAAAACCTAAGCATAACAAGAACACAGCACTAGTTAAATTAGTCAGATGAGTAAAGTCCAAACAAAACAACTAATAAAAACTAAAACGAGTCTCTGAGACGCCAAAACTAAAAAACAGATAATTTTCATATAACATTCGAAAAATAAAATTGATGTTAGTTTGGATTTAATAAAAAGTCTGAAAGTAAATTAATTTTCCATGATTTACGTCGTAATCTGCTCCTCTGAGACATTGTTATTTTGTGAATAAATGCTAGACAGAGATTTTCTTGTTCCACTTAGAGAACAAAGTTTGCTACATTTTTTATTGTTACCCACTGAATTTACTGTTACTCTGCTAACTCCACTAAAAAATAAACCTTAAGCATGGAAAACAGAATGAGAAAAATCTACACAAATGGATTGAATAAAGAGATTGGTTCAAAATTCTATGTTGTATGGTGTCCAGAAGAAGTTTGGAAAGTACAACAGCTGAAATATTGTGAATGTAACACCCAAGATAAACATGCTGGTTCAAATAGCAAAGCATATAATAAATATTTATTATCCAGAATTTTCAATGTAATGTCCTTGTGTCAGACATTGTTTTCTTGTAAATAAACATGAGAGAATGATTTTCTTTTTAATCTTATAGAACAAATTTTCTACTTGAATTCAACTTTGAAACTTGGAAGACTGTATAGCAGGGTATTTACAATGAAAACTATGTACTTACGAGTTGGCATCAAAAGCAACACGGAGTTGGGCATGCATTATTTGCCAACTGTAATAATAAGAAATAATAAAATCTGTTTTATCTAAAGCATCTGTTTGAATATTTATAAAGCCCTTCAGTATAAAAGAGAATGCTAACCAGAGATACAAGGTTTGTTGTACATGAGAGAACAACTGTCAGTGTTTTCCCTCCTTTTTCTAAGACAAGCTATTTCAGTTCCCCTAAAAGTTTTTGATTGATTGCTTTTTTTATGATTTATCAATCCTTTGTTGGTCATTTAAGACTGAAAATATCTTGAATTGTTAAAATAATTCTTTTTTTTTGTGAATGAATATTGCATTAAAAATTATTATGAGAATAACAATGATATTTCCAGATACAAGTCCTGCTATTTAACCCATAGCTGGTGGAAGGAGATGGATTCATACCTTTACTCAGGATATTTGTGCAGAATTGAATGTAATAAACCTGACTGGAATTTGAACTTGGCTCTCTGATTTCTCGTTCTGAGCCACTATCCATTACACCACCCACACATCCCAGTCTCCTAAAGGAATAGCCAACAAACTGCTTGACTTCCGATTGATTCCTGAATTTAACAGCTCAGATATTGGCAAATCCATAATTGAATGGAGTGAAAAGGCATCCCTTGTCTATGGTGCAGGGTAAAGAAAGTCAAGCGAGTTATCCTGTTACATTTGAAAGGCATAACATTTGTTGTTTATCAACAGCTGAGTGAGGAGGATAAGTGAAATACTGAACTCAAATGAGTTTACAAGTCTGGGAGGAGCACAATAAACTTTGATGGAAGCAAGTTTTTAGCAATCCCCAAAGTCATCACTCACTGACGCATCTTTTCATTGTATGAAAAACTCACAGCATTGTGCAGCCGGTTCCACATTGCATCCACGTGTGGAATGATAAAGTGAATGATGCTTCCCTCAAGTAGATTATAATGGATACCATTACTAGGGCATGTCAAGACGATCTTGTGTGATGTGATTGATATGTAAACAGATGCAAATTCAATGTGTGGGTTGATACAAATTCAGTGGCCACCAGAGTCTCACTTGAAGTCAATGAATCTATCATATTAGTTATATCCAGTGAATGACACTTGACACAGCAATTTGGCTAAGCTTAACGCAACTTTAAAAGGCATTAACCGGAGACAACAGTAGTGGAGCACTTGATCTCTGAATCAGCATGCATGCATCAGTGGATCTATCATACTCCAACCAGGATAGCAAGAATACATGCAGAGGATACAAATTTGTCATTTGGAAGATAAAGCAATTATCAAACTTTGTAGTTTAAAAAATAGTTAATAAAACAAACCACCATATTAAATAAAATTATCATTGTCAGAAACCAAGGTTGGGTGTGGTTGTAGGGTCATTTATCAGTTGAGTACCTGACCAGCCCTGTCCATATATCTTGGCTGCATGCCAATATCTGGGTCTCTGAATGATCTTCCAGTCCACTCAATGATGTTCTCAGCCCATTTTTTCTCACTGACTGCTTCTTCTTTTTTTGCCTATAGTGGTACCTTGTAGGATGGTACCAGAAAGATTGTTAGCTCTTGTGATGTGGCCATATCATTTTAACTTTCTCTGCTTGATAGGTAGTTCTAATCCTGCCAGTCGACTGGGTACAAGATATCTCTTCAGAGAAGTTCTGATGGCCTATTAGAGAGTAGTTTCAATCCACCCATGGGTGAGTTGTTAGCTGCATACTATGATAATGAGATAAACAAATGGATGGTGGGGGAGAATCCTTGTTAACTGAAGGGGAAAACTGATCTGTTAGTCTGTCATACCAGAAGTAGAGAAGGTTGTCCCAAATGTCACCTACCTACCTACCAACTAGACTATGCAAAATGCATCCCTGAATAAAAAAACTCAATGCATTGGAAATAGGATTCACCATTTCCCTGGGGGATATACACAGGGCATTTCCCAGTTTTTGTGCACACCAACACAAGTAATTGAGGGATTCACTTTTTACAGCTTATCAATCCTTTGCAAGTTTTTTAAAACCAGAAAATATTTTTAGTTTGTAAGTGTTGTGAGGGAGAATATTTCTCTACAAGATAGACATAAAAATACTCCTACATCAAGAGGAGTAGCAGTAGCATTAGTAGCTTCTGCTGAAAATAGTCATTCACGGTTAAACATTCTCTTCCCTAGTTTCTATTCTACATTATGTTCCCTGTACTGATAGGTTTTCTTGGTTTGGTTCGGTTTGTTTTACAGCATATCAACCTCAATGGGATATTCAATGCCGACAAAATTTTTATTGCTGGTAATTTTTTTTTTTTTTTTTTTAAATGTATAGCTGGTAATATTTTTTTGTCAAAAATGTATTGCTGGTAATAATGTATTGCTGGTAATAATTTTTTACAAAGTATTTCTGGTATTAAAACCTATTTTTATACTTTCATAGTGTTTTGATCCCAGTTTGGGGGTTAACTATTTACCCATAGCTAGGACCCTAACAGGTGCTACCACTCAAAGTCAGGGTAGACCTGGAAACACCAGCAATTAAAAGGTGGTTCCACGCTCCTCAAAACCTTCTGATCAGAGGCATTGCTGTTGGATGTATTTTATCATCTTGCCTAGGACGTGGATGTAGTTTATTGTCATATCCAGGACGATCCGGTTTTCTACTGTTGTTTTTGATAACTCAATTACAACAGTAAGAATTTTTTTTTTTAGATAATAATGATTTAGGGATACAAGTCTTATTAATTAACCCATAGCTGGGGGAGAAGAGGCATATTCATACCTTTTGCAAGGGTATTTGTGTTTAAGTGAATATAGCGAATCCAAGCAGAATTGGAACTTGGCTCTCCAATTAAGAATTCTGAGCCATTATCCATTACATCACCCGCACATCCGAGCTTACAGCGCCTGGTATTCCTAAGCAGTCACCCATCTAAGTACTGACTAGGCTCAATGATTCTTAACTTTGGTGATCTATGGGAATTGGTGTTTCAACATGATATGGCTGTAAGCCTACCACAAACAAGAATCAGGACACTAGATTTGTTTGGTCAATGAAAGAATGAGAAAGAGAAGGACCTATTGTATGATTACAACAGCATTAATGATTTGCATGACAAATTTGTGGCCTGAAGACTGTCAAGAATATTATTTGTGGCCAAATTTTTCTTTTTTGTTTTGGCAACTTACTGATTTAAAAACTAGATTTTTCCTTTTATAGTAATATTTGTATCCATTTTAATTAAAATGTACACTAAGTCACACACAGAATTACTCTGCATATCCCAGGTTTTAAACATAAAAATATCAAAATTAATTTATATATAATATCTGTAAGTTCCTTTTCTCTACAACATAAAACAGGAAATCAGTTATGGCCATAACAAAAACAACAAGAGTAAAAAGGTGTTTGAAAAAGAAAAGAAAAAAGAAAAAGTAGGAAAATAATTTGAACAATTTTATGGCTTCAACTAAATATATTTTCAACACAAATGTATTGCTGATAAAGTTGCTTTAAAAATGTATTGTTGCTAATTTCTTCTTTTTTTAACATAAAAATGTATTTTTATACTTTCATTGTGTTTTGTTTGAGATTTCACTATTTGTCCATAGCTGAGACCCTAACAGGTGCTACCACCTCAGGTGATAGTGGAACTGGGAACAACAGCAATTAAGAGGTAGTTTTATGCTCCTCAAAACCTCCAATCTCCTGATCAGTGGCCTTGCTGCCAGATGGGGTAAAATTTGGGATAGAAAACTAAATTTCACATACACACATTATTTATAAAATATTATATATATATATATATATATATATATATATATGCACATTTCATTAAAAACAACTGACAAGGTGCTTTTATTTAGTTTTTTATATCATTTCTCATTCGATCTAATAATGTTTTTCTTTTCAGATGATAAATTATATAAAAACTGTCCGAATGTTCTTTTTATCCGAGCGCTTTCGGCTATACATTTAGCCATTTTCAAGGATTATATTTCAACTGTTAGAATTAGAAATAGTTTGTTATATGTATGTTTTATAAAATGTTTCATTTTTTTGTTTCAAAACACGGTCAAGATATTATGTCCATGTTCAAAGTTAATATTATTAAGTGTTGGTTTGTTTGTTTTTATTAATAAGGCTTCCATTATTTTTAGCCTTTTTTTGCATGTGGATGATGCTATTATATTAGTGTTTTCGACAAGTATGTTCCGAATAGTGTCCGGTAGGTCTCCATGAATATTTAAATGAGATCTAATTGAGCTATTGTCAGAAAGGTGTAGAGTTAGTCTGCGTGTTAAACAATTTGTAGTGTGGCCTATATAATTATTTATGAAAGTTGTTTCTTGAGGAATACAATTCCTTAATGGGCATTTGAATTCGTAAATAATATTTGCTCTATTTAATTTTGTTCTAAATAAAAGCACCTTGTCAGTCGTTTTTAATGAAATGTGCATGAAAGAAGGATTGCTGCCTAAATACACAAATATATATATATATATATATATATATATATATAGCAATTATAACAATTCTGGATCAAGAGAACCTTTTGAACCAGAAAACCGAATTCTTGAGTCCTGGTATACATATTAAGAAATTCCTCTTAAGCACATATGAAGCTAGATAAAAATAAAAAAGTACATTTCAATCCCCCCCGACCAAACCAACCACTGATACATTTATAATACTCTTGCTTCTCTTCTCTTCCCACTTCTTCTTCCTCTTCCTTTTTCACATCCTCTTTCTCCCTTTCTATTACACACGACATGTATTTGTTTAGTTAATTTTTAAAAAAAAATAATATAGCATTCATTAGTTTTTTTAAAAAAATAAAGTGTTAAAAGGTCATTTGATAAAAATCGCCTGAAGACACCACTGAAACCAAGGTAGTGAATTCAACTGATCTCCTGATTTTTAAAGTGTATATATATATATATATATATATATATATATATATATATATATAAAGTGAACATTGAAGTCAACACTCAGAGGCGACAGGCTGTTTCATGCTGGACACAATCGTCAGGTGGCCTGACAATTGCATCCAGCATGAAACAGCCTGTCGCCTCTGAGTGTTGACTTCAATGTTCACTTTTAGAATTATATTTACATATGCTCTATCTCTGATATTGAGCACTTTATCCCCTAAATATAGCACAGCTTAAAACTATATTTCTTCATATATATATATATAAAGACTCCAAATTCTGGAAACTGATTTATTAAAAGAGAAGCAGCCCACATTAAATAAGGTATCTTTCTCCATAGGAGACCATATATTGAAGTGTGTTAATGTTGTAACCTAGAAAGGGTTACTGAATGAGGAATAACCAAAACAGAGGTTGGAAATGAAATGGTAATCTTTATAACAAAATACAATACTCGCCAGCAGTGTGAAGTAGGTAAACCACTGCCAGTGGTGGACTACTTTGCCAGCATATTACCCTCACTTACAACAGTGTCCAATGTATTTATAAGGATCAGGACATACCCATTAGTGTTCATATATATGGTATATAACAGTTAAAAAAAACATTAAAATTTTCGTTTTACTGTTTATATGACATGGCATTGAGTGACATGAAATTGGTTACATCAAACATGAGAACATTGGAATTAAAAAATAGTTGTGTAAATATACATAGAACAATCCTTGAAAATGAATGTAAGAACATTTGAAAGTACTGGAAAGAGAAAATAATATAAAATTAAAATAAATATGAACTTTGGCAAATAACACAAAACACCGAATTCAGAAATTTAAAAAAATTAATAAAAAATTGATAAACAGAATTTGTTTAACCAAACATATTTGAGAAACTTATCACTGTCAAAATACACCCTCTGATGAGTGGACGGAGCAATTGCTGGATGATCTGTCTATGAAACTCAAGTCAGGATGCTGAAGTTAACATATGGACATATGTATAAACATTGGCTGGCAACAGTCTGTTCCATCATCAGACCAGCTATATACATATTTTAATAAATGCACAAAATAAGCAACTTCTAAGGAAGTATGTTAAAAAGGCACAACAGAGGTAAAGTGCTCAATACCAAAGAGCATTATGTTATTTTCTTAATTATCTTCCAGTGTATACTGACTGACCACTACTAGGACACATGACACAGTGGATAAAGGCGTTAAATCCAGTGACAGGACCTAAAGAGTGTGAGTTCAATACCTGGTTAAGGCACTGGAGAACTTGGAGAGGGGAATTAACAGGAGATAACTGACATCCATTAGACATGGCACGTGGAACTAGAACAGTCTACCCCAGCAAGCAAAATAAAGGGTTCAGTTTGACATTCCAACCACCTGAAGAAGGCTGGAGTGTACAACGGCCAAAACATTGTGATAAATATGGCAACAAAGATGAGGACAATAGTCCAAATAATGTAAATAGTATATATATATATATATATATATATATAATACTAAGATTTTGAAACAAGGGTACAAATATGGGCTACTTAGTAAGAATTTTTTAAAAAATCAATTTTCTTATATGACCAAGAGGTAAATGGTTTAGACATTCCAACCACCTGAAGAAGGCTGGAGCGTACAACGGCCAAAACATTGTGATAAATATGACAACGAAGATGAGGACGATAGCCAAAACATTGTGATAAATATGGCAACAAAGATGAGGACAATAGTCCGAACAATGTAAATAGTGACCATTACTAGTTTCATGTGCTTGCATGCAATCTTCAGGCAGTCAACAAAAATTTTTTTTGTGAAATAGTCATTTTTATACCAACTCAGACTATATCATCTGCAAAGAACAATATATGTTAAATTTATTTAATATATTATTTGCAGATGGTAATTAATACTAAATTGAAGTGTTATTAAAGTATCATTACTGACATACCACTATGACTGATAGATCAGAATGCAGACAAGTTAAGGAAAATTACTCAGTAATTTACAGTTATTCACCAGAAGTTTTCTCTCTCAAATAAATTTTTTTCTCCAGTCAATTTATACTTGATTAAAACATTGCTCAGAAACCAAGATGGTGACTTGATTGGACTCCTACAGAACATTTAATGGCTAATTGTACTTTTTGCTAGTAAAATTCTACCTATCCTATTCTTCTTCTATATACCCTATCCCTTCAGGATGTTGATGAGCATGACTCTTCACAATTTCCTGTGTTTTGTATCTCTTAATAAATTTTGTCTTTTTGCTATCTCTCCTAAATCTTACTTCGCCATCCATTTACACAAGCTCGCTAGGTAGGTTATGCATTGTTTTCCTTTGTCCCTCTTACCTTCAACTTGTCTTATCAGTATCAAATTTTCCAAGCCCTCTTTCCTCATTATGTGCCCCAGAAATTTCAACTGTCTTTAGAGAAAATGGAAACCTATTCTATTACTCTTTGTAAATATTGTAATGTTTCCATGTGTTTTTTATCGAGTACTGAAAAGTTCTCAATGCAACCTATATCCCCAAATTTGACCAAATGATCAAACATTAGAATTTGGAGGAAGGGTTTCTCAGTCAGATGAGAACTGCTCAGCATCTGCTTGTATTGAGTGAGCTTGTGTACTATGTGGCCTTCAAATTCATAATGTGTAGGTCATGCCACTTTAACTTTTGAGAGGAGGGACAGGTTAACCATAACATTCTCGGTTCAAAAGGAACCAGCAAGCCATTGCACTATTCTGCTTTGAATGTCACCATGAACCACAATTGTGGGATGGAGGGGAGTGGTAACCACAACGTCACAAAAATGCACTAACTGAATAAATGATGATGATGACGATATAAAACTATCAATGAAATATTAACAAGAAGCATTGGTCTGCTTAAAAGCAGTTTCATTTTCTTCTTGTTTTTCCTAATAGTTCGCATTTCTGGTATTTATAGCCAAGACTGAATGTAAATATAGTCTGTTACTGTACACTTTAAACTTGCAAGTACACATTAATAGGAACTTTTATAGGACAGAAATAGTATTACTATCTTATAGAAGAAATATTAATTGTTCCCCTTCATAAAAATTCTTCATAATTCCTGCAGGTCTTCTTTTTTTTTTTCGGCATAACATAGTTAAATCTGTCAGCCCCCTTTCTACAGTCCAAATTTAGTTACCTGTGACGTCTATTTTTTTCTTAACGCTAAAATTGGCATGGGTGAGATTAAGGAGAATGTGATGTAGATTAATCCAAAAAAAGAAATTTGCAGACTATTTTAAAAAGTGGATGGTGTTGTGTGTAAGCATTGTGACATCCCAAGGGGAACACAAAGGCACTGTTGCTCTAGGTAGGCGAATACTAAATAGATGGATACTTTTCAGACATTTCTTATATGTGAAATAGAACCTAAAATTGTATATTCTCATTTTTTTCTTTCTTTTGAGATTGGATTTTATTTTGTTTTTATTCACTACCAATATTACCATGTTATCAGAATTCTACTTTATATAAAAGTTGGTTATTTCATTGCTGTAAATGTTACACAACTTATGCCTCATGTTATCCAAGTATATAAAAGGAATGGAGATGCAGTGAAGTAATGGATATTAGCTTGGATTGAGGAATCCGAGAGCTGATTTCGAATTTCAGTCAAGTTCATGGCATTCATTTCCCTGCTGATACCCTTGGGAAAGGAATCCATCTTTTCACCCCAGCTGTGGGTAAATATCAGGACAGACTGATCCCTATATCTTTGGTTGACAGTCTAAGAGAGAGAAAACTCTGAATTCAAACTACCTGTTGCCTTGTAGGTCACGCCTCTTTAACTTTTGAGAGGAGGGATGGGTTAACCATAACATTCTCGGTTCAAAAGGAACCAGCAAGCCATTGCACTATTCTGCTTTGAATGTCACCATGAACCACAATTGCGAGATGGAGGGGAGTGGTAACCACAACGTCACAAAAATGTACTAACTGAATAAATGATGATGATGACGATATAAAACTATCAATGAAATATTAACAAGAAGCATTGGTCTGCTTGAAAGCAGTTTCATTTTCTACTTGTTTTTCCTAATAGTTGGCATTTCTGGTATTTAGACTGAATGTAAATATAGTCTGTTACTGTACACTTTAAACTTGCAAGTACACATTAGGAACTTTTATAGGACAAAAAATAGTATTACTATCTTATAGAAGTAGTATTAATTGTTCCTCTTCATAAAAATAATATCCTTAAGTGACCTCATCTTGTTAATGCTAAGGCAGAACTGTTTAGAGATTAAAATTAGATTAAACCAATAAAAATAAAGTCAATTCTGTTAATTTTGTGACTTAATATTAATGGGAATTGTAAAATCTTTTCTTCCTGGAATCAATATGTAGGACCTGATTAAGCTTGAATCAATCCCCAAAAGAATATGTATGTGTAAGATTATATGGTAACGGTAATGGTAGTATTAGCCATTTCCCTGTAAGGAAACATTTGATATTCATTATCTAAGCTTTTGCTTGAAATTTAGAAGATCTTCCTCTTGAAATAATTTTTAAACAAAAATAGGTTTTTCAAGTCTAGTAGCTGTTATTGCTCTTTCCAGTATTGAAAGGGTTTTTCTTCCAAACAATTTATTTGAAGTAGTGAGAAATGCCTTGATTATATCATAATTTTTTCTTTGAGCTAAATGTGCTATCCATTTTAGTTGTTGCTGCTCTTGGTAGTCATCAAGTGATGTGGTTTCTGCACTTTGGTACACTACAATTATATATATATATATATATGCAACATTGGTGGAATTGGGACTTTCCTGATGCAGTCAGAACTTTGTTGGGCTGGTCATTTGCAAGAATAAGTGACAACAGAATACCTAAAGTCCTCATGCATAGCCAGCTTGGACTAAGGACTGTTGAATGGTCATGGTTCAGGTATAAAGACAAGCTAAAAAGTAACCTCTCAGCTGTCAATGTACCTAATTTCAAGCAAATTGCCCTGGATAGAAATAATTGGAGATATTTATTCTAGACTGGTATCAGAAATTTTGAAATCAGTCATATTGACCAGCTAAGTGACAAAAGATAATGTTAACAAATATTCCTGTGGCTATGCCCTGAGATCCTTACTGTTACACAATATGTGGACTTGTATGCAGGTCACTAGTGGGACTAAAGTGTCATATGTGGCACAAACATAAAAACTAAATGAGGTTGTCGGATCCTTATATGTCAAAATCAACAGGAAAGTTCATCATCATCATCATGTATATAAAGATATAAGGTATGTTTAGGCAGCAAGTATTCATCCAAGTTAGTTTGATTAAAAAGAATTGACAATTTTTTTTTTGTATTTTTCCAATTTTTGAATAAGGTGTTGTGCATTGGGATCAAAATTGTATATAAACTGTCCAAAGTGTTTGTGTTGTTGATAGTTCAAGTACTTTCAATCATCTCAGTCATTTTCAAGAACCAATGTGGTGTCTGTGTGGTAGATTTCCTTTGTTTACATCCTGGTATTCTTTGGAAAGCTTTCATGTAGTCTATGGGAATATCATCTGTAATAGTTGTTAGGAGTGAGGCTGCACCAAAAAGGATGCATTTTATGTATATATATATATATATTGTGTGTATTTAGGCAGCATTTTTTCATTAATACATGTTTCATTAAATAATATAGATAAGTGTTGTCTATATATTTTATGTAAAAATATTTATTTTAATTAAAATATATAGACAACGCTTATCTATATTATTTAATGAAACATGTATTAATATATATATATATATATATATATATATAGTAGCGAGCATAAAGATCAGAACGATGTTAAGAGAAAGTCTAAATATGAAATAACTTTTTATTTTAAAGCTTCAAAGAACATTTTCTGAAGGAAAAATAAGGATATAAAGGTAAATTATATAATTCCAAAATATAAAGCTCAATAAACTTATTTTGATAAAGTTATAAGAATAGATATACAACATTCGAAAAAAAATAGATGATCAAAAACATCAGAACGATTAAATAAATCCATAAAATTTAATAATTATTTTGCATTACTGAAAATTTTTTAGGGTAAGAATATAAAATAGGGTATTTTACTAAATTACCCTAACTCTTGACTGGCTCTTGCATTGTAAACATGGCGAAAAAATCTGTGACATCATTGGAACTTAGAAAACTCATAGTCAAGTTATGTAATGAAGATAAACCCTCGATTGGGGATATTTCAAAGACTGTGGGGAAATCTAAGTCTTATTCATAGTATTTTAAGAAAACTTGGGTCATGTGAAGCCAAGAAACCTCCTGGCAGGCATAGGAAAACTACTGCAAGGGAAGACAGATGGATTGGTAATGAATCAAAAAAGGATTGATTTGCAACAGCAACCGCTATCTCTAAAATGCTAACCTTGGCATTGAAATATCAAGGCACACTATTTTCCGAAGACTTAATGAAATAAATTTGAACAGTCGAGTAGCCTCTACGAAGCTTTACATTTCTAAAAAGAATCAAATGAGCCGATTGAAATTTGCCACTGAACACGTCATATGGACAGAAGAAGAGGGGATTGTGTTCATTTCAGCGATGAGTCAAAGTTTAACATGTTCGGTTGTGAAGGGAGAAGGTTCGTTCGACACAGTTCTAAGGAACGATATTCACCTCAGGGCACTAAAAGCAGCGTTAAATTTGGAGGAGGAAGTGTGATGGTCTTTGGCATGATTTCAGCTACTGGTACAGGACCTCTTGTTAGGCTACACAGTAAAATTAACGCAACTGTATACAAAGAGATAGTGAAGAAACATGTTGTACCTAATTTGAGAACTGCAATTAATCAACCAGCTGTATTTATGCAAGATAACGCGCCATGTCACACAGTGAAGTCTGTTAAGACATTTCTTTCTATATTGAGTCTGCGCTGTAAGGAGGATTCTCCCCCACCCCCATTGTGTAACAACTGTTCCATAGCAGTGTTATGACAAGCTATGATCAGCTTAGACCAGCTGCCCGAGTGGAAACACTTGGGTCTCCACAACAACCTTGTGTCACAAGCTGACTCAGTGGGAAGTGGGAGGTAAAGATAAATACCAGATAATTAAAAAGTGAAATAAAAATTTAGTTTTTGAAATTTGAAATTGTTGCCATTAAATTCATTGTACAAGTGCCCTACAGTTTCACAAGCTGGTATGAATGTGAAACCCTATTTTGAAAAGTGAAACCAAAGTAGCCCCCATCCCTTTACTTGTGTCTTAGGGGCAGTCAAGGAGTTGGTCCTGGGCATCACCAAACCTCTGCATGTCACTGTTGTAAGATGCAACTGTAAGTTCTATTTGTTATATAGGAATAAAGTGTTGCTGCTGACACTGGAGTTTGAACACATATCATCAGAGAGCAAACACAGGCGATCCCATTTTGAATAAGTAGATCACATGATCATAAAGGAAATGTATATATGGGAATTAGCGTGACATCTAATTGATCCTCATTTCTATTCTATCCTCTATTATTATACGGATCACTCTTACTACACTATCCTCTATTCACTACACTGATCACTATACGGATTACTATTCCGTGGTTACTTTTTGTGCAAGTATTATCGAGCAAGTACTATTAGTGCGAGTGTTATTCGAAGGCGTCTGACACCAGTATTGTTCAATGGTATTACTATAGTTGTATCTGCGATTACAAAGTCTCTGCTACAACAAGCATTACGAAAGTGACGACGAGTATTTGTTGACATTACAGAAGTGGCAATGAGTGTTTGGTGACATCACAAAACTATTCTGATAGTTTATTTTCTCACACTTCTTGCCTGTGGAATACTCTATCGGCTTCAAAAATTTAAGTGCATCATCAATCGCCATCTGTCTTCCTGAAGCCTGTTCTTTTTGTCCCATCTCCTCACTAGTCTTCTCAATTTCTTTTACTCGCGGTATAATCCCTTGCATTTTAGTGGAACTATCACCTTGCATGGGGTGAGACGATTACAAAAAAAAAGTTGGCTGTAATATGAAGTTTAATAAAAAAAGTAATATGGTATGCTTCATAAAGAGTAGAAAAGAAACCTACTCAGTTCACTAAAGCAACTGATAATTATATGCAAATTTCAAACAAATATTGAATAAAGTGAAAATCCTATTTGAGGCCTTTAAAAGTACACTGTTAACTTACATTTATTTTGTTTTTGTATACAACTTGGCCTTGAATTAAAAATAAAATTATCATGGAGGTCAGGTTAAAGATAGTATCGTTCAGGATAAGATATTTTCTAACCAGGGATTTGGCAGCTTATTTTTTTTATCCACGAAGCTTTTTAAAAGTACTGATACAAGAAAAATCATTTTTCTCTTTCAGAAATTCAAATGAAATACAGAATTTATTTGTAAACCATTATTAAAAAATTAACCAATTTAAACATCTAAAACAGAAATCTACATTTGGTAGTCATTTACTTGACCATTATTTATTAATAGAAAAAAACATTGCTTTCATTATTGGCTAGCAACTTTATACAGCTTTGTCTAATAAAAATAATAATTCATTATATTAATAAGAATAGAGCATTATTACTAAAAAGAATATGAAGAAGAATAAAAATGATAAAAATAATAAGAGCAATAACCTATTATTAAAATAATAAAATAAAATAATTATTCTAAATAGAATCTATTATATGTATTTTTCTATAAATACTTTCATGGTAGTTGTTCTGATGAGCTTTCCTCTGTGGGGACTAGTTAGTATTTTAATAGAGACAATGAGGTATTATGGTAGATGTAGTAAGAAAGGTACGTATGAATGTGTTGTTTTGGTGTAAGGAATATTGTTCGTACAATTGGGTCAGTGTTTGCAGCTAGCTAAGTTAGAGTCAAGACAGAAGAAGACCGTCCTTTCCCCAATCCCCCCTTCGACCTTGTGCCACATTTCTCTAATTTAAACAGAATAAATATCGCTTTCCTCTATGCTACCTAAACTTTATGAATTTAAATGCAGTACTAGATTGGTGGCAAGGTCTCATCATTTTACAGTTGGAATGGATAGATGTAACCGTAAGTTCTATGCTAACAGTTTCTTCTATTGCACTTCTTGCTTGTGGAACTCTCTTCCAGCTTCTTGCATCCCAGTTAACTTTGATTTTCAAAAATTTAAATGCAATGTCAATCGTTATTTTCTGTTTTCTTAATTCTTGTTCTTTTATTGCTCTTTCTCCTTAATAGAGTTTTTTTCTCATATTATGTAATACTCAGTAACCTCTTTCATCTTAGTGGCTTTATTGCCTTGCTTGAGGTGAAATGATTAAAAAAAAAGAAAACTTCTAAACATTTTTTGTGGAGTTCAGGGCCAAACTTCATCACAGTAGGTGTTGCTGCTGTGGTTTTTATGGGGTTGAGTTACCAGCCTCACTGCCAACAAGTTTTAAATTCAGTGTTGTCTTCTACTAGAGTGGTTGTTAACCACGGCTAGAGAGTCTGGTTTGCCTCGCTATTTAACATAGAGTTAGGGGTAGAAAAAAAGGGTATTTATGTGAAAGTGAATACAACAGCCTTAGCAAAAATTTGAAATTGTCATATCAATCTCACGATAACTACTATACTATGTTCACATCCAAAATTAAAACAAATTAAATTAAAACTAAATTAAACAAATTAAATAAATAAAATAAATTATTGTAAATAAGTCATAATAACTGATTATTGTTAAAAAAATAGTCTTTGTCAAATCCACACACACACGCGTGTGTGTGTATGTGTGTGTATATTTAGGCATCATATCTTCATTCAAACTTGTTTCACTGAATAATACAGGGTGCCCATAAAGTTTGTGTGCACTTTAAAAAATTTATAACTTTATTTGTATTTGCGATAGAAATAATTTGTAAAAAGGATTAGAAAGAAGTAAATCTATATTTTTTAAGGTTTTATTGAAATTTTATTTAAGTTTCCACATGTCCTCCATCATTAGCAATACAAAGGGTAATACGATTTTGCAGTTCACGGAAAACATTTGCCAACTGATTTACAGTAATGTCTAAAATCACATTAGTTATTTTAGCTATACTTAAAACTAGGTACATTAAACTTTATAACATTTTTTACACATTATTTCTATCGCAAATACAAATAAAGTTATAAATTTTTTAAAGTGCACACAAACTTTATGGACACCCTGTATAGACATATGTTTGTTTATTTTTATACTGATCCTTTCTATTTCTTTAATCCAGCGGTTCTCAAATGGTACACCTAAGCACACCGGTGCGCCCTGGAAGATGTCTAGGTGCACAAGAACGAATAAAATTAAGGTATGTTTCATTTTATATTCTTTTTATTGCATTATTTCTTTTTAGCAATATTTAATTTCATTATAACATATTTTTCCAAAATTTGTATATAGTGCACTTACAATTATCGGTAGGATTTCAAGTGTGAATCGACTTTGAAAAGAACCACTGCTCTAATCAGTTTCTTGATGTTAAGATGAAATTCATCAAGGAAGGTGCCATCAATGCAGATTTTATTAGAGTTACAATAAGTTTGTCGTCGTAATTCACTCAAGGATAATCTTGGAGGAGATTGAAAGTACTTTGGTAGGGAAAAAAATAAGGAACCTTCCTTGATAAATTTCATCTTAACATCAAGAAACTGATTAGAGAACAGGAAAGGATTATTATAAAAATAAACAGACATAATATATTGATATTATTCAATGAAACATATATATATATATATATATATATATATTAGGTACCTCCACGAGATCGCTAAAAAAAGTTCATAACATGATGAAAAAGACACCAAATTTGACGAAAACAAAATTTTATCATTTAAATGTTTATGTTATTATTAAGAGGAAAGATCAAAGTATTTTGGGGTTATTTTTTATACATTTTTTAATCCGAAATTTTTGTTAAAAATCTTTTTTTTGAGTCAGCAAAATTGACAGATAATCGATCATGGCAGCCATTTCTTATAAAAAAAAATGAAAATCTCCGTTTGAAACTCTTTTAAAAATCAATTATCATTCTTTTCAAAACTTATTTTAAGAAAATCAAAAATTATAATGATTATTTAAAATATTTTGAACCAAGCTTAACTTAGCTTCTGCACCGAAGAGACGTAATTTGAAAATAAAACAAAGCCGGTCATAAATGACATATTGATGGATTACGTGAAGATAATTCCTTCTACGGAAAGAGAGAAGCAAAGTTATTTACATTTAAGTGAACAAATTATTTACCTTCTTATTTTTAAGGAAAACTTTCAGCGCTCTAATTTTTTTTTTGTATTTAGCTTTCACCTTTACGTTTACGATGCTTTATGGAAAATATATTATAAAGAAATTAAAATAAAACTGTTAAGAGTCAGATTAAATTTCATAAAGAAAGGTATCTAATTAATTTATAGGTACCTTTCTTATGAAATTTTATCAGAAGTGTACATAATATACTATAATTTTATGTACATTTACTACATTTTACTGTGTATTTCCATTCATTTTATTATTAATTTTGATATTTCATTTATGGAAAAATGTCATAACTGAGATTAATATAAAAATAAGATCATATAAATTTCATAAGATGATACTGATACTTGTAGGTACCCTTCTCAGTTTAAATTAAAAAATCAAATTAATTTCTCCACACATATTTCACAAAAGTAAAGGCCTTAACAATGCTTAACTCAAATAACGCAACTTAATTGTATTCTGGTTGGTCTTCTGTACTTTATAATTACAGCCCTATTATAAACACAAAATTATATTTCTTAATTACTGTGGGTCTTCTGATTAGTCAAAATGATACAATTTACAATGTGGTAAAAAAAGATCTATCTCATAAGGACACTTACAAAAGCTGATGCGGCTTTTAACTAATTTCATAATATTTTAACAACTTAAATGTAAAAACCTATTATAATTAAAGAAATAACAAATAATTGTATTAAAAAATCATTTTTCATGGAAAAAATTTTTTGCTTTCAGAAAACATTGTCCATATTCATAAAAACAACTAAAAGCAAATAAAAGCATTTGAAATTAAATAATATCTTTGTTTTATTGAGTTTTGTATGTTACAATTCAGAGCTGATTTTCAGGTGGGGGTCCAATTAAAAACAAAAAAAACATGATTTGCACTCCTCAAAGCCTTGTGCTTTTAACTATTGTAATCACTAAAGTGAACTTGATCGAATTTCTAGCGTTTTCCTAAAATTAGTTGGGGGGGGGGGTTAAAAAATATTAAAAAATTATTTCTGCCATGACTTAAATAAAAAAAAAACATATTTATAATAGTTTTGATCATCTGCGAATAGTTTCTGAAAGTTTCATTAACATCAAACAATTCTTTTATTTTGCAAGATTTTCCAAATTAATGTGTCATACAAAAAAAAACATGCTAAAAATTGTATATGTTATTTTACTAGTTCCAGTGATACAAAGAGAAACAAGTTTTTTTAATCAAAATTTAGAATATTCTAAAAAGAAGGAAAAATTTTAAAAAATAATTAAAATAAACTTTGGTCTTTCCTCTTCATAATAACAACCATTTAGACAATAAAATTTTGTTTTTGTCAAGTTTGGCGTCTTTTTCATCATGCTATTCTCTTTTTTTAGCGATCTCGTGGTGGTACCTATATATATATATCAATAATAAACAATGAGTAAAAATTTAACAAATAAACATATTTGGATCCACAATTATTTCTACTCAATAGCCGCTAAAATAATTTGAAACATAGCCCACATACTGCCCACCCAATAACACTCAGGAAAATACAATAGACCTTACTACTCACAATGCAGTATTTACAGCATATATAGTCAACTCAAAACACATGGCCTGAAGATTGCATTGAAGCATGAAACAGACTGTTGTCACTTTGTGTTGATCTCAGTGACCACTCTCTCTCTCTCTATATATATATATATATATATATATATATATATATATATATATATATATATATATATATATAAATAAAAATGAGGAGGCAGAGTGGAGTAATGGATAGATGGTCAGACTGAGGAATCAGAGAGCCAAGTTCGAATTCCAGTCGAATGCATTTAATTCACTTACGTGCTAATTAATACCCTTTGGAAAGGTATGAATCTTCTTCACTCCCAGCTATGGGTAAATAGCAGGACAGAGTGGGTTCTATAGTCTTGGGTGGCAACCAGTCTAGGAGAAGGAAAAGCTCTGAATTCAAAACTGGCCTGGTGTGGGTTGGGCTCCATCAGGTTATCTTGCACAAGAAACACCATTTCTACTATGGTGCTCCTATGACTCTGCGGGTCACAGGATAAAAAATATGTATACATGTGTTTACCAAGACTTGACATGTAAAATCTGTGGTAAGGTTTGCAAATCATCAAGTGGACTCACTTCCTATTCCAATAGGCAAAATGAGTTTGCTTTTAGCAGTAAACTGACATGCACCATATGTGAGTTGAAATGTAAATCTCTCACAGGGCTTGAGTTACTTAAGGAAACATCAAACAATAGTTGAGTTAAACTAAATTGGTGTAAAAAAAGTCATACTTGGTCACAAACTATATATATATATATATATATATATATATATATATATATATAGGGTTGTCTGGGAAGTTCATGCCAATATTTAGTTATTCATGTTCCAACACATCAGAACGTCAAATTTATCGACAGATATAATATGCTCACATTTCTGAGTAGATCACACTTCAAACTAGAAAGTTTAAAATAATTTAATTCATGTCAATTTGGCATCCCTATGAAAATGGGAGATTATGAGGTGCATTTTAGACTCTTGATGCTTTTTTTTTAATGTAAAGGCAAAAATGCCTCGCAAGTAACAAAAAAGATATGTGCTGTGTACGGTGAAGGTGCTTTAGCGGACAGAACTCTACGGAAGTGGTTCACTAAGTTTAGAGTTGGTGATTGTAGCCTTATTGATGAAGAACAGACTAAGACATTGATTGAGAATAACCTGCATTACACAACATGGGAATTACAATTCTAAACATTGCTTAGGATATACATTGTCAAATAGTGAAGGTCATTAAAATAATAGCAGTGTCAATAGGAAAAACGTCTTTTTGACGTGCCTTTTTTTTGTGTGCATGAAGGTCCAAGTCTGCCAAACTTTTGTCCACTAATTATTATATATATATACTAGCACAACAAATTCTCATAGCAAGGGAAACTGAAACAGTTTTCATGGTTGTATTTTTAGTGTCAACTACATTTGAACTCATTATATAAAGGCTAGGTTTCAACATTTTTTTAGCCTTTTTTTTTTTACCATTACTCCATTGCTCCTTCACTTTGCTTTCATGGTTCAGGAATAAAGGTATTGTCAGTGGTCAGGAATTAATTATGATTGATTTGTTTTCTACGACTTATCAATCCTTTGCAGGTTATTTAAAGCCAGAAAATTTTTTTAGATTCTAAGAATTTTTTTGAGATAATAATCTCTGGATACAAATCTTACTAATTACCCCATAGCTGATGGGAGAAGAGGTGGATCCATACCTTTTGCAAGGGTATTTGCACATAAGTAAATATAATGAACCTAACTTGAATCAAAACTTGACTATCTGATTAACAATTCTGAGCCATTATCCTTTACACCACCCACACATCCAAGCTTACAGCACATGTTATTCCCAAGTGGTCACCCATCTAGGTCCTGACCAGGCTCGATGTTGCTTAATTTAGGTGATTGTATGGGAAAAAGTGTTTAAACATTATAGGGGCGTAAGCAGGAATTAATTAACTGAGAAAGCTATAGTATGTATAAGGTAAATAAACTGTTATTGTGGGGATTGTATATTGATAAAATAAAAATTTAAAAAAAAAACACAATAAGATAAAAGAAATACAAAAAAAAGAAAAAAAAAGAAGAATCTCCCAGGATTTCCCCTGACAGGAAGAACAAATGGTACATGCACAAGAAAAGAGGGGCGTCCTGGCACCAAAGATAAACAAGAAGAATCATTCTCTTTTCCCCTGAACTTTCAACGGGTAAACACGTGTCTTTTGCTTGGAAAAGCATTTCCCTTCAACAGACTGTTGTTGCTGTAATAAAGTTCCCAAATCCATTTCCCGTGTCTCTGCCTCCTTCTTCCCTTTGTAACTTCTATTTCAGCAACAAGAAGAATTTGACGCGGATCTGGAGTTTGAACAGAATTCCCCAAAGAATAATACCTTTTAAAACTCCAAAGAATTTACGAGAAGCAGACTAAAGAAGAGGTATATACATAAATTAAGAACTGATTGAGGAAGATGTTTACTAACCCCAACTTTGCTTGACAAAATCATACATTTGTAGTGCATGTATTGACAATCATTCAACTTTAACTGAGTTGGCTCACCATCCTGCTAGCCAGTGCATCAAAACAGCTCAAAGATAGAGCTGAAAGAATTGAGATGGAAAAAAAAAAAAAAAATCAATATTTAGACTGAATCAAGATAGACTGAGATTAAAAAAAAAGAAAAAAAAAAAAAAAGAGAGACATCTATAATTAAATTTCTATACTCTCTCATGCCTAATAAAATTAGCAGGTTAAATTCCACTTTTCCAATTTTTTTTATTAACTATATCCACTTATTATGACCCCTGTTGACAGTATGGAAAAATGATATATAAATTTTTATATATCAAGGACAATTTTAGGAAAATCTATGACAAAGTTGAAAAATCTTTTTGCGTGATGAATTTTTTCCTTTACGACTTCATCAAACTAAAGTTATGTTTAAATTGGTGTGATTACACATATGTGAGACACTGAAACTTTAAATGTTTCCCTGGGATATTTTAAACTGAAAGTAAATAATATTTGTTTTAAATCGGATTAATTAAACTTTAAAACAGTTAAGTTTCAAGAAAGTATATTTCATTTTTGAAATATTTTAATACAGACATGTATGCTGTGTTGACAGATTTGTCAATAAGGCCGAGTTTAGCAATAAAAAAAAATAATTCCAATCAATTTAAATTCAGTTTAAAATACAGTAAAGTATTTTGATTATTGGAAATATTAAATTTAATCTATTAGCTTACAATTAAAACTAAAATAAAAGTTTTTTTTTTGACGATACCTACTATTGTCACATATATAGATATTCAAAGAACATTTTTATGTACCCTTGAAATACATTTATATCATGATGTATTTTAGTTGCAAAATATGTTGTAAGCATGTTCAAAGGAATACATAACAGGAAACTTGAAATATGAAGCAAAGATAAAAAAAAACAAATCATAAATGTGTGTCTATATATATATATATATATATATATATATATATATATATATATATATATATATATATATATGTTGGACTCTCCAATCATCTTTGATGTAAGAGGGTCAAGAAACTCAATTCCGAGGAACCGACAGTACCAGACACCTGCACAGATGATTTGATTATAGTGGTAAAGGCTTTGTGAAGAACCAACCACTCTTTTTGAAGAGCCAAATACAGAGACCTGGTGCAGTATGTGCCACAATGCCCCCAAACAACTTTCCGCAGATTTTGAATTCTGAGTTGTCCTTCTCCTAGACCAGTTGGCTATAGAACCATACAAAGGGTTGATAAGTCATAAAAAAAGCAAATGAATGAAAACATGCAACTACATCCTATGTAGTGATATCAGTGTCAGCTGATATCTTGTTAAATGGAAAACATCTAACCTCTAACCTGTTACAAAAATTTGTTCAGACATTTATTTTTCCTGATGATTATCAGCTAAGTGAAGTGGACTTCACAAGTGTCATGGCAAGCAGCTCAGACAAAGGAGGTCACTGAATGAAGATAAATTACTTTTTTAGACAAACAGCAATGTTCTCTAGAAGACAGTGGTCACTACTTGTGACGAGAAGATCACCTTGCAGTGATGTGAAAAGGAAGATGCCCATTAGACTGTTTAACCCCACTCACCTCACTCCATCTCTGCTTCACACACCTATAGCAGTAGGATACAACCAGAGAATAGAATCTGCTTACTGCTATGAAAGTCTCATAGTTTTAATTTGTGGGTGATGATTTGATCAAAGGGTTATTTTTAAACCACAACATTTGAGTGGAAGAAGCTGTACCCTGAGAATGAACCTGCTGTCTGGCCTGAGCTGCAATGCTACAAGGCCAAATTATTGGTGTTGTGACCAACGTCAATCATTTATTTGACAAACCCAGCAGTGAGAAAACAAAGCATTTTATTTGATTTCTTGTAGTTTTTATCTCTTTCTGTCATAGTCCCCCCATATGTTTCCAAATGTATTCTCTCATGTAATGAACAAAATTAGAATGTTAGGTGTGGGCCTCTGAAATTTTCCATTAGCTGCCATCTCTCTTGTGTATTTCTCAAGGTTCCATGGGTAGAAGAAAATGTATCAAGCATGGAGGAGCAATTTAGAGAAATATTTTTTGGCTGCCAAAATACCGGAGGGGGAAAAAACCCTTGTAGCATATATAGGGAAGGCAGTAGACTTAGTGCAATGTTTTTCTTTATATACAGAATCAAAGGCTTTAGAGAAATCTACAAAAAGGCAACAATGTTATTATTCGCCCTGATACCCTTGATAATCCACGGAACAGTCAGGATTTGTCACACAGAGTATAATAGTCGTTTAGTCTAATATCAAAGAAACAGCTTAAAGATTTTTCAAATACAAATATATTCTTTTTGAAAGTTTGCTTTAAGTCAATTTATGTCGACAAAAACTGGCATTAGTACTGGTTTTCATGGACCAAAAGAAATCTGAAATGGATTTTCAATTTTATGGATAAAAGTGAAAAGCAAAAACAGCATTTGTTTTGCATTGAGCCATTATAGAAACAGCACACACACCTCAGGCAGTGAGTATAGCACCACTTAGCTCCTTCCTTGGGAACTACATTAAGCATCTCAGCAAACAAGGCAACATAACATTGAACCGAGTCTGTGCTTTATGTCGATTTGTGCATCTGCGATTAAGATGTGTTCTAGGTTAGATGAAAAGCCTAAGAGAGCTTATAAAGGTGTTATGCTTCATAAAAAAAACAGGATGTCATTAAGTGTTTTGATTGTTGAGAAGAAAATAAAAGATTTTCGCATCAGCTCAAATTTCAATACTGAGTCAAGCAGGCATAAGTTATATTTTGGGTTAAAAATCTCTCACATATAAAGTGACGTTAGACGGTTTCTTTGCACTATATCATTTCAACTTACAAAAGGTTACATCGAAATGGTCTACTCTTGAATAGGAGGATATATCTCTTTCTGATTCTAAGTATGGGTCCTTTCTTGTTTACATTTTTCTTCAAACTTCCTCATTGCTCACTTGTTCCATCCATAATATTCTCATCATCCTTCTGTAGAACCACATCTCTGGTGTCTCAAGTCATCTTTTCATCTGTGAGAACGAGTTCAGCTTTCACTGCCTTATAGGAAGATTAATACTACATAGAAGTTCAGCACTTTTTTTCTTTCTTTCTAATGAAATTTTCCTATTTCTTAATACTTTGCTTAGTTTTCAGAAAGCAGCTTTTGCTTTTTTGATGCGCCTTCAAATTTCTCTTACTCTGATGATAATCGATAAATGAATAAAATTAGCATATATTTACTAGGCTTACTATAATCTGATACAGTAATACATGAACTCATAGTCATAACTGGAGTGCTTAGATTGCTAAGCATTACTAAGTGCCAGACCCTTTACCATCAACTGTAAAGGACAAATAGAAGATCTCAAAAAGGTGCAAGGAAAAATCATAAGAATCTGTAAGGACTCAAAAAGCAATAAGGTTTGCTCAACTAACTTACAGAAATGCCAAGGAAAATTACTACAGCCAGGTAGCAAAAAGAAAGTTGGATAATCTTGTACTTTCATGTCCACAAAAAAAATGACAGTTTTTCCCTTGACACCACTATTATTTTAACTACCTTTCTTCCTCAGAATTGTTTAGTTTTAAAAAGTGATGATTAGATTCGCACTTGCATGGAGTATTGCTGCCATATATGGTCTGGGGCCCCTGCTGTTTGCCTCAGGGTTCTTGATAAGATCCAGAGATGGAGATGCAATGTGATTGGCCCTGATCTGTCATCTCGTCTGCAGTCGCTCTCTCACAGACGCGATGTTGCCTCGCTCTGCCTTTTTTACAAGTACTTTCATGGTAATTGCTCCAAGGAGCTCCTTTTGCTTGTCCCTAGGCCTCATAAATTTAAATGTCCTACGAGGCTGGCATCCCATTCCCACCCCTTCACCGTTGAAACTGTTAGATGTAGATGTCTCTTCTACTCCAATAGCTTCATGTCTCGCACATCTCGCTTGTGGAACTTCCTTCCCTATTACTGTTTCCCTGACAAATACAATCTCCAATGGTTTAAGTGTAGCGTCAATCGACATCTCCAGTTGCCTTGATCTATCCACTTCCCTACTCCACATCCTTTCACCTTTCATTCCTATCTGCTCCCACTCCAAATCTTTTGTAACTCCCTTGCCTTGATTGACCCACTGTCTTTCTCTTTCTCCACATCCTCTCCTTTACCACTCCTATCTGCTCTTCCTCCAACCCTTCTATAACCCCTTGCGTGATAGTGGCCTCCAGCCTTGCTTGGGGTGATACACTTAAAAAAAAAAAAAAAAAAAAAAAAAAGACCTAAGCATACGATGAGAATGAATTTATACATTCTTTTCGTTCGTGAGAATTTACACCAAAAATATTGAACACTTTATTTATGAGACTGTTTATTTACAAAAATAATTTTATATTTACAACATTCTAAAAAATAATACATTTGTATTAAAACTGATGGAATAAAATATTTATCATTTACCATTTTATAAAGAAAGAAATATGAAAACCATTTTTATTCATAAATTTATAGACATTTACTAAATTATTAAAATAATATATATAATCTGTGAGAGGAACATAATTTGATTAGGACTTTCAAAATATACATTTAAAATTATATATATATATATATATATATATATATATTGAGCATTAATTTAAAAAAATTATTTAAACAAGAAATAAACAAAAAAAAAATATATATATACCTATATTTTGAAAACTTTAGAAAACTCCAGAATATTCTAGAACAGTAGCCTAATTTTAAGTTGTCTCTGACCCCAGAAATAACTTTGTTACATTATCTTTTGACACTCCGGAGCTGGAAGATAAAGAAAAGAAGGAACAAGAGAGTTACAAGTAAATTGTAAAAAGAAGAAATAACCATAACATCCTACACATGTGTACATACACACGTACAGGCATACACATGTACAGGCATACACACAAGTGCATGCACAGAAAGTATATGCACACATACAAAGAAAAAAAAAACTAACATCAACAAAAAAGCACAAATTATTTTTTTAACTTAAAATAAGGAAAATAATAAAGCTGACAGACATTTGCTGATATCTCCTGATGAGTGGAGCAAACAATTACACAAAGGTTTGTCTACGAAACTCCAGAGTGGAAGTACTAAATAGATCATCAATCAGCTAAGTGACAAATTTTATATTTATATTTGTATTAATTTTATATATATATATATATATATATAGGTATTAATGTGGATAAATCAAATAACTAGTATTAGCAACTGTATATATGTGTTAGCATGCATACACAGGTAAGCAAATAAATATTTACTTAATTTAAGGTGTAAACACAATAGTGCTCAATGTGGTTATACAGAGCTAAGAAGTATATATTAATAAATATACTATATACTTATAATAATTTATTGTGCCTGGTGAGTTGGTAGAACAATGAAACTTTAACTTGCCCTTCAAGCATAGGCATATTATATATATATATATATATATATATATATATATATATATATATATATATAGCATGTATTTAGGCAGCATTTTTTCATTGAATCATGTTTCATTAAATAATATAGACAAGTTTTGTCTATTTTTTAAGTAAATTCTTTTCATATTGTCTGATAAGCTTAATAACATTATCATTAAAAGATGAAAGAAAATCACCATATTGATACATATTTTTTAATCCTATCTAAGCTTTCGGCTTGCATAAACCATTATCAAAGATGACAATTACATTACAATATATTAACCAATACACAGACAACACAATAATTATAATCTGTTTTTGTTTGCATGGCAGATTTCCAAGAAACGACAAACTTGTGCATACGAGACGCTGGAAGCAAAAATTGCACCACAGCTCATGACATCATACATGACCATGCGTTTGTCGTTTCTTGGAAATCTTCCATGCAAACAAAAACAGACTAACGCGTTTGTATTGTATTTAAGTAACAAAATAAGTATTTATTTGAATATCTACATTTCCCCATTATTTTGTTTTTTCTTGTTTAGTTTGCATTGCTTTTTAAAATTGTTAATTTTTCCTCCAGGCATAGTTTTCAGTTTCTGCTATTGTGTTTAATTTTAATGGTGATATTACTTTCTTTTTGGCTCTATATGTATTTTGATATTGCTGTGTTGTTTTTGTATCTTTGTTTTAAATGATGTTTTGTGATTGTTAAATCTTTCTTTGAAGGTTGTTTCTGTGGCTCCTACGTAAATTTTTTCACCTGTGTTAATGTTGTTTGTTATGATGGCTTTATATATTATATTGTTGGTTAGACCCTCATTGTTAATTGGGCAGTTGTCTTTGTTTTACGAGTTGTATTTATTGATGTTGTTTTGCTTATTAATGTTGCTATTGGTTTTGTTGAGTATTTTTTTTTATTATGTTTGGTTATTATTTTTTCCATGTTATGCAGCTGTAACTAATTTTGAATGTGTTTTTGTTGATGATTTTTGATAGTTTGTTGCATTTGCAGGAACGTTTTTCAAATATAATGAAGAACATTTTTCCTATTTTTGTTTTTACTATATTATTGTAGGGTGGGTTAAACCAGATTATGTTTCTTTTTCTGTTGTTTTTGTTTTCATTTATGTATTCCAGTTTGTTTAAATAGCTGCTGATATTTCTTTGTTTTTGTTGAATATTTTAATGTTGTTGGAATTCATTGATATTCTTTTGTTTATGGATATAGATAGGTGTGCATAATAGGGAGGGTGGTTGAAATATTTATTGATATATATGGGTTTGTTCTTTGCTTTTCTGCATGTATTGTTGTTTAAATTGAATGTTATATCGAAAAAATGTACTACTTTTAGATTTGATTTCATTCCTATTGTGAATCCTAATGTGTTGAAGGTTTCTATGATTTGTTTTCTTATTTTTTCCGTGGTTCTACCATTACAGTTTCTTAGGTTTATTAGTCCATTGTCTCTGTATAGGCTTATATTTCTTTGTTTTTAATGTTTACTAATTTGTTGACTAAACAAAAAACCAGATGACAAAAGAAAAAAAAAAGAATGGAAAAACTAGATAACACAACACTTGCCAAAATAAAAAAAAACACATCAAGCTCACAAAGGAATATACATACACACAAATATCAGCAAATATTAACAAAAAACAGCATACACACAAACACCTAAGCATAAACACACACACAAGAATAAACCCCTAACCATGACCTAAAAATAAGTAAAAATATCAAGCAGGCCATATACACTGACATGGTAAAAAAAGTCAGTTCAACACAGATAAAAAGAGGCCATTGCTACTTAAAGCAATTAAGTGAACATATACATGAAACACAGTTAAAAAGAGGGCAGTACAATACTAAACAAACAATCACCAAGAAACCCTACACCACTTAAAAAGCAGCAAAAAACTGTAAGATAAAAACAGATAATACAACAACCATTAAACGAAAAAAATCACACATCCACACAAAGATATCAAATTACACCAGACTATACATAAATACAAAAAGGTTGAGAAGTCATGAATACGAAAAGGTTGAGAAGTAGCAGCAGAGAAGCCAATAGAAGAGTCAGCATTGGGTCTTAGCCATGTGCTAAGCTCTTAGTGCTTGTTGAATTCTCTGCCTTCAGACAGAAAGGAACCCAGACGAGGCTATGCTGAAGGGCAGGGTCTCATTTAGGAAGGAAGACAAACATGATTCCATTGTTACGGGGTCTACAGGGAATTTTTGCCTGGACCTACAGGCTCGGAAAAAAACCATGTTAAACTGGCCTTGTTCCACATCCCACTCTGTGGGGAGCTTGTGTAAATACGAAAAAGCCAATAGTCCTAAAGAGTGAAGTCAATACAACAGTATGCTTACAAAACTTTGAAGTCAGTATAACTGAAATAACACCACTCAGTTAAGTGACAAGTTTCTCCACATTAATTAAATATATATATATATATATAATACAAAGGGGGGTACCAAGGATAAGAAAAATTACTGAGCTTAAAGTGGTGAATCAAAAATATAAAAACAAAAGAAACAGCAAAAACAGGGCTAACTGGTTATCACGCCTCACTCTCCAGAGCCAATTGTAGACAAATCAAATAAATATATGCACAACAACTAAAAAAGAGAAAAAAATGATTACTAGAGATTCAGCAGAATAAATCACAGTCAGATTACATTCAAATCCAGCAGCCATTCCCTCTGCTTCCAGAGGGAAAGCTGCTTAGACTTAATATAAATGGTGAAACTTCATACATTAATCATATAGGATAGTCTATCATAAATATATATGATATATATTCAGTGTTCATGAATTTTTTACTGTAGAAATATATTGTAAATGATTTTACTATAGAAATGCTCTGAAAGTCATGGCCCTTTCTAATTCTTGTTTAGGAGAGCAGAAAACATAATGAAAGATTGCACGCATCCTGGGTACCATTTGTTTGAATTATTACCCTCAGGGTACCATTTTCATTCTATTTGTACTGGGACAAAACACTTGAGAAACTTTTATCTTTGGGCCCTGTGCAAAATGAATGTTGCCACACACTGACAATTTTGGACATATTTTAAATGTTAACACTTTTCTTCATTCAACGTTGTAACCAAAAGAGATAACTCTCATAACAATATGTGCACTCATGAGTCTAATAGGGGTTATTTTTTTGAGGGAATTTTCTGACCACCCCAAAAGCTTATTAAAACCACCCCATTTATTAATTTAACACTTTTTGACACTTTAAATGATTTCCACCTCACCCACCTTATTAAAACACCCGCTGTTTTTTTTTGGGGGGTGGTGCACATTGAGAAAAATTCCGATACCTAATTAAGACCCTTCCTTGGATTAGGCATCTCAGAGTATAATGAAAATATATTATTTTACAAAAGAAATACATTAGAAATGATTTTACTGTAGAAATACATTGGAAAACAGGAAGAAATTAATTATCAGTGGTCAGGAATTAATGCAAGTATCACTTATAGAAAGAATATAATTTTATTCTATTAAATATGTTCTTTAATAGTAGTATTTATGTTTGGTTTGTCTAAATGGAAATTCACTGTTTAAATTGTAAAAATGCTGACCTGACTGAAATATTATTTATTTTATTGTCAAACTTAATCATAAAAAGGAAGTGAGATATTGACAGTTTTTCTGAAAAACAAAACAAATCTGGTTGTCATGACCTTTAAAACAATAACATTAGGTGAAACAATGTTAAATAAAAGCAAAAGATATTAAAAAGAAAATCAGTGTTAGAGTTGTTTTTCTAAGATATTTTAAAACAAAAAGTATGATTTAATTGTAAACTTTAAATGTTAAAGTTTTACTTTTTATCAGAGTGTCCAGAAAGTAAATACATTCTACCGGAAAGGATATAAAAACAAATTATATGTTAAATTTATTTAAATATCATTTTTAAAATATAATCGTCTTCATTTTGAAGATAGCAGCCCAACAGGAAGACCAATTTTCCATTCGACATTTAAAGAAATCTGAGTCTATCCCTGAAAAAAGGTTTGAAAGACTTTTCAATTTCTTTTTTTTTTTTTTATTTCTGAATATTCTCCAGTTATGAAATGTTCTATTGATTGAAAAAAAATGCCAAGTTAAATTTATTTAAATATTACTTATCAAACATGTAACCACCTTCATTTTCAATGACTACAGTCCAACAAGGCAAATTTCAGATTCCATATTTAAAGAAATCTAGCCCCACCTCAAAGTTTCAAAGAATGTTTTGAACTTCTTTTTTGTTTTTGAATGTTCTACTACTTAAGAAATATTTTAGTAATTCAAACAAATAAAAATCTGTAGATGCCAGATGGTAAGTATGAAGGTTGTGGAAGAACCTCCTATCCTAACAATCTTATTTTTTCTTGGGATTGTTTTGCAGGGTAGCCCCTGTGTTGTCATGCTTGGAAATAATGCCTTATCTCTTTACCAAAGCAGGGCACTTTAATGTTTTGTTTACCCAATGAAGTTGCACCTGCAGTGACGATCTTTCTATTTTCCAGTAACTAATAATGGATGTCACCTTTTATATTCTATCAGACATAAAGCAAGGATATCTGTAGATGAAATTCTGTTTTTGGTAATTTTCTTATAACCTCTGTCATTTTTTATTTTCTATTGACATGAAAAACATTTTTATTATCATCAGTAATATTGCAATGCAAAAATGAAAAGTTTGACTTTTCCTGCTGATGACAGAATATTGTGTTCATTTTTCAAGTGAAAACTCACAAAGAACCCAAAATCCGTTTTTAACAGTTTTCCAAATTAAACTATAAAATACACTCAAAATGAGACACTGTCAAGTAGAAGAGTTGATAAACTAATTCTAGACACAGTTTCCCACCATTCAACTTCGATTCTGGTTTGGTTGGTTGGCTCATAAATCATTGCAGTGAAATACATGATCACTTTTCGAATATCCTAATTGTATTTCTGTTTCATTTGTTTTCAATTTGACGAGACAAAACATAAGAACATTTATGTTAATTTGCTGTTTTATGTTACAAAAACTTCAAAATTATTGACTTCTATATTTACTTTCACTTACCACATAAAAACTGTATTAACAGGGAAAACAGTAAATAAGATAAAGTTACTTTTACAATATGAAACAAAGTAAAAAAAAATTCATATAAATATTTAAAACAAAAAATTAAAACTCTTCCAATGCAACCATATCATCTTGTATAAATTACACATAATTATAAATTAATTTATGTACTGGAAAAATTAAGTTTTATTTTTAAGTTTGTATGGTTTTACTGTGAATATGTTTATTTAAAATTTTGACTTGACTTTATATATAAGAGAGCAGTCATTTTCATGATAGCTGAAAATATAGTAAAAATCATTTACATGTACTTGTCAATAAGTCCATAGCCTAATGATGAAAAAAAAAAGCATTTATTTTAAACAATATTTTTCAACATATCTTTCCTTATTAATGAATTCAATCCAATGCTCTCAAATAAATTGAACATGATACAGTGAAATTTTTAGATCAAAATTTAGCTAAAAACTGTTAGACTACAGACATATTGAACTACCCTCTAAAACAGATTGTAGGGCAAATTTGGCAGAATTCTAAATTATACTTTCATGGAAATTTTACACCATTTTATTTTATTTATGAACCTGAAGCCGATTTGTGCCGATTAGAAATTAATCCTAACTTTAAAAATTCAAGGGAATTTATTCAAAATCTTTTGGATCATGAGAAAGATTACTTTATAAAATAATTTTAAAAAATCATTTGACACCAAAAAAAAAAAAAAAAAAAAAAAAAAAAAAAAAACTTTAAACGTCTTAACTCTAGTTTCAAATGAAAACTGTATTAGTGTGCTACTATGTGGAACTGACTCCCAAGAGGATGCTTTCACAATCACTAAAATCTTAAGCTGTTCAAGTCTAGGGTTAACTATTATCTTCCCCATATATCCCCATAAACTGTGCCTCTTATGCTGTAACACTCTTCCGTGAGTGGTACTTTAGCCTTCTACATGGTGAACATTATTGTTGAAAAGAAAAGTAGCAAATTTGAAAGCTAATCTAAGGTTAAATAACAAGTATTTTTCTCATGTAATTTTTTTTTTACCAAATTTTGCTTATATAGAAAACATAAAACATTATGAGATTATATATTCTATTTTTTTTATATGAAAATAAAATTTAAAAAAAGGCCAATAACTATATGGGTAGTTATCAGTGGTGAAGGGCCCATGTATGCAATGAATATTATAGATTTTTTTCCATTGTATATAATGTAGGCATCTGTTTTTCTTGCACAATATTTGTAGCAACCTATTTAGCCAACACTCAGTCCTTTGGTATCGAGACTGGTGTAATCTTTTTAGGTCAGAGGCCTGGGCAATGGCATATAGAAGCCATATGATGCACAGACCGCATGGCATGCCTCTTAAACTAAGATTCCAAAGAACACAAAGCATTACATTTGGGGTCAGCTGGGCTGTAGGAGTTACCAGGAAGTTTATCAATATTGAGTCAACTACATGTGGATCTCCACTGTAGGTATTCTGTCTGGATTTACTTTTATATCCTTTTTGTGTATGGATATTGCAACAAGGCAGTGGAGGCTTAAAATCAGCGTTTTCCTTCCCCTAAATAGACTCTTCCTGGACTGATGAGCTCCATCTACCCGAATTACTGGGTAAAAAAATATATTATTGATAATTTTATGATTCATATTACACTCGTGATATTTTTTAATATTTTTCATTCCTTTGTGGGAAAATCATGTTGAAACTCCCATTCCCATTTCATCACTGGAGTTAGGCAGTGTCGAGCACAGTCAGAAGTTAGATGGGAGACTGCTTGTTACTGTAAGTGACCTCCTATAATTTGAAATATGTTCTGGCTTTAAATAATGCACAAAGGTTAATAAACCGTTAAAAAAGAAACCAACTAATAAAGCCTTTATTTCATAAGATAAATTGTGAACGAGCATTTTTTTAGTATAGTCTAAGCAGAGAAGGGTCTTGCTTCTGTATATGACTCCCACGCTAGTTCTCTGCCAAGGCACAGAGGATATGGAAGAATTGAGTGAGAGAAGGCTGAGATACTAAGGTTGAATGAAAGAAAAGTAAAATAAAAAAAATAATTAAAAAAAACAGCAGAGGAGATAGCTGCATCTTCCTTTTGAAGAAGATGAAATTGTTGTCAATATTTTAGAGAAGAAACTGATCAATTAATTTTCCCATAACAAATGAAGATCTAAATTAATTTACAAATTAACAAGTTTTAAATATGTCATTCTTTGTTGATTTTATTATTTTCTCAGTTTTCCCTTGTAACCATTACTGGTCATCAAAGACCTGATTTTAAAGTCACCCTTTACCATTGCTGGTAATAGAAAAAAAAATCTGAAAGGGTGCATGAAAAGCAAAAGACACTTTCTCAGAAACTGAGAAAAGTAATAAAGAAATCAGTTTCATTATAAATAAAGTATAGAGTGCTGGTCTTGGACTGGGCAGTACCAAAATCAAAGACATTATAAGGTTTAATACCATAGTGGTGGCTATTAAAATTTTATAATTGCTTTGGTACATACTAAAATTTTCCAGGTTTTTAATTTTTGTTGTTGATCAAAATAAAGGAAATAAATTTTAATGTAAACAATCAAATAAAAATGGTGAGGAAAAGTGACAATAACAAGCATGATACTGTGGGAGGTCTGTTTTAAGCAGTTTCAAGAACTGTTCTGACCACACCCATATGGTACCTATATTTATTGGAAATAGCTAAAAACATTTTACCCACTGTAATAGTGAAACAAAGTGAGACACAACCAAGACTTTTAATTTATGTTAAGACTGAAAAACCCCAAAAAGTTACAGAGACCTACCCAGTAGAACATATCAAATAAAGAAATGGTTTGGTGCCCCAACTATATATTTAGAGATCTTTGATAAAATCCAAAGAAGAATCAGCAATATTATTAGTCCTGATCTGGCATTTGACGTCAGTTACTTTCCCACTGCTGTAATGTAGCTTCCATCTGCCTTTTCTTTAAATACTTTCATTATTCTGATGAATTTTCCTCTATTGTACCTAGACTCTATGAATTTAAGTGCAGTACTAGATTGGCAGCTAGGTCTCATCATTTTACAGTTGAAATGACTAAGTGTAACCTTAAGTTCTATGTTAACAGTTTTTCTCACACTTCTTGTTTGTGGAACTCTCTTCTTGCATCTTGCTTTTCAAAAATTTGAATGCAATGTCAATTGTTATCTTTTTAAATTTCTGTTCTTTTATTGTTCACTTTCCTTAATTATTTTTTTCCTTTTCCTATATTTTTTCACACTCAGTAACTCTCTGTGTCTTAGTGGATTTGTTGCTTTGCTTAGAGTGAAAAGATTTTTAAAAAAATGTTGGTGATGAATAAAACAAAGATTCTGATTTATGGATCAAATAATCAAAATAGATGAAATACCATTTGGTATTTTAGTACCCTGGTACTTACTTAAATTTCTAGAACCAGACTGACACCACCCACTGCCATGTGTCCAATGCTTTACTTAGTATCCCCTAAGAATAAACTTATTTGTTTACAAGGTCATCCAAATTACATCCAGTTACATTTGTCAGAACTGAAAAATATTGATTTTTTCATCAATTTAAAATTGTGGTCTGCATTCATAATATAAATGCAGTCACAAATCAATCACTAACTTTTTACAGAGTTTTCTGGACTTAGATTGTTATTTACAAATGTCAGCTATTTTTGCCCTCCATCAACATGGCTGATGCTAACCACCAGTAGAGCAACTCATTGTGCTTTCTTGATCTCACATTTTCCACTGAGATGAAGTGGGGTGTTTTTTTTTCTTATACTCTTTCACACTAAGTAACCTTGGGTGTCTTAGTGGCTTTGTTGCCTTGCTTTGGGTGAAATGATTAAAAAAAAAAAGAAAAGTTGTTCATGACATGTTTAAATGGCAGGGTCAGCCTATCTCACATACACACACAGCTGTTCACTTTAAAAGTTCAATACTGCAGACAAAAGAGCTACCCTAATTCCTGCAACAGAAATTGGGTACTCTCCAAGATTGTTGCTTATGAAACCATGCTATGATACATTAGTTGTTTATCGATGACATAATAAAAAAAAAAATGACAATATTAAAGTCTTTGCTAGTTTATTAATGCAATGCAACTACAAAATTACTATCCATTTTTGGTGTTGGACAATGATTAGCAAGGCTAGACTGGTTAACAATTACCAATGAGTAGTAGGTTCAATCGTCACTGGATGCCCAATCATGTAAAATGAACTAAACAACCAACCTGTCTCTTATCTATATATCTCAGTCAGCTCTATCTATCCATCAATATGTCTCAGTCAGTTCTAATATCTATCTACCTATCTATCTATGTCAGTTTAAATATCTATCTACCTATCTATCTATGTCAGTTTAAATATCTATCTATATATATATATATATATCAGTCAGTTTAAATATCTATCTATATATATATATCAGTCAGTTTAAATATCTATATATATATATATATATATATATATATATATATATCAGTCAGTTTAAATATCTATCTATATATATATCAGTCAGTTTAAATATCTATCTATATATATATATATCAGTCAGTTTAAATATCTATCTATATATATATCAGTCAGTTTAAATATCTATCTATATATATATCAGTCAGTTTAAATATCTATCTATATATATATCAGTCAGTTTAAATATCTATCTATATATATATATATATATCAGTCAGTTTAAATATCTATCTATATATATATATATATATCAGTCAGTTTAAATATCTATCTATATATATATATATATATCAGTCAGTTTAAATATCTATCTATATATATATATATATATCAGTCAGTTTAAATATCTATCTATATATATATATATATATATATATATATATATATATCAGTCAGTTTAAATATCTATCTATATATATATATATATATATATATATATCAGTCAGTTTAAATATCTATCTATCTATATATATATATATCAGTCAGTTTAAATATCTATCTATCTATATATATATATATCAGTCAGTTTAAATATCTATCTATCTATATATATATATATCAGTCAGTTTAAATATCTATCTATCTATATATATATCAGTCAGTTTAAATATCTATCTATCTATATATATATATATCAGTGTGTTTAAATAAATAAATATATATATATATATATCTCAGTCAGTTTAAATATCTATCTACCTATCTCAGTTTGTTTATTACAGGTGCCTCAGTGTGGAGTAATAGTTAGCGAGGCTAACGTGTTTGATCCTTACTAAAGAGTAGAGTTCAATTTTCACTAGTTGCCCGATCAACAGTAAATGACCCAACAATGGTTGACATGTTATAAAACAAACTAACCAATGAACCTGTCAATCTATTTCTTTATTATTATAAACATTTTTAGAGGGTACATGTATTTGAGTTGCTATCCATGTTTTTCTATTTTCTCAAACTGTCAAATTAATAACAGCCAGCCTAAATTTCACCGTTTGAGAAAATAAAAAAAAACAAATATGTCTACCCACCAAAAATAATGTTTATAGTAATAAAGAAATAATAGAGGATAAAAAAAACATTCAAAATATTACTATCTACCTATCTATCTCAGTCTGTTTATTATAGGTTATTATTAATGAGTATTGAGTTTGAGCCTCACTGGGTGAGATTTGACATTAAATAACCTGACAAGGGTCAACGTGTTGTAAAATCAACCATCTTAATTTAACCAAATTAAAAATAATCAGTGAGATAAAGACATCATAATTTAAGACAAATAAATTGACAGTTTATTTGTCAGGTTCAAAATAACAGAAAATTCTATTCCTACTATGTCATCAGAAGATTCCAATATAGATAAATTGCCCAGCTCACTGTAGTGGACTATTCTGGTGATATAGAAAAGTGATACATACACACAATGATATGTGA
Organism: Acanthosepion esculentum; assembly: GCA_964036315.1. Classification (NCBI taxonomy): domain Eukaryota; kingdom Metazoa; phylum Mollusca; class Cephalopoda; order Sepiida; family Sepiidae; genus Acanthosepion; species Acanthosepion esculentum. Next base: position 30,059,026 of record OZ038477.1, on the reverse strand, counting down.
TATTTGAAAGAGAGAGAACCTGTGTGTGTGTGAAGACATTATTATATATATATATATATATATATATATATATATATTTTTTTTTTTTCAGTTGTATGGATATTAGTTTGTAACCCTGGGTTTCACATTTTTGCAATCATCAAACTGCTTTATTTTTTAAAATTAGATCTATTTATGCTTGGTCATAAACTAATATCAATACAACTGAATATGTTATCTCTATCATTGATATTGAGCACTTTCCACTAAGTACTGCAAAATTATATATATATATATATATATATATATATATATATATATATAAATATAAAAGTGGACATGGAAGTCAGCACTTAGAGGCAACAGTCTGTTTCATGCTAGTGCAATCGTCAGGCGACTGTCGCCTGACGATTGCACTAGCATGAAACAGACTGTCGCCTCTAAGTGCTGACTTCCATGTCCACTTTTATATTTACACATGCTCTATCTCTGATATTGAGCACTTTACCCCATAAATATAGCACACTTTAAGACTATATTTCTGCATATATATATATATATATATATATATATATATATATACATACACACACACACACACACACACACACACACACACACAGGTAAAAATCTGTGGGTAAGTAATCCAAGTGAATCCTAATAATATAAAATATTAAAACTGATCCACAAAGAAAGCTCAATGTATTTATTACAGAGCATACATGGATAAATTACATAAAAACAAAAATTCAATACACCATTTGTTACAAATGAGGTACTGAATTTTCTTTTATATGTAATTCATATATATATATTTGATTATTCTGCTTGTTTGATTGTAAAAATTATACATTTTTCTACTGAGTATCAGAGTATAGTATCTGTCTACACTAATACATATCCAACATAATCATATCAAATGGGGAAGGAATTAAGAAGAGCAAGGGAGAGGAGTAAGGAAAAAAGGTGTGGTAGATGAAAAGGAGAAGGTGAAAAAGCTAGAGAAAAATGAAAAAAAAAAAAAACAGGTGAAAGGAAAAAATAATAACAGAGAGAGAGAGAGAGAGAGGTTTGCTAGTTAGCTATCAAGAGGTAAAGTGTGGGACATTGAAAGTCAGGTAAGGATGGAAAGACATTAATTTAAAAAAAATGAAAAATCTTTCTGGAAGCATTTATTTTAGTTTTTATTTCAAGCTAACAGATTAAATTTAATATTACCAATAAGCAAAATAATTTGCTGTATTCCAAAACTAATTTAAATTGAATGGAAGGAGTTTTTATTTTGAAATTGCTGATTTTAGTGCCATTTTTAACCATCCGTCATCACAATGTAATTCTCTTTATTAAAAAATCTTTCAAAAATAAAATATACTTTTCTGAAATATCATTTCAGAAATATTAGCCTATTTAAAGTTTTATTAATCTGATTTGAAACAAATATTACTTACTTTTAGTTTAAAATACCACAGAAATGCATTTTTTACCATGGAGGTAGGTGTTTGTTTAAGGTGTTGACAGGTTGACTGAGAGATGCAAGTTTATGTAGTTTTTTTTCTATGGAGGATATATCTGTAAAAATTACTTGAAAAATATAACAAGAGCCTTTTTAATGTCATTTTTAACTACCCAGCAATTTTAAAAATTTATGATCTAGTGTTTTATCGAATTTTAGGGATTTCGGCTTTAAATTTACTATAGATATCGTCCATATTTTCTTGTGTTGTGTGTTGATGTCTGTATTAACAAAAATTGTCACATTTATATGCACAAAAAATTAAAAATTCTTTTTAAATATTGGGGGAGGTGTCACTGCATTGAAATAAGCTTTTTCATTTATGATTAGTAAAAATAGTTTTTATTTAATAACAATAATCACCTAACCGGTACAAATTAATACAGAATTTTAAAAGATTAAAACTTTATAAATTATAATTAAAATTAAAAAACAAAAATGAAAACAATTCTTGTAAAAATTCACTATTCATTGAAAATTTTTTTTCTTAAGACAATACTATCTAGAAGTTATCTTATTCATATAAGCAATTAAAAGCTTTTCTAAATAAATAAAGTCTTAGTTTTATTGCATTCTTTATTATACTATCCAGATCAGATTTTCGGTGACTGATGGTCTTGTTTTACAAAAAAAAAAAAAAAAAAAAAAAATTGATTTAAATTCTCCAAGTAACTAATATAAACATTAAATAGCACAAAAATTAATTTCTCAAAATTCCATAAAATTGAATAAAAATATTTTTACCAAGATTTTCGAAAAAAAAGGAACATTTCTAAAAAAAATTTATTTGTGAATAATTCCTGAAAGTTTCATTAAAATTTTACAATTATTTGATTTTTATAAGAATTTCCAAATTAATGTTTTTTGCTGCAAAAAAGATGCTAAAATTTCCAATAATAAACTTTAACCCCCTCCCCACTGATGTAAGAAAAACAAGATTTTAACCAAAATTTCAAACATTCTAAAAAGGATAAAAAAATAATACTAAAAAATCCTTTGGTCTTTCCTCTTTATAATAACAAAGATGTTGATGATAAAACTTTTTTTTAAGTTTCGAACATTTTTTATCATGGTATGCTCATTTTTTAGCGAATCTGTGGAGGTAACTAATTAAAATTCTTTATGGAAAGAAAGATAGGAGTAAAGGAAAATTAAAAGAGAACATACAGAAAAAAATATTTATTCCCTATATCTTTTCTTTTTGCATAAGACTAAATTCAAGAAATTGTATACTGACTGGTTCGTTTTCTATGGCTTATCAACCCTTTGCAAGTTATAAAGCTAGGAAATATAGATTGTAAGAGTTTTTTTTTTTAGATAATAATTTTTTTAGTGATACACGGCTTACTAATTAACCCATAGCTGAGGGAGACGTGGATTCATATTTGCGTGTATGAATATAACGAACACAATCGGAGTTGGAACTCTTTGATTACCAATTCCGAGCCATGATCCATTACACCACCCGCACAACCAAGTTTACAGCACCTAAGTGTGCTAAAAGCGGTCACCCATCCAGGTACTGATCAAGCCCGACGTTGTTTAACTTCATTAAGTAAGTTGTATATAAAATACATTAAAAAAAACATAGCTAATGAAGATTGAAAGGGATAAGGGAAAGAATGAAAAGATACAGGCAAATGACGTGAGAAGAACAGTTGCAAAAGATGTGCCAATGGAGTTGCCAACAACACATTGGAATGTCCATGGATCCGGCTAAGTTTATTTACTTCGTCATATCTCTGTTCGTCAACGTATATTTTTTTTGTTTTTTTTTGTCATAGTCTTTTATTTATTTATTATTAAATTTAATGAGCAAAAAGACAATCTTTCTGTGAAGTTTTAAATAAATTAATTAAAAATTTTAAAATCTGTTAGTTTATGGTAACTTTTTTTAATTAGTTTTTTTTTAATATCCTGCATTTTTTCAGAAAAAGGTATTAAAAAATCATACACTTTTTCAATACTGACGTTTATGGGACATAAACAGCTTAAGAAGCTTCTTACTGCAGGAAGCCAAATGGAAATTCAGTTAAAAAAAATAAAAATCTTCCAAGTCGGGAAATCCTGCTCGCATAGATTAGCATTGCTTGCTGGCCTTTTTACAGTTTTACTTTTATTACTAAAAAATTATTTGAATTTAAAAAATGACTTCTGAAATGGATGTGAAATCGGCAAGGACAGTTCACAAAAGGATTTATTTGTTACTGTTGTTAGTGTTTAATTTTTACTTTAGTAAAAAAGAGAACATTAACAATAAATTTTAAATACTATTTTTCAATTTTTTTTTACTCGTCGTTTAATTATTGCATTTTTTTTAGGAAAACATCTACTTTCCTGAAAATAACAAGAAAAACACAAAAAAAATACTAACAATTCAAAATAAGTAGTTATTTTCATATTAGCAAAAAATAGGGACGATTTGACAAAATGAAAATTTTGTTAAATCGTCAAACAAACTAAAATCCTGAAGAAAAAAAGAACCAAAAAACTAAAAAAAAAACAAACCCCAAAATTTGAAATTTAAAAGAAAAAAAATTCCGTTATCCTCCATCAAAAGGAAAAACAGTGATTATTTTTATTATTTTGAATTTTTTTTTCTTTTACCTTGTCTAAATAAATAAAATAATCACAGACAAAGATAAATTCTTTTGCAGTTATCACGACATCCAACCACTTAAAAAAAAAACTTTCTGAAAATCCTGGAGTTGCTGTATTGTTGAGGTCACAAAAAAAAGAAAATGTGACATTTTTTTTTTTACCTAACTTTTTTTAGTGTTAAAAAGTGAAGACTACATTGATTTGGTCATAAATGGGTAATTTTTTAAAACTTTTTTTTCATCACTACATGCACTCATTTATTTTCAATCAACTGACTTTTTAGTTTTTCTTATTAAGTATGGATGGATTTTTAAAAATGAAAGTGCCATACATTTATTTATTTGTTTTTTTTTTTAATGATGACGTAAACATTTTTTTTTAACCTTGATAAAAAAAAAAGAGAAAAATCAGCTGACATGGCAAAATAATTGTGAGAAAAGGGTGTGCAACTGTAAATATTTTATGAAGCAAGATTACATAAAACAAAACTTGTCCAAAATAGTTCGGAAAAATTTTAGGATATTTTTGGTTTGCATATGTGTTCAGCAAATTAGAAAGAAGTAAAAAAAATAAATGTTTGTAAAAAACATACAAACAAAAAAGTAGATGGATTTTTTATAATTTAAAAAGTAAAATTAAATTAATTTTATTGCTACTTTTGCTCTATCTTATCGTTGCTTTTTAGTTTTAAGAATATTATTAATTTTTTACCAGAATTATAAATTTAATTTATTTTTTTAATCAAAGAGTCTCTGGGTCTATGTACTTTTTTTTAGCTTTCACGCTACAGTTGTGAAAAGTTAACGATAGTGAAAAGTAAAACCAATAGCGAACGTTTAATCAATATAAAATGGGCTGAAATTAGTAATAAAATCTTGAAACTGCTTCAGTGAATATTAAAAAAGCAACAAAAAAATCGAGTAAAAACTAAAAGAGCCAAACATTTTCCCATTGCTTGCATGATCCACCGTTTTGCACTGATTTTTTTTTATCTCTAAACAAAAATCAATTGTAGTAGGGGGAAATCTCTTATCTAAAACAAATAAATAAATAACCTTGCTCTACACTTTAGATTAGACTTGGTAAAAATATTGTCTTTTTTTGTAAAAAAAAAAGTAATTGGATATCGAAGTAATTAAATTAATGTTCATCTTTAAAATAAAAGTAAAACCGACCGCGATAAACTTGCTTGACTTTTCACAGTATTCTTTCCCGGTCTGAAGACGATGTCAATAAAACATCGAAAAATCATAAACCAATTACTTTTTTTTTTCTTTTTTAAAGGTGTTTTTTTTGTGTGTGTGCATTTATCTTATGCAAGACAAACTTTTTAGTTTTAACCTTTAAGAGCAATTTTAAAGTAGCTGAAAATGAAGAATTAATTGAGCAAACCGCTGTAAACAAAAATCATTAACTAAAAAATACAAAAACAAACTATAACTATTCTCACCCCAAACGTTCTGTTCAACATTATTGCATTGACTAAAAAATAAAAATGGTTTAAAAATAAAATAAAAATGCATCTTAAAAATTAACACGTGTTCGCAATTCAGATTGTGTACTTTTCTTTTTCTTTTTTACTTTCGTTAGGAATTATTTCAGATAAATTAAAAATTCAAAAATACCCCATCTCCATTTACTTGGGTATCCAAGCACCCGAAATACGAGACAGACATATGAATGAAACTATTCTTCTCTTATGTTAAGTGAAGTAAATTTTATTTCAGTCATATGGAAATGTGATAATCGTGGCAAGCCATGTGCTTGGCTTCTCTCTCAGGTTTTATGTACATTTATTCACAAATACTTGAAGAACTGAACAAAGTAAGTGTTTTTATGTTTTAAGAAATCAATGAATGAATGAACAAATTAAAAAGGAATTGAATGTATCAAAATAAAATTATAATACCTCGCAAGGAAATAAAAAAGGTCTAAGACAGAAAAATAGAACAACTGTAGTGTTTCAACGCCTTTTTCATTGGCCCAGGCGATTTATTTCATGTTGTTTCAATAGATATTTCTCAGTTTTTGTACAAAGTCGTAAATGTGGGTACCGGTCTAAATGAGAGAGGATCGACATTTACAAGATCAGTTTGCTGATAATTAAACGAGGCCCCGTTTTTTATGGCGTTTTAGTACAATACATATGAATGTCAATATATAGAATTAGAAGCAACGAAAAAAAATCTTTCATTAAAAGAAACAGAGGGTGTGTTCTAAACATTATGACTTAATTATCACAAAAATACATTTATTGTTAAAAATAAACATAGGACTAAGTTTTTTTTTAAAAAAAACAAACTAAAACATAAAATTTCAAAAGTGGAAAAACAACCTTTATGGTGAGTGAAACTGAAACACATGTTTTTCTGTCCTATCATCATAAAAAAAATATTCCAAAAAACAAAAATTCAGTATTTTTCGTTTTTTAAATCCCAAATATTTTAGATTTTATGATCGAAAACATTTTTTATTAAAGATATATTCGCAATATGAGACTTTTTGAAAATATTTAAGATTGAACTTTGATATTTACTTTCAGTTTGTTTTCGTTAAAGTCGCACACCTGTCTTGTTCGGTGTACGACAACAAACGGTCTATTCCTCCCAACTACTTGATCACCACAGTTAATAAAAAAAAAAAGTTTTAGACAACATAATAGTCATAAAAGAAGATGAAAACAGATTTAAGGCTTCAAAGTTCAAAACAATGAAACATTTAATAAAATTACTTGTGTTTCAAACAATCTCCATTTTCTTCATTTTTTTTTTCTTCCACAAACCACGGGGAATGACATGTTTGTCACTGTGTCAGTTGTCTTTGCTCAATTTAATTTTAAAATTTATTCAGTTAATGATCCTTAAATTCCCAAACGACACATTTAATTTTTTTTTTTTTGTTCACGTGTTTATTTTTATTTTTTAACTTTCAAAAATCCCATTATGACTAAAAAAAAAAAAAAAAAAGACTGTATACATGAGAAATAAGATTTTATCTCACATTTCTGCACTCATTCACGCTGTGATGGTCACGACAATTCTTCACGTAGACAAAACAACTACTAAAGTAAATTGACATCTGTTCTTTTCCCCTCCTTAATTTTTTCGAATTGGTGTTTTTGCTTTTCATTTATTTATTATTTTTTTATTTTCCAAATCGCGTGAAATGCACGTAAAAAAGAGACAACTGCTTACCCCCCCCCCCCTTCACATCACACCCCAGGAATTCATCAAACATTTTTAAAGGGAATTAGAAAATGTTTAGAAGCACATTGATTGTTAAACGAGGAATTATGAACGTTTAGGGGAAATGGTTTTTAAAAAGTGGGGGGGGAGCTACCTTTTGAACTGGACAACTTTTGTTGCCAACTGAATATTTTCACAATGGTGAGTGATTTTGAAAAAATGTTAAAGATTTTTTTTCGCGTACTTTTTTTTTGCCTGTGTTCCGAAATTTGTTTTTCTGTAAAATTTGTCAAAAAAGTTTTTAAAGCTTTTGTTGCTTTTTCCCTTTGTATTTATTTTTACTAATATTTTTAATTTTATAAAATGTATTTTTATTAATTAAAAAAAAAATCTCTTAAAAAAAACCAAGGTAACTTCCTCACCATCGAGGTTTATTTTTCGTTTTTTTTTGTTGTTTTAAAAATTAAGATCACTCCTTTTGTCAAAAACCTGTTTTACTTTTAGTTTTAAGCCATGTAAGTGTTAAACTTTTTTTTACTTTTTAAAAATATTTTTTGCATGAAAACGAGAAATGTGTACTACTGTTTTTTTGTTTAATGATTTTTCCCCACTTTAAGTGAAAAATGACTAAGTCGTGATAAAAAAATCAGACTTAAAAAAAAGGCCATATTATATTCTTCTTATGACACAAAAAGTGTATATTCAAATCAGAAATCAAATGAAAATAATTATTCATCTCAATAATAATAACAACTCCATCTGTTAATATTGTAATCGTTTCAAACCTGTGTCTAAAACATGGAACACTTTCTTTAAAACATCAATAAGTACAAAGTATGAATCAACCGATGAAGCCATGAGGGTATCACCTCTCCCCATACATACACAAAATCACATTTATCATCGTCAGATTCAATAATACGTTCACTGTGTCGTCATAACATTATTAGTACATAAGAAATAATTTGTTTGTTATTATTATTATTATTATTACCTTTTCTTTTCTTTTATGTATTTGTGATGTGATGAATGTTGACTAAGGAAATCCGATGAAATTGAATTTTTGCCTGGTCGCTCCAATTACCATAGTTGTATTGTAACTAAGACTGTAATAAAATAGTAGTCGTAATAAATACTGATTCTCAATTGTAGTGGTAGTGGCTTTTCTTCTTCGTCCCTATCTTCTTTACATCATCATTCAACATCAACAACAACCACTACTACGATCACCATCATAATCATCATCATGAAAAACATTGTGTCGTTACTTGCGTGCCACCACTATCATGAAAAGGAAAGACTATTTCTATTACTACTACTACCGCCACTGTTCGCCTTTGTAATAACTGCATCACCACAAAACAGAAATCAGTCAGTCAGTAAGGAAGGAAGCTGCAGTCGGTGAAACGTGACTAGGCCCACGTGTCTTTCTGTACACGCTGCTACTATTTTAAAAATACGATCCAACCATTTATTGCAACTGCCATCAGCATGAAGTGCTATCAACCAGACCCTACCAAATATGTTTAAAAATTTCTACTTTTTGCTGAATTGAAAATATTTGAAATCAAGTAAAATTTTTCATTGTACAAATAAATTATCACTCGATGTTATTTTTTTTTAAAAAAATGCCATGTCCCTTCAGGATATAGGTGATCATGTCTACCGACACATTCCTTTTCTTTATTACCTGTGAATTGCCATGTATTCTTTGAAAACATAGTGGAGTGATTTTCTGTTATCTCGTCCACGACTTGTAATTCATAGTTTATGTTAGTTGTGGCAAAAAATAAAGACACAACGAGAGGAATTGAGTTAAACAAATAAATATATTAACAGTAATACAAAACATATACAAACGCGCAAGAATGTTCGGTCTATCAGTGCTGACTGCTGGAAACTACACTCTCAAAAAAGCAGTACCTGCTCTTATATAGCTGGGAGAGTCCATGCGTGCATGGGTAAATTACCTTAACAGTTTACATTCTCTTAGACCCAAGACCAGAGAGCCCAGTCTATACTGCTATTTAACCCATAGCTGGTGGGAGAAGAGACAGATTCCTCTTTCCCAAGTGTAGTCGTGTGAAAGTGAATGCAACAGACTAGTCTGGAATTTGAACTCGGCTCACCGATTCCAATATCTACGGTACTTTCAGAATTATCCATATCTTAATTTTCTGAACTTCATCTATCCAGATGTGAAATAAAAAGAAAAATTTAAATCGTATGCACATTTTTCAATTATCTGAACTAAACTGATTCTAGTATTTTATTTTAGACAAGTGTTTTTAGAATTTAGAAAAGCATATTTTTATTGAGCAATTTGCAGTGTAGAACTTTGATGTATGCCTGCTTCAATGCAGATGGCCTTTGGTATGAACACATAAGTGACCAGGATATTGTTGGAATTATAACTATGCTGGAAAATATTGTAGAGAAAGAGGATGATAATGATAGCATCCATATTGAAGTTCAACAGCCTCCAGTGCCTAATTTCAAACACCGAACCAGTGATTCTGTTTGACAAATGTTTAAGTTTGTTGCACTTTACAAATAAATTGATTTTAATGCAGCTTTGAGAATTAGGATAAAAAAAACAAACAAAAAAAAAACAAAGTCAGTTAAAAACAGAAAAACATTTTTTTCCATAAAAAATAAACTGGTCAAAACCTTAAAGTATTTGAAAATGTTATTTGATAATATAAATGTTAAATTTCTTTCAAAAAACAAATTTTTTTGCTCATTTTTTTTCAATAATTTAGGCATTCAGTGATTTAAAAAAAAAAAAAATTTCATTGTACCTCAAGCAAGGCCATAAAGCCACTAAGATATGATGGGTTACTGAGTGTGAGAGAATATGAGACAAAAAACATTATTAAGGAGAGAGAACAATAAAAGAACAGGAATTACGAAGGCAGATAACAATTGACATTACATTTATAACTTTGAAAATCAAAGTTGACTGGAAAGCAAGAAACCAGAAGAGAGTTCCGCAAGCAAGAAGTGCGAGAGAAGAAACCATTAGCATAGAACTTACAGTTATATCTAGCTATTTCAACTGTAAAATGATGAGACCTTGCTATCAATCTAGTATGCTTAAATTCATAAAATCTAAGTACCAAAGAGGAAAGCTCATCAGAATAATTACCATGAAATATTTATAGAAAAGGCACAAGGAAACTACATTATGGTGGTGGTAACATGACTGAAGCTGAGATACATTGCATTATATTTTATCAAGAATCACTAAATACATAGCAGAAACCCAAGGCCAGATATGGCAGCAATATTTAAAGCATGTACAAATGGTAGATATGACACAGGGAACCAACTTTCCTAGCTGCTGACCTAGCAATTGATTCAATATAATCTTTCCACTTTATGTCGGCATAAAATGTTAATTCGAGATGTCACAATGAGTTACTCTCCACGAGGTTAGCATCAGTCATGCTGATGGGAGGCAAAAAGATTCTATCAGGCAATTAAAAGAAGCAGTTTTGTTTTAGAGGTGTTTAAAATTTATAAGCTATTTCTTGCCCCAGTTAACAACAGATCATAGCTCATTTTTGAGCTCAGCTTTGACCATAGCAATTTGATCAAACTTACCATTATGACTGGAGTAAATAGGTGTGTCATTGGCATAGATGTCATCAGTTCTCAACTGATGACACCAGGAATGTTGATGAAATTTAGGAATAATGTAGATCCAAGGATAGGGGTATGGTGGTCACTTGTGTTACTGCAAAAAGATCTAGAAGAGTAGCCATTCAAGACAACTTTTATTTTTCAATTTGGTAAGAAAAAGTGAATCATTTCTTTTGAAAATATCATAACCTTTCAACTTGTGAAAGTTAGCATGCCAAATCCTGCCAAATGTCTTCAAGAACATCAAAGCAACAGCATGAGCTTCACCATCCTTATCTAAAGCTTGATCAACTATTTCAGTAATAACTGTTAATACATCAGCAGTTGATCTAGCTATCTAAAAGACGTATTGCTTATCTGAAAGAAGACTTTACAAGGTGTGGTGATTAACCAGTTCAGAGTTGATTAGAACCTCTGGTAAAAAGAGACAGAAGGCTAACAGGCAGATAGAAGGATCAAATAGTTCACCTGAGTTCTTAAAGACTGGAACTAAAGAAGAGGATTTCCAACAGGCAGGAAAGCAAGAAGCAGCAATGCATTTATTGTACATTTTAGAGAGAACAGGATTCAGTTCAGGAGCACATTTCTTAAGGACTATTGAAGGGATACCATCACGTCTACATACTTTGTGGGAATCAAGTTTAGACATGAGAACAGAAATCATGTGTATCTGTCTATATTTCTGAGATGAGGTATTATGTACATTATTTACATTATTCGGACTATTGTCCTCATCTTTGTCGCCATATTTATTACAACGTTTTGGCTGTTGTACGCTCCGGCCTTCTTCAGGTGGTTGGAATGTCGAACTGAACCCTTTATTTCGCTCACTGGGGTAGACTGTTCTAGTTCCACATGAGATGTTTAATGGATGTTAGTTATCTCATGTTAATTTCCCTCTGAAAGTTCTCCACTGCCTTAACTGGGTATTGAACTCACATTCTTTGAGTCCTGTCACTGGATCTAACTAATGCCTTTATCCACTGTGCCATGTGTCCTATTATCTATCTGCCTGTTAGCCTTCTGCCTCTTTTTACTAGAGGTTCTAATAAATGCATATCACACACTAGAGGCTCAGTTCTAAGTGGAAAGTCATACAAAGATAATCCTGTAATGAACCAGTGGGACCACTACTATTTATATTATTGTACTTTCAACATACAGGATTCAAGTAAACAACAGAACTCCAAATGTGAATCAACAGGTATATATATTGCAATAACATACAAGAACAAACATGCAATAAAATTGTGTTCAATGTAGAGATTAAGGGGAAGAAGTTGCTCTCCTTTAACTGTATTTTTGATTTGTAATTGATTGTTCGAAGAAAGTCTTCTTGAGAGAAAATGTTCAGGAATCAATATTAGAACAAAGGACTGTTTGTCAGAATAGATAACACAAGAATACAATTGATCAAAAAGTGTGTTGTGTTAGAGAAATTAACAGTCCTGGTTGATTGAGCTTGGCTAAGTCCAGAGAGAAATGTAAGTTTATATTACAAAATTCTATGTCTGTGTGTGCATTTGAAATGTTGTGAGTATGGTCGTAGGTTTGTGTAGACAGGCGAATTTTACTGGACCTTACTGGCGACTTTTTCCACAAGTCGCCTCTTTTAAGGAAAAAGATAGGCTTCCAGGGAAAGCACGGGAAAAGTTAATTTGGCATTAAAAATATGTGATTGGTTAAAAATTAACCAATCACTACATTCGTACTAACGAAACAGGCAAGCAAGCTCAAAACCGAAAAATTCAAAGAAACCGCTGCGATGGCTAAATTGTCCTATAGAAAGGTAGTATTTATTTATTAGCCAATCGCAGACGAATAAAATGTGGGCATGGAAAAACATAGCAGCCGCTACAATCCAGATGAGTCAAGAAAAAGAATTGGAAGAGAATATACGTGCAAAACATTCTGCTACATCAGCAGGAGATAACACCTCAAATTGAGTGAAGAGAGGAAGGATAGAAGACTTATTCTTATTTAGCACACTATTACAGTGCCGCCAGTAGTCACAGGAACCAAACTTGTTAGAGGCTATACTGTGCCTCATTCTGTCAACAAACAAAGACTTAGCTGCTTTGAGGACCTGTTTACAGTTATTATGAGCAGAAACAAAGAGGTATCTGTTGTGATCAGAACTGGTACAGCTTAAAAAAGCGATTCATGTGGGCTATACTGGCTGAACAGGAAAGTGTTAACTAAGGTGTGAACAATTATCTGGAATTTGGAATTAGCTGAACATATTTTTTCAACACCTGCCCTAAAGTGTGTGGATAATCAAAGAAATACTTTACCTGCATATACCTCTTGAAAATAACAGTAATAAAAAAGGCTCCATAAAAAAGAGATCTGATTATAACAAACAAGTTATTTAGGGAGGGGGAGGCCTTGTGCAAAAGTTTGTTTAAAAACTCCCTCTTTGGTTTTAAACAATAAGCATAATTGGGAAAGCATTTTTAAAGAAAATAATTATTTGTTAGCCAAGAAGTGGTTGCTTTTTCTAATGCATTTAAGATAGTGGTGAATGAACATAAAAAAAAATGAACCATAACACTGGCCTACACTTGTTTTGATACAAGCCAACTTATGCTTTTTCTTAGTGAATTTTGGGATGTTGACTACAAAAATAATGTTCATTTTTACTGGTTAACTTTACATTTTGCTCTACAGATCTTGATTATTTTAAAACATGTGACTCTTTATAGCCAAATTTCCCATAATATTCAAATTAATTCTGAATGCCTCCTAACCATGAATATTATTGAATTCCTGATTGCTCACACACTTAGTTCTTATATGATAATGCATAATGATAATGATAGTGTAATTGTATTGTTGTAAGTCATGAATGGAAACATTATAAAGTCCTTAGATTTAATGTATGATGATAACAACAATGTAATTGTATTGTTTTAAGCTATGAATCTAAACAATATAAAGTCTTTGGATATAATCACTTTACATTTATTCTGCAATAAACATCTGTGATAGAAACTTGAGTTTGTCAATGATATAATTTGGGTGATTGTAGTAATGAGCCAGGTGAAAGATTCCACTAGGACATTAAAGTTATGGAAGAATGGTATCAAGGAAGATGGGACAAAAGAATGATGGCTGACAACTGCTGGAACTTAAAATGGGACAAATCTGTTAAGTATTGACAAAAATCAAATCCTTTTTGGCTCCGTGCTTTCCAGCCAACTTTAATCTCCAAAAATTTAAATGGAATGTCAATCACTATCTATTGTCCTTCTGATTACTCTTTTCACTTTCTGCCCCTTAGTAATGTTTCTGTTCCTAATTCTTCCACATTGAGTAACCCCTTTTCTCTTAGTGGCTTTACTGCCTTGCTAGGGGTGAAATTGATTTAAGAAAAAAATGTTAATGTTCTTGCTACCAATATTTAAATTTTAATCACTTATTGCATTCCATTTCTTTAATATTTCAGAAGTTGTATTTTATTTCACACTAGGATTGTGTTTAAGCTTCAAATAAGCATTTCTTTGTTTTCTTCACATTTACAGTGATCTAAACAAATCATGACCATTTTTTAATATCAGATATGGTATTCTGGAGTAGGAAAACTAAAGCTAATGGTGGAGAATGGATCTTATTTTTTGATTCAATACCTCCAAATTAGCCAAAATATTCTATGCAGCATTTTAAAAAAAGAAGGTTTTGAAAGTATGAGTAATTCTTGCTTGTTAATGTTAACAAAATATATACGGTTTTGTTAGTTTGCAGAATTATCAACCTTTCTGCCAAGGAATATAGTAGAATCTTTTGAATCTCGGCTTTTCTGTGCTGTAATCGGTTATGATTTCAGATGGAGAAACCTATAATAACAAATAGGAAGGACCAAACCACCCATAAACCTGTTGGGTTCCATTTAAAAGCAGTTCATTACACAAAATGATGAGATAACAATGTTATCAATTTTATTATCAATTATACATATTTTAATTTTTATTTGCAATGCAGGTTACTGTAATAATTATTATTACTCATATTATACAATATTACTTATAGATTGAACACAATAAGAAATTAATAAGAAAAAGTTTACTTTTTTAGAATTGCAAGCTGATATCACATTAAAGGTCTTTCCATTCAAGTAATAATATCCCCGGGGTGATAATTTATACCAATTTTAGTATTTACCATATTATAACAAATTGCAATTATCTATTTCATGAGATTCATATTTATTTATTGAAATAACAAAGTATGGATGTCTCCTTTTCGTACACTTAGTTTCATTTTTTTTTATAGGTAATTTTTTTCAAAATAATCATAATATATATTTTTTATTATTATATATACTTGTCTCTTCCTCACATTTCTTTCAAAATATGTAAACCACCATGCATTTATTTATTTACCATCAGGTCATGTAACAGAATTTTCCAGCCATTCAGATTACATTTTACAATGACACGCCCACATAGCCTCTTCACCTATTAAGTAGTTGCCAAACATCCCAGATATTTGTTTATAAAAATATTTCTAATGTAGTGAAATGAATTTATTTAATAATGTTATAATGTATTATGATTGTTTATTATCTTTCCCAGATATAATAGTTGGAATATCATATACAAGTGTTTGTTTATATACACAGATTGATATAAGAATGTGTATCAGAAACAGATACAGAAATTCCCTATTAAAAATGCTGTAAAAACGGAAAAATGGCCTAAGAAGCCCTTGTCTAATTTTAATTAAATTTGGCACTGCACTCTGCAGAAGTTCAAGATGTAATATGCTCCTAAACAAACACATACATACATTCATTCATACATACATACATACATACAAGATTAGAGTTTTGGTTTTTAGATAAGGAGAAGGAAAGGGAGTAAAAGAGGATGGAAAGGAGAAAAGTTGGAGGTAAAAACTAGAGAAAAAGAAAACCAGGTGAAAGGCAAAATAATATATACACATATATAGGAATGAGTAAGGGATGAAGATGAAAGAGAGAGATACTATTAATTTTGCTTAGATTTTCTTTCATCTTTTTATTACAATGCTCAGGTCATTATATTCTACAACCAGTAAACATGAATGAATAGGAAATGGATACAGGCTGACAATACAAATCTCAATGAAATCATTTGTTTCCAATCGATTCACAATACTTTAATATTACAACAAGTGAAAAGCCATGAGCCTTGTGATAAAAAGCAATTATGAAATGAAAGAAAAACTTCTAAAAATGAATAATGAAAATGCTTAATCTATAAAACTGAAATGCTTTAAAGACAAGACAGATACAAGTTTACACACTATTATAAAAATTAGTATTTTTGGAATTCCTGCAACATGGCAAATCCATGATTTTGTTGAATTATTCAGAAGCCTCTGATGAACAAATTCCTGATAACTCACATAAACAGTGCTTGTTGAAAGATATTGTTTTGCAGAGAATAACAGGAATAACCAATTGCCAAAGTCTAAAAAAAGCTTATAGCCATATCCTATTGAAACACTGGTACTCGTACGATCACCAAAGTTAAGCAATGTCTATACTAGTCACTATCTAGATGGGTAACTGCTTGGGAATATCGGGTGCTGTAAGCTTGGGTGTGCGAGTATTGTAATGGATAATGGCCCAGAATTGCTAATCAAAGAGTAGAGTTCCAATTCCAGTTGGGTTCATTATATTTATTTATGTGCAAATACCTCTTCTCCCACTGTTGTGGGTCAATTAGTAAGATTTGTATCACTAAATCATAATCTCAAAAAAATTTCTTACAAGCTAAAACTATTTTCTGGCTTTAAATCACCTGAAAAGGGTTGATAAACTGTAGAAAATTAATAAATAAAAGTCTAAAAACTTAGACAAAAAAGAAAAATGATCTTGATTATTAGAAAATTCTTTCAAAAAAATAGAATATTGTAAAAGAGTTCATCACTGAATCATGATTTTAATACTTCTTACTTTGGTCTGGTCTTTGATCTTTTGGGAACTTTTTTCTGTAGATAAAATTTCAAGGAATGTTCATGAAAGAAAGTATGAATTTAAGGAATATTTAAAGAAGTTTCTGTAAAGAATGAAGGAAAAGTTGAACTTACTCTGCTTGTGAGTTAAAGGGTGTGTGAGGTGTATTGTCTATGATATATAAGTCTATTGGACAAGCACTAATTTTAACATCCTATCCGGATCTGGGCCTGAAGTGAAAGAGACCTATCCTCTTGTAATTCCCAGCATGCATTCTCCCAGTTTTTTTTTCTTTTTACACATGCCCAAAAGCTGAAAAGAGGTTATTGATGCTGAAAGGGTTATCAATATATGCATGTCTAGTGAAAATGTTTAACATCTGCTACAGATCCATGTGGATCTTGTTCTACTTCTCAGTTATTCCTGGTATTATTATTTCTATTGATCTATATTCAGTTCTGATTTTGTTTTTAAAAATTGTCTTAATTTCCATATTTTACTCCAGCTTGTCAAAACTGGTGTTATAAATTCATTGTGCATTCCATTTTAAGCATACTGGCAAGGTACTTTTCAATATATATCTATTATTAATAAGGAAGTATAACAGATTAAGCAAAGGTTTGATTAATTGGTGCCCCATAGATCACAAATGCATCAAAAAATGGAGAGATGAGAGAGACGGCTTTACTGTTAAGACAGGCTAGAGAATAGCATAGTCATGGTTGTCATGGTAAGATTTGGGAAAGACCTTTATCCAGCAGAAGGCTTAAAGTGACAGTTGATGTTGATATATGTAAGAGTTTCTGTAAAATTCTTCCCCTCAGCCAAATCAGTATTTCAATAACCAAACATCTGAACAATTATTTTTTTTTTTTTTAAGAAAAGTCAAAGATATTTGAGAAATGAATTGACAAATGTATTAGGTTGGTGCAAAAATAATGACGTTTTTTGACGTTCAACTTCATGTGAGAAAATGACATTATTTTTGCGCCAATCTAATATTTAATTACAAGGTAAATATATCAAATAGCATGCATGTTTGATGTTTCTAAACCATTTACCTCTTGGTCATATAAGAAAATTGATTTTTTAAAAAAATTCTTACTAAGTAGCCCATATTTGTACCCTTGTTTCAAAATCTTAGTATATATATATATATATGTATACTATTTACATTATTTGGACTATTGTCCTCATCTTTGTTGCCATATTTATCACAATGTTTTGGCCGTTGTACACTCTGGCCTTCTTCAGGTGGTTGGAATGTTGAACTGAACCCTTTATTTCACTTGCTGGGGTAGACTGTTCTAGCTCCACGTGCCATGTCTAATGGATGTCAGTTATCACTTATCCCCTGTTAATTCACCTCTCCAAGTTCTCCACTGCCTTAATCAGGTATTGATCTCACAACTCTTTGCGTCCTGTCACTGGATCTAACCACCGCCTTGTGATAAATATGGCAACAAAGATGAGGACAATTGTCCGAATAATGTAAATAATGTACATAATACTTCATCTCAGAAATATATATATATATATATATATATATATATATATATATATATATATATATATATATATATATTGTAGCAAAGAAAATGGCAATTTACCTCATCAAACCAAGTAACATCTGTCCTGGGTATGACGATAAACTACATTCGTGTCCTGGGTGGGACGATAAGCTACATCCAACAGCAAGGCCTTTGATCAGGAGGTTTTCAACAGGAGCATGGAACCACCTCTTAATTGCTGGTGTTTCCAGGTCCGCCCTGACCCAGGGTGGTGGCACCTGTTGTGGTCCTAGCTATGGGCAGATGGTTAACCCATCAAAAGGGGTCAAAACACTATGAAGGTATAAAAATAGGTTTTAATACCAGCAAGATTTTTAGGAATAATAATTACCAGCAATACATTTTTGAAAAAAAAAAAATATTACCAGCAATACATTTAAAAAAAAAAAATATTACCAGCAATATATTTTAAAAAAAAATATTACCAGCAATAAAAACCTTGTTGGCATTAAATAACCCAATGAGGTTGGTATGCCGTAAAACAAAACAAACCAAACCAAGTGACAGGGTGTCACATGTATCCCATATCAGAAAATGTAAGTACACACATGACTCTTGTTTATATATGTGAACTTCATGCAAAGTTTTGGTCATACATCAACCAATCACTGACAGGTGCTGGATGTGACCGTCAAATTGGTTCTCTGAATTGTTATATAGCGTGAAGGAGGATTTCCTGAGACGGGTAACTGCAGTATCAAATCTTATCCCCTCAAAATTTTACTACAAGCTATTTTGGCATCATTACAGAGAAGATGTTTGATGTCAAGATGATGCATGAGTTTGATGGCTCAGTGACCAAATAGGCAGTTGCTGAATGGATAGAAAAAGCGGAACCTGTTTGTGATCTGTGTGGAATCAAGGAGGTTGAACGTGTTCTTCCCTTGAGATTAACTAGCGAAGCATTTGCAGCTAAGTACAGAGCCAAAAGCAGATGCGAAACAGATAAAATGAACCCTATATATATATATATATATATATATATATATATATATATATATATATATATATATATATATATAATGTGAAGTACTGAGGAAAGTGCTCAGTATCAGTGATAGAGCTAACATATTCAGTTGTATGGATATTATTTTGTGACCCTAGGTTTCATAACCAAAATATAACCAAATATAAATAAGCATAAATAGATCCATTTTAAAAAATAAACCCAGTTTATCTGATGGCCACAAAAGCATGAAACCCAGGGTCACAAACTAATATCCATACAACTGAATATATATATATATATATGGTGGACTCTCCTGTCGTATTCAACGTATGATGCTCAAGCAACTCGGTTTCTAGGAATCGACTGTCAGACACCAGCACATATGATTTGATTATAGTGGTGAAGGCTTTGTGCAGAGCTAACCACACTTTTTGAAGGGCTGAATACAGAGACCTAGTGCACTACATGCCACAAGGTCCCCAAACAACCCTCTGCAGGTTTTGAATTCAATGTTGTCCTTCTCCTAGACCAGTTGCCATCCAAGGCTATAGAACCCAGTCTGTCCTGCTATTTTACCTATAGCTGGAGGGAAAAGAAGAGGATTAATACCTTTCCCAAGGGTGTTTCAGTATTGTGTTCGAAGTGGATAAACTGTACAAAGTTCATATTTTGTTGTTGTTTCATTCAAGTCCATTATATTGACAAATTAGCAAACAGCTTAGAAGAAATAAAAAAAAACAACTGATAGAAACATTTGAGAATAACTGTCTTACACTTTACTCACGAACTCAATATTAACAATAAAATTCCTTTCCCCAGCATATTATTCAATGTCAGCAGTCATAACCTTAACGTTGTCTCTTTACAAAAAACCCTATCATGTTTACTTAACTACAAAAGTGAATGCCTTCACAAAAGATAAAAAGTAGCTGTTATAAAAAACATGACTTACCATGGCAAAGTAATCTCTACTTTGGACATATTATTCCATAAGGAATTAAGCGACATTAAACAAATTCTAATCAACAGAAGGGGTGTGGTTAGGAGGTGGAGAATCTTGCAAGAAAGCGCATAATTTTCTTTAATAAGATTTCTCAAATATTCAGACCAGTTGACGAAACTAAATAAATATACTGTTTAATAAATAAACAGAGCATCTACTCAAATATGGGTATCAACTAAAAATAAATTTTAAGTAATAAAGATATATATATATATGTGTATGTGTATGTGTATGTGTATGTGTATGTGTATGTATGTAAAGTACAGTATTTGTGCATGCATGTGTGTGTCCAAGCAACTCCTCTGTTCCCACTCATCTGATTTCAATGATTCATAGCTCATTCAATAGCCCTAGAAAAGTTAGGTTCAGGAAACGATTTTTGTTGAGCTCAGATTCAGGGTTGCCAGATAATGTGGGGTTAAAATTATATATTAATATATTATACTAGCCATTATCATTGCTTTCATGATTCAAGTGGAGTAACTCTTATTTTCCTTTTGTTTCCAAAATTGCAGCTAGCTTAGCATATCGGGCAGCATTTAAGCTAGCTCATGTGGAGGACGCTTGGTTTGGCTATCATTGCAATAGCTAGGGAGGAGTAGATGCGATAGGCATCAATAAACTAGAGAAGAACACGAAACTGATTACGGCATTTAATTCATGAATTAATGTTTAAGCTTACCATTTAAAAGTTTAATGATAATTATCCTGCTTAATTTCAAGACAATTTGATGTACGTAGATCCTTATTTTCCATACAAACAATTATTTTTATATCATGGGTGACAGAACAGGTGACAATTTATAAGATAAAATTATTATAGTGTAATGATGAGAAAATAGAAATTAGAATTAGTTATACACTCAGCATTTGAAGAGTTACAGAAACATAATGTCTAATTAAGTAAAACGTATATTATGGAATCTATATGAATAAATGCGAAATTGGAGCTCAATTCTTTCACAAATTCTGAGACTAAAAAGCCCCCCATCTACTTTATAGTAATTTGGTATTTACTGAATCAGCCCCCCACCGAGTCGCATTGTAACACAAGGTCGATTTAATGTGGGGAGCCCGAGCACATACACTTTGGCTAGGAACAAGAATTCCCTGAACCCTTGCTACTTGAGCAGCTTTGCCCCAGGGCCGGCATCTCTCAGTATAATTTTCCTCAGTTGCATCTCTGTTGGAGGACAGAGTCGCAACTGAAAGATGATAAATAAACGTGTTACAAACTACTTGAAAGTAATTTGTATTTACTCAACTCCTCACGAGGTCAGGTTGGGACACAAGTTTGGTTTATTGTGGGAAGCCTGAGTGCGTACACCTGGGCTAGGAACAAAAATTGCCCGAGTCCCACAATCATCGGGTGCGCTGGCCTCTGTGTGAGCACCGATCTCTGCTGGTATGGCCTTGAGCAGCTGTTCCCCATGGCTGGCCACTTCTCAGTGTAATTTTCCTCAGTTGTGACTCTGTCTTTCGACGGAGCTGCTCCTGAGTGCACTCTGCCCAAAGACACTTCCCAACAGTGGAACTCCCTTCCCCTTACTTGCTTCCCTGATAACTACAATCTTTAAAAATTTAAATACAATGTAAACCTTCATCTTTTATCCTTTCCTCAATCCCCCCTATACTCAGTCTTTTCTCTCACTTTCACTCTATGTAACCTCCTGCGTACTAGTGGCACTACTGCCTTGTTTGGGGTGTAATGACTAAAACAAAACAATAAAAAATTAAAACAGTGTGTGTTATGTTTTCTGGTATGCATTCTCTTTCATATATAATTGGTGTTTATTAAAATTTTTTGTTTTATATTTCACAGATTTTATAATTTATGAATGAAAAAGTTAAATTATTTTCATAGTTATTTCTTTATAATATGGTAATTAGTAAATATTTTAGTATAGTTTGTACATATATTTTTATAATTTCATGAATATAAAATTATTCTTATAGTGAACAATTATAATATTTTCATTTACACTATTTACATTGTTCTGACTGTTGTCCTCATCTTTGTTGCCATATTTACAATGTTTCAGCTGTTGTACACCACATCCTTCTTTTCAACGACACACGTCCAGTGGATAAAATCGTTGGTTGAATCCAGTGACTTGACTCAAAGAGTTTTGAGTTTATTACTTGGCTACAGCTGAGGTGGACAAAAACTTGAAAAGTTGAGTTAAAGGGAGATAATTGATATTGAAACATCCGGAAGAGGCATGGCATGTAGACCTAGAACAATCTCCCAGTTGGATGGAATAAAGGGTTCAGTTTGAAATTCCAATCACCTGAAGAAGGCCGAAGCATACAATGGCTGAAACATTGTGAATATGACAACAAAGATGAGGACAACACTCAGAACAATGTTATTCATGTAAATAATTACAATACCTCATCTCAGAAATACAAACAGATATTGAAGAATATTTTCATGGTCTTGTTAATAAATCATTGTTATAATTCAAAAATTAATTCCTATGCTCTTGTGAAAAAAATGTTATTCTTGTAGTGAACAAAACAAGATCTAGATTTAAAATTCAAATGCAAAGCACTGATTCACTGATTTTATTAGAAATTAAAAAGACTCGAATTTACAAACTTTGCTTAACACACACGCAAAAGCGAATCCAAAACAAAACTTGTGAAATTTCACACCTTGATGTGAAATATTTTTTGGCCAATAGAAAACTAGGGAACTTTTAAAAACAAAATTCAAATAATCTTCAATTCTCAGAAACAAATTCTTTTACAGACCTTTTCGCAAGCCGATGCAAAGTTTGTTCGTCGTCCAATGGAAAGGCCCGAATCATATCCAGGACTGAATTCCCAAATGACCTTTTCAAGCCCCACAAACAAAATAAATGACGGGCAAGTTCACCTGTCACTAGAGAGAAGGAAATGAGCATACTAACACGTCCTTTGACAAACGTCAAGTGATCGTTATTATTATCTCTTCCTTTCTCCCTCACCTCTTTTATACTTGATAAACGAACAGAACATTTTAAGACTGAGTGATTACTTCAAAGACATTCCTACCCTATGATAATGCTCATACATACATACATACATACATGTTCGTGCCTACGTACACATAAACTCATTCTTGCAAGAACTACTATGAACATTTTGACGACCTTGTATCAACCAAAATACATTAATTTTATTTGTAGAGACCTTAATTGATTTATAATGTATATAAATTTGTTTTTTCACTTTACAATTTAATTTACTTGTTTTATACCCCCTCTTATGGTGGGCTATCTAACTAACAAGGCCAAATCAAACGAATCTGTTTTAACACTCATACACTTCACTATAACTGATAACCCACTATATTCTCATATCTTTCTTTTCTAATCATGTAAGTAAACATTTGAATAAATAGTGTTTAACACTTGCAGCAGGAATCTATGGTATTCAGTGTTTGATATGTATATGTGTGTGTACATTGTACAGTAAATATTTACGGGCTCCAGGAATATTTGTCCCACAAACAATATCGGTGGACTCATGTGAGTCTGGGTTAAATAAGTTGTGCAAAACAATGAATTAAAGACAAACAGCAATTATATGCATGTATTAACAAAAGTAATTGCATGCGTACACAATTAAAATAAAAGTAAAAGATATTGAAACTAGCTATGAGAATATGCTTGTTTGTATATGAAATAAACATGTATGATAGACATGTGTGTATGTGAGAGAGTTCAAAAGTCAGCAGAGGACCAAAGAAGCGAACACATCCTGTTGACAGTGTTCTTTATCTATGTTTAACTACATCTGGGAGCAAGAGGGAAAAGAATAAGAGAATATTCTTGCCTTTTTATAGACTTAAAGAGTGCCACCTAGCAGACATTTTTGGCAAATCCAAGTCGGGTAACCCATACACTAAATGCATAAATTTGGTTTCATATGTTACAGTTTCATTAAAATTCTGCATACAGCTCATTAGAAAAATAAATATTCCCAAGGAGAATAGAATAATATCAGTGTTAAGAGAAAAAACACCCTCTTTGTTATTTGTTTTTAATTCTGATCCATGTTAAAATTTGTCTTTTTTTTTCTTTTCTTTGAATGCATTATTTAATTTTTTTTTTTTTTTTTCAGAAATGAATCAAATCCTATGATACAGAGTTAAAAAAAAATGTCCAGTATGAAACAAAGCATATAAAAACGTTATTTGAATCTGAGAAGTAAGTAAAACTAAAAGAAGAAGCAATGCCAGAACTCCAAGACATGATGTGCCATGCAGGTGTGGTCACCTTAATAAAGAATCTCAGGGGATACAAAAGAAACTTGAGCACTGCAAGTTGCCTGTTAATTGACTCCCAAAATGGCACCATCCTTACACATGGCTCCCTCCTTGCACCATTAGAATTTATTGAACGTAAAAGAATTTTCTCTTCAGATGACAAACTCTACATTGCTGACATAGTCAAAAACTACAGTGCCAATGTAATTCTGGATGTGTGGAACCTCAAAAAGTCCCAAGGGTCATCTTCAGATGCGGCTAAAGGAAATTCTAGGCGAACTTACCAGACTTTTCCTGCCCTGCTGATAGACGTGATTTATTGTAAGAGTTTTCACGAAAGCTTGCTACGTTACATGGCCCCAACAAATGTCTGGTCATTTCCAGAGGGATTTAAAAAACTTTTGCCATATTTTGTTATTCTTAAATTGACCAATTGGAAACCCTTAACCAATCCCATGACCCTCTGCATCAAGCCATCAAACCTCTGTGAGATAGGAGACACTGTTGAAGTGTACTCAACTCCTTTTGGTAATCTCAGTCCTGAAGTATTTCTTAATTCAGTCAGTCGAGGGATCATAAGTAATTGTTTTGGTCGAAACCAAGTTCATCTCCTGACAGATGCAAGATGTATAACTGGGGCCTCTGGTGGATTAATGTGTTCTGTTGAAAGTGACGATCAGAGGTATGGACATTCTTATTAATATTATGTTACTACTTAAATTGACTGGTCTGCTAATAAAAAAAGAGGGAAAATGTCAAGTTTGAAACTGCTTTTGTCATTGATACATATCACTGATGTTATTTTTTAATAATATTTTTTAAAAATTTTAAAACATGAAAATTTGTTTTTAGTTTTTTTGTAGTTTAGTTCTTTTTATAGTTTTTTTAGTTTTTAAATTTAAAAATTTTTTTAGTTTGTTTTAGTTTTTTAATTCTTTTAGTTTTTTAGTTTTTTCATTTTTTTTAGTTTTTTAAATTTTAAAAAAATTAAAAAATTTTTAATTTTTTTAATTTTTTAATTTTTTATTTTTTTATTTTTTTTATTTTTTAATTTAAAAAAATTTTTTTTTAGTTTGTTTTATTTTTTATTTTATTTTTTAAATTTTTTTTTAGTTTGTTTTAGTTTTTTAATTTTTTTTTAGTTTTTAAATTTAAAAAAAAATTGTTTTCACAAGCATTGAGTAATAATAGTTATTTGTCTTGCATGAAAAACCAATGGATACACCATTTATACTTGTGTAGCCTGTGATCTCGCATATCATGGAACCCCCAAATTTTCACTTATCAAAAATGATTTTATTATGTATCTTGTGTATCATGCAAGTTCCTTTTTCGAGTGACCAAATTACAATAAACTTAACTGTTTTTCTCCATCTCTTTATTCCATCTTCGAGTTAAATAAGTTAAAAAAGTAAAAGAGGATAATAAAAGTATCGATAGTTACACTATACTCGTTGCATAAACACATACAGCCATAAACAACCATATGAGAAACAGCTAAACATCTTATAAATGTAAAGAAAAGATGCATATTTGCTATGTTTGTATTTTACAATACGATACTAATATGTGAACATTACATGCATTATTATTGGATAAGTAAAAACATGAGTTTTATCAAAATCATGTTTATTTTAAATACAGCTGTACTTTTTGACTACAGTAAATGGATATATAATTTGGTTAAGTGTGTAGCCAGGGCCAACAGTTCATATGCTAATTTTATATCTTATATATGATGTGACTCCCTTAAAATTAGCTTCAAAATTAGGTCTTCAAAGGTCACATATGTGAGTATATATGGCATACGTTTATTAATTTATTTAAATTTGAAAATATTACACAATATATTTGTGTATAAGCTGACTTCATGAATAGTACGACCTCTGACTTTTTTTTGCATGAATTTTAACCTGTGTAAAGTGCGACCTCTCTAACTTTGGCATAAAAGACTGCTCATAAACACTCACCTTATACTCAAGAATATATGGTACTTTATTGAAATGTGACCGAGAAATAAGAGGAGTGAAGATGAAGACTTGATATTTGGAAGTAAAGACTAGATAAAAAAAGTAGAGTTAACCTAATGAAAAAAAGTCAGGCATTGATTTGACATTCTATCTATATTTACATTATAAACAGGACCTCATTCTTTCTTTTTATGTGCCATGACCCTTTAGGATGTAGGCGATCATGGTTCTCCACTTCTCCCTATCCTTTGTAGTAGCTCTCAATAAGTTTTGTCCCTTTGCTACTTCCCCCAGGCCATTTTCTGTCACCCACTTGCTTAAGCGCGCCGGGTATGTCATGTATTGCTTTCCTTTGTCTCTCTTTCCCTCTATTCGACCTGTGAGTATCAGATTATCCAGGCCTTGCTTTCTCATTACGTGTCCCAGAAATTTCATCTGCCTCTTCCTGATGTTAAGTATAAGCTTCCTCCTTGTTTGCATCCTCTCCAAGACTTTACTGTTGCTCACACGCTCAGTCCATGATATCCTTAGCAGCCTTCTGCAGAAACATACCTCTGCCACCTTGAGTTTCTTCTTCATCTTTGAGGAGACCATCCAACATTTACTGCTGTAAAGGAGGACAGATGTCACTCTAGCAGTTCAGTTACTAAATTCATAAAAAAATCAACATTTTAATGTTGACAAATGTTGCAGATTGAGGAAGAAGGTCTAATGATTGCTAACCTTCAAAAATTATTCCCCAGAAAAAGTTCCCGTATCTTTTAGGTGTGGACCAGTCTAAGTAGAGCTAACCTAATGAAAAAAAGGTCAGGGATTGATTTGACACTATATTATGGACAAGACTTCATTACTAAATTCATAAAAAAATCAACGTTTCAATGTTGACAAATGTTGTGGATTGTGGAAGGTCTAATGAATGCTAATCTTCAAAAATTATTCCCCTGAAAAACCTTTCCTAATTTTTACAAGGGGATCAGTCAAATAAAGTAGTACCCATATTATTAAAGAATCATTTCAATTATATGCTAATGTCAAAGTGACGTTATAGGGATGATGATCATTATGTGCATATTATTAAAGAATCATCTTACCTGTTATGTATACAGTAATAGTGGTATCAAGAGAAAAACTATTCTTTTGACACACCATTTTTTTGTGTGTATGCATGTTAAACTTTATCTTTTTAAAATTTTTTTAAGGGGTTCTTAACCAGGCTGAAAACCTTTCAGCATCCACTTGTACCACAAATTATTCAGATTATCCAATTTACATGGCTTTTAGAATTAATAATTTTTAATTAACTAATTAACTATATTCACTTTTTGGCAAACTTTAATCTTCTTTGTTTCAAAAAGGATGGAGTTTCCCTTGACACCGCTATTATTTTGTATTACCTTCACTCACTTGGCAATGTTTATTCACAAGATTATAAAATTATGTTAACCAAGTACAATGTGATATTTATTATTTAGATTTTTATAAAGAAATAAAAGGGAAAAGAAATCTTTTTATTCAAAAATTTAAAAAAGAATTATCAAAATATATTTGCAAATTGCATGTTGCATCTACAATGCAATATTTATCATTTACCATTTTATAATTAACTATGAAAACAAGTTTTTTATTCATAATTTTATGAAAATATCAATGATTCAATAAATTGCTGCATGAAAAATGTCTGGAAAAAATGCATTTTTTCAAAATCTATAATTAGTTACTTGTTACCAGTTTATTTAAATGTTTGACAGACGTTTTTTAGAAACTTATGTATTTATAAATTCATTTTCATATTTATTTCTTTATAGATTGGTAAATGATAAAAATTGCAATGTATTAGCTGATTCACAATTTTAGGGTTTGCATTTTTAGAATGTTGTAAATATAAAATTATTCTTGTAAATAAACAATCTAATAGTGTTTAATATTTTTGTTGTAAAGAATAAAAAAGTGTATAACTTCACTTTCATATGTTTAAGTTTTATTAAAATTCTGATCATCACTTTTAAACAATGAACATTGTCAAGAGAGTGGAGTTACTTAATATAATAGCAGTATCAAGTGAAAAAAAATGTTCTTTTGACAGACCGTTTTATTGTGGGCTAAAAGATAAAAATTGCCCAATTTTTATAATTAGCTAATAATCTAATTAACATTAATTAATAACTTTTTTTTATGAGAGTTGCTACAAAGTTAATGCCTCATATTTTTTTAATTATTTTTTCTTATGTTGGCTTACATTGTCAGAGGTTGATTTCAGTAGAATGAGCATCAATAGCATCTTTTATCTTTATTTTACCTTGTTACTGATAGCAGGCTGGCAAAATATCATCTGACATAAAATATGTACAGATCAAAATTGGGATTAATTCCTGCTTGTTGAATTTTTAGGGAAACCAAACAGTGGATGTGGACATAGTTGGTGTGTAATACATTTTGGTAGTAGCTATAGCAATGTGTCTGACAAGCTACATTTTGGTCTTTTCTGTACATCCACAAAATAAAGAATGCTTTAAAAATTGAAAGCCAATAGTAGTGACTATTTGGAAAAATAGTGTTTTGTAGTTGAAAACTTGCACAATCCAGTGGTGTTATTGTGCTCATGTATCTCTTGTTTCTGTAGAAATAAATAGAATTTTATTTCCAGATGTGCAGATGGTGTAACAGTTTTTGGTGTGAAAAGAGAAATTAGCAAGCCAAGTTCAAATTCAATTTCATTCAATTTTGTCTTGTTTACCTTGTGCTAATACCCTTGGAAAAGGTATGAATCCATCTTCCTCCAGCTATGGGTTAAATAATTAGGAAGGTTTGGCTATCTTGTCTTGGGTAATAACTGCTCTAAAAGAAAAACTCTTAATTCAAAACCAGTCTGAAGAAGGATGAACTCCATCAGGCTATCTTGCCCTAGACACACCACTTCTGTTATGGCTGCAGTACATGATTACAATGGCCTATGAGCTATTATAAGTTATAAGATTCATAACGTGAAGTGACTTTCAGATTATCCTCATATCCAAATTTTTCAAGTGTTTTTGTTGTTACTTTTATAACAGAGTTTGAGGTTGAATACTCACCAGCCATTAATTCAATTCTTCTTCTGTGTGCTTTATCCATTTAGGATGTAGGTGATCATGGCTCTCCACAGCCTCCTATCCCTTGTAGCCCTTAGTAAAATTTGTCTCTTTGCCAATCCATTTCACCATCCATTCATACAAACTTGTCAAATAGAAAGTCATGTCCCTTTTGCCTTTGATATGTCCTGTGAGTGTCAAATTCTCCAAGCCATCCTTCCTCATTATGTGCCCTAGAAATTTCAGCCATCTCTTTTTGATTCTGGATATAAGTGTCCATTTTGTTTCCATTTTCCATAAAACTTTCTTGTTTGCACACCCTGTCCATGATATTCTCAGTATCCTTCTGTAAAACTCAATTTCTGTTGATGCCGGGTCTTCTCTTCATGTTTGAGAAAATTTTCCAGTATTCACTGCCATACAAAAGAACTGATATTGATGTTCAACACTCTTCTCTTTGTTTTTCAATAAAAAGAGGAGAAATTTGTTTATTAGTGTTTGTCATATCAGACACTTAAATTTTTTTCTACAATGAAGTAGAAATGGAAGATTATAAAGTCTATCTAGAAAGTATTCAGCCATTTAATATCAATGAAAAAATGACCTACCTAGGGCAATGGTACTTTAGTTCACTTCAAAATACTTCCCTTAGGACCTCACACATTTATCCCAGCATCCCTTTGATTTTTTTAAAACTGTCTGCAAATTCATCTTTGGGAACCCCATCAGCTTCAACATCATATCCTTCTTAATTTCATTCATTGTGTTTCAGTGGCAATTTTAACTTTGGGAATGGCTGTAAGTTACAGTGAGTCAAATATAAAATGAAGATTGGCTGATAAATTGACTGCTGCAAATTTTTTCTGAAAAATCCTGCACAAGACATGAAGAATCTACTCACTGTGTCATTGTGAATGTAGTTGATACACAGTCCACACTGAATGACATTTCACATCCAAGGCCTTTGATCAGGAGGTTTTGAGGAGCATGGAACCACCTCTGGTATTCCCAGGTCCACCCTGACCTGGGGTGGTAGCACCTGTTAGGGTCCCAACTGGGGTCAAAACACTATGAAAGTGTAAAAATGGGTTTTAATACAAGCAATACATTTTTGTAAAAAATTATTACCATCAATGAAAATCTTGTCAGCATTAAATAACCCATTGAAGTATTCATATGCCATAAAACAAAACAAAACAAACAAACAAACGGCAATTCACTACTGACTGATTAACTCTACAGGAGAGTGTATCTTACACATGTGCAGCAAGATCTTTTCTGATTGGTCATGAAATTGCATCACAACTACACAGCCAGTTCTCAAATTGTCTGGATATATTATGGACAGACTCAGAAAGTTGAAATTTCTGGGACATATTATGAGGAAGAACAACTTGGAAAATTCAATATCGATGTATTGAGTAAGGATGAATAGCGGGCAACAATGAGCAACTTACCTAAAGAGTGTATGTGCGAATGGTTGACAGAATAGGGACTTGGAGGGATGGTAAAGACTCAAATGTTGCTTAGAGCTACAAGTGTAAACATACAAGCGACCTTTGCCCATGTTTCCATCAACAGGCCAAGGATTAACCTATGTTGCATTTTGATTATCAGTCTTGTTGATGAGCACCAAAAGCTAGGAAAGGGCCCGCTGCATGCTCACAAGGTAACAAGATGAAAGACAAACACAGCATGTTTCCCATATTATCTGTAGATATTTTATTCAGGGTTTTGCCGGGGTGGGTAGGTAAATGATACTTAGAACAACTTTGTGGTTGATTCCATAAGTCAGCTCTTCTCCTTACCATCTCCTACCCCATCTGCACAACCCAATGTGTGGCTGGCAATATGAGCAGGTGGCATTGGAACCATACAATGCACAAGATGGTCTCCCACCAACAGCAAGCCGGAACTGACTCTCCGATCCCAAGAATGACTGTTAATATAGGCCAGCACCTGGAATTAATCAATGTCCAGTTTGTTATCACTTGATCTCCAAAAGCATCTCATTTATTTTCCAGATCCCCTTTGGTCAAAGTGGATGCTGCTTAGAAAACAAGACTTCAAAAAGAACCATTTCCTGACTATAAATTATCTCTTCTGTATGTAAAGTCTCAGATGAATGAACAATTTTTTTTTGAAATAACAAAATATGTAAACTAAATTTTAATGACAACGGGTGAATTAATCTGTGACCCAACAAAAAAAAATATGTATATGCTTCATGCTTTAAAACAACCAGTATTTTTAACAGATATCTAGAGCTTAAGGAATGTCTTCAGAAAATGAGTTGTTATATGAAATAATTTATTATCATATATATATATATATATATATATATATATATATATATATATATATATATATATATATATATATATATTAGAATTAATACTAAAAAAAAATTTTTTTACTTAATTCCTGTTTACTTTATAGTTTTGTGGCTGTATGCATCCAACCACTTGTCGGAACAGAGTTAATCTACTACTGTTTCTCAGTTCTCTTGTGCTTTTATTGGTATGAGTGTGTTATCTATTTTCTTTTTTTCTTCCTGTTGATATTCATTGTTGATTTCTCTTCTTCTTTTCTTCCCTTTGTAGTTTTTCTCTTTTATTTCTTTCCTCATATTTGTTGGTTTCTGGTTATTGTTGTTTGGAATTTTGTGTATGTGTTGTGTGTGTGCATCTATGAACCTGCCAACATATGTGTATGCATCCACACAAGCATGCATGCATGCATTCACCTACCCACACGTGTATGTTTGTATATTTGTGCCTATCTGTATTGTGTTTAATTTTTGTTTGTGTGTGTGTTTGTGCTAAATATGTCTATATTTTTTTTATTGGTCTGTATTATTTCACTTAGTGTTTTAATACTTTTTGTAGATTGTATTATTTAACTTAGTGTTTGATGTTTTTTTTGATCATTTGAAAGAACAGTGTTTTTTTGTTTTGTTGGTGATGTTAAATTGTTTTCTTTTTGTGTAGGTCTATATGCACGTTTATGTATGCGCACATATGTATGCATGTGTGCACACACTCTTCCACACATATATCTTTATATGTTCATTTATGTGTGTTTGTGTTAACTGAATATGTTTTTTTTTATTGGGTTGTATTATTTAACTTTACTTAGTTTTTTTTACCTTTATTTAGTGTTTTATGTTTGTGTGCTCACACTCCCATGTGTCTTATATATATATATATATATATATATATATATATATATATATATATATATATATATATATAAGTTAAACCTAAAGAGCCAGACAACCTACCACGGTTTAACCTAAGCAGATCTGCTTAGGTAAAACCATGGTAGGTTGTCCGGCTCTTTAGATTTAACTTAGGTTTGCTCTACTTAGCATATCGAGCACTTTATTTAGTTATTTTACTTACTTGTATTGGGTTTTTTTTCTTTGGACACTGAACTTGGATGCTAGACGATTATTTTTGGCTGACGTACATGTTCTCTGTTCTTTCTTTTTTTGTACCATTTTTTCCCCTTTGGTATTGGTTTGTTTATTCACAAATCAAGGCACCTAAGGTTTTCCGGATGAGTATAATTTCTTATATTCATAAGATTACAACTAGTATATATATATATATATATATATATATAGTGAACATAAAAGTCAACACTTAGAGGCGGCAGTCTGTTTCATGCTAGATGTAATTGTCAGGCCATATATATATATATATATATATATATTGTTTGTATATTTTTGCATTTTTTTAAAAAGTGTAGTTGTGATAATTTATTTGTATTTTGTGTGATTGGATATTATTTTCTTGATTATTGCTTTGTCGATGTGGGTGTTGTGAAGCAGGGATTGGCAACCTACAGCACGCATGCCACACATGGCCCTCCAAGCAATTTCCAATGACACGCAGCCATAAATGTCATCGCAAAGTCTGAACCAATAACTACTACAACAAAAAGAAGATATTTAGCTGTTTCAAAACTGCTCACTCGTTGGACTCCCATTAATAATAAAAACTTAAAGAAAAAAAAACTTTTAAAAACAGTTTATTTCTGTTAATGTGGCTTACATATTATTTTATATATTACTACATAAAATATATTGTAGAACAGGTATATTGACCTTGACTTGTATAAAAATATGTATGCTGTTGGCATACTGACTGATTGATAAAACCCTAAGTTGGCACATATTTAGCAAAAGGTTGCCAACCTCCCCCAAAAGAGTGTTTTTATGTTTTTTTTGTGATATAAGGTGTGTAGTTGTGGTGATTTGTGTGTTGGGTTTTTGCGTGTGTTTTGTATGGTTGGGTGTTATTTTGTTGGTTATTATTTGTTGATATTGTGGTTAATCTTTTTTGGATGTTTGCTAGCAATTCCTTTCAAACATCAAATAATTACTGGTGGTCATGGCTGCTCATTATCAAAATTCCCTTGTCATTTTCCAAGACATCATATATCACAACTACTGCTGCCTTCTCTATCATCATTGATATTGATATTACATTGAATAATAATAATAGTTCTCATCCTTGGGAATGCCTTCAATTTTGCTATTTTTTGTACTCAGCCTCTATGAGAAAGATTTTTTGTAAAAACTGGATCTGAAGTTTAAAAACTTTCCCGATATATATTGAAGAACATTTTTCAAACCTTCAGCCAAGCAATAATTCTTTGAACGTCACACAGTACTAGATTGCAACTCCACCACTGAAAACATTCAGGTAGTGTTGACAATTACTTATATAATCTCTAAATTATCTTCTACCATCGAGAAACTATAGACTTGTTAAAATTGCAAAAAACAAAAGGTACAAATTCAATTCAAACAATATGTGAACAAAAAGAAGACAATCACAGGCCGGATGTGCCAAGCCTCTCTTCACTGTCTCACTACTTTCATGGAAAGTGCTCAGACAAAATACATTCCTTGGTTCTACCAGGCCTAATCTTCATGGCAAGGACCTGTCATGCCACTTAGATTGTAGCAAACTATCCACATTCCATCTGTATTCTATCGGTGAGAAGCAAGTTCCATTTGAACAGCTTCTACCCATGAAGCACTGCTCTGTGGAACTGACTCTCAAGAAAATGTTTTCCTGATCACTACAATCTTAACCTGTTCAAGTCTAGGGTTAACTTTTATATTCCCCTCCTGCCTCCTAATGTATACTCTCTACTTCAAGTTGCCCCTGGGCCTTGTGAAGATTGAACCTTAATGTAAAAAACCCCCCAAAAAACAAAAAACATGTTGCAAAATCTTCGTCTTTGAAGGCCATGTGAAGTGAAATGAATATTTTTTATTGAAAAAGAAATTACGGTCAGTTACTGGAAAAAAGGAAGTCATATGAATTCTGTGTGTTTGTGTCAGGGTATGATGTCAAATGAACAGTTGACACTTTGACAGGACACTGCACATTATGTGAGAGAGTATGTGTGTGTGTGTGTGTGTATATATATACACACACAAATACACACACACACACACATATATATATGGTACTGCATTGGAGAGATAAATGAAGAACTTGGCTTTGAAACTTTGATACTGTTGATACAAATGAACAGTTGACACTTTGACAGGACACTGAAAATTATGTGAGAGAGTATATATATGTGTGTGTGTGTATGTGTGTGAATATATATATATATATATATATATAAGGTGTGTGTCTAACTGCATTGGAGAAATAAATGAAGAATTTTGATAAAACTCATGGTTATTGTTCCCTATGTAAAAGTGCCTAGTATCAGATAAGCTGTTTTTTTTTAAGATTTGAAATAAAACATTTTAATTAGTGAATAAAACTAAGAAAAGCATTCTTTTTCTGTCAAACTATAATAACTTATGTGTGTATGTTAAACGTGTATAGCTGAAAGGGATCCTGTCAGTTGAAAACAAAAGAAACTGAGCAATTAGCTAGAAGGTTTAATAGCTCAATTTATTTTTCCAACAAGAGCTTATGGCCACATCATGTTGAAACATTGGCTCCTGTATGATCACCAAAGTTAAGCAACATCAAGCTTGGTCAGTACCTAGATGGGTGACCGCTTAGGGATACGAGGTGCTGTAAGCTAGGATTTGTGGGAGGTGTACTGGGTAATGGCACGGAATTGTTAATTGGATAGCCAAGTTCTATTTCCAGTTCGATTTATTATATTGATTTACATCCATGTAAAGACATGAATCCACCCCTTCTCCCCCAACTATGTGTTAATTAGTAAAACTTGAATCACTAACTCATTATCTCCCTCCCCCACAAAAAATTCTTGCAATCTAAACAAATTAACCTGCAAAGGGTTGATAAGCCATAGAAAATTAATCAATCTATTTTTTGAAATGTCACGTGTGATAAGAGGTAAGATGAAGAAAAGCAAATGGAATGTCAAGAAGACAAATTAAGTTTTATAGTAAACAAAAAAAAATTATTATAATTTTAGTGATTTGGTCAGTGACTAAAAAGGAAAAATAAACAAAGGCTTACCGGCAAGAAGTTAGAAATACTTCAAACTAACTACCGTTGAGAGTTACTGGTTTTTGTCATGTTGTATAATTCCCATACCAGGTCAGTGAATGGTAGTAAATGGACGCTCTGAAGCAGATTTGTACAACAATTGACTTTGCCAGCCAACTTGCTTAATTTTAGCACCAACCAATGAGAATACAAGAATACCCAGTCATCCAGCCACATGAAAGAGTTCTTTGAAGTCTTTGACCTAAATGACCCAGAACTCAGGAGAAGTTCATTTGTAAAAATAGATTCTCTTAAAACAACAAAGTTTTTGCATGTAAAAGTGCGTGTGTGAGTTGATTTTTGTGTACACTTTAAAGCATAAAACTGTATTTGATGTGTATGGTCTGTAACAAAAGATTTTTTAAGAATTTGTGACGGTGATAATGATCTGATTATCCATTTCCTTATAAAGAAACATTTGGCATTCATTGACCAAACAGCATTAGCATCAATCAGTTGAAATTATATGAAGCCCCAATAAACAAGAGGAGGACAACAACACTCAGAAAACAGTCTGTCTGCCTTATGTGAACAGGTTATTGGAGAAAATACAAAGGATCTGCAGTACATATAACATTAGGACAACCTTCAAAACCTGGATGACACTTCTCCTGAGTAAGACCCCCCTCCATAGAGGAGAACATGACTAAAGACTGTATGTACTCCATCCTGTGCAGCTGTGGAAAGAAATATAAAGGGGAGACAGGCGGCCCCTTAAGGTAAGACTTCAAGAACACCAGAAAGCTGTAACACGAGGGGAAGTGGAAAAATCAAGCGTGGCTGACTACATATGGAGAGAAAAGGGAAATCACTGCTCTCTGTGGGTCCTGGTTGAAACCGTAGACAAAGAACATCATTGGAAAATTCATAAACTTAAGGAATCAGCACATATGCTAGGCCACAAAAATCTCCTGAGCTGATCAAGCATAGAAATGAATACAATATGGGAACCAGTAATAAGGAGTGCCAAAGAAAAGCAATAATAACAATGAAAATTGCAATATGAATTTTGGTAAAAAACATGAAATGATAACAGCAAAAATTGCAATATGAGCACTGGTGAAAAATGATATTGAAGACATTAGGTTTATAATACCCAGAAATTCATACACAGATGCCCTCAAGGACACATGGCACAGTGGATAAAGGTGTTAGTTAGATTCAGTGACAGGACCCAAAGAGTGTGAGTTCAATACCTGTGGAGAACTTGGAGAGGGGAATTAACAGGAGATAACTGGTAACTGACATCCATTAGACATAGCACGTGGAACTAGAGTGAAATAAAGGGTTCAGTTAAACATTCCAACCACCTGAAGAAGTTCAATGACTTACACTTAATGGGAGTTTCCTTCCTAACCTTTTGTTTGAAGTAGAGTGTAACACCAACATCTTCATTATATAATTATTTTCCCTCTAGCTTTAGTCATAGTGCCAATTTACATAGGTACCTCAATAAAATTTTCTAAAAAAGAGCATAGCATGATAAAAGAGGGCCTTAAACGTGATGAAAATATATTTTTACTGTCTAAATGTTTATGTTATTATCAATAGGAAAGATCAAAATATTTTTTGGGTATTTTTTTACATTTTTAATCATTCCTAGCATGTCTGAATTTTTTGTTAAAAATCTTGTTTTTTTTTTTTAGTCAGCAAAATTGACAGAAATTTGATCATGTCAACTATTTTATAAAAAAAAATGTAAATCTCTATTTAAAATTCTTTTAAAAGTCAATTATAATTTTTTCAAAATTTATTTTAAGAAAATTAGAAATTATAAAGTTTATTTAAAATATTTTGAAACAAACATAACTTACTTTCTGTGCCAAAAAAAATGTAGTTTAAAATAAGACAAAGCAGGTCTTAACATTTGGTGTCACTTGACAAGTGATGAGTGATGATTTCATTATGTATTGACAGCTTACGTGAGGGAAAGTTATCATACGGAAGGACAGAAGTGACATAATTTAAGTGAACCAATTATTTACCTCATTATTTTTAAGAAAAACTTTCAATGCTTTAGATTTTTAGTTTTCCTTTTTTTGTACTTAGCTTTCACCTTTACATTTACAATGCTTTATAAAATAAGTAAATTATAAAAAAAGTTAAACTAAGACTGTTGAGAGTGAGATAAAATTTCATAAGAAAGGTATCTAATTAATTTATAGGTACCTTTCTTATGAAATTTTATTAGAAGTGTACATAAAATACTATAATCTTATGTACATTTATTACATTTTACTGTGTTATCTGTATTTCCATTCATTTTATTATTAATTTTGGTATTTCATTTATGGAAAAATGTCATAACTGAGATAATATAAAAATAAGATCATATAAATTTTATAAGATAGGTACCTAATATTTGTAGGTACCATTCTCAGTTAAAATGGAAAAACCAAATTAACTTTTCAATGCATGTTTCGCTTGAACAATTCGCAAAAATAAAGGCCATAACAGAGGGGAACAATGCTTAACATGACGTTTTATTGTTTTCATGCATGGTCTTCCATACATTTGAATTACAGCCATTTTAAGGACACAAAAGCCATGCAAAATTGGATTTTTAATACACTGGTGTTCTGTTGATTGTAATAAGCTTTACAATTTATAATATGTAAAGATATATCTACTTAATTACACCATTGACTAAACTTTATACCATTTTCATTAATTTTAGAATATTTAACAACTTTAATGTAAAAATAATAAAATAATTTAAGAAATAACAAATAATTGTTTTAAAAATTCATTTTTCATTGAAAAAGTTTTGCTTTCAGACAATATCCATATTCATAAAAACAACTAAAAGCAACTAAAAGCATTTGAAGTTAAATAATATCTTTGTTTTATTGAGTTTTGTATGTTACAATTCAGAGCTGATTTTCAGGTAGAGGTGGTCTGATTAAAAAAAAAAAACCCTAAAAAAACATGATTTTCATTCCTCAAAGCCTTTGCTTTTAACTAATATAATCACTAAATTGTACGGTAATGAATTTCTAGAGTTTTCATAAAATTAGTTGGGAGGGGGTTAATAAGTATAAAAAAAAATATTTTTGTCATCACTTTTAAAGAGGAAAACATATTTATAATAATTTCCATCATTTGTGAATAGTTTCTGAAAGTTTCATTAAAATCCGAGAATTATTTTTATTTTTGTAGGATTTTCCACATTAATGTCTGTCATACAAAAAAAAAACTCCCTAAAATTTTATGTTATTTAGTGGTTCCACTGATACAAAGAGAAACAAGGTTTTTTTAATCAAAAGAATGTTCTAAATAGAAGGAAAAATTAAAAAAAATAATTAAAAAATATTTTGTTCTCTTCTCTTAATAATAATATAAACATTTTGACGATAAAATTTTGTTTTTGTCAAGTTTGGTGTCTTTTTCATCATGCTATGCTCATTTTTTAGTGATCTCATTGAAGTAGCTAAATTTACAAGATCTGATGGAGAATAGTCCTCTTCAAGACACATAGAGTTCATGCACTTGAAGCAATTTTTAATCAGTGGTCTGAGAAAACAGTTGTATATAGCTCATAGTTTAGACATTTCTGAACAAGTTGAGTGCCATGATTGACATCTATATGAGAGTCTAGATTTAGATATTTTAAAGATTAATTAAAAAAGCTTATAGCAAAGATAACATTCCAAATCAAGGTTTAATAGTGACCATCATAGTGGTTATTAACAGATCATTGATAAATTGCCACTGGCATGCTATGTGCTGTAAGGAGTTTAATTTTTTGCCAATGTTGCTGGCATTAGAGAATCATTTGAGGTTTCAGCTCTGGCATGGCCAGAGATATTGCTGGCATAAGAGAGTCATTTGATGTTTCACCTCTGGCATGCCCAGAGATGTTGCCGGCATTAGAGAATCATTTGATGTTTCACCTCTGGCATGCCCAGAGATGTTGCTGGCATTAGTGAATCATTTGATGTTTCACCTCTGGCATGCCCATAGATGTTGCTGGCATTAGTGAATCATTTGATGTTTCACCTCTGGCATGCCCATAGATGTTGCTGGCATTAGTGAATCATTTGATGTTTCACCTCTGGCATGCCCAGACATGTTGCTGGCATAAGAGAGTCATTTGATGTTTCACCACTGGAATGCCCATAGATGTTGCTGGCATTAGTGAATCATTTGATGTTTCACCTGTGGCATGCCCAGAGATGTTGCTGGCATAAGAGAGTCATTTGAAGTTTCACCACTGGCATGCCCATAGATGTTGCTGGCATTAGAGAATCATTTGATGTTTCACCTGTGGCATGTCCAGACATGTTGCTGGCATTAGTGAGTCATTTGAAGTTTCACCACTGGCATGCCCATAGATGTTGCTGGCATTAGTGAATCATTTGATGTTTCACCTCTGGCATGCCCAGACATGTTGCTGGCATTAGTGAGTCATTTGATGTTTCACCTCTGGCATGCCCATAAATGTTGCTGGCATTAGTGAATCATTTGATGTTTCACCTGTGGCATGCCCAGACATGTTGCTGGCATAAGAGAGTCATTTGAAGTTTCACCACTGGCATGCCCATAGATGTTGCTGGCATTAGTGAATCATTTGATGTTTCACCTCTGGCATGCCCAGACATGTTGCTGGCATTAGTGAGTCATTTGATGTTTCACCTCTGGCATGCCCATAGATGTTGCTGGCATTAGTGAATCATTTGATGTTTCACCTCTGGCATGTCCAGACATGTTGCTGGCATTAGTGAGACATTTGAAGTTTCACCACTGGCATGCCCATAGATGTTGCTGGCATTAGTGAATCATTTGATGTTTCACCTCTGGCATGCCCAGACATGTTGCTGGCATAAGAGAGTCATTTGAAGTTTCACCTCTGGCATGCCCATAGATGTTGCTGGCATTAGTGAATCATTTGATGTTTCACCTCTGGCATGCCCAGACATGTTGCTGGCATAAGAGAGTCATTTGATGTTTCACCTCTGGCATGCCCATAGATGTTGCTGGCATTAGTGAATCATTTGATGTTTCACCTCTGGCATGTCCAGACATGTTGCTGGCATTAGTGAGACATTTGAAGTTTCACCACTGGCATGCCCATAGATGTTGCTGGCATTAGTGAATCATTTGATGTTTCACCTCTGGCATGCCCAGACATGTTGCTGGCATAAGAGAGTCATTTGAAGTTTCACCACTGGCATGCCCATAGATGTTGCTGGCATTAGTGAATCATTTGATGTTTCACCTCTGGCATGCCCAGACATGTTGCTGGCATTAGTGAGTCATTTGATGTTTCACCTCTGGCATGCCCAGAGATGTTGCTGGCATTAGTGAATCATTTGATGTTTCACGTCTGGCATGCCCATAGATGTTGCTGGCATTAGTGAATCATTTCACCTCTGGCATGCCCAGAGATGTTACTGGCATTAGTGAATTATTTGATGTTTCACCTCTGGCATGCCCAGAGATGTTGCTGGTATTAGAGAGTTGTTCAAAATTTCAGTGCTGACATGACCATGTACTGTAAGGAATTCAGTTTTTACCACTGTTTCTTGTGTTTATAGGTTACCTGAAATTGTGATGGTAATATAAGCTGTTTCCTTATAAGAAAACATTCATACATTGACTGAGAAGCCAGTGATA
Organism: Acanthosepion esculentum; assembly: GCA_964036315.1. Classification (NCBI taxonomy): domain Eukaryota; kingdom Metazoa; phylum Mollusca; class Cephalopoda; order Sepiida; family Sepiidae; genus Acanthosepion; species Acanthosepion esculentum. Next base: position 30,017,227 of record OZ038477.1, on the reverse strand, counting down.
CTTTCAGTTGAAATTTATAAAATCTCTCTTCAAATAATTTTTCTGTAAAATAGGTTTCTCAAGTCCAGTAACTGTTATTGTTTTTTCCAATATTGATGAGGGGGGGGATTCCTTCCTAACTTTTTATTTGAAACAATGTGGAATGTCAGCATCTTGATGATGTCATTATTTTCTCTTTGAGTTACATGCACTATCCATTTTAATTGTTGCTACTGTTGAAAGTCCTCAAGTGATTTGTTTTGTTCTATTTGATATGGTTGGTTATTTGTGATTTTGTGGTGCCAGTCTAAAAGGTTTGGATAAAAGCTGGTCCTTGCTAAGAATTACAAAGATTGAAGTATCCAGGGGGGGGGGGTCTTTCCCATAAAGTGGAGGTTCTTGAGAAAATGGTGTTTAGGTAGAATTTTATTCTTACATTTTTTTCAATACAGAGGAAATGAGTGTGATTTAACTCCATGGAAGGGGCATAACATGTTCTAGCTGTAAAGGTCTGAACTGGTTGAACAAAAGAATGGAATTCATCTCAACATTTGCCATGGAAATAGCGATAGAGTAGAGAGATGCTTAGCTGTAAAGGTCTGAACTGGTGGAACAAAAGAATGGAGCTCATCTCAATATTTTCCCTGGAAATAGCAATAGAGAGAGGTTTAGTTGTAAAGGTCTGAACTGGTGGAACTAAAAAATGGAACTCATCTGTACATTTGTCATGGAAATAGCAACAGGCTTTTGTTGTTGCATCTGTGGGGAATATGTCTTTGTCCATAAGATCGTATAAAAAGATTTAGAACTTTGTTAAGACTGGAAAGTTAGGATTGAACTGTTCCAACCCGCACAGCAAGATTCCATTTTTGGCCTCATCTGACTTTTGTCAAGACAAAGCATAGTAGAAGGAGCCAGGTCCTGTTGGAGCAATAGGTTGATTTGACCATATTTCCAGCATCTTTAGATTATATATGTAAGTTGGGAGTTAACTTGTGGCCTGACAGGTGTTCAAAGTGTGGGAGTCTCACTGTGAGTAGAACTATTTCTGTTTGAAGAAAACTCCAGTTCTGAATTGTGATGATGAAACAACACATTCCAGACTTGCTGACTCTTCACAGTGAAGAACATATTTGAACAACTAACCATCAAAATAGTGTGTAAATCTGTGACGAGTCAATTGGGGGTAGAAGTTGGGTGTGGTTGCACGGCAGTTGTATATACCGTCTGATGATATATTAAGTATGAACTACTGCCTGATGGTTGAACAATTATCTCTCTTAAGTTTGATATGAGTAATGTTTTTAATATCTTTTGATGTCTGCCCCAGACATGCTCCTGCTGTCTGTTGGAGGTCTGCCCCAGACATGCTCCTGTCGTGTACCCACTCACATATCTAATATACAGGTTGTCTAGCATTCACTGTTGAAAAAATTATACTTTGATTCACTCAATCTCCTGTTTAAGCTTGACATCTACAATATAGTTCTTTCATTGAAGTCTTTCCTCAGTGATTTGTATCTCACTTGTACCTCTCTTAGTGGGCTGGACAACATATGTAACCTCCTTTTCTTACCGGTTCTGGCATGGATCTAGAGACTGTTTCAGCCAAGTTTGAGATAATTCTAATAGCAATCTATCAAGTTTCAGTAACACCTTCTTCAATGTGTGATCAATCCTGTGTGAGGAGGAATCGAATGATTTTCAGGTCCCCCATTATTTTACATTTTTTTTAAAAATTTTATTTTAATGCTATTTCGTTTTAAGATGTAGGTGGTCATGACTCGCTACAGCTTCCTATCTGTGAATTACCATGTATAATTTGAGAAGATAGTGGAATGATTTCCTGTTGCCTTCTCTACCATTTGGGATTCCGTTTTCCTTCTCTTAGGAATGTCACCCAAATATTGAATTCATTTCTTTTGAAACTTCTTAACCGCAATCTCATCCATTACAGCTTGTAGCACATGTCTGCTACTTACTGAAGAACTTATTCTGTTCTCCTGAAGTAGCTTTGTATTCTTTGTAGTGTCATTCATTTACATTTTTACCACTTGTTTCTTTGTTTTTAATGATAATTTCCTGTTTCTTAATACTTTGTTTAGCTTTTAAAAGGCATTTTTACTATTTTAATAAGCCTTCAAAGTTTTGTATCACATTTCCCGTCATCTGTTGATGACTTTTCTGACATTTAAACGTATGCACTCATTTGATTTTAACATCTCCAATTCATAGATTGCATAGAGTGAGTAGATAGACAAACATTGCTATGAGCTAGCAATAGGAGAGGAAGTTGGTAAAGTGTTATGTCGGAAGAGACACAGCTGAACAGAAGTTGAGGTTACCATACGGAGTAGAGCGACATCAAATTTAACAGCTTGAAATAAAGAAAACTCTCCTTATTCACCATTGCAGACTTGGTCACTGGTTTCCGATCAATGTATCTCTGCTCGTGTAACTGTCATTTTTAATCTCTTTCTTTCATTATTTACATTATTTAGACTGTTTTCCTCATCTTTATTGTCATATTCACATTTCGGCCATTGTATGCTCCAGCCTTCTTCAGGTGATTGGAATTTCAAACTAAACCCTTTATTTCATGCATCGTATTTTTCTAGTTCCACGTGCCATGTCTCTTCTGGATGTCTCAGTGATCTTCCTTTAACTCAAATCTCCAAGTTTTTGTTCACCACTGCAGTAGCCAGGTATTGAACTCACAACTCTTTGGGTCAAGTCACTGAATCCAAACCACTGGGCTGTCCTTGAGGACATATAATGAATATGAAATAAAGATGAGAAGAATAGTCCAAACAATGTAAATAATTACAATACCTCATCTCAGAAATATAGATAGATCTTTCTTTTATCTTGTCCACAAGCTTCTCTACAACAGGGGTCATTTGTGGCTGCGTGCCATTAGAAATTGCTTGGCGTGCCGTAGGTTGCTGACCCTTGCTCTATAATATTTGAGCCTGAAGTGGATGATGAGTACATTGGAAGGAACCCTTTGGTTTTGAGTTCAAACTGGTTTTGAAATTTTGATCATCACAATTAAGCTGTATGAATAGGATTGCATTATATAGAAAAACTTATTGTCAGACTTTGCCCAATAAAGTCAAAAATGTAGACATAGGTCCAGGTTAAGTCAAACAGTAGACCTCATTAGTTGAGTTTATACCTGATTCAACAAGCATCCACCTATAAAGTGGCACCTATTTTTGTGAGAGGAATCTTACCACTCCGCAGGGTATACAGTTGAAGGTATTTTACATCCCATTTACAGGCCAAAACAAGGAAGACAGAAGAAAATAATCAATATCTTCAATGTATTCTTGTAATTTATTTGTAAATTATATAAAAAAAGGCACTCATATTCCCCAAGTAATTTTTACAGATATGTCCACCATAGAAAAAAATTAGATAAACTTTTGGTTGTTAATGCCTCAGTACCAAATCAAAACACTTTCCTCCATGTTCAAAAATGCATTTCTGTGATATTTTAAACTAAAAATAAGAAATATTTGTATGAAATCAGATTAAATAAACATTAAATCAGCTAATATTCCTCAAATAATATTTCAGAAAAGTACATTTTATTTTTGAAAGATTTTTAATAAAGATAATTACATTGTGCTGACAGATGGCTAAAATCAGCAATTTCAAAATAAAAACTCCTTTAATTTAAATTAATTTTGAAATACAGAAAAAGTATTTTCCTTATTGGAATTATTAAATTTAATCTATTAGCTTGAAATTAAGACTAAAACTAAAATTAAAATTTATTTTAAAAAATTCATTTTGAACCTTAGGTATCATTTTTCTTCGTAGGTACATATATATAACTAAGGTCTGTTCAGTATAGTTGCAGTATAAACCACAGGCTAGTTCTGTGGGTGTTGAACAAAGACAAATGTGCCTGAGCGAGCGTCTGCAATAGGGATTGGCTAGCTGCCCATTGGATGGGTATCTTCAAAAAAGAGTGTCCAGATATTATTATATTATATATATATCTAATATATTAGTTATATCTTAAGGCACACTTTAAAAAAAGAACTCTTACTTGGTGTAGAATTGGAACAGAAAGAATTATGAAAAGAAATAAGACCTTTTTCTGTCTGAATTTTCTGTCTTTGAGACAATAACCTAGTGCATTCTTTCTCAACTGGTTTGCCCTTGTGCACACATGGGCCCCCTAAAAGGTAGCCATATGTGCCTCAGTTTAACAGAAGAATAATTTATGAATTCTTTGTTTTAAAAAAGAGCTAGACACCAAGCATGTTGCTTCCAATGTCTAAGTCATGTCTTTGTCATTTTATATTTTAAACTGGATGCTAAATTCCTTAATCTTTAATACTTTATCTTTTGCCTTCCTCAAGGGATTTAAATCGATCATTATTGGCTTCCTTAAAACAATAGCAGATTCTTCATAAATCACTTTAAATGAAAACTGTACCACTTAAATATACAATGTAATGTTTTAAATATAAATGCTTATTTGAATAAACTTTATTTTCCTATTTTCAAATTTTATGACTAATTTTTTTGTATTAAAATTTAAAGCACGCCTCAGAGTTTTAGTTATTCTACAAGTGCATTCTGAAGTAAAAATAGTTGAGAAACACTAGCCTAGTTGATTAAAGTGTTAGTTTGTGAATTTGGTGTCATAGAAAATGTGAGTTCAATCCCAGGGATAGGCAATGTGTATTTGGACTCGGTGATGAGCAGTACTAAAAATAAGAACTTGACAAGATATCCCTAGAATGAGAACAGTTTACCTGTATTAATTAGATAAAAGGTTCAGTTCAGAATTCACTGTAGGTTACCTGGATTGATATACACCTGATGAAATGTGATAACAGAAAAAAAGATTAAGACAATAGTCTGAATATAAATTGTATAAAGGCATGCACACAATATTTTTTTGAGCACCTAAAGAAAATTAGTTAGAGAAAAATGTTAATAAGAAAGTACTAAGTTACTAAAGTTAAAAAGATGTCCTTGGTTAAGTGTTGCTGCAAATTTCATAAGGTATTGTTAATTTTTTGACTGTTCAGTGTTGATAGGTTAATGTAGTAGCAGAATCGCCTCCTGTTGAAAGGAAGGCATACTGAATAAATATTGTTATACTAAACTTACTGAAGATAGTACAGCCTTGTAAAATTATGATTGCAGTGAGTGAGTTGCCTTATATTATTGATGAAAACTTGATGGGTTTGTTTCACATGTTCAAAATTGTCTGTGTTATTTTTTATATGTTGCTCGGAGTTGTCTGCTGGTCATGTGGCATCTCGGAGTTCATCATTTTATTCTCTTTCCTGCTGAAATATTAATTGATCTACTCACGCTATCTGTCATTACTATCTACTCAGAATTGTGTAGTGAATAAATAGTAGTTGAAGCTTGATGACGGCTTCCTTTGTAGTCAAGCTGATAGCATCACCAAGCTATATTTCAGAATCATAAATTTCAAATTATGTTTTTTCAGATTGGTGGAAAAATAATCCTAAGAAATTCTCTTATCAATGCTTTTTCCTAGAACATTCCATTTTTTTATTGCTTTGAACCAGGTTCAGTGTTGCCATAATTATGCTTAGAAACAAAGTTTATTTAAAGTCCTGTCTAAATACCTCCTTGATTGATAATGTTTTCACTGAAAGTAGTAGAAAGAAGCAGTGTTGTATTTTTCACATAAATTTTTGTAATGCAAAACCAATTTGAGCAATTCATGGAGAAAGTATAGTTTGTAATCAGCCATATCAAAAAGTGGTTTATAAAGATTTATGTTAGTGATTTCTTACTCCAAAGTTGAGTATAGCAGTTAAGGTTGATATCAATCAAATCAAGTCATTACTTGAGAATAATAAATGTTATTCAAAGTAAGTGATAGCCAAGATATTCATCTAAAATGGTGGCGCCATATATACAGTGAAATGGGAAGGGGGTACTCTACTATAATCACTTCTCAGAGGACTAAATTATGAGAAAGGATATCATATTTGATGAGGATAATGTCAGATCACATTTTGATGGTGAACAGGCAAAATCTGTTACAAATTAGTTGTGAAGTTTTCATTTATTTGCATTCTGAGATTCCTCTTGTGGCCTTTACAGAATTCTCTTGTAAGATGCCTAGAGCAATTGTTTGCTGAAAAGAGATAAGAATTCTTCAAGTATCCTGTAAGAATTTTTAGAAATTGTCTGAAAGAGGGCAGAACATGGTGGAACTGAATGATAAATATGCTATTTAATAAAGATAATGCAATATATATATATATATATATATATATATATATATATATATATATATATATATATATCTTGACCGTGTTTTGAAACAAAAAAATGAATCACTTTATAAAACATACACATAACAAAATATTTCTAATTCTAACAGTTGAAATATAATCCTTGATAATGGCTAAATGTATAGCCGAAAGCGCTCGGAAAAGAACATTCGGACAATTTTTATATAATTTATCCTCTGAAAAGAAAAACTTTATTAGATCGCACGAGAAATTATATAAAAAACTAAATAAAAGCACCTTGTCAGTCGTTTTTAATGAAATGTGCTTGAAAGAAGGATTGCTGCCTAAATACACAAATATATATATATATATATATATATATATATATATATATATATTTATATATATATGTGTGTGTATGTGTATGTATATGTAAGTATGTGTGTTCGTGTGTATATATAAGTGTTGTGTGTGTATGCATATATGTGTGTTGTGGGTGTGTATATATGTATGTGTGTTCATGTGTATATATATATATATATATGAATGTATGTATATATTTATGTGCATATATATATATAGGTATATATGTATATCCATGTATACGAGTGTGTGTACATATATAAGTGTGTATATGTATGTGTGTGTGTATATGTGTGTGTATATATATGTATATGTGTACATGTATATATATGTATATGTGTGTGTATATATATGTATATGTGTACATGTATATATATGTATATGTGTGTGTATATATGCATATGTGTGTGTTTGTATATATATATGTATGTGTGTGTTTGTATATATATGTATATGTGTCTGTATATATATGTGTATATCTTTTTTATTTTTTTTCACCCCAAGCAAGGGTGGAAGCCACTAGCTCACAAGGGGTTACAAAAGGTTTGGAGGAAGAGCAGATAGGAGTGGTAAAGGAGAGGATGTGGAGAAAGATAGTGGATCGATCAAGGCAAGGGGGTTACAGAATATTTGGAGCAGGAGCAGATAGGAATGAAACGGGAAAGGATGTGGAGAAGGGAAGTGGATAGATCAAGGCAACTGGAGATGTCGATTGACGTTACACTTAAATAGTTGGAGATTATATTTGTTAGGGAAACAGGAATAAGGAAGAGAGTTCCACAGGTGAGATGTGCGAGACATGAAGCTATTGGAGAAGAAGAGACATCTACATCTAACAGTTTCAACGGTGAAGGTGTGGGAACGGGATGCCAGCCTCATAGGATGCTTAAATTCATGAGTCCTGGGAACCAGCGAAAGCAGCTCATCGGAGCAATTACCGTGAAAGTATTTGTAAAAAAGGCAGAGCGAGGCAACGGCGCGTCTGTGAGAGAGCGACCCCAGACGAGATGACAGATCAGGGCCAATTACATTGCATATCCGTCTCTGGATCTTATCAAGAACCCTGAGGCAAACGGCAGGGGCTCCAGACCATATATGGCAGCAATACTCCATGCAAGGGTGAATGGTCGATTTATAGATTTGGAGGATCGATTCCAGGGAGAAAAATTTCCTGGCTCGGCACAGGAAGCCAACTTTTCTTGCAGTGGATGAAGCAATTGACTCGATGTATTTGTTCCATCTCGGGTCAGCGGACAGCGTGAGACCGAGCAGCCACAGAGAGGAGCTCTCGAGGAGTTGGTCTTCAGACATTCTAATGGGATGCAGGGATGGATCAATGTGGTGGTTAATAGAGAGCAGTTTTGTTTTAGAGGCGTTAAAGTTAATCAACCAATTCTTGCCCCAGTTCACAACCAATTGTAGGTCCTTTTCGAGACGAACTGCCAGGTTAACTTTGTCAGCATCACTCGATTTGTTTTTGAGGCAGGAGTAAATTGTGGTGTCATCCACGTAGATGACAGCTTGGGAATCTATGGCACCTGGAAGATCATTTATGAATATGAAGAACAGAGTAGGGCCTAGGATGGAGCCTTGAGGAACACCTGCGTTAGTGGGATAGGAGCTGGAGGTTTGACAGGATTGATTGTATTAGGTCAAACAATCGACCAGTAATACGATAACCCTGAAGCTTGCGAAGAAGGCCGGCATGCCAAACCTTATCAAATGCTTTGGAGATGTCTAGGTCCACAGCATGAGCTTCACTGTTATTATGAATAGCATGGTAGACAAATTCAGTGATGGCTATAAGCACATTGGCTTAGATTGGGCAAAGCGGAAACCATACTGCTTGTCTGAGAGCAAATCATGGTATATAAGGTGATTAATCACTTTGGTATTGATAAGGGCTTCGAAGACTTTGTGGAAGAGGGGTAGGAGACTGATAGGACGGTAATTAGAAGGGTTCTTAAGAGTTCTTAAAGACAGGAACAATGGATGAGGACTTACAGCAGTCAGGAAAACAAGACACTTTGAGGCAGTAGTTGTATAATTTAGAGAGGGCAGGCGCCAATTCAGGCGGGCATTTCTTCAGGACAATGGCTAGTATCCCATCACCATCAGTAGCCTTGTGGTGATCTAAGTTAGAGATAATGCCCAATACCAATGACGGGGATATGTGCAATCCGCTCAAAACGGCCTCAGTTCTGGGAGGGAAATCGGGCATGGGTACACCGGAAGAGTCAAACGTTGAATTGGAAGAGAACTTCCGAGCAAAGCATTCAGCCTTGTGAGCAGAGGTGGTCAGGACCTCAAACTAATTGAACAGGGGAGGAATGGAGGGTTTGCTATTGTTCAGAACGCTCTTGCAGAGGCACTAATAATCCTTCGAGCCAAATATCTATATATGTGTGTATATATATATATATGTATGTCTATATATGTGAGTGTATATATATATATATATATATATGTGTGTGTATGTGTGTGTGTGTATATGTATATATATATATATATATATATACGTATATATATGTGTATATATATATGTGTGTTTTTGTGTATTTGTGTGTGTATATGTATATATATATATATAAACATATATGTGTATATATATGTGTATTAATGTGTTTTTGTGTATTTGTGTGTGTATAAATGTGTGATATAAGTATATATCAGTGTATATATATGAGTGTATATATATATATGTATATATGAGTGTATATATATATGCATATATGAGTGTATATATATATATGTATGTATGAGTGTATATATATATATGTATGTATGAGTGTATATATATATATGTATGTATGAGTGTATATATATATATGTATGTATGAGTGTATATATATATATGTATGTATGAGTGTATATATATATATGTATGTATGAGTGTATATATATATATGTATGTATGAGTGTATATATATATATGTATGTATGAGTGTATATATATATATGTATGTATGAGTGTATATATGTATATATGAGTGTGTATATATATATATATGTGTATATATGAGTGTGTATATATATATATATGTATATATGAGTGTGTATATATATATATATGTATATATGAGTGTATATATATATATATATGTATATATGAGTGTGTATATATATATATATGTATATATGAGTGTGTATATATATATATGTATATATGAGTGTATATATATATATGTATATATGAGTGTATATATATATATATGTATATATGAGTGTATATATATATATATGTATATATGAGTGTATATATATATATATGTATATATGAGTGTATATATATATATATGTATATATGAGTGTATATATATATATGTATATATGAGTGTATATATATATATGTATATATGAGTGTATATATATATATGTATATATGAGTGTATATATATATATGTATATATGAGTGTATATATATATATGTATATATGAGTGTATATATATATATGTATATATGAGTGTATATATATATATGTATATATGAGTGTATATATATATATGTATATATGAGTGTATATATATATATGTATATATGAGTGTATATATATATATGTATATATGAGTGTATATATATATATGTATATATGAGTGTATATATATATATGTATATATGAGTGTATATATATATATGTATATATGAGTGTATATATATATATGTATATATGAGTGTATATATATATATATGTATATATGAGTGTGTATATATATATATATGTATATATGAGTGTGTATATATATATATATGTATATATGAGTGTATATATATATATATATGTATATATGAGTGTGTATATATATATATATGTATATATGAGTGTGTATATATATATATATGTATATATGAGTGTGTATATATATATATATGTATATATGAGTGTGTATATATATATATATGTATATATGAGTGTGTATATATATATATATGTATATATGAGTGTGTATATATATATATATGTATATATGAGTGTGTATATATATATATGTATATATGAGTGTGTATATATATATATATGTATATATGAGTGTGTATATATATATATATGTATATATGAGTGTGTATATATATATATGTATATATGAGTGTATATATATATATATGTATATATGAGTGTATATATATATATATGTATATATGAGTGTATATATATATATATGTATATATGAGTGTATATATATATATATGTATATATGAGTGTATATATGTATATATATATGTATATATGAGTGTATATATATATATGTATATATGAGTGTATATATATATATGTATATATGAGTGTATATATATATATATGTATATATGAGTGTATATATATATATATGTATATATGAGTGTATATATATATATATGTATATATGAGTGTATATATATATATGTATATATGAGTGTATATATATATATATATGTATATATGAGTGTATATATATATATATATGTATATATGAGTGTATATATATATATATGTATATATGAGTGTATATATATATATATGTATATATGAGTGTATATATATATATATGTATATATGAGTGTATATATATATATATGTATATATGAGTGTATATATATATATATGTATATATGAGTGTATATATATATATATGTATATATGAGTGTATATATATATATATGTATATATGAGTGTATATATATATATATGTATATATGAGTGTATATATATATATATGTATATATGAGTGTATATATATATATATGTATATATGAGTGTATATATATATATATGTATATATGAGTGTATATATATATATATGTATATATGAGTGTATATATATATATATGTATATATGAGTGTATATATATATATATGTATATATGAGTGTATATATATATATGTATATATGAGTGTATATATATATATATGTATATATGAGTGTATATATATATATATGTATATATGAGTGTATATATATATATATGTATATATGAGTGTATATATATATATATATGTATATATGAGTGTATATATATATATATATGTATATATGAGTGTATATATATATATATGTATATATGAGTGTATATATATATATATATGTATATATGAGTGTATATATATATATATGTATATATGAGTGTATATATATATATATGTATATATGAGTGTATATATATATATATGTATATATGAGTGTATATATATATATATGTATATATGAGTGTATATATATATATGTATATATGAGTGTATATATATGTATATATGAGTTATATATATATGTATATATGAGTGTATATATATATATATGTATATATATGTATATGGTATATATATATGTATATATGAGTGTATATATATGTATATATGAGTGTATATATATGTATATATGAGTGTATATATATATGTATATATGAGTGTATATATATATATGTATATATGAGTGTATATATATGTATATATGAGTGTATATATATGTATATATGAGTGTATATATATGTATATATGAGTGTATATATATGTATATATGAGTGTATATATATATATATGTATATATGAGTGTATATATATGTATATGAGTGTATATATATGTATATATGAGTGTATATATATATATGTATATATGAGTGTATATATATATGTATATATGAGTGTATATATATATGTATATATGAGTGTATATATATATGTATATATGAGTGTATATATATATATAGTATATATGAGTGTATATATATATATGTATATATGAGTGTATATATATATATGTATATATGAGTGTATATATATATATATACACACACATACACACATCTATACACACACACCACACATACACAACACACACATACACACATTAACACACACACACACATACACACATCTATACCAACACACACACATACACACATCTATACACACACACACACATACACACATCTATCACACACACACACATACACACATCTATACACACACACACACACATACACACATCTATACACACACACACACATACACACATCTATACACACACACACACACACACATCTATACACACACACACACATACACACATCTATACACACACACACATACACACATCTATCACACACACACACATCCATCATACACACACACACACACACACATCTATACACACCACACATACACACATCTATACACACACACACACATACACACATCTATACACACACACACACACATACACACATCTATACACACACACACACACATACACACATCTATCCACACACACACACAC